>JAAGEH010000040.1:14458328-14923764 GCA_011751065.1 Lasiurus cinereus | reverse complement strand
AAGTTGGAGTCTTGCTTTTCCAAATGAGGAAACAAATAAGAATTGGAGAAACCAATTCTTATTTGTTTCCTCATTTGGAAAAGCAAGACTCCAACTTGTATATTGGACTGAGCTATAGCATGTTGTGCATATTTATGTATCACTAAACCAAAAAGAAAAATTCAGTGACCATAAAACACGATAAAGGGTGCACATTCTCTCGACCTCTCCTCAGTTCTTCATTAATGCCCTGCATTTACCTCTACTAGTGTTAACATCATGGTTAGTAAATGTTTATTTCTGACCTTTTCAATTAGATGATCAGTTTCTTGAAGACATGAACTGTCTTCTACATCTCTATCTTTCATATCTGTGTTCTGAGTGCCTATTCTGTGGTAATAAATGTTTGTTCATTAAAAGTTAATGAATAAAATAATGGTTTGTTATACAGTATATATAAATATGGTGATACATTTAAATCCTGATGACAGAGCTTAATTGGAATTTATACCATCTTAATTCTGCTCAAACATACACCTGAATACTCCTCAGCCATTACTATTAAAAAAACTATCCCGTTATGTTGGAAGACTGCATAGAAGAAGTATATGAAGACTGGTCATGTGAGCACCCAGTTCATAATCCTTAACCCATAAGCAACAATCAACTTTTTTGAAAAGTCCTCATATCAAGTGAAACAAGATGTTAATGTCCTATAAACCTATAACATTTGTAGCTCTGACAGAGAATATGTTACAAAAAGTGACCCCCTGGAAGTTAGAATTACATCTTCCTCTGACTTTCAAACTCCATCAGGAAAAGAGATTCTACAAAGAAAAAGAACCAGATTATTGTGAACATATCTTTAAATGGGAAATACATGTTTGTGACTATTTTTCAATATGAACTACCCTCTGGTTTTATCAGGGTGAGTGGTCAGTCTGGTGAAGGCCAAGGACCAGGACAGGAATGGTAACTTGAGAGGTCTGAAGCCACAGGACCAGTGCTGTTTACAAGATAATCTATGAATTCTCTAAGCATATAAACGTATATATTATTTAACCCTCAAAACAGCTCTGACATAGGGTACTGTCACTGTTCCCATTTTGCAGATAAGAAAACCAAAGGACAGAAAATTCAAGGAGGTTGGCCATCGTGACACAACTGGTAAGTGACAGAGCCTGGCGACAGGCTGTAATTGCCACTTTCTTGTTCTTTGTTTTCTGTATTCTGGCTCATAGCAGAATGCCTGGCACTGGGAAGAAGGAAGGAGGGAGGGAAGGAGGAAGGATGGGAGGGAGAAAGGGAAAAGTTGAAGCTAGAAAGTCCTGTAAATTATGCTCTTGTATCAATCAAGTCAAACAAAATAAATATGACCTTATTAAATATTAGAAGTAAGTAATATTTGACTCACAAAATTGTAAGTTAGAGGCAGGTACTATCTTTCTCTCAGGGAAGGGGTCTATGCCAAGGAGTAAGACAGTGGGGATCAGAGCTAGACCCAGTGGACAGTGGAATTTAAAAGTTGCTAAGGGCCCTAAGAGGAGATGGAATTACAAAATTCAGCTTTGAAAAAGTTGTAGTCAAATAGAGGCAAAAGAACCAGAAAAAAAAAATGTGTTTTTAAGCTAAAAAAGAAAAAATATTCTGAGATTTAGTTTCTTTATAAACTTTATCTTAGGACCACTTTTCTTTTTCATAGTAGAGGCAGAGCAGTTGTCCTGGAAGCAATGAAAGGCAGAGGGGATGAGGAATAAATGTTCGATGTCATTTTACATCACCTAGAATGATGATCTTAAACAGTTTGGTTTTGAAAGTCAAAAAAAAAAAAGTTAACAAACAAAAAAAAAGTTAATTTAAAAATTGGTAGGGCTCATCTGATTATTTGAAAACTAGTATATTTTTTTCTAACTATGAGCTTATATATATTTTTATTATGCTTATAAAATCAATGATTATAAAATTTATTTGACTGATTATATCTTATACACTTAGGCTTGGTCATTCCCATAAAACAATGTCTTATGTAAGGTTTCTGTTTCTTTATTATTTCTGAGTAATCTGGCTATGAGAACTCTTCTAATCCATGGGCTATTGCTGTGCTTAAAGTCTTGCTCTGTAGACACATTATAGTATCTGGGTTTTTCACACTGGAAGGGAATTATGCAAGTGGAAGGCTAGGACCAAGAATTGAAAAGTTATGTGACCCACACCAAATGCTAGAGAGCTGTATAAATTTCCAGAGTGGAAGCAAAAGATAAATGCCAGATTCCAACCACACATGGTTGTGAAAATTTTCAAAGGAAAATTCCAAGAAGCCAAATTCTACTGTTTCCTTTGTAGTTATTTGAAAATAAAGCAACCAGCTGGGATCCCTTTATTTGCACATCTGAAAGTATGCAGCAGTGTGGCAAATGGTTTTCTGAAATGAATAAATAATGGCCTTTTTGGAATCATTGAATCATAGATTTTGAAGAGTTCCCAGGAGGATATCATCCTATTTTCAAGTGAAATTATATCTTAGCTGTCTTAGAGAAAAGAAATTCTGCTTTAAAAGACATCCAGGAAAGTCTAAAAAACTCCTCATGGTATATGATAAATGTTTCCAGAATGATAACTGCAACTTCTTGAGTGTCAACTATCAGATATTATTTTAAAGCATTTCACATACCTGTTCAAAGATCAGCAGACTACCTTAAGGATGATATCATCACCCTTTTACAGCCTAGACTGTGAGTCTTAGAAAATCTAAGCAATTTACCAGCTCACACCTGGTAATCATCAGGGACCAGAATTCAGAACCAGATCTGTCTGGTTTCAAAATTAGAGCCCTTCCCACAACATCCCAACTGCTGTCATTCATTCGCTAAATCCCAAACTCGTCATGCTGAATTTTAGATTACTCTCTCCAATCTATTGTCAGAATGGCAAAAGAATGTACCTGGTTTATTTGTCACTGATTAATTATCTGCTGATATCTCATTTGAACACACATTCCTTCTAAAGGGTATGAAAATTGAGAGAGTCAATAATCTTAGTGATGGTTCATTCTCTAAAATGAGGTTGAAAGTTGTCACTAAAAGAAAGATAAAAAATATTTTGTATTTACTCTAAATGCTTCTTTTATCCTTGCATTTTTATTTTGAATCATATGAGTGTTGGGAGTCAGTTGGATTATTCTCATTTCTTTACTTGTTCATGTGATCTGCAATATATGAGAAGAGGAACAGAATACACACACACACACACACACACCATTAATGTGGAGCTTTGATGTCTGACTTGCTTTAGCCAATGGAATGTAAGTGGCCATGAATATGTTTGGTTTGGCTCCTTGCACTCATGTGATCTCCCCTGAAAAGAGTAGGGTTGAGATAATCTTAGATCCAAGAAGAATCTGGAGGCATGAAGAACTAAGTCCACTTCAGATCCACAGCCTGAAGTGGACATTTGAGTAAGAAATTCTAGTGCTTGTTGTAAGTCACTGAGTATGCAAGCTTTTTGCATAGCATTATTGTGTGGTCTAATAATCTGGCCACTCAGTGTGTGTGTGTGTGTGTGTGTGTGTGTGTGTGTGTGTGTGTGTTAGAGGCCTGGTGCATGAATTCTTGCATGGGTGGGGTCTGGCCAGTGTGGGCAGGGGGAGGGGACATAGGCAATTGGCCAACCTGTCTGCTGGTCGAACTCCTAGTTGAGAGGACAATTTGCATATTAACCTTTTATTATATAAAATATACACTGAGTGGCCAAATTATTATGTGTTCAGAGATCATAATAATCTGGCCACTCACTGTAGATACATAACTTAAGCACACTGGTATCCTTGGACAAGACACCAGTACTTCTATTTAAATACATTTTTAAGGAAACTGGGAATAATTGATTTTTTTTTTACTTAGGACAACTCAAGAGAAATGAAGATTTTCACTTAAAGAGATGGCAGATGCTAGTTTATAGGCCAAAAATCCTGATATCAAAAGTATATTGATAACCTACTTACCTGATAATTCAGTCCAGTTCTTCTGTGGCTACTTAACAAGTAAGCAGGGGAGGGTACTGTATTTCAAGACCCTCACAATTATTTGAATGATATAACTTATAGTTTGTGTTCAGTTAGGGATCATGTTAATGACTTCAATTTTCCACTAGTATTTTTTTATTGAATTTATTGGGGTGACATGGTTAACAAAATTATTCAGGTTTCAGGTGCCTACAAGTATTAATGAAACTCAGGAAGACCAAGTAATGAGAATATCAGTCATCTTCAAAATCATTAAATATTTTACTAAATTCTTTTCTTTATTCCCAATTTCTCCTTAAAATTGTTATACTGAATAACAAATATTTAGATGATTTTCTTTTGTAATATCTTGTATATTCATAAAAATATATATACCAGATGCACATATTGTAAAGCCAATCAGTAAAACACCTGGGACTCTTTTCCACCCCCTTCCACTATTCTGGATTTTGTATGTATCATGCCTTAGTTTTAGGCTTTTATTACATGTATGTGTGTGTGTGTGTGTGTGTGTATGTAAATATACATTTAATATTGCTTGGCTTCAAACTTCATAAAAGTAATCTCATACTGTATTCAGTCTTCTAAAACTCATTATGTCTAAGACACAACCATGTTCTGTATGCAGTTATGGTTCTTTCATTTGCCCTGCTGTGTATTATTTCGTTGTGTAAATACATCATAATTTATTAATTCATTCTCCTGTCTATGGATAGTTGAATTTTTCTAGTTATGATCCCTAACTGACTACAAACTATAAGTTACATCATTCAAATAATTGTGAGGGTCATGAAATACAGTAACCCCCCTGCTTACTTGTTAAGTAGCCACAGAAGAATTGGACTGAATTATCAGGTAAGTAGGTTATCAATCTACTTTTGATATGTTATGTTTTGTTACAGGTAATTGTCCTATAAAAGTTCTTGTACATTTTCCTTGGTGAACATAAATCAGAGTTTCTCAAGTTTATATATCTAGAAGCAGATAGCTTGGATTGCAGTAGGAGCAAAAAAAAAAGCATGTTTTAAGTGGTAGCACCAATATATAGGGTGAGGAAAAAAGTAAGTTTACGGTTGTTCATATGGAAAATAATACAATAATTAACAAATAAGCCCGGCCGGCATGGCTTAGTGGTTGGGCATCAACCTATGAACTAGGAAGTCACGATTCCTTTCCTGGTCAAGGCATAGGCTCGGGTTGCTGGCTCAATCCCTAGTAGGAGGAAGGCAAGAGGCAGGTGATCAATGATTTCATCATTGATATTTCTATCTCTCCTTCTCCTTTCCTCTCTGAAATCAATAAAAATCCTACATAATAAAGCCTAATATGCTAAGTATCTGGTTGACTGGTCAGCCATTCAACCAACCAAAGAGTAATATACTGATGATATGCTAAGGCCGCTCAACTGCTCGCTATGATGTGCACTGATCACCAGGGGGTAGATTCTCCCACCAGTAGGTTAGCTTAGTACTTGGGGTCTGACTGACTGGAACTGAGTGAAACAGGCTGGACATGCCTGGAGCCCTCCTGTAGTCCCTCACCAGTTGGCCAACCTCCTGCGTCCCTCTCCAGCCCCAGTCATGCACCAGTGGGGTCCCTCAGCCTGGCCTGTGCCCTCTCACAATCCAGGACCTCTCAGGGTATGTTAGAGAGCCAGTTTTGGCCCGATCCTGCAGGCCAGGCTGAGGAACCCCACTGGTGCACCAATTCATGCACTGGGCCTCTAGTATAAAATAAATAAATAAATAATAATACAAGAATAAACTTGCTTTTTGTGTACTCACAACTGTCAAGCTATTTTTCCCCACCCTGTCCTCTCACAGCAGTGTGTGAGAATTCAAAGTGCCGGCTCACTCTGGCTTCTTCCATCTTTGGCAATAAATGGGTGTTAAGTTGTATCTCATGTGGTTTTTATTGCATTTTCCTCATTTTTAATAAGGTTGAGCATCTTTTCATAAGTTTCTCTGTTTTATGTGTTTTCCTATGTTTATGTTTTTTCTTTGTTGAAATGTCTGCTCATATCTTCTGACCATTTCATTACTGGGATTTTGCCATCTTCTTTTTTTTTTAAGTCATCTGCACCATTTCTTTACATATTCTTAATGCAAATTTATTTTAAATTACGTTTCTTGAAAATATATTCTTCAGGTTTTGACTAGCAGTTTGAGAAAATTGAGTTATTATTATAAAGCTGTTAAACATATCAGTCTTTCCTCTTTTGTTTAGTGATGTCATGCTTTCTTTAAAAATACTTTCAAATCCTGAGCTCATAAAGATAATCAACTTTATGTTAGTCTGTAAACATTTGAAGGTGGCCTTTGCCTTGGCCCCCACCGCTGTGGCTTCATCCAGAAGGTCGTTCAGTCTAATTAGCATATAACGCTTTTATTATTATAGGTATTTGTGTTAGATGCAACTTACTTCTGTATTTAGATCTTACTATATGCAGCCAACAGTTCAAATTGCCTATTGAATTCTCATCACTTTTCTACAGACATAAAAGAGTTTTCTAAGTAGAAAATGACATGATCTGGGAATGTAGTTTTGCTTCTTTCTTACAATATTCATAGATTTTATAACTGTTTCTTTTCTTTTTTTCTTTACCAAATAGCAAAGTTTGTGGTATACCCAGAATTGTAAGTAGGCAAGCTACCCACATCTTGAGAGACCCTCCTTGGGACTTAGGATTTTTAAAAATTTGGGTTGAGACAAAAGGCTATATCCATTTTTCACTTTACTCGTAGCATACAAATCTGCTTGGGAGTTGAATGGCCTGTGTAATTGTCTAGCCAGAAACCTCTTGGTGGCGCTTGGATTGCATCCAGATGTTTGCAATTAAAAATATGTGAACTAGAAAAATTCCAGGGCTCTACCATGGTAATTCTCAAGCAGGCCTTCATTTAAATATTACACGGAAGTTCTTAAAAACATGAGTGCCAGAGCACTATTTCAGAAACATTAAATCAAAACTCTGGTAATGGGACCTAGAGACTGATAATTTAAAAAATTTATTTAAACTAGAAATAAAAAATGGTTTATCTATTTTTCCTACCCCAGTATCCAACACCTCTGGCAACCACCAATCTGGTCTCTGTTTCTGTAAGCTTGGGTTTTGTTTGTTTTTGATAAGAAAGATGATACTATATTTGTCTTTCTCTGCCTGACATATCTCACTTATCATAATGCCCTGGAGGTCTATCCATGTTTTCACAAATGGCAAGATATGTTTCTTTTTAGGGCTGAATAATATTTCATTTTATTTATTTATATACTTACATTATTATTTGTGTTTTCTTTGGATTTGAAATGAAATTGGTAGATCATATGGTAATTCTATTTTTAATTTTTTAAGGAGCCTCCATACTATTTTCCATAGTGGCTGCATCAATTTACAGTCCCACCAACAGTGCACAAGGGTTCTCTTTTCTCCACATCTTCCCAACTTTGTTGTTGTTTTGACGTTTTTTATAATAGCCATTCTAATAAGTGGCTATTGCAAAGCTGAAAAATACCATTGGAATTTTTATAGTGATTGCATTGAGTTTGTATATTGCTTTGGATAGTATGGAAATTTTAACAATATTAGTTCTTTCAATCCATGTGCATGGAATATCTTCCCATTTATTTATGTTTAATTTATTTCATTAATATCTTATAGTTATCAATATACAGGTCTTTGGCTTCCTTTGTTAAATTTATTTCCAGATACTTTATCCTTTTTTGATGCAATTGTAAATGGATTTTCTTAATTTCTCTTTTTGATATTTTGTTATTAGTGTATATAAATCCAACATATTTTTGTGTATTGATTTTGTGTCATGCAACTTTACTTAATTTGTTTATTGGTTCTAACAGTGTGGGTGTGTATGTGTTTATAGAGTCTTTTAGGTTTTCCCTATATATAAGTCATCTGCAAATAGTGACAGTCTTACTTCTTCCTTTCTAATTTAGATGCATTATATTTCTTTTCCTTGCCTAATTGCTCTGGCTACGACCTCCACCACTGTGTTGAATAAACATGGCAAAAATAAGATTTCTTGTTTTCCTCCTTATCCTTCATTAGAGGAAAAGTTTTCAGCTTTTTACCATTGAGTCTGATGTCGGCTGTGGCTTTGTCATAAATGGCCTTTATTATATATTTTTTAATTTAATCTTTATTGTTCAGATTATTACCATTGATCCTCTTTATTCCTCCATAGCTCCCCTCGACCCATTTCCCACCTCCTCTACCTTTATCCCCCTACCCACTGTCCTCATCCACAAGTGTATGATTTTTGTCCAGTCTTTTTGTGCACCTGCCACACTCCTTTCCCTCCAAGAATTGTCAGTCCACACACTTTCTGTGCCCTTGATTCTATTATATTCAGTTTATTCTGTTCATCAGATTTTTTAATTCACTTGAGTTTTAGATTCACTTGTTGATAGATATGTATTTGTTGTTCATAATTTTTCTTCTTCTGCTTCTTCTTCTTCTTCTTCTTCTTCAGAGTACCTTTCAGCATTTTATATATTAGTTTGGTGTTGATGAACTTGTTTAGTCTTTTCTTATCTGTGAAGATCTTTATCTGCCCTTCAATTCTGAATGATAGCTTTGCGGGGTAGAATAATCTTGGTTGTAGGTTCTTATTATTCATCACTTTGAATATTTCTTGCCACTACCGTATGGTCTGCAGTTTCTGTAGAGAAATCAGCTGACAATCATATGGGTACTCCCGTATAGGTAACTAACTGTTTTTCTCTTGCTGCTTTTAGTATTCTCTCTTTGTCTTTTTCTCTTGGCATTTTAATGATGATGTGTCTTGGTGTGGTCCTCTTTGGATTCCTTTTGTTTGGGGTTCTGTGTACTTCCTGGACTTGTAAGTCTATTTCTTTCACTAGGTGGGGGAAGTATGGGGTCATTATTTCTTCAAATAGGTTTTCAGTATCTTGCTCTCTCTCTCTTCTTCTGGCACTCCCATAATTCTGATATTAGTACACTTGAAGTTGTCCCAGAGGCTCCTTACACTATCTTCATATTTTTGGGTTATTTTTTCCTTTTGTTTTTCTGGTTGAGTGTTTTTTGCTTCTTTGTATTTCAAATCTTAGAATTGATTCTTGTTATCCTCTAGTCTGCTGTTAGATCTCAGTATAATATATTTAATTTCAGTCAGAAATGCTTAATTTCTAGTTGGTCCTTTTTCATATCCTCCAGGGTCTTGCTAAATTTATCAGCCTTCTCTAGAAAATTTTTGAAAAATGATATAACCATGGTTTTGAACTCTGTATCCAGTCATTTGCTTTTCTCCATTTTTCATTTGTGATCTGTTTCTTTGTCTCCACATTTTTGCTGCTTCCCTGAATTGATAGAGTGGCTTTGTGGGCTAGGTGTCCTACAGGGCCCAGTGGCTCAGCCTCCCTAGTTACCTGAGGTGGACACTCTTGGTGCACCATTTTGTGGACTGTGTGCACAGTCTTGTTGTAGTTAAGCCTTGATTGTTGTTGGTATCACTGGGAAGAATTGACCTCCAAGCCGTTGGCTGTGAGAATCAGCTGTGTCTATGCTGGGAGAACTTCTGTGCTAGAGACACCCTTATGAGACAAGACTGGTAAAAGCCTCTGTGCTCAGCTTGGATGGGGTGGAGTCTCAAGGTGGAGCAGACAGCAATGATTTCCCAACAGCCCTGCGCTAATAGGTCCCTGTGTTTCAGTGTCACTGCAAGCACCTCTAAGAGAAAGCCGCCCTTGATTTCCACCCACTGCCAGACAGTCCAGTTTCTCCCCGAATGAGTCTGGGTCCCCAGAGTCTCTCCTGGAACTGGGGTTCAGTGCATTCAGGAGCTTTTGTCTCCCTTCCACTTAAGAAAGCCAGCTGTGTGCTCAGTTGCCTGCCCTCTCCATACACACATCTCGATTCCTCTGCCTTCACTGTTCCTCTGAGTCTCAGTGTGCTTTTCTCTTTCCTGACAGTCCAGTTTGACCCCCTATGAGTCTGGGTCCCCAGAGTCTCACCTGGAACTAGAGTTCAACCCAGTCTGGAGCTTTTGTCTCCCTCCCGCTTGAGAAAACCAGCCCTGCACTCAATTGCTAGTCCTCTCCATGCACACATCTCAGTACCTCTGGCTCCTGCAGCTCCTCTGAGTCTCAGTGTGCTTTTCTCTTTCCTTATAGTTTTAGAAATTCCACCCAGCCAGCCTTGCTGAGGTTCTGGATGATGTCTGTGTTGTCTTTTAGTTGTAGTTTTGAAATTGTTGTGCAAGGCAGCAGTTTAGGTGTTTAAACTATGCTGCCTTCTTGGTGTCCCCAGCCTTTATTATATTGAGGTATGTTCCTTCTACAGTCACTTAGTTGAGATTTTTTATCCTAAATAAATGTTGAATGCTGTCAACTGCTTTTTGTGCATCTATTGAGATGATTATATAATTTTTATCCATCATTTATTAATGCAGTGCATCATGTTGATGGATAATATGGGTGTTGGACCATTTTCATATCCCTGGAATATGTCCAACTTGACCATGGTATATGATGCTTTTAATGTATTGTTAAATTTTAGTTTGCTATTTTGTTGAGTTTTTCATCTGGATTTATAAAAATATTGTTCTGTAATTTTACATTTCTTTCATTGATATTGTGCTAGCTAAGACCTACATTTAAGCACTAAAAAAAAAGAGGTTATAATGGATACTCTTAACTTGCATCTAATTTCAGAATGAACACTTCTAATATTTAACCATTCAGAGTTTTATATGACAAGTTGTTCGTAGATTATGAGTCTTCTATTCTTCTCTCTAATATATTCTATTTCAAGTTTGATTTAAAAATGTTTCATGATGGAATCTTGAATGTCCTTAAATCCTTCCTACATTGATTGAGAGGATCATAAGGTTTTATGCATCTATTGCGATGATTATATAGTTTTATCCTTCATTTTGATTCTTAGTGCTATAAGACATTTATAATATTTAATCTCTTAAATAGGTTTTTACCAAATATAAGTTATTTGTAAAGAACTATTATCTTTAAAATATTTACTTTTATAGTCCCCAAACTGTATTCCTATCATTTTTGTCGGTTTATTCCTAGATTTTTAAAGCATGTGTGTTTCTTTCTGTTATAAACCTTACTTGCTCATTATGAGTTATCTTTTTTGGGGTAAAGAAATGGGAAGACTTTCACTTATTTCTAGTCTCTGAGAAAGTGTATGAGAATTATTTTCTCTTCATTGAAAATTTAGTAGAACTGATCTATAAAACTATTTGAGCCAGTTGTTTACTTTGTGAGAAGATTTTTAACTATAGATTCAATTAGTTACAGATTATTAGACAATTCAAACTATTTTCACTTTACTCAGTTTTTGTATTGTATGTTTGCTAGGAATTAATACATTTTCATAGTGCTATAAAACATTTATCATTAAGTTTCTTATAAAAATCTAATACATTTTCAATTTCATTCCGTTTTTAGTTATGATCTTTATGAATCCATAATATTATTTGTAACTTTTTTATCTCAATCTCATAAAAGGTTTGTTCAATCTTTTAAAGAAATCAGTGTGGCCTTTACTAATTTCTCCATTTTTCTTTGTTATAGCCATCATGCTTTTCTTGGGTTTATTCTAGTGTCCTTTTCCTTAATAATTTTAATGTCTACCTCATTCAGGTTAAGCCTTTTTTCTTTTCAAATATTAGCATGTTTACACTATCTATTGCTCCTAAACATGTTTCTTTTTCAGCATACTACAGGACTTGATATGTGATAAATTAATCATAATTCAATTCTCTATATTACTGTATTTTATTTTAATTCCTCTTCCTGTCCTATGAGTTATTTAGAAGTATGATTTTTAATATCCAGTTTTTTAATCTGTTAATTTCTCTTATTGCAATTTTAAAAACTGGGTTTGAGATGGACTGTGTGATACCAGTGTGCTGTGCTTTGCATGTTATCAGATTTGTGTTGTTTGTTGAGACGTGCTTTTTGGGTTAATAACACATGCATAGTTGACTTTTTAAAATGTTCTTTGTGGTGAAAGACTCCATTCAAAAACTAATAGACTTAATAAATGAATTCGGCAATGTAGCAGGATACAAAATTAATGCCAAGAAATCTATGGCATATACGCTAATAGTGAACTTACAGAAAGAAAGATTTAAAAAGCAATCACATTTACCATCGCTCCAAAAAAATTAAGATACCTAGGAATAAATTTAACTAAGGAGGTAAAAGAACTATATGCAAAAAACTACAGGACACTGAAAAAAGAGATAGAGGAAGATGTAAACTGATGAAAGAGCATACCATGCTCATGGATTGGGAAATTCAACATCATTAAAATGTCCATACTACCCAAAGCAATCTATAGATTCAATGCACTACCCATTAAAATACCAACAACATATTTCACAGACCTAAAAAATACTCTCCAAAGATTCATCTGGAACAAAAATAGACCCCAAATAGCCACAGCAATCCTGAGAAAGAATAAAGTAGGTGGGTTCTCAATACCAGATTTCAAGCTATATTACAAAGCAACTGTTCTCAAAACAGCCTGGTACTGGCAAAAGAACAGACATATAGACCAATGGAATAGAATAGAGAATCCAGATATCCACCCAAACCACTACGATCAATTGATATTTGACAAAGAAGGCATGAACAAAGAATGGAGTCTAGACAGCCTCTTCAATAAATGGTATTGGGAAAATGGGACAGATACATGCAAAAAAATGAAACTAGACCACCAACTTACACCATACACAAAAATAATATTCAAATGGATACAGGATTTAAACATAAGATGGGAAACTATAAAAATACTAGAGGAATCCACAGGCAGCACAATCTCAGACATATGCCGAAAGAACTTCTTCACTGATACTGCTCCAAGGGCAATGGAAGCTAAAAAGAAAATAAACAAATGGGACTACATCAAAATAAAAAGCTTTTGCACAACAAAAGAAACCATCAACCAAACATAAGAAAGCCTACTATATGGGAGAACATCTTTGTCAATATTATCACTAATAAAGTTTTAATCTCCAATATCTACAGCCAACTTATACAACTTAATAAAAGAAAAATAAATGATCCAATAAAAAATGGGCAACAGACCTAAATAGATTCTTTTTGAAAGATGTCTTAAGGAAGGCCAAGAGACACATGAAAACATGCTCAAAGTCACTAGTTACCAGAGAAATGCAAATCACAATGACAATGAGATACCATCTCACACCTGTCAGAATAGCAATCATCAACAAACCAACAAAGGACAAGTGATGGCAAGGATATGGAGAAAAAGGAACCCTGGTGCACTGCTGGTTGGAATGCAGACTGGTGTAGTCACTGTGGAGAACAGTATTGAGTTTCCTCAAAAATCTAAAAATGGAACTTCCATTTGACTCAGCAATCCCATTCTTAGGAATATATCCTAAGAAACTAGAAACACCAATCAGAAAGGATTTATGCACCCCTATGTTCATAGCAGCACAATTTACAATAGCTACAATTTGGAAACAGCCTAGGTGCCTGTCAGCAGATGAGTGGATCAGAAAACTGTGGTACATCTATCCAATGGAATACTATGCTGCTGTCAAAAAGAAGGAATTCTTCCTATTTGCAGCAATCTGGTGGAACTGGAGAGCATTATGTTAAGTGAAATTAGCCAGTCAATGAAAGAAAAACACCACATGATCTCACTCATTTATGTATAATAAAGAATATTATAAACTGATGAACAAAACAATAGATACAGAGGCAGTAAAGCATCACTGTCAAACTACAGTGGGAAGGTTAGGGAGAGGTGGGGTAGATAAGAGATCAACCAAAGGACTTGTATGCATGCATATAAGCATAACCAATGAACACAAGACACTAGGGGGTTAAGGTATGCCTGGGAGGGGGGGCAATGGGAAGATAAGTTTACCTGTACATTAATAAAAATAAATAAATAAAAATAAATGTTCTTTGTGTGCTTAAGAAGAACATGTGTTCTCTAATGAATACATGACTCCATTCAAATTTAATGACTCAGCTTGATTAATTATGTTGCCCAACTCTTACAATGTGCTATCTTTTGTCTGATTAGTGCACAAGTTGTTAGAAGACCAGAAATTCAGGCCTTTTGATATTATGTTTAATTTCATGAAATTTCTCCCCTTACTTTTTTGTATTATGTATCATTATGACACTCTAGTTCTTTAAATAATTAATCACTAAACTAAATCATTACAACCCAAGAGAAGGAGAATGGAGTGAATAAGGAATGAGAAGTGAACCAGCACTAGAAATCATTACTCCAGCTTGGGGGTAATAAATATATAGTTATTACTATAACTGACACCTGATTAAGAAATAACTGATCAATTGTACACTCATTCTGAGCATAGTAGTTTTCCAACAAGATGATCCAGGCATACAAGATAAATCCTACTTGCCTTCTCTATGCTAGATGAATAGTACAAAATAAAATCTCAAGTGCAACCAATCTAAGCTATGTATAGTGTAACCAAGTGTGTTAGCAATGTCTATAAGAATTACATAGACTGATCTTGATTATACTTGCTTAAGACTTTGATTTTTCATGGCCAAATTTAAAAAGAAGATGTATTAATTTTAACTGTTAGCTCTAAGCCCAAAACTGATTTTAAAATGTAGGATAAATAAATACCACTTAACCTATCAGACACTGTACCAAATAAAAAACAAGCCAATCTAAACATAAAGGGAACTGACTTTTACAAACTTATTTTTATATATATATATATATATATATATATATATATATATATATATAGTTTTAAAGGAGAAACAAATATGACTGAACTACACTGTTTCTTAAACTTGCCCAAGACCAGGGATTAAGGGATGAAAGTTTTTTGAAATAATTTAGAGATAATTGAAGAAAATTATGTGTAGATCTGTCCTGCTTTGAGACTAGAAATAAAGTATAACACAAGCTAAAAGGGTATCAACCTCTATTTCAGTGTATCTCCTCATATCCTATATACTAATATGCAAAGTGTTTGGTCATCCTGTTGGCGGTTCAACCAATCAAAGCATAATATACTAATGATATGCTAAAGCTGCTCAGCAGTGTATGATGTGCACTGACTACCAGGGGACAGACACTCCAACTAATAGTTTAGTTTACTGCTGGAGTCTGTCTGATCAGGACTGTGTGAGATGGGCCAGACAAGTCCTGGTGCCCTCCAGCAGTCCCTCACCAGTTGGCCAACCGCCCACATCCTTCCCCACCCCTAATTGTGCACCCATGGGGTCTCTCAGCCTGGCCTGCTTTCTCTTACAATCTGAGACCTCTCAGGGGATGTTGGAGAGCCGGTTTCGGCCCAATCCTGCAGACCAGGTTGAGGGACCTCATTGGTGCACGAATTTGTGCACTGGGCCTCTAGTAGGTAATAAAAGGATGTCAATGAGCTGAGCAGTTCGATATGGACCCAGTTTTGATAGCCAATCCTGGCAGTCAATATTGTGAGTGGAAGAGAATATCAGTCCAGCACATCCTCACCTACATGAGGAGTGACAGGATCAGCTGAGAAGGTAAATACTAAGCATAGAAAGAAAAGGGCAGAGGTATCCCCCCAGGGACTTATTAAATCCCAGCAGAGAGGGATTTGAAAGAGAAATGAGATTCCACAGATTCTGTCATTTCCTTATGGTTATCATGACCCTATTTTCCCTTCAGACTAGGAGGCTTTTGCAAACATCTGTTACATTCATAGTTTGAGAGAGTCTGTCCTTTTGAATAATGCATAACGATCCAAACAGCTGGAGTTCCTTCCTCTCCGGAAAAACCCACAATGTCGTTGTTTTTTGTTTGTTATTTTTTTGTCTCCTCTTCCTTTACTAATTGTCTCATTATTGATGAGAAGTGTTGCCTGTGGATTGAAAAAAGGCACCATCAATCTTGCAGCTGTGTTCTCAATAATGGTAGTTCACCAGGAAGCATATCACCCAGTCAGGAGGCCAACACAGTGTGGGACTTTCCCATTGAACTCTGAATAATTCAATCTATATTTTTTATAAAGGCAAGTCTTTGTTAATGGATAAGCCTAAAATTAGACATTTTCCTCTTTTTTGATTGTTATATAACTGATATATAGCACTGCTTATAAGTTTAATGACTTGACTTACAAATGTTGGTAAACAATTACCACAATGTTTAATTAGCATCTGTCATCTCATATAGATATATAAAAAGAGAAAGAATGGAAAAAATGTTCCCTGTGATGAGAACTCACAATATATTTAAAAATACTATCTTAAGTTTCAAATATACCAGACAGCACTGTGAACTATAGATACTATTATACATTACATCCCTAGTACTTCTTTATCTTATAACTGGAAGTTTGTATCTTTTGAAAAACTTAATTCAGTTTTTCACTTAGCCATCAACCTCTGGTAACCACAAATCTGATCTCTCTTTTTTTATATGAGTTTGGGTTTTTGTGTTTGCTTTATATTCCACATATAAGTGAATCATATAGTATTTGTCTTTGTCTGACTTATTACACTCTAGGTCAGCGGTTCTCAACCTGTGGGTCGTGACTTCTTTGGGGGTCGAACAACCCTTTCACAGTGGTCGCCTAAGACCATCGAAAAATGCAGATATTTACATCACGATGCATAACAGTAGCAAAATTTCATGGTTGGGGGTCACCACCACATGAGGATCTGTATGCAAGGGTCGCGGCCTTAGGAAGGTTGAGAACCACTGCTCTAGGTCCATACATGTTGTTGTAAATGACAAGGTTTCCTTCTTTTTTATGGCTGAATAATATTCATAGAGAGCTTGTGTGTATATATATCAATACACTCTGTATATCATTCATCTGTAACTAATACTGCTATGAACATAGGAGTACAGATATCTCTTTCACAGATAGCGTTTTCATTTCCTTCTGATATATCCCCAGAAGTGGAGTTGCTGGGTCATATGGTAGTTCTATTTGTAACTGTTGAGGATCCTCCATACTGTTCTACACAGTGGCTGCATCAGTTTATAATCCCACCAACAGTGCACGAGGGTTCCCTTTTCTCCATATCCTTGCCAGCATTTGTTATCCCTTGTATTTTTGATGATGGGCATTTTAATAGGTGTGAGGAGATATCTCATTATGGTTTTGATTTGTATTTCCCTGGTAATAGTGATGTAATCATAGGCCATTGCTACTTCTTCTTTGAGAAAAATGTCTAAGTCCTTTGCCCACTTAAAAATTAGGTTTTGAGGGTATTTTTCTATTGAGTTGAATGAATTCTTTATATATGTTAAAATATCAACCTCTTATCAGATATACGAATTGCAAATATTTTTTCCATTCTATAGGTTGCCTTTCTCACTTTAATGATAGTTTCTTTTGCTATGCAGAAACTTTTTACTTTGGCATAATTCCACTTGTTTAGTTTTTATTTTGTTGCATGTGCTTGAGGTGCCATATCCAAAAAAATCATTCCAACATCCATGTCAAGAAACTTGTTTCCTATGTTTTCTTCTAGAAGTTTTATAGTTTCTAGGTTTTTTACATTTATTTTGATTTAATGATTTCAATTTTACATTTAAATTTTTAATCCAGTTTGAGTTAATTTTTGTGAAAGGTGTAAGACAGGAATCTAGTTCCATTCACACTTTAAAGCAATACTAAACAGGATCTGAACAGAATTCAGCAGATGTGAAAACCATACCATATTATATCTAAAAATACTTTCTTGATGTTAAAATGTATGATTTGTAAATTCTGAATAATAGTTAAGTATTTCTAAATTGCTGACTGCTGAGTTGTTCTTCCTATCTCCCTGAATCTTCATTGACATATCACCTGAATGTTCATTTTTTCTACTTGCAGGCCAATAATAGACCTCAGAAGAGATTCCCAGAAACTTATTTAGCCATCATTACTAGTAATTCAGTCTAATTCTATTTAGCCGAAGGTCCTTCCCATATCACCGACACTGTATGATCATACTGTGTGATACCCTTGGGCTCATCTTCACTTCTGCATCTTCCTCAACTTGTGCTGAGATGCACCAGGCCATCAAATGGCCTACACAACAGCTCACTGCATTCCTGTGCTTCGGGTTCTTCCATGTGAATGTACTATGTCTTCCCTGTGTTCAATGAATGCCAGGCTTGCAAAACCCAGAGAAGCACATTCTCTGTTAGATAACATCTGTGACATTTTCTGTCTCCTAACATTTTGGGGAAAATGTGAGACACCAAGGCCAAGCAATATAAGACAAAGGGGATGACAAGTATACGATTGAATAAATATTTTATATTAGTATGTGGATAAAGCAGTAATCTTAGCTATTTGGTCACATGCTGCCAAAGCAATTTGGGGTTTAATATTAGCAGGGATTATAGAAGAAGACTGATACTACTATTGACTTAAATTCATTATAAAAAGATACTCCGCTTAGTGATATTTTTTTGCTTGTGCAGTAATAGCCATCTTGAAAGAGATCGTTTTTCTTCTCCTGAGTTGACCTGTAGATGTTTGGATTGGTAGGCCACTGAAGCCACAAAGTGGACTCCTCTTAGTGGGTTTCTGTTAATGGGAACTGAATCTTTGAGAAAGAAAATGATAAAATGCAACCTTAGTGAGCAGATCAGAAAATACGAAGCGTTGATACTGTGCAGAACAGCACCAAAGCTTTGTTATCTTTGACCGTGAAAGACCGTGATTAGGTAAACCTCAACCGCCGCGAAGTGCACAGCTCGCATACTTCTCTCATTTTCAGTCCCCTAGTTGTTACCAGCAAATTCCTCTTCAAACAGCCCCATGTTCAAACTTCAGGTTTTAAGACCAGTTGGATGTTAATGGCATTTTTATATCTCCAGATGAGAGAGAACATAAATTCTACTTTTAGTTCCTCACTTTTTAAGTGAGGGTAAAAGTACCTAAAGTAGTTGTTTTATTGAGCTCAAATATACCACTTCATTGAACAGAAACCTATCCATTGAGACCAGAATTAGACTTGCAACAACTACAAAGCAAGAAAAGCTATACTTAGAACATGCATAAAAAATACCTCAAATAACAGAATCAGTTCTGGTCAACCAGAAATGACAGGATTCCTTTAAGTGATAGAAAAACATTTCGGCTACTTAAGTCATAACAAACAAAATGCATAGGAGTTTCTTCCAGATATCTTATAGATAGCTGACAGCAAAAGGAAAGGAACAACTTTAAGATTACACGCAGAGCCATAAAGGCCTCCCCTCTGCCTTTTCCCATTTCCCTTCCCTGCATACTCCCTCCCACAGACATGCGTGTTGCTCACAGGCACACACACACCTACTTGGATCCCAAGCTCATTACAGGTGGGGACCTTTTTTCTGCATCTGTCTCGCCTAGAGGGTGGTCCACATGAAAGAAAGTCCATCAAATATCTTCTGAACAGATGAAAGAATCACAAACAAATGAGAAAGAAAAATGAGAGAGGAAAAAAAGAGTAGAAGAAGGATGAGAAAGAAGAAAAAGGGAGGAGGGGAAGAAGATATGTTTCTGTGAAAAATTAAATCCTGTATTCAAGTCATATAGAATCTCTTCTCACCTTCCAATCTTGGCCCTGCTCTTAGGAAATTTTCAGTCTTTCCCATTTGGCTTGTTTTAATCAATGTCTGATAAACTTATACCAACTTCTTGACATATTCTTCTCTTCACTTGTATAAACATTAGAAGTCTTTCCAGGATTTGTTCATTATCTAACTTTTATTTTTTATCAGAATACACATAAATCTCTCTCTCCCTTTCTCAGTGATTAGGACATCAACTCAGAGCAGTTGCCAAGTCTCTCAACATTTGTACTTTTCAGTCATTTTATTTATTTTTTTATGTTTTTATTAATGTGTTACATGTATACATATCTTCCCATTACATCCCCCTCCCAGGCATAACCTAAACCCCCCAGTGTCTATGTTCATTGGTTATGCTTATGTGCATGCATACAAGTCTTTTGGTTGATCTCTTATCTACCTCATCTCTCTTTAACCTTCCTGCTGCAATTTGACAGTCTGTTTGATGCTTTACTGCCTCTGTATCTATATTTTTGTTTATCAGTTTATAATGTTCTTTATTATCCACAAATGAGTGAGATCATGTGGTGTTTCTCCTTCATTGATGGCTTATTTCACCTAGCAAAAGGCTCTCCAGTTCCATCCAGGTTGCTGCAAATGGTAAGAATTCATTCTTTTTTATGGCAGCATAGAATTCCATTGTGTAGATGTACCATAGTTTTCTGATCCACTCATCTGCTGATGGGCACCTAGGCATTTTATTTTTATTTTATTTATTTATTTATTTATTTATTTTTACAGAGAGGAAGGGAGAGGGATAGAGAGTTAGAAACATCGATGAGAAAGAGACATCGATCAGCTGCCTCCTGCACACCTCCTACTGGGGGTGTGCCCGCAACCAGGATACATGCCCTTGACTGGAATCGAACCTGGGACATTTCAGTCCACAGGCCGATGCTCTATCCACTGAGCCAAACCGGTTTCGGCCACCTAGGCATTTTAGATCCTGAGTTTTTCTCTAACTATTTTATGAATTTATATAGATGTTTCATAGATCTAAATATATATATTTTAAAGATTCTAAATTGACCTTTATTACTATAGGGATATTTACCTGAGTAGATCATTATAAGATTTTTTAAAATATGTTTTATTGATTTTTCACAGAGAGGAAGGGAGAGGGAGAGAAAGTTAGAAACATAGATGAGAGAGAGACATCGATCAGCTGCCTCCTGCACACCCCCTATTGGGGATGTGCCCGCAACCAATGTATGTGCCCTTGACCAGAATTGAACCTAGGACCTTTCAGTCCGCAGGCCGACACTCTATCCACTGAGCCAAACCGGTTTCGGCTGATCTATATTTTTGAATGATCTAAGCTAGGAAAGTTTCTCTAGATGTGTACCTGCCAGAAATTGCAGCACTTAAATTTACACATCTATCTTTTCTCTCAACCTAACTATTTTTCAAGGCAGCTATCATGCAATCAGTTAATATAGTTTTACTAAGTGCTTGCAGCACACTAGATATTGTTCCTTGCACAGGCGCTACAGTCATGAGCAAGGAGACACCAACTTGCCCTAGAAGCCTGCTATTGTATGATGGAAGATACTAGTAGATCACAAACATATAAAACAGTAAGAAAACACATTAGTCTGCTTGAGCTGTCATACCGAATACCACAAACAGCATGACTCAAATAATAGAAATTCATTTGCTTGAATTTTGGAAATTAGAAGCCCCATGTACCCAGCCATGCCAACATGGTTGGGTTCTAGTAAGGTGTGCTCCTGGCTTGCAGATGGCCACCTTCTAGCTCATATGATGAGAGAGAGAGAGAAATTCAGGGTGGGGCCAAAGTAGGTTTACTACTATTCACATAAAAAAATAATAAAATAATTAACAAAGTATAATATAAGAATAAACTCTGTTTTGCATTGTCACAATTGTACACTTCTTTTGCCCCATTCTGAATACTATGAATACATAAATTTTTTTCTTCTTATAAAACACCACAGTTCTTTTGGATTATGGCCCCATCCCCTATAACCTCATTTAACCTTAATTATTTCATAGAGACCCTATCTTCAGATATAGTTGCACTGGGGTTCAGGGCATCAACATATGGATTTTGTAGGGACACAACTCAGTCCCTTGCAACAACTATCAGGACACACAAATATCATAAAAAGGTTAAAATGAGCTTGGCCAGTGTGATTCAGTAGTTGAGCATCGATGTATGAACAAGGAGGTCAAGGTTCGATTCCCACTCAGGGCATATGCCCAGGTTGCAGTCTCGATCCCCAATGTGGGGCATGCAGGAGGCAATTGATCAACAATTCTCTTTTATTACTGATGTTTCTATCTCTCTCTCCCTCTCCCTTACTCTCTGAAATCAATAAAAAATATTTTTTTTAAAAATAAAGATAAAATCAAATCAACTTATAAAAAACTGTGGGAGTTGTTTTATCTGGGCGGTCAAGATGACCTTTTCAAAGAAATGACATTAGAGATTTAAGGAAGGAGAAGGAGGCCAGCAAAGATCTTGGACAAGAACCATCCAAACAGCAGAAATTGCAAATGCAAATGCTCTGGGACAAAGAAGGAATTAGTGTGTACAGCAGATAGAGAGAAAGCTGATGTGCCTGGGAAATGGTGAGGCATCAGGAGATAGTGAGATATATATGATGTGAAGCTTTGGTCAGGAGTCTGGATTTGATTCTTGCAGGGGAAACTATTAGAGTTACTCAGGAGAATGACACGGTCTCATTTAAGCATTAGATGAGACATATCTAGAGGGGCAGGAGTGGAGACAGAGACATCGTCAGGAGCCCATGGGTATGTGCTAGGTGAGAACTGATGGCAATAAGATAGGGCTGTAGTAGTAGGAAGGTGAGAGTGATTGAATTTGGGATGCATTGAGGAGGTGAGGCCAACAAGATATTGATCAGTAGGATCTGGGTCTTGAGAAAGACACCAAATTCAAAGCTGATGATTAAGGGTTTGGGTAAAAGAATCTCCATAGCTGATGGTAGCATTCACTAGACAAGGTAATTGTGATAGGAGGAGGAGCTTTCAGGAATTCAGTTCTGAACATGGTAAGGTTAGGATGACCTTTTTTGTTGTTTTAGGGCTTTGAATATCTTCTTTTTAAAAAATTTAAACTGTTTAAAGTATTACATAAATCTTCTACCCACCCACCCCCCACTGACCTCTTCCTGGCTGCCCCATCCCCCAGCACATGCCCTACCTCCTTACCCCCTTGTCTGTGTCCATTGATTATGCTCATATGCATGCTTACAAGTCCTTTGGTTGATCTCTTACCCCCTCACTCCTTGCCTTCCATCATAGATTGGACAGAACGGAATGACTTTTAGAAGTGCAAGCAGAAATTTTAAACAGTTTGATATATGAATCTGAAGTTTAAGGGAAAATAAGATTGGGAATGAATTTAAGAGTGTTGCTGGTTAGGTTCTCCAGGAAGCAGATTCTGAGACAGACTTCCTGAGTACATGGTTATCAGAAGTGCTCTCTGATCAACTCCTGTGAAAGGAAAAAGAAGAAGGAAGACTAGGGCAGGAGAGAGCTTGAACTATAATTTAACATCCACACAGGAGTTCTGAAGATAGAATGAGCCTCCAGAACACTTCTGAGTTGAGGGAAAGGACAAGCTTCTAAAACCCATGACATGAGTTAGTCAATGGCTTCCAGATGCTCCATGATAGGGGTGTGACATTGGGGAAGATGGCTTTCTGCTGATGAGGTGATCCCTGAACAAAGCTGACAACCTAAGATTGCTTTGGAGGCAGCCCTGCCAGCAGCTGGAAAATAAGCCCTTCATTCCTGAAGGGAAATCTGAGCAACACTTCACATTTCTCCATGCACCCAGAGAGTTAACTGTTTTAGGTGACATTTAAGGACAGGAAGCTTAATGAAATTAATCTTGAGAAACTATTGGTAGAGAAGCAAAGGAAGCTGAGACCAAAAGCCACACTCAGTATCCTGCAATTCTGTGACATGCAGCTCAAGTTCAGGTCTGTATTGTATCATCAATAATGATAATGAAAGAATAATGGTATAAGCTCTGGGTAGGGCCTCAGCTGTGGGAGAATACCACTTTGGCAAATTAGGGAGGAAAAGTTCAGAGAAGCAAATTGGAAACCCAGCAGTGTCCTAGAGAAGGTGTTCAGTATTGAGATAAAAATCACAGTAGGGAGACTACATGGGGAAAGCATAGAGGATCCCTGAGTACATGAAAACAAACTATAATAGAAAAGAAGCAATTCATTGAAGACTGTGGGAGTGAATTTTATATCTTGAGAAAAACGAGATATATTTGGAGGAGTCAATATAATTCTGATTACCAGAAACCTTCAATAAAGGTTCATAGGAGATCTGTATCAAATTACATATGCAAAATACAGAAGGAAGGGATGGAAGAAGGAAAGTTGACAAGATATAGGATGAAAAGGACAACAACTGAAGGAATAGAAAAATTCAAATTGGTAAGCTTCCTGGCTATAGTTTTAATTCTGTAGGTTTGAATCAGTAATTGGGATCAGAGCCCAGCCAGTTCAGCTGAGTTAAGTCTACTGAATCATTAAATCAATGCTTCCTTAAGCTGCCACCATAGTCCCTACTACTGAAGGACCCTTCTTTTCCATCACCTATATAACTAGCCATGCTTTCATGGTGAAATATGGAAAAAGGAAACGATTTTTTTCTTGAGTATAAGAGAACTTCCTGAAGTGTTTGGCTTAAATCACCATCACCTTAGCTCATGAGTGCACAGTGCTTATAAGTCCAGATCCATTGAGATACAGTGGAGTGGGGGCATCCAAACTTGTAAAAATGCAAAATCCCTCATATGAATAGTCCGAGGTAAATGCTACTTAAGTTTGGGGCTTTTTCATGTGTTTCCCAAAGAACGTTGAATAAAGATATTTATTTGGTTAAATGAAATGAAGTTCACCGAATTACTCTTTGCCCTGTGAGATTCTGCAACTTTGGTAGAACTGAATGATTTCCTTCATAAAAGTAAGTTAGGCCTATTAGCAGTGTTTGTAAGTGGGTTGTTGCAGGGATTTGCTGTTGAACACATACTTGTTACTGACAGGAAGTATTACAAGTGGCTTCTCTTTCACTCCGTTTAGAAGGAAAGAGTTTAGAAACTGTCTCAAGCACATCCAACCTCTCATCCTGGCTCAGCAAATATTTCCTAAGAGACACTATGAACTCTATTGTAGTTTTAATATGAGTAGGCTGTACAGATCTAAATGGGTAAAACTACAACAGGCTAAAAAACACGGTATTCTTAAATAAGTTACATTTCCCCTCTTATCCTCCCTGGCATATACACCAAATAAAGTCAGAGACATATTAGGCCAGTGCAACCAGTAAACTTGGTCATTTTTTGAGCTCTGGTATGACATTTATTTTTTTACCTCTAGGCAAAATCAGTTGGTATCATTTGCATCTGTGTATATTCACTTCCTCTAAACATGTGGTTACCGTATTGGTACTTTCATATTACCACTAGTTGTTATGGATAAATAATGCTAAAGGACTTCTGGATCCTATGGTCGATAAACTTAGACTCTCTTGTTTTATGGCTTACTTAATAATTCAAGATTGAAATAGGATGCAATTTTATGTTACTTTATAATTTTGGCAATCATGTTGAATACTAGCATAATATAAGTACCTGGTACTATCATGCATCTTACCATTTAATACCATAAATATATAAAATCATAAAATTATAGCTGATACATATAAAAGTATGAGTCATTCCTAGTGGAAAAAGATTTATTTTGGGTGCCTTTTTTTTTACATTCACTGTTTAAGAGCCAAAAATCTCCATACTGCACTGAGTCCTTCCTATTCTGAAAGAAACTATTGTAATAAGCTCATTCTTTCTAAGACCTTAAGGTGTTTTGCATCTTTTAAACATCTTGGTGTGGTTGTTTTTTGTTTTTATTTTTTTTTAGCCAAAGAGGAAAATTCTTCACCTGAATAACAACTGTCCTTGGATGTGAAAAACAGTTTGGACTTCTTAGTCTTCAAATTATATCTTGCCACGCACTGCTTCTTCTAGAAGAGACCAGTTCTGCAGAGAGGCCCACCCTTTCTTCCAGAGACTGAGATTTTACAATGTCCTTGGAACATCTAAATAGACAAATATCCAATGGATATATTTACAAAAATAAACTGATGCCTGTGGTTGACATTATTGTGGAAGAGAAAATGACTACTCAGGTCAACTACTAAGAACTCAAAAGAGGCTCTAATATTATAATCTTAAATGTGAGAGCCAGGAATAAATGCCAATGTTAGTGACTGCTTTCAGGGAATTCCTGTTTCAAATCCATAATACTCTCTCCTAATACTTGATTGGCTGTGAGGAAATGTCCTGTGTTTCTTGGAGCCTAAGGGTAGTGTGTAATCTATATTGCTAGGGTTTAGTAGTATATTCATTCAGTGCTATGATTGATAAACCTTTATTTTTATATCACTGGCAATATTCTCCCCTCCCCCCCTTTTTATGTATTTAGTCTCAAGCCAAGGTATGTGGTTTCTATTAATTAATCATTAGTTGGATATTCTGATTTGCATCTCTTTTTGAATGATAGTTCCTATGTAGCATAAGAATGCATTGGGGTCTAGTTAAAGGAGGTATAAAAATATCTCTCACTTTGTTTCTGAATTATAAATTCAAATTTGGCCATCTGAATCAGATTTTCCTTTTCTTTTAGTTTGCTTGTTTGTTTGTTTGTTTTTAGTGTAGCTTAATGCCATTGTGTGAGTAATAGAACTTTAAATTCTGGATTGAACATGATACAAGATGTGGAAAATCCTTGTTCTCTATAAAATTTCACATAAATGTATTTACTCAGTGGGACAAAGGGCAGAATAAGAATCTTGTGCAATGAACCAGTTTTACAGCCACAGCTAAAGGCCCCGGATGGCCCTCCCTGAGATTTTTCTTTAATATTGAGAAGGACCTAAATTGGCATTGGTCCAAGCTTTTTCTCATTACCAGGGCACCAGGGCAAACCAACTATAAATGGCAAAGCCAAGGTCAGAATTCAGGTCTGCCTATCCCTTTTGTTTGGTGTGCTTTCCCATGCTGGTTATTGTCTCCCTTTTATGGGTTTTCTGAACTCCAGTTGCTGACAGAGCAGATTTTTGTCTGAATCCGACATCAGACTTATGTATTTTTCGAATTATTATTTAGTCTCTCCTCTGCCTTCTCCAGGCAAAATAAAACCTGTTCCAATTGTTATCAGGTTTTCACTGGATCTCCTCCAATTTTTCAACTCTGTCTTTGTTTTTTTAATGTAAACCCTGTATAACCTTAGCATGGACCAAATCCAAGATTCCTTTTTCAAGGAATATTTCAGAGATCTTAGGAAAAGAAAGAGAGCAACCGTATTTAAAGTGATACAATAACATACCATTTGGTACAATCTTCAAAGACATATTCCTAAACAGTTATGTAATTGATGTTGTTGTTTTCTTAAAATCCAGACAGATTAAATGAAATTTTGTACTTTGAAAGCATCCACACCCTTTCCAATTCAGGCATCCTAAATTCAAAAATCCAAAATATCTCAATTCTTGAAAAGAGAAACAAGTAATATTTTATTTCCCAAAGAACATATCTGCAAAAATATGTTGCTGGAAATTATCTTCTGGCTGGTGAATCCTGGAGTCTGTATTTTGTGCACTTAAACCCGAGCACCAATCTCAACACCTTTTCCATGTGCTGCTTCCCTTTAGTAAAGAGAACCCAGCTTTCTCAACCACAATTTTCTCAATTGTACCCCATGGCTCACTCATAGGGTTCAGTGATTACCAGCTTGGATCAAAAGTGAGCTGGGCCAGAGTGCTCCTTCAGGAAGGAGACTTGGCTTGGGCTAGCTGGTGAATGCACAATACAATATACCGATGACGTATTACAGGATGGTAAACCTGAAATCGATATAATTTTATTAACCAATGTCACCAAAAAGAATTTAATAAAAAAAATTTAAATGAAATTTGAAACTAGAGATTGTGACAGATGGCTGTGTCAGTTAAGCTGAAAGATGATAGAATAAACTCAGATCAGAGGTACTATGGGTCATTTGAAGCTGAAGCTGAATTTATGAGGTCAGTAATAAGCAAAGTAAGGGGAAATGATTCAGATGAGCGGAGAGAAGCCCTCATGAGAACAATCAATCTTAGCCATTTCTAGTGGCCTCCCAGTTCCATTTTCCCTGAGGCTGGATTGTGGAGATGCTGATGTATGTAGCCCTGCCCAAGTACATGAGCCTTCATGCCTCTTTATCTTTGTAGAATGTCTATTTCTTGAACTAGTCTATGTGTGTCTATGTTCCCCATAACCAAAAGAACACTAAACAAAATGCTAAGTAAAACAAAACTAATTATTTGCCATGCCTTATATTCAAATAAAAGAAAACATGAATAACTTTAGGTTATCCTAATTACATTAACAAAATATTTATTTGGTTCAAAAATTGAGAGATTTGCTGAGACCAGTTTGGCTCAGTGGATAGAGCATCGGCTTGCGGACTGAAGGGTCCCAGGTTCGATTCCGGTCGGAGGCATGTACCTTGCTTGCGGGCACATCTCCACTGTGGGGAGTGCAGGAGGCAGCTGATCGATGTCTCTCTCTCATCGATGTTTCTGACTTCTATCTCTCTCCCTTCCTCTCTGTAAAAAATCAATAAAATATTTTTTTTTAAATGAGAGATTAGAGCAGTAGTTCTCATCCTTTCTAATGCCATGACCCTTTAATACAGTTCCTCATGTTGTGGTGACCCCCAACCATAAAATTATTTTCTTTGCTACTTCATAACTGTAATTTTGCTAGAGCTATGAATCATAATGTAGATATCTGTGTTTTCAGATGGTCTGAGTCTCTACAGCAGCAGTTCTCAACCTGTGGATCACGACCCACAGGTTGGAACTGATAGCAGGGGTCACCACAACATGAGGAACTGTATTAAAGGGTTGTGGCATTAGAAAGGTTGAGAACCACTGGATTATAGCAACTCAATTGCCCTGAAAATGTTATAAAGAGAAAGTTTATAAATAGCCAAGACTCCTCATCAAAAAAGCACATAGCAAACATGACCTGCAAATCAAAACATGGTAAAAACTAGGAAAGTTCTGTTTCAAACTATACATGTTATTTTTATATTTGAGTATTCAAAACACAAGAAATGTTTCACTTGTTTTTCAAATGTGTGGGTCTCAATAGATATGTAATCCATCTGTTTTTTATTTAATTACACATAACTCATCAAAATGCTGTGTAGCTCAAAAATTACTCGTTGTCCAAGAAGCCCTTTGAGTCTTCTTTATGAGCATAGTTAGCCTTTCTTAGAAACAAGTCTGTGTGCCAAGAGCCAGTGAGCTCGTATACCAAATCACTCAAGTTTTGGATGGAAACAGAAAACAAAAGATCAGGTTTACTTCTTTGGGGGAAAAGGCAGTACACATAATATTCAGACACTAATCTTTATAAAATTGTGTTAGATGAATCTCTGTGTGTTTCCTTAGCCTCTCAGGAGAGAAGTTCATTGGGCTAAAGATGAAAGAATTTACTGCATTGTTTTAAATAAAACTTTCCTTTATTGAAATTGTGGAGATGACTATAATTCAGTCTCCAGTTAGAATAATTTGCATACTTTGTTCAATGCCCTTTTTGGTGAAAACTTAATTGGTAATTTTTTAAAAATTTAAAGTTTATTCAACACCATCATTCAACACATATTTCTTAAGCATCTATTATGTGTCAAGATTTATTCTATAAGCTAAGGGAACACCAGAAGCAAAACAGACAGAAATCCCTGCTATCAGAGATTGTATTTCTAAAAGAAGACAGAAAATCAATATAATAGGTCAATTCTATGGTATGTTAAAAGCTACTAAGTGTTTAAGGGAAAAAGAACAGAGTAAGGGAAGTTGGGTATGCTGGCAATTTTCATTGCAAGCCTCATAATGATCTGGTCTCACTAAGAGGAATAAAGGCAAAGGATGAAAGAGAGTGGGTGTATAGATATTTGGGGAAAGGCATTCAAAGAGGGAATAGTCAATGCTAAAACTCTGGGGTAGGAATGGGATTGCCTATTCAAGAACCACTGAGACTGAAGTGGAAAACTGAGAGTTTTGATATATTAAAAAACAAAAGAAAGCCCAAATGGGCTTGTGACCTCACGCCCCTCTTAATTATGCCTCAGGATAGCCCATCCATAAGAAAGTTTGAGTCCACACTTTTAAAAAATATATATTTGTTTATTGATATCATAGAGGAAGGGAGAAGTAGAGAGATAGAAACATCAATGATGAGAGAGAATTACTGATGGGCTGCCTCTTGCAGACCCCAAACTGGGGATTGAGCACACAACCCAGGCATGTGCCCTGACTGGGAATTGAACTATGACCTAGGGTTCATAAGTCGACACTCAACCACTGAGTCACACTGGCTGGGCTGAGTCCACACTTGGATTGCACTTAAGGCATTTGCTTCCCACTGGTCCAGAAAGAGCAGAATAACCAAACTCCTTTGTTTCAAGTCCTAGGGTAGTGGTCGGCAAACCGCAGCTCGTGAGCCACATGCAGCTCTTTGGCCTCTTGAGTATGGCTCTTTCATAAAAAACCATGGCATGGGTGAGTCTATTTTGAAGAAGTGGCATTGGAAGAAGTTTAAGTTTAAAAAATTTGACTCTCAAAAGAAATTTCAATTGTTGTACTGTTGATATTTGGCTCTGTTGACTAATGAGTTTGCCGACCACTGTGACCTAGAATATTAAGAAATGTGGACCCAGGACCAACACAGAGTAGCTCACTCCATGTGTTCACAGAAGAGAAACAAGAAGGTCTCTACACAGGAATATTAAGCTATTTTGATATGGAATTTTTAAAATTCAGGAGTGGGGAAAAATGATTTCTCTCAACATCATATACTAACTTGAATTATTAGAGAAATTTTTGTTGTTATTTGCTCTTCCACTAAATTGTAGACTCCTAAAGAATTAATACCCTTTCGTAGTATTAAGTATCCATAACAAAGAAGCCAGAACAATATTTGTTAAATGTTTATACTTTTCATGACAAACAAAACCATCACTTCAGAATTATATATTCACACTGAATGGGGATAGCTACCTTAACTAACAAAGAATTCCATACAGATTTCTATTATCTGTCAAACGTAGTTGTCCACCTCATAATTTAGAGGAACTATATCTTTAAAGTAAAGCAAATGTTCTTGAAGAGAATAAGAGCTTCTTGACAACATTATACATCATTGAAAACAATCAGTTCCCAATAGCTCTGGTGGCCTCATATAATATAGAAAAAATGAGCCAAAAAGCAAAAAAAATTATTACTAACCCGCTCCAAGCATAAGAAAAGAAGAAAAAAACACATAGACACACACATGACTTCCAAGTCAGAAAGGAAACAAAAGCATTTTTGTCCAAGATAATGAGAGATGACACCAAATGCAATAAAATAGATTGATGATGAGACACATTAAAATGACAGCATTTGAATTATCGGACTGAAACCAATACAAGTTAATATTTCACTTTATGAAAAGGAAAGTATTTCAGGACAATAAAACCAGAGCATATATATTACAAGTGCTGGTAGCTGAGAGCTCAAATAAGATTTACTTTCATTCTGTCTTTTTTAGTAGAGAGACTTTTTTAGTCACATGCTAATCTATAATTTAAAATTTTACAAATACCCAGGGGAATAACGCAAATGTAACCAACTGCCAGCACCCCGTGTTGTTGAGGATGTGAGAGGACACTCTTGCCTTGCTTATAGAATGCAAATGCTACAGCCACTTTGGGAAACAGGTTGGCAGGTCTTACCTACCACACCTTATAGGATACAGGATCCATACCTGTCGTACAACTTCAAAGTTCCACTCCTAAGTTTTTACCTCAGAGAAACGAAGACAATTATATCTGCACATTACTTATACTTAATGTCTATAGCAGCAGTGTTCAAAATAACTAACAACTAGGAATAAAAACATTAACTGATGAACATATAAAAGGATCATGGTGTATCTATACTATTGGAATATCATACCCCAATATAAATGAACAAACTACCAATACATGCAACAGGAATAAACCTCAAAAATAGTATGCTAAGTCAAAAAAGTCAAATACAAAAGACTATAAACTGTATTATTGCATTTATGTGAAATTCCAGAAAAGGCAAACTACGGTGAGAATGAGGTAGGCGGAAGCTGGTGTTGAAAGGTTTCTAAATTTTCCATATCTCAGTTGTGGTGGTGGTTACAAACTGTACATAATTGCAAAAGTTCATCAGCCTGACCCCTTGTGTGTGACTCTTCTTGTATACAAATTATTTGTCAATAAACCTGGGGAGGGGGACTTCATTAATATAATAAAATATAAAATAATGTCATCTACTGTAGAAATACACAAAATCATAAAGAGTATCATGTTAGAAATACCAAAAATTTAAATCATATTTCCAAATATACACACAAAAGGGGCACTTAATAGAAGTGATCAAAGCCAGGGTAATGAAAGTTAGGGCCAAATGTTGGTGAATCTCTAAATATACAGCATTCTCTTGAAAAAGAGTGTGAAATATTATCTAAACAAATAAACACATAAGAATCCAACAAACACTTACCCTGAAAAGTTGCTTTTTGGTAATGTTGAATGTGTGCATCTATGAGCTCTCCACATTCACTCCCCTAACTGCCCATGGGAAAATTATCTTATGTGACTAACTCCCAAAGGCACTAATGAGGCAAGTGTGGATCTATTACACACTTGTATTTTTATAAACACAAAATATTTTAAAAGAAATTGTAAAATGAAAATATTTTGAAAACCAGGTGCATAAAACTAAGGCAATCTTATCAATCAATCAGTGTCTAATAACAATGGTATATGGTGTATTATATTCATGTTAGAAAGACCATGATCAACATTTCATTTTCTTGAGACTATATCTCCATAGGATTCCCTTAAGTTTTTTTTAAACTTTATTGTTCAATTTATTACAGATGTTCCTCTTTTTTTCCTCCCATAGCTCCCCTCCACCTGATTCCCCACCCCCCACCCCATGCCCTTACCTCCTGCCACTGTCCTCATCCATAGGTGAAAGATTTTTGTCCAATCTCTTTCTGCACCACTTACACCACTTCCCCCCCCACAAGAATTGTTAGTCCATTCCCTTTCTATGCCCCTAATTCTATTATATTCACCAGTTTATTCTGTTCATCAGAATTTTTATTCACTTGATTTTTAGATTCACTTGTTAATAGATATGTATTTGTTATCACTTTGTTGTTCATAATTTTTATCTTTATCTTTTTCTTCTTCTCCCTCTTCGTAAAGAATACCTTTCAGCATTTTATATAATCCTGGTTTGGTGGTGATGAACTCCTTTAGCTTTCTCTTGTCTGTGAAGCTCTTTATTTGCCCTTCAATTCTGAATGATAGCTTTGCTGGATAGAGCACTCTTGGTTATAGGTTCTTGCTATTCATCACGTTGAATATTTCCTGCCACTCCCTTCTGGAATGCATAGTTTCTGTTGAGAAATCAGCTGAAAATCGTATGGGTACTCCCTTGTAGGTAACTAACTTTTTTTCTCTTACTGCTTTCAAGATTCTCTCTTTGTCTTTTCCCCTTGGCATTTTAATGATGATGTGTCTTGGTGTGGTCCTCTTTGGATTTCTTTTGTTTGGGGTTCTGTATGCTTCCTGGACTTGTAAGTCCATTTCTTTCACCAAAGAGGGAAAGTTTTCAGTCATTATTTCTTCAAATAGGTTTTCAGTATCTTGTTCTCTTTCTTCTTCTGGCACCCCCATAATTCTGATATTGATATGCTTGAAGTTGTCCCAGAGGCTCCTTACAATATCATCACATTTTTGGACTCCTTTTTCTTTTTGTTTTTCTGTTTAGGTGTTTTTTGCTTCCTCATCTTTTGGATCTTTGATTTGATTCTTGTGATCTTCTAGTCTGCTATTGGATTTCTGTATATTATTCTTTATTTCAGACAGTGTATGCTTAATTTCTGACTAGTCCTTTTCCATTTTTTGGCATTCTCATTAAGATCCTTGAAGGTCTCACTAACTTTCTCAGAGGTCTCATTAAGTTTCTCAGTGGTTTGTAGAAGATTCTTGAGTAATCTTATAAATATGGTTTTGAACTCTATGTCCAGTCATTTGCATTCCTCCATTTCTTTCATTTGTTATATGTTTCTTGATCTCCACATTTTGGCTGCTTCCCTTTATTGATGGATTGGCTTTGTGTGCTAGTTGTCCTTTATGGCCCAGTAGCTCTGCCTCCCCAATCACCTGAGGTGGACACTCTTGGTGCACCCCTTTGTGGGCTGGGTTCACAGTCTTATTGTAGTTAAGCCTTGATTGCTATTGGTACACTGGGAGGAACTGACCTCCAGGCCAATTGATTGTGAGGATTAGCTGTGTCTATTAATGGAAGAACTGCTGTGCTGGAGACACCCCTATGGGGCAGGACTTGGTTCAGTGGGGTTTTGGTGCTCACCAAGTCTGCCTCTTGAGTGTGTCACTATGTATATGAGGAGTTGAAATCTGGTGTCGTCTCACACTGACCTCTAGGTACACTGGTTCCTGGATTTCCAAGGAGGTGCAAATCAGCTAGTGTCTGAGGCCACCGAGCAGGAGCTACAGGGAGTTCTTCAGATTTCTCCTCTTTGCTTGGAGTTTGGAAGTTTTGGAGTTGTCTGACTCAGTTGCAATTTGTTAGGTTATGCTACCAAAGGGCAGGCCATTCATAAGAAAAAGGCTGCTGCACACAGTTAGGTGGGTTTGTAAATTGGGCGGGGAGGGGTCTCAGGGAGTCACTAGGCTAGGGTGTGGCAAACAACGCTGACAGCCAGTCAGCCCTCTCTGCCACATTCTGTTCAGTGTCCTGTGTCCTGCGCACCAGAGCAATAAATAATGATTCCTGTGCACAACTCTGCGAGAGACCCACCCTCCCTTTCTGACTCGATGGCAGACAGTCCAGTTTCTCCCTGTATGAATCTGGGTCCCCAGAATCTCGCCAGAAACTGGAGTTCAGAGAGTCAGGAACTTGTAGCTCCCTCCCAATTGAAAAAAAAAAACACACACACACAGCACACTCCAGCCCAGTTCTCTCGCCTCTCCGTACCTCTACCTTTCTTAGCCTCTGTATATCCTACAGGTCTCAATGCACCTTTTTCTTTCCTTCTAGTTGCAGAACTCCCACTCCACCAGCTTTTCTGTGGTTCTGGGGATAGACATTTTGTCTTTTAATTGTAGTTTTGGTGTGGTTGTGAGAGACAGTATGTATAGGTGTACACCTTATGCTACCATCTTGGTTTTCTCTCCCTTAAGTTTTTTCCATCTTTATTGCACCTTTTAAAAATATTTTTCCTGATTTCAAAGAGGAAGGGAGAGGGAGAAAAAATGAAACATCAATGATGAGAGAGAATCATCGATTGGCTGTCTCTTGCACGCTCTTAGTTAGGGATCCAGCCTGCAATCTGGGCATGTGCCTGACCAGGAATAGAACCACGACCCTCACCATTGAGCCATCCCAGCCGTCATCTTTATTTCATTTATTCTGTAAATCCCACTACCAAAATCACAGCACTATTTTTGGAAAATATTTTAAAATTAAAACGAAAAAATGCAATTCCACACCAAAAGAAATGACAAAAAATGTATTCAAGGTGTTATTTCCATAAGATATTCCAGACCACATACTCAAAGCTTTATAAAGTGGTTCAAGACACCCATATTAGTGTCTTGGAATAAGCAGATTTTTTTATTTCTTTCCCTCTTTCTTAAAAATCGTCATTAATCATATTATCAACATTATCTCTTAAATTACTAAAGCCAGCTCAACCACAAACTCAGCAACCCAATAGCTGGCAATACCCTGAGTGTGGACACTGTTGATTACTATGATTTCAGTGTGGTTTATTCACTGCTGATCGGAATATTTGAATCTCCAGCAATAGACATGGATACCCAGCAGTATACAAAGAAACACCTATTTCTATTTCTGTTCTCCCACAGGTCACTCAAATTTAGCATGTCCTAACCCAAGCTCATCATCTCTTCACTATCATTACCCTGTATTTGTTCTCTCTGTCGTTGGCATCCTATCTACCCAGTTGTCCAAACCAGAAATCTGAACATCACTTTCAATAGTACCTTCCCCTCCATGCTTATGGCCCATGAAATACTAGTGTAGATTGTACCTCCTACCTCTTCAAATTGTCCTCTTTTCTCTACTTCCCTCTTCAGATTACCATTCAGTTTTATCTAGACTACTACCCCAGCATTCTGAATCATCTCCCTGCCTCTGCTCCCTTCCCACCCAGCCCACTCTTCACAGTGCACTTGGAGTAATCATGAAAAGACTCAAATGTAAACATCTGACTTCCTCCAGGAAGTCTACCCTGAGGCCCCATATCTGGGTAAGGCACCCTCTTCACACACCTGTGGCATTCTGTACTTCCCCAAATATGGCACTAACTCCACTATATTGTATGGACTGCTTATTTATTTGAATCCCCCCACTAGACTATGAGTTGCATTGTGGCAAGGATGAAGGCATAAGAAAGGAGTGGGAGTTTAAGAGAACTGTCCATATAGGGGTAACTTTGTTACTTAGCTTTACAGGTTTCTTTTATTTTTTGGAACATGACCCATATATCTGCTGTCTACAAGAAACCCACCTCAAAAAAAAAAAAGATGCACATAGACTGAGGGTGAAGGGTTGGAAAATGGTTTTTCGGGCAAATGGAAATGAAAAAAAAGCTGGGGTTGCAATACTTCTATCTGACAAATTAGATCTCAAAGTGAAGGACATAACAAGAGATAAGGAAATCCACTTTATAATACTAAAGGGAGCAATCCAACAAGAAGAAATAACTCTGGTAAACATATATGCACCCAATACAGGAGCACATAAGTACATAAAAACTCCTAGAGGATATCAAGGGAGAGATTGACAGCAATACAGTCATAGTAGGAGACTTTAATATCCCACTATCATCACTAGACAAATCCTCTATACAAAAAATCAGCAAAGAAGCATCAATCCTAAATGAATCACTAGACCAGATCGAATTAATTGACAGCTTCAGAACATTTCACCCCAAAGCCACAGAATATGCATTCTTCTCAAGTGCACATTGGTCATTTTCAAAGATAGACCATATGTTAGGTCATAGGCAAAGTCTTTTATTTTTTAGAAACTAGGTTTTTTATTTGAAACTCAAAACAGAGAGAGAAGTCTTGATAGCTTTAAGACCAAAGTCTAAACAAGTTTATTTATTTTTAATTTATCTTTATTGTTGAAAATATTACAGATGTTCCCTTCATTTGTTTTGTTTTTGTTTTTGTTTTTCTCCATTGACTCTCTCTACCCCACCCTAGCCCCTCCAATGCCTTTGCCACATTATTGTCTGTGTCCATGGGTTATGTATATATGCATATAAATTCCCTGGTTAATCTCTCTCCACCTGCTCCCTCCAACATCACTTTACCTCTGAGATTCCTCAGCCTATTCCATGCTTCTATGTCTCTGCATCTATTTTTTTTCATCTGTTTATTTTGTTCATTAGTTTCCACATATAAGTGAGGTCATGTGATACTTATCTTTCTCTGACTGGCTTATTTTGCTTAGCATAATACTCTTTAAGTCCATCTGTTGCTGTCTGAAAGGGTAAGATGTTTTTTAAAATGCTTCTTTTCTAATATTTTATATTCCAAATCTTATTGTCTCATCCTTATCTTAGTTTGTATTAAACTTTCTGTGATCATATTAAATACACAGTGATGCTTAAAATAATTTTATATTTCTTTCCTATTTGGTGCAGAAACATTTGGGACTGAAGTCATTTTGTCAACCAACAGGCTTAGAGGAAAGGCTGATGGGTAAACTGTGAGAGCTACAAAATACCTCAGCTCCTCCAGAAATACTGGCAAATAGATCAGGCATGTTCCTCTGCCCCTCTTCTAGTTGCTTATTCTATTTCAAATGATTTCTAGTCTTAAAGGGAATTTTAAAAATTCCACTGGGTTTCAAATTGGCAGGTGCTTGTGAAGAGGACCCAGAAACCATACCTACTACCAAACTTAGGGGAGAGATGGTAGAATCCTGAATCCATGGTTCAGGGCACAGATAGTGACAAGGGCAATTATTGGAATTAGTAAAAAAAAACTAGAGGCCAGGTGCACAACATTTGTACACGGTGTGGAGAAGTGTCTCTCAGCCCCAGCCTGCAACTCTCCCTCCAATCTGGGACCCCTCAAGGGGTCTGACTGCCTGTTTAGGCCCAATCCTACCAGGACATTCCTCTCATAATCCAGGTCTGCTGGCTCCCAACTACTTGCCTGCCTGCTTTTGTGATTGCTCCTAACTGCTTCTGCCTGCCAGCTTAATCACCCCCAAACACTCCCCTGACAGCCTGATTGGTGTCTAACTGCTCCCCTGCCAGGCGGTTTGACCCTAACTGCCCTCCCTTGAAGGCCTGGTCACCCCTAACAGCCCTCCCTTGCAGGCTTGGTCCTCTCCCATCTGCTCTTCCCTGCAGGCCTGGTCCCTCCAGAGCTTCAGAACTCTGCCTCCCTGCCTTGGAAATCACCCCAGTGCCAGTCACATTTAGAATTTGGGGGACAAAGGCTCTGCACATCAGCCAAGCAATGAGGCAGAGTGAGGGTGATGAGAGCCAGTCACCGGGTGTAGTGGAAGCCTCAGGCTGCTCAGCTATTCCAGTCCAAAGAAACATAGTAGAACCCAGGATGTGAGTGTGTGACAATTCTGTTTTCTACTCAAATGAAATGAATTCATAGCTAGGCTCTAAAGACAAGGTAGCTACTACTTGGTAATGCACTCTTATAAATACTACTGTTCTGTATTTAATTGCAATTTCATGGAAACTAGCAAATATGTAAAATACCACTAGTATGTTTAAAACTTTGCTGCAACTTGAAAATTATTAATATAATCTCCCCAGATACCTTCTTAAATCAAAACTAGCAAGAATGTCTTCATTAACGTTCTTGGAAAGTATCCCTGAAGTGCTGCATCTTTTGCTTCACCATCTAGAACTGCCTGGCAATGAGTAGCTAGCTGCTCAATAAAGATTTGTTTTTGTTTTTGTTTTTTTAATAATGTATTACATGTGTACATATCTTCCCATTGCCCCCACCTACACACACACTCCCATGCATGACCTCACCCCCCAGTGTCTTGCGTCCATTGGTTATGCTTATATACGTGCACTCAAGTCCTTCGGTTGTTCTCTTATCTACCCCACCTCTCTCTAAACTTCCACTGTAATTTTTAAGTCTGTTTGATGCTTTGCTGCCTCAGTGTCTATCTTTTTGTTAATCAGTTTATAATGTTCTTTATTATCCATAAATGAGTGAGATCATGTTATATTTTTCTTTCATTGACTTACTTATTTCACTTAGCATAATGATTTCCAGTTCCAACCAGGTTGCTGCAAATGGGAAGAATTCCTTCTTTTTGATGACAGCATAGTATTCCATTATATAGATGTACCACAGTTTTCTGATCCACTCATCTGCTGATGGGCACCTAGGCTGTTTCCAAATTGTAGCTATTGTAAATTGTGCTGCTATGAACATAGGGGTGCATAAATCCTTTCTGATTGGTGTTTCTAGTTTCTTAGGATATATTCCTAAGAGTGGGATTGCTGGGTAAAATAGAAATTCCATTTTTAGTTTTTGAGGAAACTCCATAATGTTCTCCACAGTAGCTGCACCAGTCTGTATTCCCACCAGTAGTGCACCAGGGTTCCTTTTTCTCCACATCCTCGCCAACATTTGTCGTCTGTTGATTTGTTGATGATTGCCATTCTGACAAGTGTGAGATAGTATCACATTGTCGTTTTGATTTACATTTCTCTGATAATTAGTGACTTTGAGCATGTTTTCATGCGTCTCTTGGCCTGTCTTCTGTCTTCTTTCAAAAAGATTCTATTTAGGTCTATTGTCCATTTTTTTATTGCATCATTTATTTTCCTTTTGTTAAGTTGCATAAGTTGTCTGTAGATGTTGGAGATTAAACCTTTATCAGTAATAACATTTGCAAAGATGTTCTCTCATACAGTGGGCTTTCTTGTTGATTTGTTGATGGTTTCTTTTGCTCTGATAAAGCTTTTTATTTTGATGTAGTCCCATTTGTTTATTTTTTCTTTAGCTTCCATTGCCCTAGGAGCAGTATCAGTGAAGAAGTTCTTTCAGCATATGTCTGAGATTGTACTGCCTGTGGATTCCTCTAGAATTTTTATGGTTTCCCTTCTAATGTTTAAGTCCTGTATCCATTTTGAGTTTATTTTTGTATTTGGAGTAAGTTGGTGGTCCAGTTTCATTTTTTTGCATGTATCTGTCCACTTTTCCCAACACCATTTATTGAAGAGGCTATCTTGGCTCCATTGAATGTTCATGCCTCCTTTGTCAAATATAAGTTGAGAACAGTGGTTTGGGTGGATATCTGGATTCTCTATTCTATTTCATTGGTCTATATATCTGTTCTTGTGCCAGTGCCAGGCTGTTTTGAGAACTGTTGATTTATAGTATAGCTTGAAATCTGGTATTCAGATCCCACCTACTTTATTCTTCTCTCTCAGAATTGCTGTAGCTATTCGTGGTCTCTTTTTGTTCCAGATGAATCCATGAAGAATTCTTTCTAGGGATGTGAAATATGTCATTGGTATTTTAAGGGGTAGTGCATTGAATTTGTAGATTGCTTTGGGTACTATGGACATTTTAATGATGTTGATTCTCCCAATCCATGAGCATGGTATGCTCTTCCATCTGTTAACATCTTCCTCTATCTCTTTTTCCAGTGTCCTGTAGTTTTCTGCATGTAGGTCTTTTACCTCTTTAGTTAGATCTATTCCTAGGTATCTTAATTTTTTTGGAGCAATGGTAAATGTGATTGCTTTTTTAGTCTCTTTCTATAATTTCACTATTAGTGTATAGAAATGCCATAGACTTCTTAGCATTAATTTTGTACCTGCTACATTACCATATTTATTAATTAACTCAATTAGTTTTGGAATGGAGTCCTTTGGGTTTTTTATGTACAATATCATGTCATCTGCATATAAGGACAGCTTCACTTCTTTTTTTCCAATTTGGATGCCTTTTATTTCTTCTTGTTGTCTAATTGCAATGGCTAATACTTCCAGTATTATGTCGAACAGGAGAGGTGAGAATGGGCATCCCTGTCTTGTTCCTGTTCTTAGGGGAAATGGTTTTAGTTTTTGCCCATTGAGTATGATGTTAGCTGTGGGTTTATCATATATGGCTTTTATGATGTTAAGGTATGATCCTTCTATTCCCACTTTGCTGAGAGTTTTTATCAAGAAAAGGTGTTGGATTTTGTCAAATGCTTTTTGTGCATCAATTGATATGACTATGTGATTTTTATCTCTCAATTTGTTTATGTGATGTACCACGTTTATTGATTTGCGGATATTGTACCATCCTGCATTCCTGGGATGAATCCTACGTGGTCATGGTGTATGATCTTTCTGAGGTACTGCTGGATCAGATTTGCTAGAATTTTTTTGAGGATTTTGGCATCTATGTTCATGAGAGATATTGGCCTATAATTCTCTTTCATTGTGTTGTCTTTATCTGGTTTTGGTATTAGGGTGATGCTGGCTTCATAGAAGGTGTTTGGAAGTGTTCCTTCTTCTTGAATGTTTTTGAATAGTCTGAGGAGGATAGGTTCTAATTTTTCCTTGAATGTTTGTTAAAACTCTCCTGTGTAGCCATCTGCTCCTGGGCTTTGCTTCTTGGTGAGCCTGGCTAGAGATCCATCAATCTTGTTTATCCTTTCAAAGAACCAGCTATGGTTTTCTTGATCTTTTGAATTGTTTCTTTGGTCTCCAAGTTGTTTATCTCCGCTCTGATCTTCACTATTTCCTTCCTTCTGCTTACACTGGGCTTTTCTTGATGCTCACATTCTAGCTCTTTGAGTTGTAGGGTTAGGTAATTTATTACCATTGTTTCCTGATTTTTGCAGTAGGCTTGTAGGGCTGTGAACTTCCCTCTCAAGACTGCTTTCACTGTGTCCCATAGATTTTGTATTGTTGTGTTGTCATTGTCATTTTTTGCCATGATGTTTTTTATTTCTTCCTTGATCACTCTGGTTACCCAGTCATTGTTTAATTGTATGCTGTTTAGTCTCCATGTGTTTGATTTCTTTCTATTGTTTTTATTATAGTTGATTTCCAGTTTTATGCCATTGTGGTCTGAGAAAATGCTTGATATGATTTCTATCTTCTTGAATTTGAAGAGACTTTTCTTATGACCCAACATATGATCTATCTTTGAAATGACCCATGTGCATTGGAGAAGAATGTATATTCTGTGTCTTTGGGGTGTAATGTTCTGAAGATGTCAATTAATTTCATCTGGTCTACTGAGTCATTTAGGATTGATGTTTCTTTGCTGATTTTTTGTTTAGAGTATTTGTCCAGTGGTGACAGTGGGGTATTAAAGTCTCCTACTTTGATTGTATTGCTGTCAATCTCTCCCTTAAAATCCTCCAAGAGTTTTTTTATGTATTTATGTGCTGTATTTGGTGCATATATGTTTACCGGAGTTATTTCTTCTTATTGGTTTGCTCCCTTTAGTATTATAAAGTGGATTTCCTTATCTCTTGTTATGTCCTTCACTTTGAGATCTAATTTGTCAGATAGAAGTATTGCAACCCCAGCTTTTTTCATTTCCTTTTGCCTGAAATACCATCTTCCATCCCTTTACCCTCAATCTGTGTGCATCTCTTTTCCTGAGGTGGGTTTCTTGCAGACAGCAGGTATATGGATCATGTTTTCTTATCCAATTGGTTACCCTATGTCTTTTGATTGGAGCATTTAATCTGTTTACATTTAAAGTTATTATTGATAAGTACTTGTCTGTTGCCATTTTTAGTCCTTACCCCCGAGTTCTTTCTTCACTTCCTCTTTCTTTTTATTACAGCAGACCCTTTAACATTTCTTGCATTGCTGGTTTGGTGGTAATATATTCCCTTAGTCCTTTTTTGTCTGTGAAGCTTCTGATTTCACCTTCAATTTTGATTTAGAGTCTTGCATGGTACAGTATTCTTGGATTCAGACCCTTCCTTTGCATGACTTTGTATATTTCATTCCATTCCCTTCTGACCTGATCAGTTTCTGTTGAGAAGTCAGTAGCTAGTCTTATGGAGGTTCCTTTGTAGGTAACTTTCTGTTTCTCTCTGGCTGCTCTTAAGATTCTTACTTTGTCGTCGGTGTTTGCCAATTTAATTATAATGTGCCTTGGTGTCATTTTGTTGGGGTTAATTTTGCTTGGGACTATGTGAGCTTCTTGGATTTGTGTGGTGTTTTTTTCTTTCCTATATTGGGGAAATTTTCTGTCATTATTTCTTCAAACAGGTTCTCTAATCCTTGTTCAGTTTCCACTCTTTCTGGAACCCCAATTATGGGGATGTTGTTTTGTTTCATGTTATCCCAAAGTTCCCTTAGGCTCTCCTCTTGCGTTTTAACTTTTTTTCCTAGACACTGCTGTACTTGGATATTTTTTCCTACCGTGTCTTCTAGCTCACTGATGCGGTCCTCTGCTTCTTCTAGTCTACTTTTGATGCTTTCTATTGAGTTCTTTATAGAAGTGATATCATTTTTAATTTCTTCTTGATTATTCCGCATTTCTTTTAGGTTCTTGCACATTTCTTCCTGCTTCTTTTGCATTTCTTCTTGCTGCTTCTGCATTTTATCTTGCTTCTTCTTCATTTCCTCTTGGCCCTTACTCACAATGTCGAACTTGTTTTCCATTCTTTTCATCCAGCTTATGATCATTTCTCTGAACTCTTTCTCTGGCAGGCTTATTCCTGCTTCTATTTCGTTTCCTTCCTTTTCTGGTAATACCTGCCTATCTGTTATATTCGGGCTATTTCTTCTTCTGCCCATGGTTTTTCTTTACCCGGTGTCTGGTTATGTAGTTCTCTCTCCTACATTGATTCAAAGGCACAAACTACAATACGACTCGGTACAGCACACAAGGCACTGAACAGAAATGTATTCACAATGTTAATAATCACCAATAAGGTGACCACCAATGAAAGACAAATTAGGGGTAAGTAGAGAAAGAGAAAGAGGAAATTGAGGGAAAAAGAAAGTAAAGAAGTGCCAAAATCAAATTGGGAGAGGGAGAAAAATAAATAAATAAATGAACTAAAAATAAAATAAAATAAAATTTTAAAAAAGGAGAAGAAGAAAAAGAAAAGAGAAGGAGAAACAAAGTCAGAGAGAAAAGAAAGCAGAACAGAGAGAAAAGGGGAACAAAATATAGATGTCAATAGAAAACTCCAATTGAACAGTCACTACTCCCAATAAAGGCCAGCAACCAGTACCTACAGATTAATACAAACTGCAGATAACAACTGGCATCGAGGGAGGTGAGGGAAAAGAGAGGTAAAAAACAAAGCAAGCAAAAAGCAAAAAAAAACAAGTAGAATACGCTAAAATAATCTCATGAAAAAGTTCAAAATATCAATGTAATCACTGTTCAGGCAAATAGTAACAAAAGGACATAGAGAAAAAAAACAACTTTTTGGCTAGTGAAGACAAGAGGAGAGAGGTTTGTATGGACTTGCAGTAGGGGATTTGAAATTAGATATATAAGTGGGGTGAAATTTTAACCAGGTAAAGAGAAAGAATAGGGGGAAACAAAAGTTGGAAAAGGGAAAGAGAAACAAGACAACAAAATGGGGAGAGTTAGGAGCAAATTGTTGGCATAAAGGTAGAGTTGAGTTGGAGTAAAAATGTGCAAAAGGTAAGATGAAAATAGAATGTCCAAAAAGGTAAAATACTAGTAGTAATTAATAATACTAGTTGAAAACAAAAATGTAATAATCAAAAAGGTAAAATCAATTGAGGCGAAAGAAAAAAATAGTCTTTTAATTAAAATATGTAAAAATGAAAAATAAAAAAAAAATTTTAAAGGAAAAAGAAAGAAAAAATAGAGTGGTCATTCACTTCCACTATTATTCTGCTTGGCACTCCTGTTTCCCAGTAGGGAAGGTATTGTGGTTCCCTGTGTTGCACTGTTGACGTTTTAATCTCTTTATTCTTTTTTGATTATGCTAGAGTCAATTTGTGCGTCATCCACTGGGTGGCAGTGATTCGGAATTGATCTCTGAGACAAAGCACAGGACCTCTCTAGGCTGTGCTCAGATCCTGCTACTCTGTGGTTCTCAAAGCTGGTTTGTGGGGATTTTGCAGACGGGACACTGTAATAACTCCCAGGCTGTCCCTCTGCCTCAGATAAAAAATGAGTCATTCTCCAGAGCTCCCCTCTGTCAACAGCTTGGAGAGTTTGCCTCCACACTCAGGGATCACGCCCTGCTCACCTCTTCGGACCTCTCCAGAGACAGCTTTCCCGCAGCCTGGCTCCCACAGTGTGCACGTCTCTGTTCTGAGGGTCAGGAGACCTCACCTTATCCCAGGCAAAATCTGACCTTTCCGTGTGCCCTGTGGAGCTCTGAATCTGCCGCGTGTCTGCACCAATTGGAGAGTGGTGTTCTGGGTCCCTGGGTCCCCGCTGCTCGGTGGGTGCCCCAGCCGCAGCTTTCAGACTGCCACAGACATCCACCTCCCTGTTCAAGATGGCGTGGTCTCCGAGTTCGCGCTGGTGGCTCTGGCCGACAAAAACCCCACAGCAGTGGGGCTGCCTGGCCAGGAGAGCTCTGTACAGCAGTTCCCCGCCTTCTCCTGGAGGATAACTGACTCTTAACTTGCCAACAAACACTCCCCATGCAACCCTCACCTTCTCTCTCTCCCTCTGCCCAGCGATAAAGCTCCAGATAGGTCCGTCTATTCTGCCGCCATTTTCCCTCCCCTCATTGTGTTTTCTTTATCTGGTTTTGATATTAGGGTGATGCTGGCTTCATAGAAGGTGCTTGGAAGTGTTCCTTCTTCTTGAATGTTTTGGAATTGTCTGAAGAGAATAGGTTTTAATTCTTCTTTGAATGTTTGGTAAAACTCCCCTGTTGTAGCCATCTGGCCCCGGGCTTTTCTTTGTTGAAAGCTTTTTGATGACTGCTTCAACTTCTTCCATAGTTATTGGCCTATTGAGATGTTTAGATCTTCCTGATTGAGTTTTGGAAGGTTATATTTTTCTAGGAATATGTCCATTTCCTCCAGGTTGACCAGATTGTTGGAATAGAGTTGTTTATAGTATTTTTTGTCAATCCTTTGTATTTCAGTGGGGTCTGTTGTTATTTCACCCCTTTCATTTCTGATTTTGTTTATTTGGATCCTCTCACTTTGCTTCTTGGTGAACCTAGCTAGAGATTCATCAACCTTGTTTATCCTTTCCAAGAACCAGCTCTTGGTTTTGTTGATCTTTTGAATTATTTCTTTGGTCGCTATGTCATTTATCTCTGCTCTGATCTTTACTATTTCTTCCCTCTGCTTACACTGGCTTTTCTTGTTGCTCTCTTCCTAGCTCTTTGAGTTATAGGCCTATGTATTTTATCATCATTGTTTCTGTTTTTTTGCAGTATGAATGTAAAGCTATGAACTTTTCTCTCAAGAGTGCTTTTACTGTGTCCCATAGATTTTGGATTGTTGTGTTTTCATTTTCATTTGTTGCCATGATGTTTTTTATTTCTTCCTTGATCTCTCTGATTACCCAGTCATTGTTTAATAGTATGCTGTTTAGTCTCTATGTGTTTGATTTCTTTGGATTGTTTATATTGTTGTTGATTTCCAGTTTTATGCCACTGTGATCTGAGAAGATGCTTGATATGATTTCTATCTTCTTAAATTTGAAGAGACTTTGCTTATGACTCAACATATGGTCTATCTTTGAAAATGACCCATGTGCACTGGAGAAGAATGTATATCCTGTTGCTTTGGGGTGAAATGTTCTGAAGATATCAATTAATTCCATCTGGTCTAATGATTTATATAGGATTGATGTTTCTTTACTGATTTTTTTGTTTAGAGGATTTGTCCAGTGGTCATAGTGGGTTATTAAAATCTCATACTATGATTGTATTGCTGTCAATCTCTCTCTTGATATACTCCAGGAGTCTTTTAATGTATTTGGGTGGGCCTGTATTGGGTGTGTATATGTTTACCAGAGTTATTTCTTCTTGTTGAATTCCTCCCTTTAGTATTATGAAGTGTTCTTCCTTATCTCTTGTTAAGTCCTTCACTTTGATATCTAATTTGTCAGATATAAGTATTGTTACCCCCCCAGCTTTTTTTCGTTTTCATTTGCCTGAAAAACCATTTTCCAACGATTCACCCTCAGTCTGTATGCATCTTTTTTTCTAAGATGAGTTTCTTCTAGACAGCAGATATATGGATCATGTTTTCTTATCTAATTTTCCTATGTCTTTTGATTTGAGAATTTAATCTATTTACAATTAAAGTTATTATTGACTAGAGGCCCGGTACATGAAATTCATGTGGGGGGGGGAGAAGGGGGAGGTGTACTTCAACCCAGCCTGCTCTCTCTCCAATCTGGGACTCCTTGAGGGATGTCTGACGACCTAGTTTAGGCCTAAACAGGCAGTCAGACACCCCTCTCACAATCCAGGACTGCTGTCTTCCAATTACTCACCTGCTTCCCTTTCTGATTGCCCCTAAGCACTTCTGCCTGCCATCCTGATCACCCCCTAACCATCCCCTGCCAGCCTGATTGATGCCTAAATGCTCCCCTGCCAGTATGTTTGTCCCTAACCTCCCTTTCATGCAGGTTGGGTCCCCCAACTGCCCTTCCCGGCAGACCTAGTCTCCCTCAACTTCCCCCTTCTGATGGCCTGGTCACTCCTTACTGTCCTCCCTTGCAGGCTTGATGATCCCCAACTGCCATCCTTTGCAGGCTTGGTCTCTGCCAACTGCCCTCCCCTGCTGTCCATCTTGTGGTGGCCATCTTGTGTCCACATGGGGGCAGGATCTTTTGACCACATGAGAGCAGTCATCTTGTGTGTTGGAGTGATGGTCAATCTGCATATTACTCCTTTATTAGATAGGATAGAAGCCTGTTGCACAGGTGAGGGCCAGCTGGTTTGTGCCGAAGGGTGTCCTGGATCAGGGTGGGTGTGCCTTTGGGGTGTGTGGTGGCCTGGGTGAGGGGTCTGTGGTGGTTTTCAGGCCAGCCATGCCCCCTAGCGACCCCAGCAGAGGCCCTGGTATTTGGGATTTATGTATTTTCTGTAATTGAAACTGTAGCCTGGAGCGGAGCCAAACCTTTTGCTTGCACAGCCATTGAAACTTTGTTGCCTTAGCAGAGGCTGGCCGGGCAACATGTGTGAAAAGCTTGGCTTCCTCCATTGCCAGGGGCAACCCAAGCCTTGCTCTGTGGCAGCAGACATTGAAACTTTGTTGCCTAAGCAGAGGCCTGGCCTGCCAGGGATTGCAGAAAGCTTCGCTTCCTCCATCGCCAGGGGCAAACCATGACTCCTTTCTGCTCTCTCTGTGGCCATAGTCATCTTGGTTGTGTTAATTTGCATACTTGCTCTGATTGGCTGGTGGGTGTGGCTTGTGGGCATGGCTTATGAATGTAGCAGAGATATAGTCAATTTTGCATATTACTCATTTATTAGATAGTAGAGGTACTTACTTTTCGCCATTTTTATTGTTTACCCCTGTGTTCCTTCTTTGCTTCCTTTTTTGTTTTTTTATAGCAGACTCTTTAGCATTTCTTGCATTGCTGGTTTGGTGGTAATAAATTCCCTTAATCCTTTTTTGTCTGTGAAGCTCCTGATTTCACCTTCAGTTTTGATTGATAGCCTTGCTGGGTACACTATTCTTGGATTCAGACCCTTCCTTTGCATGACTTTGTATATTTCATTCCATTCCCGTCTGGCCAGATGAGTTTCTGTTGAGAAATCAGTAGCTAGTCTGATTGGAGATCCTTTGTAGGTAACTGTCTGTCTCTCTCTGGCCACTTTTAAGATTCTTACTTTGTCGTTGGTGTTTGCCAATTTAATTATAATGTGCCTTGGTATAGGTCTTTTGGGATTCATTTTGCTTGGGAATCTGTGAGCTTCCTGGATTTGTGTGGGTTTTTTCTTTCCTATATCAGGAAAGTGTTCTGTCATTATTTCTTCAAACAGGTTTTCTATTCCTGGCTCAGTTTTCTCTCCTTCTGTTACTCCTATTATGTGGATCTTGTTTTGTTTTGTGTTGTCCCAAAGTTCCCTTAGGCTCTCCTACTGCTTTTTAACATTTTTCTAGAAGCTGCTCTACTTGGATATTTTTTCCTACTTGTCTTCTAGCTCTTCAATGTGGTTCGCTGCTTCTTTTAGTCTACTTTTGATGCTTTCTATTGAGTTCTTTAGAGGAGCAATGTTATTTTTTATTTCTTATTGGTTCTTCATTTCCTCTTGGTTCTTACTCATATTGTCAAATTTGTCTTCCATTCTTTTCAGTCACCTTATGATCATTTCTCTGAATTCTTTCTCTGGCAGGTTGCTTGCCTCTGTTTTGTTTCCTTTCTTTTCTGGTGATGTCTGCTTTTCTTTCATATGTGGGCTATTTCTTTTTCTGCCCATGATCTCACTTCTTTGGGTGTCTGGTTATGTAGTTCTCTCTCTCCTGTGTTGATTTAAAGACACAAAATACAACACAACCAGGTACAGCACACAAGGCTCTGAACATAAATGTATTCATGATATTAATAGCCACAAATAAAGGTGACCAGCAGGGAGAGACAAATTAAGGTATAGGAGAGAAAGAAGAAGAGTGAAAAGAAAAAAGAAAATAAAGGAAAGGGAAGGAAAGGAGTGCCAAAATGAAATTGGGAGAAGGGAGAAAAAAGAATAAAAGAAAAAAAGAAGAAGAAGAAATATATGAGAGAAAAGAAAAAGAATAAGAAAGAAAAGGGGAACAAATTATATATATGAAGAGAAAACTCCAATAGAACAGCCACTAATCACAACAATTGCCAGCAACAATACCTGGAGATTAATACAAATTACAAACAACAACTAATATCAAGGGAGGCAAGGAAAAAAGAAATAAAAAGAAACAAAATAATGCAAACAAAAAGCAAAGAAAACAAGAAGAATAAGCAAAACAATCTCACAAAAAATGAAAAAAAGTCTATATAATCAACGTTGAAGCAAACAACAACAAAAGGACAGAGAGAAACAATATTTTGGATAATGAAGATAGAGAAGAGAGAGGTGTGTATGGAGTTGGACCAGGGGATTGTAAATTAGATATATAAGTAGGGTAAAATTTTAATAGGGGGTAAAAAGGAAGAATAGGGAAAATCTAAAGTAGGAAAAGGGTAAGAGAAACAGGACAACCAAAGGGGAAAAGTTAGGAAGAGAGTGATGCCAGAAAAGTAAAATTGAGATAGAGTAAAATGATGCTAAAGGAAAGATGAAAATAGAATGTACAACTCTAATCTCAAAGTAAAATAAAGAGAAAGTAAAATGATACTTTTTTTTCAAAAAGGTAATATAGTAGTAGTAATAATACTGATTGAAAATAAAAATGGAATATTTAAAATGGTAAAATCAAGTGAAGAAAAATAAAATAAAATAGTATCTTAGGTAAAAGATGAAAAAATTAAAAATTTAAAATTAAAAATTAAAAAAATAGAATATGCAGTAGTGAAGGTCATTAACTTTCTCTAATGTTCTTTTTGGCATGCTTGTTTTCCAGTCAGGACAGTATTGCCATTCCCTGCGTCCCACTGGTGCTCAGTGTTGTAAGCCAGTCTTGGTTTTTAAGCAGGCGGTGTGTCTTAATCTCTTTATTCTTTTGTGATTACACAAGAGTGAATTTGTGAGTCAGCCCCTGGTTGTCAGTGTTTGGGGTTTGACCTCTGAGACTATAGGTCCTCTCTAGCCTGTGCTTAGATCCTGCTTTCCCTGTGGCATTTAATACTGGTTTGTTGGAGTGGGCTACCCCAAAGCTGGTTCTCTAATGGTCACTCCCCTCTCTGATCCCCAGGTTCCAGAAAAACAACTTTCTCCTGCAGTCTCCCAGGGTGTCCCCAACTGGGTGATCCTATGTATTGGGCTTAGCAATCAGAAGCAAGGATCTGAAGAGGAAAGAGCGCAAGTCTACACAGTCCCTCTTCCCCGCTCTTGTCCAAGCAGCCAGCACACTTTATTAAGTCCCAGGCTCTCCTTCTGCATCAGATCAAAATGGGTTGCTTTCTAGCGATCCCCTCTGTTAGCAGCCCTGAGGACCCCTTCCACATTCACGGATCACACCATGCCCAACAGCCACAGATTTCTCTAGGTGCAGAGTACCCCCGGTTCTGCAGCTCCCACCAGTGTGCGCATTTCTCACCTTATCCCAATTGAAATCTGACCTTTCCATGTGGTATGTAGAGGTCCTCTGAATCAGAGTGTTCTGGGGCTTGCAGCTGTTCAGTGGGTGCTGCAGCTGTAGCTTTTCAGGATTCTGTAAACATCCACTTTCCCCTTCAAGATGGCTCGGTCTCTGTGTCTACGCTGGTGGCTCCGGGAGAAAAACTAGCAGCAGTGGGGGCTGCCCGGTCAGGGGAGTCTTGACCAGCAGTCCCTCACCTTCTCCTGGAGTATAGCTGTCCCTTAACTCGCCAACAAACGCTACCAGTGCACCCTCAGCTGTTCTCTCTGTCTGCTCAGGGACAAGGCTCAGGACATGTCCGTCTATTGCACCACCATTTTTTTTCAATAAATGTTTTTTGAATGAAATGCCCAAGAGTCATTATAGGCCACAATAGATTAATTATGAATAGAAATCAAATTTCCCATCATCTACACATGTCTTTAGACTTCACAAAAGATATTGGCACAATTCCATTTTCTTGAAGTATCTAACCCTTGGTAGCAGCCAAGTGCCACACAGTATCCACTGTGATATCAACCTAGGACAGTGGTTGGCAAACTCATTAGTGAACAGAGCCAAATATCAACAGTACAACAATTGACATTTCTTTTGAGAGTCAAGATTTTTAAACTTAAACTTCTTCTAGCACCACTTCTTCAAAGTAGACTTGCCAAGGCCATGGTATTTTGTGAAAGAGCCACACTCAAGGACCAAAGCATAGCATGTGGCTCGCGAGCCGCAGTTTGCTGACCATGGACCTAGGAAAAGAAATGCAAACTAAATGTGGGGTCATGGAAAAGTGTTCAGACCCCCATTGCCACTTACTTTTTTGTGATCCTGAGCAAGTTTTGTGAATGTTCTAAGTGTCTTCATGATTAAAATGAATATGGCCAAAACTGGTTCGGTTCAGTGGATAGAGCATCAGCCTGCAGACTGAAAGGTCCCAGGTTTGATTCCAGTCAAGGGCATGTACCTTGGTTGTGGGCACATCCCCAGTAGGGGGTGTGCAGGAAGCAGCTGATCGATGTTTCTAACTCTCTATCCCTCTCCCGTCCTCTCTGTAAAACAAATCAATAAAAAATATATTTTAAAAAATTTAAAAAATGAAGATGATAAAATGTTTCACATTATAAAACGGAGGATTAAACAATACAACATTGGAAAAGTTGTTTACATCTTTCACACCAGTTACTCACACCACTACCGCCCATCATTACTTTTCCCATACCTATCTGCCTCACCAGCAGCACTCATACTTCTGCCCCTCACCAGACTTTCTGCCCCCAGGCCCTTGCCCTCCTTTTGCCTCTAGAATATCAGCTGAGGTAAGATATCAGACCACTTAGCACCATAAGAAATGCCTAGATGTTTTCACCCTGTGAATATTATTAATATACTTTTGATTAAAAGAGATACTTTAGGTAGCTGGATAGAACCTCTAGGAAGCTTATTTTGCTATTATAATCTATTTTAAAAAGGATAAAGATGAATAAGCTCATGTACCTTAATTCAGAATTATTCACAAACAAATATTCTATTATGTTGGCTTGTCTTTTGTTTAGAGTGAAACATGAAATGTTTCCTCAATTTTTATAATTGGTTTTTATACTGAAAAGAAATTGAGCCACAATCTGTTCTATTTTGCTTTCTAATTAGTCATAAAATGTTTCAAGAAATAAAATAAAAAAATAACAATGTAATTTCTGCAGTTCATCAGAGACAAAATAACAAACAAGAAAAAAAAATAGCTTTTTTTGTCTTTAACCAAAGCAAATGGAAGAGTTACTGAATGTTTCAGTTCAAAATAATCAATCAGTCCATGATGACTTGAAAATGGTTATCCTTTTGTTGCCTTGACAAGTTGCTCTGTCAGCCTTTAATTGACAAGATAATGATTGTGTCTTTCTGGCTATATGAACACGGCCACCACACACCCCAGATAAATGTGAAGGCTTCTTAGGACTCATTAAAGAAAATTCACCTGGCAGGATGATAGGAAGGCCGTTTGAATTTTCAGTAATTCAATAGTGTAAATGTATTAGCAATTTCCTACATAGACAGCACAGCTTGACCATGATCACAGTCACCCTTTGAATCTTGGTTTCACTTAACATCATGAAAAAGGACCCATCTCTGTGCTGTTGGCCGTAAAAAGCCTGTGACCTAAGCAGAATTGCAGTTCACTCCAAGAACAGGGTGGCTCTGCTCTTAGCCTCTTGGCAGAGGCTAGATTTCAACAACTAAACAACTCGAGCAGGCAGTCACCCTGCCTGAAAACTTCAGACCTTTCCCCCAGTTTATTCTCGCTGCAGGGAGCTAAGGCAAAGTTTTGGCATCAATCCCAACAGGGGGCAAAGGGTTTCAAGTGGTTATTTTTCTGCATGTAGCTCTTTAGGGCTGGGTTAAAAAAAGGAGGGTGTTTATAGAGAGCTTTGCCTGGGATACTGTCAGATCTCTCTCCCTGGAAATGGTACAAAGGAAGGATCTAAAGCAGGCATTTATTTTCCCTAATTTGTACCTAAATCCTTATAAGAACATGAAAAGTAAGTGAATGCATGTTGGAGGTAGGGTATAACTGCTGGAAAACTGATGGTCTGCCTTTCTCCTTGGATTGCTTTCAGGGGTTAGAATTGGGGAAAGGGAGAGAATCATGGCCTCCACATCCCCCACTAAGAGAAGATCCTTGTGCAAATGGGTATAATTAATTTAAACAATCTTGGTGTTCAAAGTGGGAAATAAACAAGCAAGGGCGAAATGGTACATAAGAGACCAAACATAAATAAACTAAAGGCATTAAAAGAGCTGCTGGTGGCAGTAGAGCCATGGTGGGACTGAGGTACAAAAAACCCACATAGTTGTTACCATGGCTCCAAAGGCTCCCAGTCAAGGTGCCAATGGGAGGAGGAAATACTAGCATATAGTACTTCCAGTGCCTTCCCCCTGCAGAGTAGTACCATAGACACAAATGCCCAATGGCTCTGAAAGGTCTTTATCATCACCACTACTTAAAGTGGTAGAGACCAAGAAATAACTATGCCATGATGCAACCTGCAATTTATAAAAACTAGTGAAAATTCTAATAGGGACATCACTGAAGTAATTTTCCACCAAACAAACATAAAATATTAAAGAGAGCATGCAACATTTGAATTGGTCTTTTTTATATATCATGAGCTAAACATTAAGGATGAAATCATTCACAGAAATGAAACAGAATTTCTGTCTCTCAGAGCCCTGGAACTATATCAGGATGGCTGTCTTAAAATCCTACAAAGACTAGTAAAAACTACCTGTGACCAGTCATGCAATCCTGATTAATTCAACTAACATCCTCTACCCATCCTCAAGGAACATTCTAGATTATTAGGAAATATATGTCCATGTGATAAAAAGCCTATTACAAAGGCTACATTCGGTATATAAAAGTCAAAGATTTACATAAACTGGGAGATAGTATCTTCAATTGGAAGTTGGAAAAGATTTTTAGGAAGCATATTCTACTTAGTGAGGTCTTAGAAAATAAGTGGACAGAAGGACAGAAAATACAATGAAAGCATGGGCTTCAAGACAGGAGAATAGTCTTTAAAAACTGACCAAGGTCACCCATTATGGATAGAGCCTTCAAGAGGACACATTTCAGATGTGTGTCTCAAGGCCACTCAAATTTGCTGACCCATAGAAACACTATTCCTTCTCGAAATACTTTCTTCTTTTGTCTTTCAATTTATCATTCTCTCTGCATCTTCCTCTTATTAGCAGTGGCTCATTCTCAGATTCCTTTACAGTGTTGTTCTTTTCTTTGGTCATGTTTTAATGTTGATGGTCTTCAAAACTCAGTTCTCAACTCTTTCATCTTCTCACTCAATATATGTTACCAAAGCAATCTCATCAATTACCATTGATTTAATTTCTATCCATATATTGGCAACCCCTCAGAGTTTAAACTTTAAGCTAGATCTTCCCACTGAAATCTTTACTCTACACCTTTATGTAGATATACCAAAAGCCCTTCAAGCATATGTCCAAATATGAACTCACTTCCTCACCATTTACAGACCATATACTTCTTCTCCATTTTAATAAATACCATCTGCCCACACCTGAAATCTTTGTGTCACATTGACTTCTTTTCTTGTGTATTCCCATTATCCTAAAGTGTGAAATTATCTTCCCTCCATAGTCACTGTCACCACATGCATTTAAAGCACCATTATATTGCACCTGAGCAATTCCAAGAGCTGGTCTTTCTCCTCTGGTTTTGTCCCCTTAAGTCATCTTTCATCCCGCAGTCATTTAAGATAAAATGTGGAGTTGATCATATTTTCCTGCATAAAATCCTTCAGCAGTGTTTCCCTTGTACTCAGTATGTTTGTGTTCATTAACAGAGCACATGAGCCTTCTGCAGCCAACCCCTGCCTGGTCTTCATTTCTTACCATTCTCCCTCTGGTGCCCTAGTATCAAACATGTTGAATTTCCAACAGTTATTGGAAGACTAATTTCTCAGTAGTCTGTGTTGCTCTACTATTTAGATGCTCTTCTTTCTCCTTCCTTCCCCCACTCCCTTCACACACATCCTGGCTCACTTCCATTATTTCTTCAGGTCTCAGTTCAACCATCACTTCTTCAGGAATGTTTACACTTAGTCTCAGTGTGAGATTCTGGTAATTTTACATTTCTTCATAACATTCATCAAAATATATTGCATTTACTTGTAAATATCAGTCGTCTCCATAGTAATTTAAGCTCTTTTAAGTCAGGTTACAGGTCTGCTCAGTGTCACCATAGACTCGGAGTCGATAAAGTCCTCTGGAGCAGGATAGGCATTGCATACATTTTACTGTTCAATGAATAAAGGGTTATGGTAAGAAAAGCATTTGGGGAAATACAGTAAGAGATGTGCTAGAAAACAACTGGTGCTAAATCATAAAGGATCATCATAAAAATCATAGATCTTATCTGGAAACATGGGGACCCATTCACAAAGCAGCTAAATTCTAGTAAGTCAAGAGAATGTGGCAGCTTTAGAGCAGTCTGCCTAGAAGAGTCTCAAAAAGCATATGTATGTTTTTCAAAGTGATGCTCATTAGTGTTCTTCAAAGAGTGCTTTTATATTTCACTTAGAGCAGTGGTCAGCAAACTGTGGCTCATGAGCCACATGTGACTCTTTGGCCTCTTGAGTGTGGCTCTTCCAGAAAATACCATGTGTGGGCACACACATACACTGCGATTGAAACTTCGTAGTCCATGTGCAGAAGTCGGTTTTCGGCTCTCAAAAGAAATTTCAGTTGTTGTACTGTTGATATTTGGCTCTGATGACTAATGAGTTTGCCGACCACTGCCTTAGAGACTCCAAGTTATAAAGGGAAAACATGGTTTCTAGACAAAAATTCACCATTAAAAGTGACTGTTTCTTCTACAGGTAAAATTGATTTGGGAGCAAGCAAAATGACAATTTGATTAGGACCACTTGTATGTGTATATGTGTGAGGGTTGTGTGTTTCATTTCATTTTTATCATCCACTTTCTAGCCTACAAAAATACCTGGATGGTTTAATTATGTGTACTGGGAGAACCAAGCTAATTAAGCTGGCTTCCTTTCCAGTCCTCTTTTCAATGTGCACCCTAAGTCCCAGCCACTTGCGTGTGTGCACATCCATGAATTCTGACATGTTTCTTCTGTCTAGAATATCTTCTATGCCTGCTGCAATCCTTCATACCTTCCTAGACCCACTTCATTAAAAGTATCTTTTTCTATGACACCTTCCTAAACATATACCCTTCACAAAATAAATCCTACATCATTTCTGTTCTCAATGAAACATGTTGCATTTCTACAGTAAAAGTGTTTTCTATTTCTTTTCATGTGCCTAGAGTCTTCATTGTGTTGTGAATTACTTTAATAAAGAGAATCCCAGAGAACTTTACTCCTCAATGTGTGGTCCCCTGACTAGCATATCTGTGAGCTTGTTAAAAATGTAGACATTCGGGCCCCATGTCTAAATTGACCTCATGACATAGTTCCAGTTTACTTGTATCACAGTAAAGTTCTAAAAGTGCAGCCACTGTGTACCTAGTATGGTGGATACATAAAATGGGCTTCATACAGGCTTAATGGATGGATGGATCAGACACACAAAATCAGTGAGGACACTTGGGCACTCATATCAGTGTATAGATGTGGCTTGGGAATTACCTCAAGGTACATAATTGATAACCTGAGCCATGTATTTCTTTTATGGGCCACAGAACATCACTCAGAGCCATAAAATAATGAAAGACACTGATGTATACATAGAGTTTTGGGCAGGGAGTGTTATAAAGTACTCTGCAAATTGCAGATCTTTTTAAAAACCACTATAGCTTGACATATTTTGGATTCAAACTATTTCTCTGCATTCAAATATTTTTTTAATCCTGCATATTTTCTTCTCCCTCTCCTTCCTGCAAAACTTATATATGGGACTTAGTTAACTCAGACTGTCAGCTGGCTTAAAACAGTCTTCAGAGAAAAATGTGAAAATATACTCAATCCAAAAACAAGAATTTGCAGGGTCAGTGAATTATTGGGACAGCATAGAGTCTGAAACACATTAAGAGCTGAATCTCCAGCAGGACTTGGAACAGGTAAGCAAGACAAAAAGGTAAAAGAGAAGTGGAGGTCAACCTGTGAACCTTCCAGATTCTTCCTCTAGAAGAAATAAAATGAAATCACTCCAATTGTTTTCAGTCCCCGAGGCCAAGACTGTCTTACTAAATTCCAAAATGGTGTTTCACCCCTCATGGAAAGCAGAAAGCACTGGAGTGGAGGCAACTGAGGACATCTCAAAAGACAAGATATGAACAAGCAAGGGGCCTGACATAAAACCAGAGATAAGGAAAGAAATGATGAGTTTGTTTTCTCTTTCTTTGAAAGTTTTAATTCCCACATTTCCATTACTTAATGTGTCATTACTTTTGAGCAGTTGGCAAACCAAAAGCATTCCACCATTTATTTTAAAATGAATAGTCAACACACAATGCATCAGATTTTTATATTGCCTCAAAGGAAAATTCTCAAAATAATTAAATCTTAAAGCTTTGCTGTAAATTTCCCTTTGGAGCTTGATTCTGAAGACGTTCAATATCAGTATACAGTCCTAACCAAAGGTTTACTATCAGAGGTTATGATGACACAGACTAATAAAATTCAGCTACATATTCCAGCCACAAATTATGTGTCAACACTGATGGATAACACTTCTCAGTGATTTAAACAAAGATCAAATCCCCGGCCTGGCTTTGGAGGTCTTATAATGTGGCCCCAATTTGAATTTCTAATCTTATTTCCACAATATTTCTACTCTCTAGCCAAGTAGAACAAATTCTGCTCTGTATGTCTTTCATTTATTGTCTTTGTGATTTTGCTTACAGCTCTTTCCCCTTGTAACTCTTTCTTCCCATATTTCTGGATCCCAAACCCATCCAGTGATTAAGACCCAGGACAAATGGAGTTCCCATTGAAACTCCAAAGTTCCCCAATAGCTGAAAATTCACTCTTTCGAATATGTCTAAGGGACTCTAAGCTTCATCCCACATTATATTTATTTATATGCATGTAGAATGCAACTCACTATACTGAGTTTCCTCATAGTGAGAAGTCATCCATCTTTGTTTCTTGTTTATACCTGATGTTTTCCCAGAATTTGTTATTGGAAAACTAAGAGTTAGATACATATTTGATTTCCCTCCTACCCCACATGTGACCCAACAGAGGGTGTGACAGTAAGCCCACCATGCAGCAAAGGGCCATGTTTATTTTGAGAATGTGGTGGCATGACTGTGATTGCACTGTCCTCAAAGTACCTAACAAGAAAGTTTCTCTTCAAAACCCATCACAATTCAGAAAAATCTAATCACCCCTGAAATCCTAGATCTATGGACAAATGGAGTAGTGTATCTGCTTTGAGTGCACTTGGCAAGTTTTAAGTACAAATGAAAAAAAATATATGCCATTGAGTAACTAACTATGAACTTGGGCAAATTACTGATTCTCTGAGCCCTGGTTCCCTCATTTTTATAATGAAGATGGTTGGATGGTTGGTCTGAGGATCACATGAGGTGGTATATATGAAACACCTCACAGTCAGTCATGTAGGAGCCACTAACTGATAGTAATTCCTTAGCACTTTCTACTCTTCTTGTCAGTGTTTGATGTAGCACAAAGCAGACTGCTAAGATGCAGACCATATGATGATGTTCTCTGTAGCTCACTGCCAGGAATTTTCAGCCAACCTCTCTCCTTCCACTTTTAGAGCGCTTGTTTCTGAGAGCTCAGCCGCATATTTTCTACAGCTATTTGCCCCAGGAGAAGTCCTTATAGTCAAAGATTTGTGAGCTGAAGTGTGATTCTTTTTATTTATTTTTCTGAGAAATCTTTTTAGCACTTCTGTCCTTTCTTTTAAGATCCCTTTCTCTTTCTTGAGTGAAAGCCTTGCCTGGGCACTCTTCCTCCTCTTTTCTGCTTGGATAAAAAGATGGACATTTGCAGATATCAGGACATCAACCCTAGCCTGCCTTGTTCCTGCTCTCAGCTCCCATCCAGAGCCAGCAGCAACCTCAGCCTGAGAGAGAAAAGAAGAATTTGATTTTCAGTCACTTAATTAAATATGTCAGATATCCTCTCTTAGAAACAAAATGGACAGGGAGGAGAGGGTTTGAGGGAGCTTATCTAGAGTACCTTTTTTGAGCTGAACACACACACAAATAACTATTTTGATTGAAACAAAAAAAGTCAGTGTTTAGTATTATTAACAGAAACAACCAGAACAGTTCACCTGTATCTCATCCTGATCTAAACTGCTGCTATAAATCCATTGTCCTCCAACCTCCCTCACTTCTCTGTGCTGCTGAACAACTCTTTTTCTTTTTCTCCAGCTGGAAAAATCTTAGTACAATTATTAATTCGATAAACATTTATTCGGGGAAACGCAGGTTGGATGTGAGGGTGTGGGAGTCACCAGTCCATCAGAGGTGGTGATGAGCTGCAAAGGAGAGTAGTAGACACGGCTTAGGGAGAAATGTTAGTTTTGAAAATGTGGCCAAGGATGTTTCCTGGAAAACCCATATGCAAGCTTCTTGAAAGCGGGATCCACATTGGATATCTCTATTACTCATCTCACAAGCACCCTTGTGGTTCATTTGGTAGCTCGGTGCACCAGCCAGACCGCTCCACCAGAACCAGGGCTCCCTCTCCAATTTTCTGAGCATTGGTTGCTGAAGCTTCACAGCAGCTCTCCTTCTCCATGGAATTACCCTCCGCTGACAGGAGTCCCTTCACTCTCTACAATTTACACCAACCCCTCAAAAAGAAGTCCCGGCCTGACGCTATACTGGAGGACAAAGTCTAGCCCCCTGGTTGTTTCATGTGTCCACACCTTTGTTTATTTTCCTAGACCAGTGGTCGGCAAACTCATTAGTCAATGGAGCTAAATATCAACAGTACAATGACTGAAATTTGAGAGCCAAAAACCAACTTCTGTGCATGGGCCACGACGTTTTGATCGCACTGTATATGGGAACTTGCACATGGTATTTTGTGGAAGAGCCACACTCAAGGAACCAAAGAGCCACATGTGGCTTGCAAGCCGCAGTTTGCCAACCACTGTCCTAGCTAGACCAACTCCATCACACACACACACACACACACACACACACACACACACACCCTGCATCACCAGCTCCAGAAATAACCTTCCCAGCTATGCTCAGTGCCCTCTAGGGCTCCTACCCACTCTGCTTTCTTACCACTTGCAATTCTCCAATCATGGCTTTGCTTCTCCACTGAACCGGATGCTCTTCGATGGCAGAGATGTTTCGTTCACCTTGGAATTCCTTCCTGGCAAAGAACATTTATGTAATAAAATTTTCCAAGTCAAGTAATGAGTAAGGAAGCAATAAGGAAGGAAGGAAGAAGAGGAAGGAGTGAGCATCAGTTAAAACATTGCTTATGTATTTAACAGTTTTTCTTCACCTAAAGGAGAAAGAGTCTCTACCATCAATTAAGTTACTTGCCAACATCTTTAATTTTTGTTATGTTTATGTGATGTTTAAATAGAAGAGCATGCTAGGGCAGTGAATTAATTTAATGAAAAAATGCATATGAAAGCAATTAAGACCCTGGCTGACATAAAGAGGAACTCAGGAAATCTCAATTCAATAAATTGGTGAATGGGGCAGGTGCAGAGGAGGAGGGAGGGGGATGGCGGTTTATAACAAACCTTCATAGATTTTTTTTTCAGATGAACGTTCCCCCAGATTAATGGAAAACCATGCAACCTTGTATCATGTAGCAGGATTTCACTTTTCTTCTTTCCCACCAAATTCTCTATTTCTTATACCATCACAGGCTACTCTGTACTTTAGATAATTTTCAGAGAAAAGCTATCACCAAAGACCCCTTCAGGATCACACAACATCACCTTCCCTTGTATGGTGTCCTGTAATACTTGTCCAACTCTATTAAAGTACCTTCCTTACCCAACTACTAAATCCCTGGAAATTAAACTTCACTTTTATTAGAGCTGATAATTCTTAATCATCACCCAAGACTCAACATCATTTAAACCATTTGGAGCCTGAATCATGGAGGTCAAAGCAATAAGAAGTCTCCCACCAAATGCCCCATTTTCTGTTTTGCTAATCCCAAACATCAGTTATCTGCAAAAATAGAAACAACTGGACACTAGCTTCTCTGAGCACTACTTTCGTTGACTCAAGGGAACACAAAGTTAGGTTGACCAAAGAGATTCATCACTATTTCAGCCTTCAGAATCTCCTGGATTCTGGCAGTATTTTTCAACTCTGTCTTTCATCTGAGCCACATGAACATTTTTAATATTTTAACTTGGATCCAGAGATCCTGTTTTTTTCTTTCTCTCATGTCTCAAGGTAACGTTGTATTGCATTAAGACCACGCAGACCCTTTAAAAAATGTTTATTTTCAGCTTTCATACAAAGGCATTTGTCAAAAGAGTTCCTGAGTCTCCAGCTGCCTTATTTACTTTGATTTTAGGCTCCCCTTATCTCTCCATCCCTCTCCAATGCCCCAACGCCAAGTCTTTTGTAATAGATATTTGTCTAATTTTTAACTGGTCTATAATTCAAACATGAATTATTCTTTCTTCCTCTTGACTGTCAACAATGAGAATAAGCAGAACAAGGCAATCAGAGGGCATCACTCCCACTTTCACCACAGTCACATAAATTCCAGCACTAATGGAAAGGGAGAAGCATTTCTTATCACAATGTGGAGACATAAGCCAGCAATCAACTCAACCTTTCAGCAAACTTAAATAGTTATTAACTTGATAGATTTGAACTTGAAGGCTTTTCAGATCCTTCAAATCCCTGATTATAATCATGCTAACATGTAAACAAGTCATTAAGAAAGTAGAGATTTAATAGTTTTACTAAGTATTTTAACTTTTAAAAAATGCTTGTTCCATATTTTAATTCAATGCAGATGCACTGGTAGATTTTCCCTGTACACAAGCACATGTAAAAACAACAAACACACAAACATATAGTCACATAGATACCCACAATGACACAGTAATTCAGGTGATATAGGAAAAAATCACTTTTACTTCTCCCTTTCATTACCTAGCTCATGTAAAAGTAGAATTGGGCTCTTTTTAAATCTCTGATTCAAATGATCCAGGGAATAGCTTTAATTTTCCTTTTCTTATAAATCTAGACCAAAATTAGGAAAGTGTTACCCGAAACTTGCAAAATAAGCATTAGATAAATTTATTCCACAACCATTATTTTTTCAAGATCTTTCTAATAATATCCAATTATTCATATAGTAATTTAGTTTGGTAGAATTTTTGTGAACCCATATTTTCAGTTATTCAGCAACATTCATCAGCTATTGGTCAGGAGTTTACTAAGTGCTAGTTTTAGAGATGGAATGATGAGCACAAAGAAGAAATGTCCCTGTTCTCATGCAGTTTACATTAGAGTGGGAGACTGATATTAAACAAGTGGTCACACCAATGAGTGAACTATAATGTTGCCTAAAGGAAGATGTATGATTTCTTGAAAATATAAAGCAGGGAAATCTGACTAGAGAGATTTTTATAAGATGGCATTTGTCTAAAAAGATGAATGAGTGTTGCCCAGCTGGTGTGCTAAGTGGTTGAGCATCGTCCCATGAACCAAGAGGTCATTGGTTCAATTTTGGTCGGGTTGTAGGCTTGATCCCCAGTAGGGTGTGTGCAAGAGGCAGCTGATCAATGATGTTTCTATCTCTCTATCCCTCTTATTCTCTCTCTAAATATCAATTTAAAAAAATATCAATTAAAAAAAAAGATCAGTCTGACTGCACTATTGAGCATGTGTTGGGGTGTGGGGGGAATGGGAGCAGTGGCATGCAGAGTAGGATGTGGGAGTATCCAGGTGTGAAGTGATGATGACTTTGGCCTTATTTACAAGACCTGAAAATAATGAATGATTCAAAAAATATGGAATAGGATGCACCAGGTGGTGATCAGGTGTTTTCTATTAGTGGTAGACAATGGAGAATGATTAGTACCTATTACTTAGAGCCCTGAGATTGAAACATATCCAGGGCCTTTCGTAATAGATATGACTCCAAGTTCCATTCTGTATCCTAAGAATGTTCTCCACACTCTGAAAGAAACTGGTACCCTTTCCCGGAATCCTCATATTTCCATCCACGGAGAAGGTGCTCCCAGTTGAGACTGGCTCAGTGTCTGTACTTAGGAAACAGTTTGCTGTAAGGGCATGATCCATTCAGCCTTAGCAGCCATATCACAACCTCCAAACATATAAAATAGGACCAAAATCTTATTACCAACAGGACCCTCAACTGAAGATTGTAAGAAACCAGCCCAAAGGAGTGGGCTCTAAAGGAATGTCCAGTGATTCCTGCTGGCAATAAAATGGAAGCAAAATCCAAATTGCTGCTCTGGGCTGAGGTGCTAAGTGATTCAAGAAGATGCTTTTCCCCTGGACATCCACTTCAGTGGCAGCTACCCTGTGCTGCCAGGAGGCCCAGTAGCTGCTGGAGAGGTTTCTATCTCAGGTGCCCAAGGGGTATAAACACAGCCCAGGAGTATGATCTGAGTTTTGAGGGAAGGAAAGGAGCCTCTTTGGCCTCATGGTTACAAGGAGCGGGGCACAAATTTTTATCTTTGCATTTGGCTAATTTACCATTAGAAGGCATCCAAGGCAACTGTATGCATAAAAAATACTCATTATTCATCTGCAATGCTTAATTGGCCAATTGGACTCAAACTCAACTTCTATTATTACTTGAACCTTTAACATTACACTCACTGATGAAAGAAAAAGAAGTTATGATAAAATGTCATTTCAATTGTTTAAAATCTGGGTGTAAGGGTGATCTGGCTGTGGCAGGGTTGATTCTGCTTTTCTGGCTGGCTAGGCAGGTGTCTCCCTCCTTCCTCACCCATCCATGTGTGTCCCTCCCCAAGCTGCACATGCCTGAGCTCTCAAAGAGAAGGACCTTCCTTCCAGTGGAGAGGACCAGTCAAGGGTATACAAGTAGCTGTGCTCCCCTGCTAGAACCTCCTAACAAGCTCTCAATTGTTTAAAATTTTAAATGGTTTCAAAAACATTTTTTTAAATTTATTAACTACTTATGTAAACTATTTCTCAATGAGGATATCTATCCAGATTTCAGAGAGCTAATTGTTGAAACAAGAATTATGGATAGCCCTTGAAATAGAAAGAGAAAGAAGCTCAATTTTCTCCAAAATTTGTGACATTTTATCACAATTAATAGTCATATATTCCTTAAAATTTTATATTTTAGTTTTTATAACAATGCCATCAAACACTATATAGAGGTCTTCAAATGTCTCCCAGTTTACCTCAATGTTCTATCATTTTTGTGTACTTTCAAAAGGATATTCAGGTCCCATAATGGCAGATTATAAGAGAAAAAAGTCACCATTTTTCTTCCTGCATCTGTATAATTTGAGAATACATGCACTTTCCCTTTGCTCCATTCATCTGCACTTTTCCAACTTGCCCTGTTCTCCTTGGCAGCTAACAGCAAAGAATTGTATTTCCTTCTTTCTTAAGATTTCTGATTGAATTGTTTTAGAGACTGAGTGAGGAACGTATGGAATCGAAAGGCAGCTATGCTCAGAAAGAACAAGCCTCAGAGCATTTAAGTATCAGGAACACATAGAGCAATGGAACCCAGATGCAAAAGTGCCATCATGCTTCTTCAAGGAAATTATTAAGTGGAAATGCCTTATAATTATGAATCAAAATTAGAAATATCAACAGGTCAATCCGATGCACTTATTAGCATTTTTGTGAGTGGGTAAATAGTGTTTTTAGTACATGTCAAGTATAAAAACTCCAGGAAATTCTTCACTCTTTGCAAAGGTCAGGGAGAAAATAGTTGGGAATCTAGATTTAAAATATAAATAAGTGAAGAGCTGGTTGTGTACTTAATAATATGAGGGCCTGGTTAGTAGCAAATGTTTCATTTCAATAAACAGATAGGTTCCACCAAATCCTCCAGTGTATTTATAGTGAGTCAATCTAATCACAGCACACTGGTTGCCCAGAAGAAAGATCAATAACGTACTTGAAGTGAAATCAGTCCTTTTTGGAACTTTGAGTAAAGTGACATAAGCCCAGGAATTTGGCTATGGCACAATCATGTTGAAAAGAATGATATGCTTTCAACTTGAAGAGAATCATTTGGCCATTGAGTGGTGCCCTAGCAACTACACAACATGTTTGTGGCTAATTGTTCCCAGAGCAAAATGGGAAGTCAGTTGGACCAGAATGTCCATAATCTCCAACTTCACCAAAGTTCAAATATATATTAGTTCTTCTCAAAACATGCCAATTAGTCACATGTTGGCTCTTTTGGATAGTGCTGTAAATAGTTTTTGGAAAGGTACTATAGCCAGGAGGCCAAACAGAATCGAGAGTGTCACCAGGCAATGCTTGGCTCCAGTGCTCCTGAGTTGAGTTAAAGGAAGTACTTTTCTAATTTCATGATTAGAAATTTTTCCTTTCTAATATTGTTGACTCAAGGAACCTTAGATAAGATTTTTCTTTCACTGGCTTGCTCAATGTTCATATACATATATCATTAAACAGTTTATTTAGCAATTGCGACAAAAACCTAATTAAAAAACTCTATTCTGAGACTCAGGTGATCTCAACTTCTCTCTTTATTTAGCAACCATTTATTAAACATATAGTAAGGTCTAACCTCTGGCAAGGTGTTGGGAACACAAAGATGAACATGATGCAAGTTCTATACTAGGGATATTAAGATTTGGTATTTATATTGAGGAAACATTCCACAAATGCTGCTTCATGGAGAGAGAAGGGAGATGTGGTAGAAGGAGACATGGAACCACTGTGTAGCTTTTCTCACATAATCCTTTTGACCCTGGAAGGAAACTCTGAAAATCTGGAGATTAATTTAAAAGAACTCAAGTCCTGAGTAAGAATGGCAGAGTGAATCTGGGTCACATAGAACCCCTCTCCCAAAAGCAAAACAAACAAAGCTGTCAAAATTCAAAAGCAGTTTCTGAACAATGGGAGGAAGGCCTTTGAAAAAGAGATGAAAGTATCAACTTCTTACTGAGCTCCATCATTTTAAAGAAATATTGAGGAAAGATAGTTAAGAAGATCATGAGAATTTTCACTAATTCCCTCCATTTGAAATGGCTTGAGTAGGGAGCAGGAATATGGGGAGAAATGTATGAGGAAACTCCATACTGTTCTCCACAGTACGTAGCTGCACCGGTCTGCATTCCCACCAGCAGTGCACGAGGGTTCCTTTTTCTTCACATCCTTGCCAACACTTGTCTTTTGTTGATAATAGCCATTCTGACAGGTGTGAGATGATACCACATTGTCGTTTTGATTTGCATCTCTTGGATAATTAGTGACTTTGAGCATGTTTTCATATGTTTCTTGGCCTTCCTTCTGTCTTCTTTTGAAAAGTTTCTATTTAGGTCCATTGTCCATTTTTTTATTGATTGTTTATCTTCCTTTCATTAAGTTGCATGAGTTCCCTGTAAATGTTGGAGATTAAACCTTTATCAGTGATAACATTGTCAAATATGTTCTCCCATGCCGTGGGCTTTCTTGTTGTTTTGTTGAGGTTTCCTTTGCTGTGCAAAAGCTTTTTATTTTGTTTATTAAATGGAACTCCCATTTGATCCAGTGATCCCACTTCTAGGAATATATTCCAAGAGGCTAGAAACACTAATCCGAAAGGTTGTATGCAACCCTATGTTTATAGCAACACAATTTACCATAGCTAAGATTTGGAACCATCCTAAGTGCTCATCAGCAGATGAGTGGATTAAAAAACTGTGGTACATCTATACAATGGAATACTATGCCATGGTAAAAAAAGAAAGAATTCCTAGCATTTGCAATAGAATGGATGGAACTGGAGAACATTATGCTAAGTGAAATAAGCCAGTCAGAGAAAGATAGATATCACGTGATCTCGCTCACATATGGAATATAATGAAGAACATAAACTGATGAACAAAAAACAGATCCAGAAACAGAGAAGTATCTGTCAGATTGACAAACCTCAGAGGGAAGGTAGGGGAGGGTGTGGGTAAAAGGGAGAGATCAACCAAAGGATTGTATGCATGCATATAAGCCTAACCAATGGACACAGACAACAGGAGGGTGAGGGCATGAGAAGGGGGGGGGGGGAATGGAGGGATGAGGACATATATGTAATACCTTAATCAATAAAGAAATTAAAAGAACAAAACAAAAAACATCATGAGAAGAGAAAGATCTATTCTGGAATCTCAGCAGATGGAAGATGGGAAGCCTGGGTTTTCTTTTCTAGGGCAATGTACTAAACTAAGAGAATATATCAAAACCAATGAAAATGGTTCTCAACTATCTGGATATAGTGGTCGAGAATATAAAACATTTAAAGGGATCTCATGAATGATCAGACAAGAAGCCTGTGCAGTAGCAGGTTTACTTGCCCCCTTCATCCACACACCTAGAGATGATGGCATTTGCAATGTGGTAACAATAGGCTTCAGTCTCTAGGCTTTGCTGTACCCTTTGATTTTCTTGGGGCGTAGCTTCAGTCTCTTTTCCTTGCTGTATTTATATTCAGTTAAATATATTTGATGTAATCCATAGTAGTGACTGGGTCAAGAAATATGCATCCACATTGTATCAGAGCAAATAGTTGGCCAGGAAAATTCCTATTGTTAAAATTTGCTAGATAAAAAAAAAAACATACATTTTTTAAATGAAGAATGAAAGGAAGAGAAGGAACAAAAAGAAGTAGAAATTAGAATAGAACTAAAAAATATATATATAAATTAAGGAAAATATTATAGAAGGAACCGCAATCTGAAAAAAAAATTAACCAAAAAGTAAAAGATAACTTATTTTTAAGGAATTTATGCTATAAACAAATTTAATAAGAATATGAATTCGGTAGAGCTAGAACTCAAATATATTATTTTTAAAAGTTTAAGATAATAAATTGGTCATTTAAAAGCACAATTATAGACCTAATAAATTAATTAGAAAACCAAGGAATAAGATATCCAGTATCAAAATTCAAATTACTGCCTTGGAGAACAGGTGTAAGATAATAATTGTGAACACAGAAAAAAAATGTTTTAAATTTTCAAAGAAATTAAAAACTGATAGCTACAAAAGGCCAACAAAGACTATCTCAGAATATAATTGGTATTTTTACGGTACAGAGCCCAGTAGCTGATCAGAGAAAAGATTCAGTAATATATGCAGTCATGTACAGCTTAACAATACCAGTACATTCTGAAAAATCTGTCCTTAGGTGATTTCATTTTTGTGCAAACATCATAGAGTGCACTCAAGCAAACCTAAATGGTATATATAGCCTATTATATACCTGGCCATGTGGTATAGCCTACTGCTCCTAGGCTACAAACCTGTACAGCACTAAATGGGATTAAATAAAGTGCAAAAGAAAATTATGCAATCAGAGACACAGTAAACACAAGACATATGGGGCCACTGATAGTGTAACAAACTATTGCTATGTAGAAGTTAATTTTTCTGTAAGTAGAGTCCACTCTAAAATAATGATAAGCATATAGTATAGTAAATACATAAGCCAGTTACATAGTGATTTATTATCATTATCAAGTATTATCTATTATACATAAATGTATGTGCTATACTTTTATATAAATGACAGCACAGTAGGTTTATACCACCATCACAAACATGTGAGTAATGCATTGTTCCATGACCTTACAACTGCTACAGTGTCACTAGGTGAGAGGAATTTTTCAACTCCATTACAATATTATTTGACCACTGTGAAAAATGTGGCTCATTGTTAACCAAAACATCATTATGTGGGCATAACAGTAGTTCCTTTACAAGTTATCATGTGTCAGTTTCTAAGTCAGAGGAGAGAAAACAACACAGAATTTTAAAGGTTAGGTAATTCAGTGAAAGCAGAATATTCAAAACATCTAAACAACTACTCAAATCATCTATTTGACTTTGAGGAACATATATGAAATTATTTATTGGGATTTCTTTAATTTATGTAATTATTTAAGATTTGAAAGAAACTCTAGTGCCCATCTGTAGATGAGTGGACAAATAGCTATGGTACATTTACACAATGAAATACTATTCGGGCATAAAAAAGAAAAGGAAATCTTACACTTTGGGACAGCATGAGTGGACCTGGAGAGTACGAGAGTATTATGCTAAGTGAAATAAGCTGTTCAGAGAAAGACATGTACCATATGATTTCACTCATATGTGGAATCTAATGAACAAAATGAACTAACAAGCAAAATAGAGACAGGCTCATAGATAGAGGGCAGGTTGATGGGGGATGGAAGGATCAAGCAAAAAAGAATAAAGAAAGAACTCAAGGACATAAGACAACTGTGATTGTAGGAGTAGGCTGGACATGGAGAAGGCTTTGCAGGGATAAATAGTGACAACAAAAATTTTTTTAAGTTTTAAAAATTATCCAAAATTCAATGCATAACAAATTTTACTCAATTCACAGCCTATAACGTCTGATTAGACATGACTGACACATAAAAAACTTCAAAACCACATCAACAAATCATGATGATGGCTTAAAAAATCAGACTATTCTTTTCTCTCTTCTTCACTCAGTTAAGTGTCTCATATCGATGAAACAGTCATTGTTTCTAGCCTGAAAACATGTACTTCCTCTTCTCGACTGGTATGTAGCTATTTTGTGCTTAAGATAAAAAAATCTCCAAAATGTTGTAATTGATTTGACTTGATTTCTCATCACTTGATGAATACTAAGCCGAAATGAATGGCTCTCTACGATATTGTGTAATATTCACAAAGGATTCATCCCTGCTCAGGTGCTTACATGTATTTTGAGGACCAGAAGCACAACTGCTGTATTTGTAGTCTCCAGTCCTTCAAATATGAAACCAGAAAATTCCATCTCGGCTTTTCTTTAAATGTACTTTTATTGATTTCAGAGAGGAGGAGAGTGGGAGAGAGAGAGAGAGAAACATCAGCGATGAGAGAGAATCATTGATCAGCTGCCTCTTGCATGCCCCGCATTAGGGATTGAGCCTGCAACCCAGGCATGTGTGCTCCTGGTTCATAGGTCTACCTCAGAAATGCCCCTTTTCTGAGAAAACTAGCTGCAGCCCCTTTCTTCAGCAGTCATCTCCCTTTGTTCCCTTTTGCGGGGTTTCGCTGTGTGATTGAAACAGCTGTTTGTCCTCTGTGAGACCTGGCTTCCAACACAGCACAGCTGCATCCCTGGGTTTTCCAACCTCAGCCCCAGCTCTGCATCTTTCTCTTGGCTTTTCACTTGCTGCAAGTCCCGGCACCTGTGTCTTAGGACTTTGGGATCTCAGAGGACTTTGAGAGGAACATTTTATTTTTAATAGATACATCTTCAATTATTTTCCTGCTTCTTTTACTCCACCACATGGAGGAAAAAATAACTGAAACATGTTAAAATAAATGTAATTTAACAACATAAAATGACTCCTAAGACTTAGGTAGAATCAGTGAGTAAATCATTTAAACAAATGGTCCATTTTTCAAACTTTCTAAAGGGCAGGGCAGATAGAAGAAATACTCCTCTTTTCTTCTGTGGCTAGCCAGAGTATAATACATGCTTGCAACTGCACCTTGGTTTTTGCACATGTTATCTATAAATTACTGAACAGTGAGGATGGCCTGTGTCCAAACAGAAGGCAACCAGAGGACAGCGCTCATCCACCCAACTACAGCTTTCTCCCATCCCTAGCTGATGTCTGTCTTCTCTCCATTGGAATCCTCAGAGTGAGCTCAGCTAGAAGTGGTGGAGCTACAGACACTATAATAATGTAACAACATGAGAAGTGCTGAAATAAACATCTCAAAATATTTTCCAAAACAGTTCAAGATCACCTCCTAAATTTTAGTCTTCATTTTTCATCACTGGACAAAGAAGCGTGTATGTGATATAATTTGGAAATTTACTCATTTGAGAAACCCTAAATTGGTGAACTAGATTTTCACTCAAATTTTAACAGGCACCAGAATTACCTGGAAGACTGCTTGTTTATACGCTTTTATTAAGGTATAATTAACAAACAATAAACTGCACATTTAAATATATATCCATGACATTATTACTACAATTAAGGTAATGAATGTACAATTAAAGTAATGAGCATATCACTACCCCCAACAGTTCCTAGTGTTTTTTAAATAATTTCTCCTTCCTGCCACTCCCTGCCCCATGCTTAGCACTTCCCACTGCTATTGCCTCTCTAGCAACCAGTGATCTGAATTTTATCACTATGCATAAGTTTATATTATCTAGAATTCTATATAAATGGAATCATATTGTATGTACTCTCTCTTTGACTTCTTTCACTCAGCATGAGTGTTTTCAGGCTGATTCATATTGTTGCATGGATGAATGATTCATTTCTTTTTATTTCTAAAGAGCATTTGATTGTATATATATGAACCATGTGTGTTTGGCAGTCCCATCAGTTAATGAATATTTTGTTTGTTTATACCTTTTGGTTCTTACAAGTAAAACTGCTATGAACGTTAATGTACAGTTCTTTTCATGATCATATACTTTAACTTCTCATGAGTAAGAAAAGGAAAAATAGCTATGTCATATGATAGATGCATGCTTAATTTTTTAAGAAACTGCCAAATTATTTTCCAAAATATTTGTATTATTTTATATTCGCACCAGCTGTGCATGAAAGTTCCATGTGCCCCACATTCTCTCCAGTGTTAATATTTGTAATAGGTGATATTGTGTAGTGTTTTAATTTTGCATATATTTTAATGTATGAGTTTGCCGTCAGTAGTATATCTTCCTTGGTGAAGTCCATTTTCAAATATTGGGCCCATCTATAATTGCTTTTTTCTTTTTTTTATTCTTTATTGATTAAGGTATTATTTTTTAATTTGTAAACCCATTTATTGTAGTGGGATTAAGGATACTTTTACATATTTACTGATCATTGTATTTTTTTTCTTTGAATTCTTTCCCCATTTTTTATTGGGTTGTCTTTTGGATTATAACACATGAAGAACTATTTGGGGAAAGGAGGTTTTAATATGTCTGCAAATATCTCCCTCTTGTCTATGACTTGTCTTACTTTTTTTATGTTGATTAAGGTATTACATATGTCTCCTTTTCCCACTATTGCTCCTTCCAGCAATGCCCTCATCCCCCTTGTGTCTGTGTCCATTGGTTAGGCTTATATGCATGCATACAAGGCCTTTGGTTGATCTCTACCCCTTCCTCCACACACTCTCCTGTCTTCCCTCTGAGATCATTGCTTTTTTTTCTTATTTTTGAGTTTTAAAAGTTTTTTTAATATGTTCTAGATAAAAATTCATTATCACATATGTGATTTACAAATATTTTCTCTTAGTCTATGACTTGTCTTTTCAATTCTTAATATTATCTTTGTAAGAGCTGTCATTCTTCATTGTGATAAAATTAGTTTATCGATGTTTTCTTATATGGATCCTGTTTTTAGTGTTGTATATAAGAAATCTTCACCCAACCTAATTTTTTCTATGTTTTGTTCTACAAGTTACATATTTTTAAGTTTCATACTTAGATCTGTTCTCCATTTTGAGTTAATTTTTGTATATGATGTGAAGTTGAATTGAAGTATTTGTTTTTTGTATAGGAATTATCCAACTGTTAGGCAATATTTATTGAATAGACTATTTGTTCATTGAATTGCCTTTGTGTCTTTGTCAAAAATAAATTAATATACATATGAGTCTTTTTCAGGACCTATATTTTTGTGATTCCAATTTCACACTTTTTATTACAATAGCCCTTAAAAAATATTGAAGTCAGATAGTATAATTCATCCAACTTTGCTCTTTTTTTAAAAATTGTTTTGACTATTCCAACATTTGGGTCTTGTGTTTTTGGTTTTTTGTGAAGGGGGTGGGGTTGTATTTCCATACAAATTTTAGAATGAGCATGTTAATTTCTATTTAAAAAATAAAAGACCTACTGGGATTTTGGTAGATCACATTGCATTTTTAGCTCAATTTGGAGAGACTTGATCTCTGAATAATATTGTCTTCAAAACTATGAACATGCTACATCTCCCATTTCTTAGGAGTTTAAAATTTCTCTCAGCAATATTTTACAATTTTCACTATATAGGTATAACATATCTCTTATAGATGATTCTCAAAGTAGTTCATATTTGGGGATGTTACTATAAATAGTATTGAATTTTACTTTAAAAATTATTACTGTTGATTATGAGCATATAGACTTGGAATTGAATTGTGTATTTTATTCTTGTATCCTGCAACCCTTATTAATTCTGTTGTCTTTTGATTATTTTGTCTACAAATAAAAACAATTCTACTACTTTCTTTCCAATTTCATTGTCTATTTGTGTGTGTGTATGTGTGTGTGTGTGTGTCTGTGCGCGCGCGCACACGCATGTGCTAGCTACAACTTCCAGTACTATGTTGAATACAAATGGTGAAAATGAATATCCTGATCTTATGGAAAAAGAATTCAGTCTTTTGCCATTTGCTATGTTACCAGTAGTTCTTTCATAAATGTCCATAGAGGATGAAGATACTTTTTCTAGTCCCAGTTTGCTGAAAAATTTTTTCAGTAATGGATATTGGATTTCTCAAATGACTATATATATTGAGATGATAAAATTGGTTCTTTTTTTTTGAGTCTGATCATTTGGTAAATTAGAATGATTGATTTTCAAGTGTTAAACCTACCTTGCATTCTTGGGGTCTTGGTGTATTATCATTGTTATATATTGTTGAATTTGACTAAAATGTTTGGAATTCTTACATTCATGCTCATGAAGAACAGTTTTATGCTATTTTCTTTCCTTGTTATATCTTTGTCTAGTTTCAATATCAGAGTAATGCTGGCATTGTAGAATTTATGGGAAACATTTTCTTTTTAGAAATGTTCTGGAAGAGTATTGATATTTCTTGCTTAAATGTTTGACAGAATTCCCTAGTGAAGCCATCTGGATCTATAACTTCTTATACAGTGGTACCTCGAGATACGAGTGCCCTAACATACGAGATTTTTGAGATACGAGCCGTCAAGCGAGCAATTTTTGCTTTGAAATACGAGCAACATTTGAGATAGGAGTTATCGCGCGGATTGGCCTGCTACACACGACCCACCAGTTTACCGCGACTCGAGTGTCTCATAGTTTCCCACGCCTCAAGGTTACGGAACAAATTAAACTCATATCTCGAGGTACCACTGTATAAGAAATGTTTTAACTAAAAATTAAGTTATCTTACTCAATATGAAACTATTTGTGTTAGCTGTTTCTTCTTGAGTAAACTTTGATAGTTTTGATCTTCCAAGATACTTGTCCATTACTTGTAAGTTGTCAAATTTATTTACATATTTTTAAAAATATTGCTTTTAATATCTATAAAATCTGTAATGATGTTACCTTCCTCAATCCTAATACCAATAACTTATATTATTACTCTTATTTTCCTAATCAGACTAGCTAACAGTTTACTTTATTGATCTCAAATAGCCTTTGGTTTTATTAATTTTCTTTTATTTTTTATTCATTAATTTTGGCTTTGGTCTTTATGTTTTATACCATAAATAACATTTTCTTTGGAATTTATTTGCTCTTTTTATTCCAGTTTTTAAAGATGGAAGCCAAAATTATTTCTTTGAGTCTTTCTTCTTTTCTATTATAGGTAGGTAGTGTCAGAAATTTTCCAGTAAGTATTATTTTAACTGCATCTCACAAAATTTGATATGCTATATTTCCCTTTTCATTCAGTTAATAATTCTTGCTAATTCCCATTAATTATTTTCTTTGACTACAGCTTATTGATAATATTGTGGGGTGACTTCCACAACCAGTTGCAAATGACCACGAAGGCTGCTAAGTGGGTAATAAGAAAACAAGGATTTATTGAGCTGGCCAGCGACGGTCACAAGGGCACCGCACATAGGTGGAGTCCACACACTCATGACCATGCTGTCTCAGGGGTATGTAGCCCTTTTTAAAGATCCAAACAACATTTTTTTTCCCCGTTATTCTAAATTCTGCAAACAGCTGGGAAGGGGGAGGGGGGCATTTTCAGTGGGCTGCAACTGTTCCTGTTGACTGCTTCCTATCTCCCAACCACCCCCTGCTAGACATTGGAATGTGGAGTCTCAACTCCTGCAGCCACTGAGTCAACAGGAATCAACTTTTTATGGTTCTGATCCTCACACACAGGAGAATAACCTTTGTGATGTGGGATGGATTTATGTGACCTTCCAGGTTAAACAGCAGTTTTTACCTGAGATGAATGCTCTTAAGATCCTATTTCAGATAACTGTGTTTATAATTTCAAAATTTTCAAGAACTTCCCAGAGGTTTTTCTGTTAGTAATTTCTAATTGTGCTTTGACAAAATACTTTGTTAAATTTATTGAGTTTTAACATGTCTCAGAACACAGTGTACTCTTAAAAAGAATGTGTATTCTATTTTGTTTTTTTTGCTTTTTGCATGGAGTGCTTTATAAAAGTCAAATAGTTTAACATGGTTGATAGTTTATTAAGACTTCAATATTCCTACAATTTTTAAATTTCTTTCTCCTATGAAATATTGAGAGAGAGGAGTTGAGTGCCTGACAAAACTGTGAATTTGCCTCTATCAGCTTGCTATTATGTCAGTTTGGTTTATGTATGTTTTGATATTTCATTATTAGGTGCATAAATATCTAGGAGTGTTATGCCCCTGTGAAGAACTCACTCCCATTATCAATGTGATGAAGCTATCTGATCCCCAGTATTAAATTTATGCTCCAAAATCTTCTTTGTCTGATATTATATAGCTTTCTTTTCATTAGTTTTACCAGGGTAAACCTTTATCCATTTTTTAAAAAACTTTCAATCTATTTGGGTCATGCCACTTAAAGTTTGTTTTTATAGGCTATATGTAATGAGATACTGCTTTTTATGCCATCTATCTTTTTTTTTTCCTTTTATTTGGAGCTTTTGAGTCATTCTATTTAATATAATTATTGATATGGTTGAGTTTAAATATGCCATCTCCCTGTTTATTTTCTAATTGTCCCACATGTTCTTTGCTTAATTTGCTTTATGTTTCTGCTCTTTTTCAGATTAATTTGGGGTTTTCTTATTTTATTTTATCTCTTTTGTTCTTACTGGCTGCATTCTTTAGTGTGGAGTTTTAATGGTTGTTTTAGGTTTTATAGTTAAAATTGTAACTTATCACAGTCTACCTCCAAGTGATACTATGCTACTTCACATATCACAAAAGAAGCTTATAATAATATTCTTTCATATCTCCCTCCTTCCTCTGCTTTTATTGTCATACATTTTACTTATATATGTTAAAACACCTCAAAACATTGATATAATTTACTTATTGCATGCTACAACTTACTTAAAGTTTATTTTTGTCCAATAACTATGGAACAAATTGAAGCAGTCATCAAAAAGCTTCCAGCATAAAGGAGAAAATGGCAGCGAAGTAGACGGATGCGTCTGGAGCTTTGTCACTGGGCAGAGGGAGAGAGAGCGGCTGAGAGTTGCATTGGGAGTGTTTGTTGGCAAGTTAAGAGTCAGTTATCCTCCAGGAGAAGGTGGGGAACTGCTGGAAAGGGCTCTCCCGGCCAGGCAGCCCCACTGCCATGGGGATTTTGTCTGCCGGAGCCACCAGCGCGAATGCAGAGCCTGAGCCATCTTGCAGAGGGAGGTGGATGTCTGCAGGGGTCTGAAAGCTGCGCCTGGGGCACCCATCGAGCAGCCAGGGACCCGGGGACCCAGAACTCCGCTCTCCAATCGGCGCAGACACGCAGCGGAATCAGAGATTCACAAAGCACACGGAAAGGTCAGATTTCGCCTGAGATAAGAGGGAGGTGGATGTCTGCAGCGGTCTGAAAGCTACGGCTGACGGAGGCACCCACAGAGCAGCCAGGGACCCAGAACACGGCATCCCAGGTGGCACAGACGCGCAGGCAGCAGATTCGGAGATCCACACGGCGCACGGAAAGATTGGATTTCGCCTGGGAGACGGGCTGCGGGAAAGCTGCCTCTGGAGAGGTCCAAGGAGGTGGGCAGGGCGTGATCCCTGAGTGTGGAGGCAGAGGGGAGCTCTGGAAAACGACTCGTTTTTTTCTGGGGCAGAGGGACAGCCTGGGAGTTATTGCAGTGTCCCGGCTGCAAAATCCCCACAAACCGGTTTTGAGAACCACAGAGTAGCAGGATCTGAGCACAGCCTAGAGAGGTCCTGTGCTTTGTCTCAGAGAGCAATTCCGAAACACTGCCACCCAATGGATGACACACAAATTGACTCTCGCATAACCAAAAAAGAATAAAGAGATTAAAACACCAACAGGGGAACACAGAGAACTGCAATACCTTCCCTACTGGGAAACAGGAGTGCCAAGCAGAATAATAGTGGAAGTGAATGACCATTCTATTTTTTTTCTTTTTTTTTTCTTTTTCTTTTTCCTTTTTTTTTAAATTTTTATTTTTATTTTTCATTTTTACATATTTTAATTAAAAGACTATTTTTTTTCTTTCTGCCTCAATTGCTTTTACCTTTTTAATTATTACATTTTTGTTTTAAATGAGGATTATTAATTAGTACTATTACTTTACCTTTTTGGAAAAACACAAGTGTCATTTTGTTTTCTCTTTATTTTATTTCGGGATTAGAGTTCTACATTCTATTTTCATCTTTCCTTTAGCATAATTTTACTCCAACTCAACTCTACCTTTATGCCAACACTTTCCTCCTAACTTTCCCCATTTTGTTGTCTTGTTTCTCTTTCCCTTTTCCAACTTTAGATTCTCCCTATTCTTTCTCTTGGTTAAAATTTCACCCCATTTATATATCTAATTTCAAATCCCTTACTACAAGTCCATACAAACCTCACTCTTCTTGTCTTCACTAGCCAAAAAGTTGTTTATTCTCGATGTCCTTTTGTTGCTATTTGCCTGAAAAGTGATTATATCGATTTTTTGAAATTTTTGGTAAGATTGTTTTAGTTTATTATGCTTGTTTTATTTTGCTTTTTGCTTGCTTTGTTTTATACCTCTCTTTTCCCTCACCTACCTCGATACCAGTTGCTATTTGCAGTTTGTATTAATCTCTAGGTACAGGTTGCTGGCCTTTATTGGGATTAGGGACTGTTCTATTGGAGTTTTCTCCTGACATCTATAATTTGTTCCCCTTTTCTCTCTTATACACTTTCTTTTCTCTCTGACATTTTTCTCTTCCTCTTTTCTTTTCCTTCTTCTCCTTTTTATTTTGTTTTTTTATTTTATTTTTTTGTTCATTTATTTATTCTTTTTTTCTTCTCTCGCTCTCCCAATTTGATTTTGACATTTCTTTTTTTTTTTTTCATCATTTTCCTCTTCTTCTTTCTCTACTTACCCATAATTTGTCTTTCATTAGTGGTCACCTTATCTGTGATTATTAACATCTTGAATACATTTCTACTCTGTGCCTTGTGTGCTGTACCTAGTCGTGATGTAGTTTGTGCCTTTCAATCAATGTAGGAGAGAGAACCACATAACCAGACACCCAGAGAAGAAAGACCATGGGAAGAAAAAGAAACAGCCCACATAACACAGAAAGGCAGATCTCACCAGAAAAGTAAGTAAACGAAATAGAAGCAGAAATAAGCCTGCCAGAGAAAGAGTTCAGAAAAATGACCATAAGGTGGGTGAAAAGAATGGAAGACAAAATCGACAATCTGAGTAAGAGCCAAGAGGAAATGAAGAAGACCCAAGAAGAGATGAATAAGCAGCAAGAAGAAATGCAGAAGAACCTAGAGGAGGTGCAGAATAAACAAGAAGTAATGAAAAATGATATCACTGCTATAAAGAACTCAATAGAAAGCATCAAAAGTAGACTAGAAAAAGCAGAGGACCACATCAGTGAGCTAGAAGACACAGTAGGAAAAAATGCCCAACTACAGCAGCTTCTAGAAAAAAAAGTTAAAAAGCAAGAGGAGAGCCTAAGGGAACTTTGGGATAACATGAAACAAAACAACATCCACATAATTGGAGTTCCAGAAAGAGTGGAAACTGAACAAGGATTAGAGAACCTGTTTGAAGAAATAATGACAGAAAATTTCCTCAATATAGGAAAGGAAAAACCCACACAAATCCAAAAAGCTCACAGAGTCCCAAGCAAAATGAACCCCAACAAAACAACACCACGGCATATTATAATTAAATTGGCAAAGTAAGAATCTTAAAAGCAGCCAGAGAGAAACAGAAAGTTACCTACAAAGGAACCTCCATAAGACTAGCTACTGACTTCTCAACAGAAACTGATCAGGTCAGAAGGGAATGGAATGAAATATACAAAGTCATGCAAAGGAAGGGTCTGAATCCAAGAATACTGTACCGTGCAAGACTCTCAATCAAAATTGAAGGTGAAATCAGAAGCTTCACAGACAAAAAAGGACTAAGGGAATATATTACCACCACACCAGGAATGCAAGAAATGTTAAAGGGTCTGCTGTAATAAAAAGAAAGAGGCAGTGAAGAAGGAACTTGGGGGTAAGGACTAAAAATGGCAACAGATAAGTACTCATCAATAATAACTTTAAATGTAAATGGATTAAAAACTCCAATCAAAAGACATAGGGTAACTAATTGGATAAGAAAACATGATCCATATATCTGCTGTCTGCAAGAACCCCACCTCAGGAAAAGAGATGCACACAGATTGAGGGTGAAGGGATGGAACATGGTATTTCAGGCAAATGGAAATGAAAAAGAAAGCTGGGGTTGCAATACTTATATCTGACAAATTAGATGTCAAAGTGAAGGACATAATAAGAGATAAAGAAGGCCACTTCATAATACTAAAGGGAACAATCCAACAAGAATAAATAACACTGGTAAACATATATGTACCCAATATAGGAGCACCTAAATACATAAAGAAACTCTTGGAGGATATTAAGGGAGAGATTGACGGCAATAAAATCATAGTAGGAGACTTTAATACCCCCACTGTCACCATTGGACAAATTCTCTAAACAAAAAATCAGCTAAGAAACATCAATCCTAAACGACTCACTAGACCAGATGGAATTAATTGACATCTTCAGAACATTACACCCCAAAGACACAGAATATACATTCTTCTCCAGTGCACATGGGTCATTTTCAAAGATAGATCATATGTTGGGTCATAAGAAAAGTCTCTTCAAATTCAAGAAGATAGAAATCATATCAAGCCTTTTCTCAGACCACAGTGGAATAAAACTGGAAATCAACTATAATAAAAACAATAGAAAGAAATCAAACACATGGAGACTAAACAGCAGGCTATTAAACAACGAGTGGGTAACCAGAGAAATAAAGGAAGAAATAAAAAACATCATGGCAAAAAATGACAATGAGAACACAACAATACAAAATTTAAGGGACACAGTGAAAGCAGTCTTGAGAGGGAAGTTCATAGCCCTACAAGCCTACTGCAAAAAAAACAGGAAACAATGGTAATAAATTACCTAAATCTACAATTCAAAGAGCTAGAACAACAGCAACAAGAAAAGCCCACTGTACCCAGAAAGAAGGAAAGAGTGAAGATCAGAGCAGAGATAAACAACCTGGAGACCGAAGAAACAATTCTAAAGATCAACAAAACAAAGAGCTGGTTTTTTGAAAGGATAAACAAGACAGATGGACCTCTAGCCAGGCTCACCAAGAAGCAAAGAGAGAAGACACAAATAAACAAAATCAGAAATGAAAGAGGAGAAATAACAACAGACCCTGTGGAAATACAAAGGATTGTTAAAAAAAATACTATGAACAACTCTATTCCAACAAATTGGACAACCTGAAAGAAACGGACATTTTCCTAGAAAAATATAACTTTCCAAGACTCAATGAGGAGGAAGCCAAACATCTCAATAGTCCAATAACTATGGAAGAAATTGAAGCAGTCATCAAAAAGCTTCCAGCAAATAAAAGCCCGGGACCAGATGGCTACACAGGAGAATTTTACCAAACATTCAAGGAAGAATTAGAACCTATCCTCCTCAGACTATTCAAAAACATTCAAGAAAAAAGAACACTTCCAAACACCTTCTATGAAGCCAGCATCATCCTAATACCAAAACCAGATAAAGACAACACAATGATAGAGAATTACAGGCCAATATCTCTCATGAACATAGATGCCAAAATCCTCAACAATATTCTAGCAAATCGGATCTGGCAGTACATCAGAAAGATCATCCACCATGACCAAGCAGGATTCTTCCCAGGAATGCAGGGATGGTACAATATCCGCAAATCAATAAATGTGATACATCACATAAACAAATTGAAAGATAAAAATCACATAGGCATATCAATTGATGCAGAAAAAGCTTTTGACAAAATCCAACACCCTTTCTTGATAAAAACTCTCAGCAAAGTGGGAAAAAAGGAGCATACCTCAACATCATAGAAACCTTATATGATAAACCCACAGCTAACATTACACTCAATGGGCAAAAACTAAAACCATTTCCCTTAAGAACAGGAACAAGACAGGGATGGCCACTCTCACCTCTCCTGTTCGACATAGTACTGGAAGTACTAGCCATTGCAATTAGACAAGAAGAAGAAATAAAAGGCATCCAAATTGGAAAAGAAGAAGTAAAGCTGCCCTTATTTGCAGATGACATGATACTGTACATAAAAAACCCGAAGGATTCCATCCCAAAATTAATTGACTTAACAAATGAATTTGGCAATGTAGCAGGATACAACGTTAATGCCAAGAAATCTGTGGCATTTCTGTACACTAATAGTGAAATTACAGAAAGAGAGACTCAAAAAGCAATCCCATTTACCATCGCACCAAAAAAATTAAGATACCTAGGAATAAACCTAACTAAAGAGGTAAAAGACCTGTATGCAGAAAACTACAGGACACTGAAAAAAGAGATAGAGGAAGATGTTAACAGATGGAAGAGCATACCATGCTCATGGATTGGGAAAATCAACATCATTAAAATGTCCATACTACCCAAAGCAATCTACAAATTCAATGCACTATCCATTAAAATACCAACGACATATTTCACAGACCTAGAAAAAATTCTTTATAGATTCATCTGGAACAAAAAAAGACAACAAATAGCTACAGCAATTCTGAGAAAGAAGAATAAAGTTGGTGGGATCTCAATACCAGATTTCAAGCTATACTACAAAGCAACTGTTCTCAAAACAGCCTGGTACTGGCACAAGAACAGACGTATAGACCAATGGAATAGAATAGAGAACCCAGATATCCAACCAAAGCACTATGCTCAACTAATATTTGACAAAGGAGGCATAAACATTCAATGGAGCCAAGAGAGCCTTTTCAATAAATGGTGTTGGGAAAATTGGACAGATACATGCAAAACAATGAAACTGGACCACCAACGTACACCAAATACAAAAATAAACTCAAAATGGATACAGGACTTAAACATTAGAAGGGAAACCATAAAAATACTAGAGGAATCCACAGGCAGCTCAATCTCAGATATATGCCGAAAGAACTTCTTCACATATACTGCTCCAAAGGCAATAGAAGCTAAAGAAAAAATAAACAAATGGGACTACATCAAAATAAAAAGCTTTTGCACAGCAAAAGAAACCATCAACAAAACAACAAGAAAGCCCACTGTATGGGAGAACATATTTGCAAATGTAATCACTGATAAAGGTTTAATCTCCGACATCTACAGCCAACTTATACAATTTAATAAAAGGAAGATAAACGATCCAATAAAAAAAATGGGCAACGGACCTAAATAGAACCTTTTCGAAAGACGACAGAAGAAAGGCCAAGAGACACATGAAAACATGTTCAAAGTCATTAATCATCCGAGAGATGCAAATCAAAACGACAATGCACTACCATCTCACACCGGTCAGAATGGCAATCATCAACAAATCAACAGACGACAAGTGTTGGCGAGGATGCGGAGAAAAAGGAACCCTTGTGCACTGTTGGTGGGAATGCAGACTGGTGCAGCCACTGTGGAGAACAGTATGGAGTTTACTGAAAAAACTAAAAATGGAACTCCCATTTGACCCTGTAATCCCATTCTGAGGAATATATCCTAAAAAACTAGAAACACCAATCAGAAAGGATGTATGCACCTCTATGTTCATAGCAGCACAATTTACAATAGCTACAATTTGGAAACAGCCTAGGTGCCTGTCAGCAGATGAGTGGGTCAGAAAACTGTGATACATCTACACAATGGAATACTATGCTGCCATTAAAAAGAAGGAATTCTTACCATTTGCAGCAACCTGGATGGAACTGGAAAGCCTCATGCTAAGTAAAATAAGCCAGTCCATGAAGGCGTTAACACCATATGTTATCATTCACTTGTGCATAATAAAGAACATTATAAGCTGATGAACAAAAGGATAGATACAGAGGCAGTAAAGCATCAAATTACAGCAGGAAGATTAAGAAGAGCTGGGGTAGATAAGAGATCAACCAAAGGACTTGTATGCATGCATATAAGCATAACCAATGAACACAAGACACTGGGGGGTTGGGTTATGCCTGGGACGGCCCCCAATGGGAAGATATGTATACATGTAACACAATAAAAAATATTAAAAAAAGAAGAAAAAGTTTATTTTTAAGGATATAAATAATAAGAAAATACAATTTTATATTTACTCTTGTTACAGCCATTTCCAGTGCTCTTCAGAATTTTTGTGTGAGTCCAATATGTTATTCACTCAAATCTGAGTTTTTGTCTGTCAAAAATATTCTGTGTTGGAACTCTCAGTACAAATGATTTAGTTATTTACAAAGTGCTAAAATGTGCTTTCAGTTATGCTACAGACATTTTCGTCATCATAATGACAAAACACAGGCATTATTTTCGAAGGGTATGGTCTCCAAATATTTTCTTCTCACCTAGCCCTCTGTTTGATTATTTTTTACTTTAATAAATCTTTATTGTTCAGACTATTACAATTGTTCCTCTTTTTCTCCCCCTCATAGCTCTCCTCCACCCGATTTCCACCCTACCCTCTGCCCTTACCTCTCCACCACTGTCTTCATCCATAGGTGTACGATTTTTGTCCAGTCTCTTCCTGTACCCCTTACACCCTTTTCCCCTTGAGGATTGTCAGTCCATTCCCTTTTTATGCCCCTGATTTTATTATATTCACCAGCTAATTCTGTTCATCAGATTTTTTATTCATTTGATTTTTAGATACACTTGTTAATAGATATGTATTTGTTGTTCATTATTTTTATCTTTACCTTTTTCTTCTTCTTCCTCTTCTTAAAGAATACCTTTCAGAATTTCATATAATACTGGTTTGGTGATGATGAACTCCTTTAGCTTTTTCTTATCTGTGAAGATCTTTATCTGACCTTCAATTCTGAATGATAGCTTTGTTGGATAGAGTAATCTTAGTTGTAGGTTATTGCTATTCATCACTTTGAATATTTCTTGCCAATCCCATCTAGCCTGCATAGTTTCTGTTGAGAAATCACCTGACAATTGTATGGGAGCTCCCTTGTAGTAATTAACTGTTTTTCTCTTGCTGCTTTTAATATTCTCTCTTTGTCTTTTGCTCTTGGTATTTTAATTATGATGTGTCTTGGTGTGGTCTTCTTCGGGTTCCGTTTGTTTGGGGCTCTGTGCACTTCCTGGATTTGTAAGTTTATATCTTTTCTAAAGAAAGACTTCACCCACTGCCAGGTGGAGGAAGTTTTCAGTCATTATTTCTTCAAATAGGTTTTCAGTATCTTGCTCTCTCTCTTCTTTTGGCATAATTCTCATGTTGGTATGCTTGAAGTTGTCCCACAAGCTCCTTACACTATCTTCAAATTTTTTTATTCTTTTTGCTTTTTGCTTTTCCAGTTGGATGTTATTTGCTTCTTTGTGTTTCAAATATTTGACTTGATTATTGCAGTCCTCTAATCTGCTGTTAGGTCTCTGTATAATATTTTGTATTCAGTCAGTGTATGTTTAATTTCTAGTAGGTCCTTTTTTATATTTTTGAGGGTCTCATTAAATTTATCAGTTTTTCTAGGAAATTCTTGAAAAACCTTATAACCATGGTTTTGAACTCTATATCCAGTTATTTGCTTTCCTCAATTTCTTTCATTTTTGATGTTTCTTTATCTTTGTATTTTTGCTGCTTCCCTGAGTTGGTAGAGTAGCTTTGTGTGCCAGGTGCCTATAAGGCCCAGTGGCTCAGCCTCCCCTAGTTGCCTGAGGTGGACACTTTTTTTTAATATATTTTATTGATTCTTTACAGAGAGGAAGGGAGAGAGATAGAAAGAAACATCAATGAGAGAGAGACCTCAATCAGCTGCCTCCTGCACACCCCACTGTGGAGATGTGCCCACAAGCAAGGTACATGACCCCAACCAGAATCGAACCTGGGACCTTTTAGTCCACATGCCAACGCTCTATCCACTGAGCCAAACCCGTTTTGGCGAGGTGGACACTTTTGGTGCACCCCTTTGTGGACTGTGTGCACAGTCTTGTTGTAGTTAAATCTTGATTGTTGTTGGTATCACTGGGAGAAATTGACCTCCAGGCCGATTGACTGTGAGGATCAGCTGTGTCTATGCTGGGAGAACTTCTGTGCTGGAGACACCCTTCCAAGACAAGACTTGCAAAGTTGCAAAAGCTTCTGTGCTCAGCTTGGATGGGGCGGAGTCTCAGAGCAGAGCAGACTGCCTTGGCTTCCTGTCAACTCTGCTCTATGAGGCCCCTGGGTCTCAATGTCCGTTGGTAATTGCTGCAAGCACCTCTGAGAGAAAGCCACCCTTAAGTTTTGCCTGCTGCCAGACAGTCCAGTTTCTCCCCAAATGAGTCTGAGTTCCCAGAAAGTTGCCCGGAACTGGAGTTCAGCGCTGTCGGGAGTTTCTGTTTCCCTCCCTCATTAGAAAGCCCACCACACATTCAGCCTCCCGTACACTCAGCAGTCAGTCCTCTCTGTGCATGCATACCTTTGGACCTCTGCCTTCCACAGCTCCCCTGAGTCTCAGTGTGCTTTCTCTTTTCCTGACAGTTCAGATTCCCCCGAATGGGTCTGGGTTCCCAGAGTCTCACTTGGGACTGAAGTTCATCACATTCAGAAGCTTTCATCTCCCTCCCGCTTGAAGAAACCAGCCAGGCACTCAGCTGCCTGTGCATTCAGCCACTCATCCCCCTCTCACACGCATCTCCATACCTCAGGCTTTTACAGTTCCTCTGAGTCTCAATGTGCTTTTCTCTTTCCTTTTAGTTGTAGAATTTCCACTCAGCCAGCTTTCCTGTGGTTCTAGATGGTGTCCATTTTGTCTTTTAGTTATAGTTTTGATATTGTTGTATAAGGCAGCAGTTTAGGTGTTTACCTATGCTGCCATCTTGGTTTCTTCTCAATTTTCTTATAAAATCCCAGAGAGAACTCGTAATTCAAAATAAGAAACTCATAAGCCTATTTCCAGTTCCCTCCTAAATGTCAGAAGACCACAACTGGAAAACCTTTTAATATTCACTGTGAAATGTCCTAAAGAATCAACTTAGTGAGCAGGGATATCATATGTTCTGCTGCTTAGTTCCAGGTTGCCTCTCATCTCCCATCTGGGACTGTACTTTGCCCATGTTTTGAAATGAACTTCTCATATCAGATAACAAGGTTTCTCCCTGGGTAAACTTTGCTGTGTCCGAATTGTATCATAACTAATTAATATTAAAATTCTATCTGATTGACTATTACCCCATCATGTAAAACTGGTATGTAAGTCATGATAACCTAAAATATAAACTATGCAACTTTGGAGGATAGAGAGGTAAAGGCATTTACCACAGCCAATGCAACAAAGTAAAAACAGGTTTTCAAATAATCAAAAACTGTTTTTTAAGTTTGGAATAAAGTTGCTCCTTTTTGATAATTACTATATAGAATTTTATTTCATGCTAACTTTTAAAAATTTATTTTAAGTTGTAACTTTTTCTGGAATATGTGACAGTTCTTATTAGCAATTCTCCTTCTTCCTTTTCTCTATGGCATTCATTGCTCTAGAACAGTGGTTCTCAACCTCTGGGTCTCGACCCCTTTGGGTGTCGAACAACACTTTCACAGGGGTCGCCTAAGACCATTGGAAAACACAGATACTATTCATAACAGTTGCAAAATTACAGTTATGAAGTAGCAACAAAAATAATTTTATGGTTGGGGGTCACCACAACATGAGGAACTGTATTAAAGGGTCGCGGCATTAGAAAGGTTGAGAACCACTGCTCTATACTTTTGTCAAAAAATTCCTCTTTCGGGTATCCCATTACTTCTCAAGTAGAATGAAATTTTTAAAATATTGTTCCTGTTGATACTACTTCCCTGTTTTACTAACCTCAAGTGGTAAATTGTTATTAGTTGCCCGACAGAATGGTATGTATAGTGGAGGTCACTATAGTCTCATGGCTCAGGGGTTAAAAGCATAGCTTTCAAAAGCACATTTCTTAGAGCAATCAACCCAACACAGGGGTTCCCAACTGAGATGCACATCAGAACCACTATGAGAACTATTTACAGATGCAAATAACCAGGCTCCATGCCAGATGGATTAAAGCAGAATCTTTGGGGGCTGGAGCTGGCCATCACAATTCTTTGAAAGCTTCATGGCGATGTACAGTCCAGGTTAAGAAGCACTGAACCTTAACTTCTCAATTCAGTACAGAAGTGATCATACCTTGTTCACTTATTTCCTAAGCATCAAAAGAGAAAATATATATATCTTACCTTCAAATACTTAAAAGCCTTCCTCATGTTTAGTCCCTTAAAAAGAATAATCTGTAATCAATCAATCTTCTTTTTGATAAAGGGACATGAATCTTCCCTCTATTTCCTAAAAACGGTATATCGAGAAATGGCTAACCAGTGCTTCTTGACCTTTAAGTGTGTCAGAGAGAATGGCACATTGGACGGGCATGGGGCTTGGCAGAGATCAAATTGAGAATATGAAAAAAAAAAAAAACTGTGGATCCTCTTTTAAGCAAGCATGGGCACACAACAAAGTCTGGCCTGCCTTTTCAGGAGTTCATGCATGTCCTGGGGCCAGACTGTGATGCTGGTCACAAATCTCTACTCTGGATTCCAAAGCAGATAGCAATTCTTGTTTTATTCTCTTTGTTTCCTAAAGGTCTCAATGCCTGAAGCCAACTATTAAGACTTCAGGGAATTTTTTCATTTTTCTTTTATGGTTATTGGATCGTCACTCAAACTAAGTTAATCATAGAATGCCTCTTCTTTGGTAAACAGGCTCATTCCCGATGAAAACAATTAATAATAAAGTATTCTTGCTGGTCAGGCAAGAACAGGAAATGATCTGTGGAATGGAGCTCTTTGCTTCTTGGGGATTCCTTCAAACTTCAGGGCTGTGATTTGAAGTCTGTTTCACGTGGAGGTCTACTCAGTGAGAAGAGAGAGCAATTCAGCACACAAGCTGGCAGAGGGCCTTTCCCAGTCATCAGGGAATAAGAACACCATGCAGGCAAGCAGTTCTTTCAGTCACTGTAGTTCATTTCCTCTCCCTGAGACTAATAGCAATGTGAACCATATGTTGGCCAACCCCATGGGCTTTTATGACAGCCTGTCCTCTCACTGCAATTGCTCCTTGTTCTTGATCAGATCTTGTCTCTATCATGTCAATGAGCTCTACATCACCAGTCTTACCTTCTTTTCCATCTTGGGACTGTTTAGTGCAATGGAAGACACATTTTATGGCTTTCATCTCACCTAATAAAATGCTCCTGTTTTTAAGCAACATTTTTGCATTTAACTCTTGCCTAATTAATTATTTTTTTTTCTTTTCAAATGTGTCTTTCTTCAAAACAGTAAAACATCAAAACCCAATGTCATAAGATGAATTACATGGAGGGTGTGGCATACAAGGCCAGATGGATTTAGTGGTGTGCCGATAAATGTTTCACATCCAGATTTCCAGATCTAAAATAACCCCAGCCCAAATTTATAACATTTGACAATTTCCATGGCTAAATACTCCCATCATCATGGCTGAAATGATGTCAGCTATCTAAAAAATTTCTTGAAAATTTAACAGTTAGCTTTCACATGACATTACCAGCCAACTCTAGCACGCCATTGGATTGGTCTAATCAAACTTCCCACCTTATCTTTCTATGTTTGCTTGAAGACGCATTTGTGTTTTTTCCCACCCTGGAATCCCACCCTTTGCTCATTCTACTTAACTGGAAAGCACTTGCCTCATCACCAATCATAATTACAACTATCCTTCCAACATGAGCTCATAGTTCTCTTGGGGATTCCTTCAAACTCCAGGGCTGCGATTTGAAGTCTATTTCACGTGGAGCTCAAAGGTCATTCAGTGTTTTATGATTCCAGGGAAATTTAAATCCTCTTTGTTCTGTTATCCCCTTACATTTTATAATACATCTATTTTGTATTAATTTTATTATGTAGGACTTATTTTCCCCAAGTTAAATCATTTTGAGAGCAGAAGCCATGTCTAATTTATAGTTATAGTTCTTAAAATAATTAGAATCATGTGTTGTTGGCAACTCATATATTTGTTAATTAAATATAAATTTGCAAAATTTTAGTTGCTATCAAATATGTAACAATATACAATGATGCTAATTTTAAACTTCAAATATAAGCTAAAAGTTTGAAATGAATTACATAGGATGCATAACAGGGCTGTGATTTGAGCCAAATGAATCCTGGATAATACAATAGGTATTTTGCTAATTGATAAAACTAAAATTGTGTTATGCTATCTGGTTAACTAGAAAAATTACAAAACCTATTCAAATAATTTAAGAAATATAAAACTTTGGAATAAAGAATATTATCAATATAAGAACTGAGAAACTCCAAAATGAAAGTAGTCAGCATAAACAAAATAAAAAATAGATATATCAAGGAACACTTAGCATAAGGTCCCCAAGACTCACCCATGTTGTAGTGAATGACAGAGTTTCCTTCTTTTTATGGCTGAATAGTATTCCATTGTGTGCCAACTTTTATGTATTTATTCATCCATCAATGGACACTGAAGTTATTTTTGTACTTTGGCTTTTATGAACAGTGCTGCTATGAACATGGGGTACAGCTATCTGTTTGGAACAGTGACTTCAGTTCTTTTGGATATATACCCAGCAATGGAATAGCTGGATCATAGGGTAGTTCTTTGAAGACCTTCCATACTATTTCCCATAGTGGCTTCACTAATTTAAATTCCCACCTACACAAAAGTTGCCTTTACTCCACATCTTCACCAGCATTAGCTACCTCTTCTTGCCTTTTATATGACATCCATTCTAACAGTTAGGAGGTGATATTTCGTTATCATTTTTATTGGAATTTTCCTAATAATTAATGAAATTCAGCATTTTTTCATGTATCCTTGAGCCATTTGTATGTCTTCTTTAGAAAAATGTTTATTTAGGTCCTTTGTACATCTTAATTAGATTATTTGGGTTTTTTTGCTAACGAGTTATATGAGGTTTTTTTTTTATCTATTTGGGATATTAACCCCTTATGAGATTGTGGATTGCAAATATTTTCTCTCAACCCATAGATTGCTTTTTCATTTTCTTGACCATTTATTTTTCTATGCAGAAGCTTTTCTTTCTTAAAAAATATTTTTTTATTGATTTCAGAGAGGAAGGGAGAGGGAGAGAGACATAGAAACATCAATGATGAGAGAGAATTATTGATTGGCTGCTTCCTGCATGCCCCCGACTGGGAATCGAGCCTGCAACCCGGGCATGTGCCCTTGACCTGAATTGAACTTGGGACCCTTCAGTCTGCAGGCTAGCACTCTATCCACTAAGCCAAATCAGCTGGGGTTGTGCAGAAGCTTTTTAATTTGATATGATACCACTTGCGTTTTTTTAATTTTCTTCCTTGTGCTTTAGGTATCACAGCCAAAATATCATTGCCAAGACCCATGTCAAGAAGTTTTTTCCCTATGGTTTCTTCTAGGAATTTAATGGTTTCAAGTCTTGCATTTAAGTTTTTAATTGATTGCAAGATACTTTTTATGAGTAGTGAAAGATAGGGGTCCAGTTTTATTCTTTTGCATGTAAATATCCAATTTCCCAGAACCATTTATTAAAGAGAGTGTCTTTTTGCCACTGAATATTCTTGGCCCCCTTGTCAAATATAACTTGATTATAGATGCAAGGAGTTTATTTCTAATTCTATTCCATTGGTCTGTGTGTTGGTTATTGTTCTATTACCATGTTTTTTTGTTTTTGTTTTTTATTCCTATCTATACTAATAAAAGGGTAATATGCTAATTAGACCAGGTAGACCAGACATTTTCCGCTCATCCAGTCCTCCTGCCAGACAAAGCCATGGTGGTGGAGGCCAAAGTAGAGGTGGTTAGGGGTGATCAGGCAGGCAGGCAGAGGTAGTTAGGGACAATCAGTCAGGCAGGCAAAGGGGTTAGGGATTATGAGACTGGCAGGCAGGAGTGGTTCAGAACAATCAGGCAGGCAGGCAGAGAGGATAGGGGCAATCAGGCAGGCAGGCAGAGCGGTTAGGGACAATCAGGCAGGCAAGCAGCAGTAGTTAGGGACAATTAAGCAGGCATGCAGAGTGGTTAGTGGTGACCAGGCAGGCAGGCAGGTGAGCAGTTAGGAGTCAGCATTCCCATATTGAGAAAGGGATGTCCCACTGCTGGTTTAGGCCTGATCCCCATAGGATCCTGGATTGGAGAGGGTACAGACCGGGCTGAGGGACCCCTCCCACTCTGTGCACAAATTTCATGCACTGGACCTCTAGTAGCTTTATAATATAGTTTAAAATCAGAAAGTGTGATGGTTTCAACTTTGTTCATCTTTCTCAGGATGGCTTTGGCTATTAGGAGCCTTTTTTGATTACATATGAATTTTAGGATTTCTTTTTTTTATTTATGTTATTGGAAACTTGACAGGGATTACATTGAAGTTATAGATGGCTTTGGGTAGTATGGATCTTTTAACAATATTAGTTTTTCCTTGAGCACAGGATAGCTGTCCATTTATTTGTCTTCAGTTTCTTTCTTCAGTGTCTTACTGTATTCATAGAAATCTTTTATTTCCTTATTCAAATTTATTCCTAAGTATTCATCTAGGATGTAACACTGAAATTGGCTTTTTATATAATCTATTTATTCAACTTTGGTATCAGGGTAACACTGGATTAGTGTAATGAGTTAGGAAGTGTTCTTCCATTTTTGGAAGTTTGATAATTGGCATTAATTCTTCTTTAAATATTCACCATTAAAACCATTTGGTCCTGAGATTTTCTTTGTTAGGAGATTTTTTATTACTGATTCAATTTTCTGATTCATTATTGGTCTGTTCAAATTATCTGTTTCTTCTTCATTCAGATTGGAAGGTTGTTTCTAGGAATTTGTCAATTACATCTATGCTCTCCAGTTTGTTGGCATAGAATTATTTATAATAATCTCTTATGATTCATTGTATTTCTGTGGTATCAGTTATAATGTGTTCTATTTTTTTCAATTTTGTCAATTGGTTCCTCTCCCTTTTTTCCTTGGTTTGTCTAGCTAAAGGTTTGTTGGTTTGTTTATCTTTTTAAAGAACCAACGCTTAGTTTTGTTAATATTTTCTATTGTTTTCCAGTTTTCTATATCATTTATTGCTCAAATCTTTATTATTTTCCTCCTTCTTTTAACTTTGGGCTTAAATTATTCTTTTTCTAGTTCCTTTAAGTTTAAAGTTAGATTGTTTATTTGAAATTTTTCTGTCTTCTTTTTTTAAAATATATTTTTTATTGATTTCAGAGGGGAAGAGAGAGAGATGGAAACATCAATGATAAGAGAGAATCATTGATCAACTGCCTCCTGCATGTCCCCTACTGGCAATCGAACCCACACCCTGGGCATGTGCCCCTGACCAGAATTGAACCTGGGACCCTTTATTCCACAGGCCAATGCTCTATCCACTGAGCCAAAGTGCTTAGGGCTCTTTCTGTTTTCTTGATGTATATGTTTATAGCTATAAATTTCCCTCTTAGAACTGCTTTGCTTCCTTCCATACAGTTGGCATATTGCATTTCCATTTTCCTTTGTCTCAAAACATGTTCTTATTTCCCTTTTAATTTCTTCTTTGAATTCTTGGTTATTCAGGAGGATGTTCGTTAGTTTTCATGTATTTGTGAATTTTCCAGCCTTTCTCCTGCTATTGATTCTAATTTCATACCATTGTGGCTAGAAAATATACTTGTTATCACCCCCAATTTTCTAAAGTTGTTTTCTGGCCAAAATATGGTCTATCCTGGCAAATGTTCTATGTGCTCTTAGAAGTATATGTATTCCATTGCTGTATAGGTCTGTTAGGTTCATTTGATCTATGAGTTGTTCAAATCCACTTTTTTTAATTGATAGTCTTCATGATCCATCCATGTCAAGAGTGGTATAGTAAAGTCCCCAAATGTTATTGTGTTGCTATTTATTTCTCCTTTTAGTTCCATTAGTATATGCTTTATGTATTAAGATGCCCCAATATTGGGTGTGTAAATATTTACAATTATTATAACTTCTTGATGGATTTACCCTTTTATCATTATATAAAGACATTCTTTGTCTCATTTTGTTAATGCATTGTTTTCTTAATCATGTTTGTATGTGTATTCTTGCCATGCACTAAACTTTTTTTAGGAGGATCTTTCTGAATTCTTTCGGGCTTGTTATTAGAGTTTTATTTTTTTTCTTTGGTGATGTCATGTTTATCTGATTGTTTTGTTGCCTTTGAATCCTTACATTAGTCTCTTGTCTCTTAAAAGTGGTCTCTTCTTCCAGGCTTTACAGGTTTGCTTTGGCAAGAACATTCCTTCACCAGTGAGCTCAGCTTGGGGTCCCAGATGGGTCAGCTGGTGGCATCTTTGGGCAGGTAGAACTTGCTATTGGGGTCTATTTCAGGGCACGGTCACTGCCTGAGCTTTGAAGTGGGGAAGCGGGTGTTGCCACTGGCTGGGAACAGTTGGCTCGGACTATTGGCTTGCCCTGCCCAAGCACAGCTGTAGAATGAACTCTGCGGTTGCCGGGAATGTCTGGCCAGATTTCCTAGTTAGGCAGGACTGGGTACTACTATAATCAGCTGTAGGTGGGACTACACATTAGCTTTACTGCAAAGGCAAGATGGCAAAATGGATGTGCTACCCTACCCTGTTTTGCTCAAAGGGTAGAGAGTCAGCCCTGCTACCATAAAGTCCCAGGTTCAATTCCAGCAAAAGCACATGCCCAGGTTGCAAGCTCAATCCCTGCCCTAGTAAGGGCATGAGCAGGAGGCAACCAATTGATGTGTCTCTTTCACGTCAATGTTTCTCTCTCTCCTTCCAACTCTCTCTAAAAATCAATGGAAAAATCTCCCCAGGTGAGGATTAGCAACAGCAAAAAAAGGATGTATTATTCAGGGATACAAATCAGGCAGAACTGCACATGAGTTCCCTGGCCAGATGGCATGACCTACCTTAATCCACAGACAGGTAGAGCCCCTGGCTGGCTCTCTGCTCCCATGTCCTGCAAGTAGGGCTATAGTAAATATAGCACCAGCCTTTTGAGTAAACCCTACTCTCACCAATCCAAAATTGATTAATGTTCTAACCATCCATCTCAGCTTTAGAGTATGTTCTTCTTATGAATGAAAAATTTATTCCACAGTATTCCTATCTATTGTGTTTGTTAAACAATTTTCAAACCTAATTTCAATTCTTCTCTTCCTTATGGTTTTCTTTCCATACCTAAATTACAAATAGTCTATGCTATTTCATTGTTGGAATTGGTTCCCAAAAGAGCACAGTTAGCTTCTGTTATACTCCTGGCATGGGAAGCCTTAAAGTATGGGAGCAGATATTTTCTGTTTTATATATAGATAATTAAAGAAACCCAGTCTGAAGGAAGAAAAAAAACTGAAGCAGCAACAAATAACCATGTCACAAAGAGAAAGTAACTTTAATCTTGACTTTTCCAGTTCCTAAGGCAGTCACTTGTGAAATTTGATGATCTTCCTTGAGTTGAAATAGCTCTCTTGGATGATTCTCTGCCTTATTCCTCAAGTTTAAAAACGATTAACTTAATTTGAATGGATTTCAGTAGCTTACAAATAAAAAAGTTCAATGAGGCAAATATGTCAAAATAATATTATTTTTTATAGCATAAGCTTAATGTTCCAATGTTAAAAATATTTTTAATTAATTTGGAAAGAAGAGTGGAAAGGGGTCTTAATTTCAAGAAATTTGAAGAATTACCATTTAACAACCTGGATTTTGAAGTATACTTTTCCCTATCTTTATCTCCAACAGGTTAACAAAATAAGAATATTAGAAATTGAAGGACTTTAAATCCTATGGAAGATCTTGACCTTACCAGTTTAGAAAATGACACGCTTCTTCTTCCAATTAATCTTTCCAAGGATGGTTCTATTTTCAAGTTGATATTTAAGAAAAGGAAGTAACTGATGACTCAGTTATAAGTCACCAAGTTCCAAGTGAGGGGAAAACTAGGTACATGACAAGGTGACCCAAACAAGTCAAAAGCCCTGGGAAAGAACCAGGTCTATGTTTAGAGAACAAGCAGTAATGGAAGAGAAGTATAAATGGTGGAAATGTGGTCATAAGAGAATGGAGAATTCTTGGAGAATTTTCAGAACTCAGGGGACAAATTAAAATGAATATTCTTCTTGAAAAGAAGATCAGAAACACAGATGGTAGACAATATGGTCCTATTTCTTTCAGAAATGGACTCTGGTTTAATATATAGAATCCCCTCAGGCTTAGAAATAATTATTATAATGAGAAATGCAATAGCCAACACAAGAAGGAATTTTAAGTAGAAACGTCTGCCACCTGTTAGATGGTGATGCAATTGAATAAGATTCCATAAGCTTTTTTTTTCTTACACCAAGTAGAAACATTCTATTTAGACTGTTTAATGGGAGCCACAATGAGCAGCTGTGTAAGGAGAAGAAATTTTTCATCACAGTAGTTTAAATTTATCTTTGGTAATTTGAGTAATTTTTTCTGAAAAATATGTAATTATTTTTTTCTCACATATATGTGTTACAAATGAATGTCTTAAAAAGTCACTTTAAATTATTATCCTATATAAACGTAACAAATGATATCTTTTATACACCATAGCATTTTTAAGAGACACTGCCCATAACTCCTTACCCCAGGGTGAAACACATCCCAATCATGCTCTTGACACTGTCTGTAGCCTTTTTTAATCTATCTAGAGAAGGCAGCTATAAAAATCAGTATGTTCTATGGGCTCTCATAAAGAATGCATCAGCCCTTGTTTTTATTGACATTAACAATATCATCACTATATCTTTTAGTGTATCTGAGACCAATTAGTCAAGAAAAGGAAACCCATACATATAGTTTTGTGGTTCTCCTAATGAGCCCTGCAATTTCATACATATACACCTTTGTTTACACTGGCTTCTGCCTGAAAGAATCTCAACCAGCCCCCACCTCCCACTTTCCTGTCTGCTAGCACTACTCAGATCACTTTCTGCAAAAATCCTTTTCTGGTGCCTCCAATTGAGTCAACCCCTTAAAACCTCTGTGTATCCTTTTCTCACCCACTTGCTATAGGTTATATTTCTTTGTTTACATTCCGATCCTCCCACATACACACTAACCATATAAGATCATAAATTCTTAAAAGGCAGATATATGATGTAACTGTGTTTATACTGAGCCTATTAATCCTGGCACAGTGCTCTATAGATGCTCTATAAATGTTACTGGGTGAATAAATATATAGAAGTTCATAATTTATCAACCACATCATCACCTTTTGGCCTTTCTAGATCACAGGTGCCCAAGGAAAACATCATTTGTCCTCTTGACAGTTAAAGAAATGAAGGCTCAAAATGTTGTCTCCTGTCCAAGGCCTCAGAGCTAACACGGAGCAGCTCTCTTGAGTCTTACTCCGGTGCTCTCACACAACAGCAAATTGCTTCTCATTGTGCTGAACCACCTTTCATTGGCAAGCTAAGTGCATTTTTTGAAATTGCATTTAAAAATGACAAATGGTTTTGGCATAGCTAGCTATCTATTACCTACTGCAAATATTTAAATCTGGGAACATATTTTTCACTCCACATTTAGAGTAAGCCTTGCCAGATTCAACCAGCCCCACGAGTCTGAATTAATCTCAACATAGCAATACACATTACATTATCTCACTCCTGAGATGAATGTGCATCCAACCCAAAATGCCTCATCCGGTTTGTCTTGACTTTTGTATTGTTTAGGATCTTCAACAGACAATTCAATGCTCCTTTGCTTGACCCTAAGTTGAATTCTAGATACCATCTAAGAAGAAGGTAATCCCCAAGATATGGAGACCAGATCTACTGTTGGACATAGACAGAATGACAAAGGGGTTCATATTCTTAAATTAGAGCTTAAACTTTGACTGAGACCTAATCTTAAGTAGTGAAGATTGGTTTTAGAAAATGATGCTTCAATAACCATGGCCGGGTAGCTGGGTTGGTTAGAGCATTGTCCCTATACACCCAGAGGTTCAATCCTGGTCAGGTCACATACAAGAATCAACCAACAAATGCATAAGTAAGTGGAACAAGCCCCGTTGGCATGGCTCAGTGGTTCAATTCCAGGTCAGGACACATGCCCAGGTTATGGGTTTGGTCCTCAGTGGGGACATGCAGAAGGCAGCCAATCAACGATTCTCTCTCATCATTGATGTTTCTATCACTCTCTCCCTCTCCTTCCTCTCTGAAATCAATAAAAAATATTTTTAAAAAAATAAGTGGAACAACGAATTGATTTTCTCTCTCCATCCTTTCCTCTTTCTCTCAAGTCAATCAATATTTTTTTAAAAGTGATGCTTCAGAAAAAGACATAAAAACCATTTTATTATAGACATAGAGGGTAGCACTGTGCTTCAGACCAGCAAACATATGTCATAGTTACCTTTATGGATTGTGCTGGACCATTATTAACAGTTCTTTGTGCCTCTTCTCTCCTAAAAACCTGGTGTTAGTTTGTCCCAGAAGAGTAAACTGGAGAAGTAAAAAGCAAATCTTAGATTGACTGCTCCAAATGATAGACTAGATCTGTGACAAATGGAAGTTTCCAGCTGATATCCTGAAAGTATTTAGTTATCTGAAATTCAAGGCTAAAATTTATTCTTAAGCACAAGATAAAAGATTTAGTATGAATGAACTTATTCCTTATTTTATCATTTTAAGTTTCCTTTCTGTTTAGACCTCATCCTGAGATGCCCAACTGATAATGAGAGAGAAAAAAAGTAAAGTAAGCACATAATGTGGGTGTTGTGCCTTGATTTAAGAAAAACCAATATATATTTTCTTTAAAAGTCTACATATAAAAAAGCATTCAAATTGAGTGAATTAGAGGGCTTGATTCATATCACAAATGAATTTTCTAAAGAATTTATTTCCAAACAACTATTCCTCCATTACATTTAAACACAAAGTTCCATTGACCTACATTTTTTTTTTATCAAGGAATACATCCATTGATTGGCTAACAAGAAATCCATGAAGGATGGACAAAGAAGCAAGATGAACAATATTCAAAGGATATTACTAACTGCATGGACATGATTGCCAATACTTCCACATGTTTCTGTAGTGTATTTGTCCCCAAGTGTGAAAATATATCACAGAAAAAAAACCTCATCAAGAGATCTTTCACTTGAAAAAGATTGGGTGATAAAGGAGTCTAAAAACAAAACAAAATGTTCACACTTAAGGGCTCAAACATTTTTTGTTCTTATAAATTTATTTTTAGCCTACAGAGGCAAGATATTTTTAAAGAAAAGAATCAGGGGGGTGGGTGGGGGGAACAGATACAAAGGCAAAGAAGCAATGAACAGACTGTCATACTACAGTGGGAAGGCAGGGAGGTTGGGGGGAAGGGCCTGAAAGAGAGCAACCGAAGGACTTGTATGCATGTATGTAAGCATAGCCATTGGATACAGGACATTGCGCGCGGGGAAGCGGGGGGGGGGGTGGATAACTAAATAAGTGGCACTTCGTAGTTTTCATGAGAGAATTCAAAGCCCATGTTAGGAGGCCTGGCCCTAAAAATTAAACAAAAACAGAGAAAACAAACAAACCTATTAATCCTTAAAAAATGTAGTTTCTTTAAAAAAAGTTTTAAAAGAAGGGCTAATGTAAACATTAAACTGAAACACAATCCATGTTATCTACTTCTCTCTTCTTTTCCCTCCAATGTCAGAACTGTTTCCAAGACAGGCCTGGACCCTGTGTTTTGAGCCCTCCCTCATTCTATCAGCTTCTTGCCCTTTATCTCAATATAACTACCATCTCTCTATACAAAATAATCATTAACAAAACTCTTCCCTAAACCTGACGTATTGTCTTAACTACTGTGCTTTCTTTGACAATGGCTGAGCTTGTTTTATACCTTTATCCAGGGGTCGGTAAATGGTGACCAGTCATCTTAATCCCACCCTCCATCTGTTTTTATAAATCAAGTTTTATTAGAACAGTGCCTATGTCATTTGTTTATCAGACTGTCTATGGCTGATGTTGTTCAACAATGGCAGAGTTGAGTAGTTTAGAAGAGACCATATGGCCCACCGAGTCTAAAATATTTACTCTCTGGTCCTTTACAGTAAAGGCTTGAGACCCCTGCTTAGCAGTCAAACAGCCTCAATCCTGAACTAATTGTCTACACTTGCTGTGTACTTCTTTACTCTCATCAACCTTCAACCCACTATGCTCTAGGTTCCACCACAACCTTCCTAATGTTGACACTGCATTAAAAAATTACCAGCGTATTCCTTGAAAATCTTCAAATCTCAATACTCTCTTGCTTCTCATTCTAAATGTTGATCACTCTTTTATCTTTGGCTTCTCTTGTTCTTCTCATTCCTTACTGTCATCATTTTCTGCATTTTTCTGTTCCTCTCTTCTCTCTGTGTATCTAATTCTAGGCAATCTTATCTAATTTTATGGCTTCAATTGTTGAGTCTATGTGGAGAGTTTCCAAATTACTTCCAGCCCTGATCTGTCTATCTCCCAAGCTGAACATTTCCGATTACATGCAGGGCACTGAACATCACATGGAAAATTCCAAATGTCGAAAACAGAATATTTTATTCTCTTGTGATTCCCAGTTCTTCTTAATGTTATTGCTATCTCCTCATTCCCAAGGCTGGAAATTTTAGAAATGCTATTCTGACCATCTAAATGCTTACCAAATACCATGATATTGACCACTTTTGCATCCACAATTACTTTTGCCCATGTGTCATTTCCATCCCACAGTCCTATGTCTAGTCCAGGTCCCTGTACTTTTTAATCAGGACAATTGTGAGTCTCCTGTGTGGTGCTATCAATACACTCTATATGTGACTTGCATATTAATCTCCCACAACACAGGTCTGTTGAGAGCCCTCTCCTAACACGTTCTTGTTTCTTGTTTCCTACTAACTAAAGTCCCAAGTCCCAGCAGAAAATAGATGGCACACTCAAACTGGACCACTGAGGAGAGTTTAGAAAAATTTTACTAAGTGTGGATAGAATGTAATACAGGACCTTAAGGCTAGGGAGAATGGGAGCCTCGGTATCCATAACCATGGAGAGGCAAGAGGAAGAAGAAAGTAGGAGAACCTGGCAATGGTGACATAGGGAGAGGGACTGCCTGTGGAGAAGGAACCCAGAGAATAAACCCAGGCCTCCCGCCCTGTGCTAATCACCCCTAGCACTTCCTGTTGCCTGAACCCAAATAGAACTGGTAACCAAGTGACCATTGAGAACAATTCGTAAGGGCAGCTTGTGAGGCATAAAGTAGAGAAAGACTGACTGTGGATCTGGAGGGGAGTTACCAGCACATCAGCTAATGGTAAATGGCTTTCTGATCTAGCCTCAAATGACCCTTTTACTTTATCTACCACAAATCCCCTTTACATGTCTCTTAATCAAGCCATGCTACTATTGATAATGTCCATTCTTCACTGCCCATATCTCTCTGGTGCCTTTTTGTTATTTCTGGGCTGAACAGGTGACTAGTTCAGGGCAATGGAACAAGGCAGAAATGGCACCGTACCAGTGCCCAGGCCTCAAGAAATCTTGAACCTCTGCTTGGGCTCTTCTACCACTGCCATCACCATAAGAGGGACTTGCCTGGCTTTCCTACTGGGACACAAAGGAGAATGAAAGAACCATGGAACAGAGCCAACATGCAGACATGTAACTAGGCCAGTTGAACTGCAGATGCATAAGGGAGCCCATCCAAAATCAGCTGGACCCTACAGATGCATGAGAAATCTTTGGCTATTTTTTTATATGCCACAGGTTCCGAGATTGTTTTGTTAAGCACCAAGTAATGCAATGATAATATGTGTTCTAACTGCCTTTCCTGATGTCTCAGAATGTACCTGCTTTTCCCAATCTTCCCCCTCCAATTCTGTCCTCAATCCTGATGTAGTAACTACTTCTTTTCAAAGTATTACTCTAGTGGGGGTGGGGGGGAATCATCCTTTTTTCTCCTTTATCTTGATACCTCTTTTTCCACTGGTTATTTTCCCTCTACCTACAAACATACTATCTAACCCACACGAAACTTAGCCTTTGGCAGTGTGGTGCATGGAATTCTAAGATTAATTCTAATGGCCCATGTTTTTGTATAATCTTCTCCCATAGGAAGATGGGAGGAACCTATAAAAAGAACAGAATATGTTATGTGGCACACTTGACTTTAAGAAAGAGATTATTCCTGATGGGCCTGACCTAATCAGGTGAGCTCTGAAAATGGATGATCTTCCATGAGAAAAGATTGGAAGTGCAAGAGATCACTGCATAAATTCTCTGAAGATGGAGAGAGACTCTTGTCAAAAATGTGCATGACCTCTAGGGGCTGATAACCAGCAAGGAAAGGACTCAGCCCTATAACCACAAGGATCTGAATCTGACAACAACTGAATGAGCTCGGGAGTAGATCCTTTCCCAGGCCGTGCAGACAGGAAGGCAGCCCCACCAACACCCAGATTGCACACTGATAAGAACCAGAGCAGGGAGCTCAGTCGAGCATTACCAGGCCTCCTGACCTACAGGACTTTGGGATAATAAGTAGCTATTGTTTTAAGTCTCAAACTTGTGGTAATTTGAAAATAAAAGGCTAATACTCACTCTTCTTAACTTTCCTTCTCAGACAAGCTTCATCAAAGCATAATAGAAAACATTTACTATAGATGGGCATAATTCTCAGTGCTGTATATACCAAATAACACATTTGATACTGACAGCCATGACCTCTTCATTGTTTCAGATGTGAAACATCAAGTACAAAGAGGTTAAAACTTGCCGAAGGCCACACCACTAGATGGCAGAACAGGAAGTCTACCGAAGGGGTCTGGTCTGTGAATCTAGACTCCATGCCACTGTGTCCCTCTCCTCTACCTCCCCAGCTACTTGATGATTCCTACAAGACTGAATTCCATCCTCAAAACTCCACTGATATTTCTCTAGCAGAAATGTAGGATCTCATTAATGTTCAAATTCAAACAATACTGCTCAGCCATTATGTTGGTTAGGTTCTCATGGCATTTAACATTGTTTACCTTTTATTCCTCTTTACAACTCTACCTTTCTGGTTGTCTTTTTGCCCATGAAAATGCTTCATTTCTGACACCTCTTCCCTCTCACTCACCCTGCTCACCCTGTATGTTCTATTCAATCCTTGTCCTTCTCACTGTACAGGAATTCCATGAATGGCCTCAACTTGACATGAGCTACCATTTGTGTTCCTGTGACATCTACCTAGCATGGCCTTCTCTTTAGAATTCAGGACCCATATTTCTGTTACCTGTGGGAGTGGAGTTCTTGGGGTGCCACAAGGAAAACAACTTTCTGAGGCCCCAATGGGAGGCTGGGGTTTTGTGGAAACTTTTAATGATTATGTAAAATTAAGGAGGTTCCCCTCCTAGGTCCCATCTCTGTCTTTCCCACCATGGAAAATATCCAATTGTGTCTTCAGCAGGGACCAAATAAAGGCCATTTCCCCTAGTTTCTAAGGCCACATGGCCATGGAGAGAGAATGCATGAATTCACTGTGGAGTGTGGGTCAGAGAGCAAGAGCAAATGAGAGGGAACTCTTTGGGAATTTTAATAAGGAGCTTCTTCAAACTAACCAATTAACTTCCCAATATTTCTCGCACTTCTGATGGGGTCCACCGCCTAGCCAATCCATTGTTCCCAGGTTAGACTGATAGGCAAACACCTCCCGTGGGCCACCTGACTTCTATGTACATGCCTATTTCTCCTTTCTCCCCCACCCCAACAATCCAGTATCTGATAGGGAAAAAGAGGGGTGTTAATGCCCCTGGAGGAAAAATGCTGTGTGAAGCTGTAGTTCCCTGGTGAAGCTTCCCAGTGACCATGTTTACAATGTCTGACTTCCCTTTGCTTTCTATCCTTTATTATTAATAACTAGAGGCCTGGTGCACGAATTCATGCACAGGTGAGGTCCCTCAAGATGGCCTGTGGAGATCGGGCCCCAGCTCATGCCTTCAGACTCACAACTTTGCCTGGCACCCCACCTTGCCCCCCTCACCTGCTCCACCATCCTGCCTGCAGGGCCATCAATCAGGGCAGGACCCCCCACCCGACTCCCTCAGCACCTGGAAGCCAGGTGGTGGCCCTGCTCCCTGCTGCCACCCCTGGTCACCATCTGCAGGGTGATCAACAGGGCAATAGGGCCCCCGTTCACATCTGCCTTAGCCTAGCACCTCCTGCTCATCTGCTCCACCATCCTGCCATGGTCCCACTCTGGTCAGGGCCCATCAGGGCCAGCAGTGCCTCCACTGCTGCCCACTGCCAACATCAATCACTGACACCTGCCATGTTCCACGCTGCCCTCTAGTGGTCAGTGAACATCATAGCGAGTGGTCAAACTCCCACTCTCCCAGTCAAATGACCACCCAATGGGACAATTTGCATATTAGGCTTTTATTATATAGGATTAGCTAATTTCAACAATAACATTTCCAGTTAGCAACAAGACAAGCACAGTTTGATGTATCATCCCAAACTAGCACATCCAAGATACCCCAAAAGAAAGTCCCTGTCATCTCCCTCTAATTTCACCCCACCTTTCAGCAGCCTTTAGCCCTTGCCTCTTGAATCCATGGATTTCTTATGTTTTCATGATTCTTAACTTTTTTTTTCTCAGAACCTATTCTGCTCTTACACCAAATAATAGCCTAATTCAAAATTTCCACAAAATAATTTTTCCTTTGTCTCTACTAGATATCTGTGAAACAATCAAATAAAACGATTTCTTCAAAAAAACTAATTATTGTTCTCCAGATTAGTTGCCCCTTAAGCAAATAAAATACCCAGCCTTCTTATAAAAGTGCTAAAGAAGGAAAAATGAAGCTAAGATTTAATAAAGCAGAGATATATTTGGGGGGTGGAAGAGGGACAAGGAGGCTTTAGTACATGTTCCTCAAATGAAACCTCAGTGATTTATCTACACCTTGTCTCATCCAAAATTCCATCAAGACTAAGCGCCCCAGAGCTTGGAATTATGCGCCAGACAGGCCCAGGTCCCAGTAACCATTTTTCCATCTGCAAATGTCCTTACTAAGAATAGGGACCTAAAATCAACCCCTTAATCTTATTGCCACCACCATGAAGAATGCTGAGACGAGTTAACACCAAAGCCCATTTCTGCTGCTGCCACCTGATAACAAGAGTTTATATTTTCTTTTTCTACTTGTAGATTCAGAAAAATCTCTGCCCTCTCTTCTCTTGTTCTGGTATAAAACCTGAACACATATATCTAATTTTTAAAATGAACTTACTTGACTTAAGATGTGGTTCAAATTATTTTCTCAGCATTCAGCTATGCCACTGTGGGAAAGGCAGTGAGGTAATTGCCCATGTTTCTGGCCCCTCACCAGGGCACCCACATGCTTACCTCTAATGCCAGGAGAATAAAATGCACATCCTCCCAGGAACAGCGGCCTCTTGATGCCCAAGGGCCCTTGGGTTCTGCTGCACATTTGAAGTGAGCGCCGTGCCTCAAGAAACATAATCATAATCAAATGAAACCAATATTGGAGGAAAATAGTATTAAAAGTGCAGAAACCAAAGTCAGCAAATGAGGGTGTGAGCACATCAATTCTTTCAAAGCCTCAGATGACCCCTTAAACCATTACAATACTTTGGTGACGTAAGATTTAACCAATACTTTCAGAGGTAATGAACTCTAAATGACCACCTGACTCTCAGAAGCTTCCAATTCCATAGGAAAAGGACCTGAATAACTGCAGGCTGTGGGTTTTGATACACAATCTGTCCTTAGTATAAGATTATAATATTTAGGGTTTTTTTTCATATACTCATTTTCATATATATCTTTTTTGAAATAGAGTTTAAAAAGGGAGAACACAAAATAAGTATATGATACACCAAAATATAGTATTAGAAGTTTTCATTTAAGTTTCAGAAAAGGATACATTTTCTTTATTGTAATAAAAATGAAGTCCTGGATTCCTAGTCTTGTAGCTGCTATTCATTGGCCCTGTGATCCCGTTCATAAAATAAGCCTCATCTGTGCAATGAGATGGATAATCTCACACATTCATTAGGAGAAAATGAGGTCATAAAAGTGAGTACACGAATCCTCTGAAAGGCACTCAGAAGTGAATGGCATTTTTATTATTGGTTCATCAAAGGGAGTAGAATTTGTCAACCTTTCCAAGCATCAATTACGAAACTATAGCAACACAAAACTAAGGTAGTCAGCGTGCTGTGCAGGTTTGCTTCTCAACAGGAAAGTTCCCTGAGTCACATTTCCTTTCCATGTCTTCAAACTCTAGTTGAAGGGAATGGCCTGGAGCAATGACTTTTCTAGTCCATAGTCTATTTTCAAGTTGCTGCCCAACTAAAGTCAGCTGTTATAACACTCCTGAGTATGCAGATAAGAAATCTTGAGTTGATGCTGCCCACACACCTTCTTTAAGCCTCTGTTCCCCCCTGTGATCCCCATGTACCACCTAAACATCCCCACATTAGAAGGAACTAGAGACAGGAGCCCCTTCTATATTCACAACATCTGTCTGAAACTACCGGCCTGCCAGGCACCTCCCTGACTCAAACTCAATATTCATTTTCAGAGTTTCACTTTGAACTTGACCTCCAACCCTCCTGGGTACGCATCCTCAATGGTACTGAGATTCCTTTCCTTTTTTAAAAAACCTAGATCACCTTGTCAACTCTGACCTCAAGATTCCTCTATATCATTTGCCAATTGGTAGCTGCCCTCTGTCAAGATTCACGAGAGACTGTGGAGGGAATCTGAGCAGGTCAGCCAAGCCCTTAGAGCTGCATTACTCAGTGATGCTCATGAGTTTTGTGAGGAGAGCCATCTGATGCAGCCTCTCCTCCCCAACTTCTGCTTCCCTGCGCTTTTCCCAGGCCTCCTTGTGCACTTGTTGCATGCATGCTGTTTCAGCCAAAGTACACAGGTGGTCACAGAGTTTCCCTCTGTTGACGTGGGCTTTCTGCAAGCTTAACTTAACCCCAAGGCCAAGGTCTGTCTGCCAAGGCTCTGTAAAGCCTCCAAGCTAGGGGTGAGGTCAGAACTCTCTTCTATTTCCCTTCTGAGATAAACCACATCAAGCCCGTTCTGACCCGCCCTTTTGGCCACAGTTGTAAGTTACAGACATGCTTCTCTCTGCCAGAGGTGCTGGTGTCAGCCGCTGGTGTGGGGAGGGTGGATTCTGTAAACTTGCCTCATCAGTAGGCTCTGAGGAATTGCCCCAGGGAGCCAGACATGTACTTGCTGCTAGCTTGTTCTTCACAGTTATTGTCCTCCTGGGAGCATCTCGGGTTTCAGCCTCAGATAAGACAAGTCTGTCCCTCACTAACATGCACTCTGTACTAATAGTTGCAGGGAAAGCAGGGGGCAGTACACACGTCCCTCCCACCTACTAGTCACCTGACATAAAAAATACTTTTTTATGATTTATATTGTGAATTGATTGTTTCAGACAATACTATTATTTCCATCAATGGTTTCTTTCCTCTTTCCTTCCTTTCTGCCCAGCCTTGGGTTCACCATCATTAACTGTTGCTGTTGTCAGAATAGGAAACGGTTTGAATGAATGAATGTGACCTCTTTCAAACTGAACAAGTCCCAGCGTAGGGCTTGAAAAAACTAAGGCCACTCAGAGGTGCCTGAACACAAAACATGCACCTGTTAGAAAATGATTTTGGAGTTCCAAACAGACAGTCCGAGGTGCACCCATTGAGTAAATGCTGCTTCAGTGGTGCCACATGCCCAGAGGCTTTTGTGGGGTGTGTTTTGCATATGTGTGTTTTTGGAAAGTAACTTAAAGAATTTCTGGAAATATTCACTGCTTAATACATTGGCTTAGGGCAGGGCCTGTTAGTTTTGAGAGAGCCCTAGATAAATATTCATGTTACTAGACTATTAGAAAGCCTATAGTGTTCTCCAGTTAACAGAAGATGGTGCCAGGTCTCCTTGGTAAAATCAGATGTAGCTGAATTCCCTGGTAAATGTTTATGTTGGTTCTAAAACTCTTTTGCATAATAAGTAATATTTATTGAATGTTTATCATGGGCTAGATACTGCTCTGCATATTTTATATGCATTACCTCATTTAATCCTCACAACTCTAATTACAACCCTAATGGGTAGATACTCTCATTGCCCCATTTTCCAGGTGAGCAAACTGAGACACAGGGTTGAGTAAGGGGCCAAGTCACATCATATTAATGGTGGGCAAACCAGATTGCAGCCAGAGTCCTATCAATGAGTGCTATGGGTCCTGAACTAGAGATGGAAACCAATAGCTACGGTTTTATTTTTAGCAAAACATTGGTCTCAATGTTTATCATGGCACCCATTTCTAATTGCTGCTTTCTTAACATGATACACACATATAACTTCTTTTACTTTACCCAAGCACTATCTAAAAATTACAACCCCTATAGCAAAAATATTGAATCCCTCAGGTTGAAAACCTTTCTGTATTGCTCATCAGGAGTAAGATTCCCAGACTGGAGCTGGGGACAAGGCAATGTGCCTCACACAACGCTAGATAGGCTCATCTTTCAAAAAGCTCCGCAAAGAGTCAAAGGCTGTTGATTTCCAGCTATCCTCAGAGGTTCTCTTGGCCTTGGCCTTCATAAACAAAATGATGTCTCCCAGAAGTGTGGAAGGGGTCCCCAAACAGTCTTTACTCTCTCACCTCATTCTCAATGACATCTACCACAGGATATTGTCAGAGAGTTTGCTAGGGCTGGATGCTTTATTGCATGGAAGTGCAAATTTGATCCTTAATGAAGTCCTAGAAAATGGAGTTTCGTGTTATGATCCAAAAATTATTAGAAATATTTTTTTTAATATTTTAATGGCATACCTGTTATGTGCAGGGTATTGGACATACATAAGGATAAGAGAAAATCCCTGGCCAGGTGGATCAATTAATTGGAACATTGTCCCATACACTAAAAGGTTGTAGGTTTGATTCCCGATCAAAGCACATACCTAGGTTGGTTATGGGTTCAATCCCTAGTCAGGGCTCATAGTGGAGACAATCAATTGATGTTTCTCTCTCGTGTCAATGTTTTTCTCTCTCTCCTTGGGTTAGATTAAAAAAATAATAATAATAAAAAGAGAGAAAATCCAGACGATTATTTAAATTTTATACTTTTCAAAATTATATCTCTATTATTGAAAATACTACATATGTCCCCTTTCCCCCCCCCCCATTGACCTCTTCTAGCCTGACCCTTCCTCCTGCCTCAGGCCTTCATAGCATCTGCAAACAGTGACCGTTTTACTTCTTTTTTTTTCAATTTGTATGCTTTTTCTTTTTTTCCTGTCTAATTGCTCTGGCTACAATTTCCAGTACTTTGCTGAGTAAAAGTAGAAAGAGTGAGCATCTCTGTCTTGTTCCTGATCTTAGAAGAAAAGATTTCAGCTTATCACTATTGAGCATGATGTTAGCTGTGGAGAGCTTGTCATATGTGACCCTTATTATGTTAAGATATTTTAACATGAAAGAATGTTGATTTCTGTCAAATGCTTTTTCTACATCTATTGAGATGATCATATGATTTTTAGTCTCCATTTTATTAATGTAGTGTATCTCATTGACTGATTTGGGGATGTTGAACCATCCATCCTTGTATACCTGAAATAAATCTGACTTGATTATGGTATATGATTCTTTTAATGTATTATTGAATTCTGTGTGTTTATATTTTGTTAAAGAATTTACATTTATGTTTATCAGGGATATTGGCCTGTAATATATTTTTTTCTTGTGTGTGGCATTCTTGTCTAGTTTTGTTATCAGGGCAAATCTGGTCTCATAAAATAAGTTTGGAAGAGTTCCCGTCTTTTCTATTTTTTAGAAGAGTATGAGAAGGATTTATATGAATTCTTCTTTGAATATTTGATATAATTCACCAGTGAAGCTGTCTGGATTTGGACTTTGGCTTGTTGGAGGTTTTTTAATACTGATTTCTAAAGGAAGAGACAAATAGAAAAAGAGACACTGAATGCAATTCTGTTGTTTGTGAAAATGCTACATTATATTTTCACACAGAAAGATCATGCATGTCTATGCCTTTGGACCTCTTAAACCCAAAATTTAAGATAATGCAAGGCACAAATATTAATATAATGAAATACCTTGTTTTGAACTCACTTACTTTGATGGCATTCGTAAATAAATTATTTTAAAAGTTTAAAGACACAACCCTGGCTGGTGTGACTCAGTTGATTGGGCATCATCCCAGGCACCAAAGGTTGCTAATTCCATTCCCTGTGAAGGCACATGCCCAGATTGTGGGCTCAATCCCCAGTAAAAGGGGTGCAGGAGGTAGCCAATCAATGTCCTACTCTCACATAAATGTTTAACTTTCTCTCTCTCTTAAATCAATAAAAATGTTTTTAAAAGTTTAAAGACACAAATGAAGGAAAATATGTGAGGACTTTATATTTTTACAACTAAAATATTACTGAAATAGACATTTCACAAAGCAACTTAGATATGATCCCATTCCGACATGTTTTCATAATCCCCTATACTTCACATATCCAACACATTTGCTCATTCCTTGTCTTACCCACTAAACTCTTAAGCAGGGAGTTCTGTTCATCACTGAGCACTTAGCCCAGCACAGCATCCACCATCTCCTGAGTATTCACTGGACATGTTATTATAGACTGAATGTTTGTGTCCCCTCAAAATTCATATATTTAACCCCTAACACCCCAATGTGATGGCTTTGGGAGCTGGGACGTTTGGAAGGAATTTAGGTCCAGACATCATGAGGGTGAGGTTCTGATGATAGTATTAGTGCACAGATAAGGAGAGAAAGAGACACCAGAGAGTTCTTCCCATGCTCACCCCACCCCACTCTCCTGTCCAACCCATCCCCAAGAAGACATATCTATGAGCCAGGGGAGAGGGAGGTAGAGAAACCTTGTGGGGTGATCGGGGCTGGCAGCCACCTCTCACATCTGCTGCCAGGTGCGAGCATTGGGCGGGACCCTCCGGTGCACAGGAGCAAAGAATTTTCAGTAACAGCCAGACGCTTGCCCCAATAACAGTGACTGACACCCGGTCTTGATCTGCTGCCCCCACTCACCTACTCCACCATCCTGCCACAGCAGACACTTGCCATATTCCAGGCATACTCCCTGGTGGTCAGCATATATCATAGCAACCAGTTGTTCTGTTGTTCTGACATTTGGTCTTTATTATCCTATATAATAAAGAGCTAATATGCAAATGGTCATCACGCCCTTACACCCTCATACCCTCATGCCAGGGCTGGGGAACTTGAGGCTGTGCCAGGGGACCTGAGGCAAGACTAGGGGACCTGAGGTCACACCCCCGCCCCAGCACTGGGCCAGGGGGACCTGAGACTATGCCCCTTGCCCAGCGCTGGGCCAGAGGACAAGAGGCTGTTCCCCCTGCCCAGCGCTGGGCTGGGGGACCTGAGTCTGTACACCCTGCTGCACTCCCCACACTGTGGGGCTTGACATGGGGTGGGTATTGCTGGGTCTGGGTCTTATGAGATTTCAAGGCATGAGAATTGGGCAGGGACTTGACTCTGGGTCCCATGGTGCACCCCAGGCTCTGACAGAAGGGAGGTTTTCATAGACCTTTTACTACTTTTCTTTTATCTCTGACACTTCTATTATATAGAAAGAGCAAATAGAAATACTAAGTTATTTGCTCTAATTAATTCCCTTTTAATGTGCATGAATTTCATGCGCCAGGCCACTAGTATAGAATAATATTCCTGTGTGTATGTGTGTGTGTGTATGTGTGCGCGCACGCATGCACACATACAGGGTGTCCCAAAAAAAATAAATACACGTTTTGAATAATTATAAAGTCAGTGTTTATTAACATACACTTTATTTTCAAAATTAAGTGCATTACCAGCTATTAAAGTACCTGTACATTTTCTTAGGGATATGCTACATATGTATTTATCCATTCACTTATCATTGGACACAAGTTGTTTCCATGCCTTGGTTATTATAAAGAATGCTCCAATAAATAAAGGGAGTGTATATATATTTGATGTAGCAATTTTATTTTCCTCAGCTATATACCCAGAAGTAGAATTGCTGGATCATAGGACAGTTCTTTTTTTAATTTGGTGGGAAACTTCATATTGTTTTCTGTAGTAGCTGTACCAGTTTTCATTCCCACCAACAGTGTACAAGGGTTCCCTTTTCACCACATCCTTATCAACACTTGTTATCCCTTCTCTTTTGGATGATAGCCACTCTAACAATTGTGAGGTGATATCTCATCATTTTTATTTTCATTTCCCTGATAATTAGTGATGTTAAGTACCTTTTTACATACGTTTTTGGCCATTTGAGTATTTTCTTTGGGAAATTATCTACTCAGGTCCTTTGTCCATTTTTAATTAGGTTATTTGGGGATTTTTTTTTTACTAGTGAGTTGTATGGGTTCATTATATATTTTGGATATTAACCCTTAGTAAGATGTGTGATTTGCAAATATTTCTCCCATTTTGTAGGTTTCCTTTTTATTTTGTTAATTATTTGTATTTCGGTGCAAAAGCTTCTTAGTTTGATGTAGTTGATTTGTTTATTTGTTGTTTGTGCTGTAGGCATCATATACAGAAAAGCACTGCCAAAACCATGTCAAGCTTTTTCCCTGTTTTCTTCAAGGAATGTTTTGGCTTCAGGTCTTCCATTTATGTCTTTAATCTATTTCAAGTTTTGTGAGTGGTAAAAGAAAGGGTCTAATTTGATTATTTTGTGTGTAAATATCTAATTTTCTCAGCACTGTCTTTCCTCTGAATACTATTTTTGGCACCCTTGTCAAGCATTAGTTGACTATATATGCTATAATTTGTAATAAAGCTTGAAATCTGTAAGTATGATGGCTTCAGCTTTGCTCTTTTTTTCTTGGGATTGCTTTGGTTAATCATGATCTTCTGTGGTTTCATACAAATTTTAGAAATTTTTTTTACTATTTCTGCAGAAAATGTTATTGGAATATTGACAGGGATTGCATTGAATCTATAGATGCCTTTGGATAGTAAGACATTTTAACAATATTAATTTGTTCAATCCATGGGCATGGAATATATTTCCATTTATCTGTGTCTTCTTCAATTTTCACACCAATATCTTCGTAATTTTCCAGGTAAACAAATTTTGTCACCTTGCTAAATGTATACCTAAGCATTTTATCCTTTTTGTTTGTATTATAAATGAGATTATTTTTTTATTTCTCTCTCAGATAATCATTGTTAATGTGTAGAAACACTACTGATTTTTTATGTTAACTTTGTATCTTATAACTTTACTGAATGGGTTGATAAAATATAAGTTTTTTGTGGAGTCTTTATCATTTTCTCTGTAGAAAATCATATCTGTAGAGACAGTTTTATTTCTTTCTTTCCAAGTGTGATGCCTTTATTTCTTTTTCTCATGCGATTGCTCTGGTAGAAGTTTCCAATACTATATAGACTAGGAGCGGGGAAAGTGGACACCCTGGTCTCTTTCCTACTAATAATATTAAAGGGAAAACTATCAGTCTTTCACAATTGACTAAGATGATAGCTATGGGTTTATCATATACAACCTTTAATGCATTGAGGTAGTCCTTGTAAACTTAATTTATTGAGAGCTTTTACCATAAAATGATGTTGAATTTTGTCATATGGCTTTTCTGCATCTATTGGATGATCATATATTTTTTATCTTTTATTCTATTAAAGTCATTTACCATATTTATTGATTTCCTTATCCTTTCATACTTGGGATAAATGCATGATCCAGAAGAAAAGAATAAAGAATAAGGGTTCAACATGGGCAAGGTTTAGAAATAAAATTTAGGAATGCAGTCACAGATTAGATGTAATAGAAAGGAGTCCAAAATGATACTAAGGTTTAGAATCTGACTGTCAGAGAGAACGTGAGGCCATGAACCAGCATGGCCAAGAAGAAAAAGGATCAAAAGAAAGATAATGAGCTCAATTTTGAACATTTTTATTGAAAAATTAAGAACATCCAAGTGGATGTGGAGAATTCTGGGTTATTCACCAATAAGCCATCACTTATTTCAGCAGGAGATAAAAGGAAAATAAGAGTGAACAAAGCTGTGAATATTGACATAATGCCTACTCTATGCCCATCCTCTGCTAGGTCCTTCTGGTTTAGGAGGAAAACGAAGACTTAAGCTAGTGTTTATGATCATTGCTAAAAGTGGCAATGAGAGCTGAGAGGGATGAGTATTGAGTGATTTCATTGTTCTTGGAAGCTTCATAAAGAAATCAAGAGAACAAAAGCACCAAAGGACAGAAAAAGGGCTCTGTTTACTTGACTCTCCATCATTATGGTATCAAAATGCCCTGACCTTGTTTAGTTTGATAACCAAGCTTCTGTTCAGCTTGGTTACTAATGCCTAGGATAAAGACATTGAAGACAGCTTATCAAATATGGAGAAAGTATGGAGTTCCTTGGTTGGGCTGGCTAGGGGAAGGCTGGCAAAATCAGAATTCAAAATTATCTCTCTAGCAACTAAAATAATAGAGGCCCAAATGAATGTTTAAATGATAAATGTTTGTAATCTTGGTTTGGTGAGATTTCCTATGAATAAATAGATTTGAGGTTTTCACTGAACCCTACGTTTAATAAAAGCCAAAGTATAGACCTGAACCATAATAATAAAAGTTAAATTTTTAAAACTTGGCCAAAAAAAAAAAAAAGAAAATCCATCATGTCCTTTACTGATCAGGATACATCTTAGCAGTTTACTGAATTTGGGGGTATTAGATTTTATAGGGAAAGTGGCAAATTTGAGCAATATAAGGAAAATAAGAAAGATAAAGAGTATGAACAACAGTATCATATTTTTTAATGAGTTGGTGAAGATATAGAGCCCAGAAGAGAATCACAGGGGTAAGGGACATTATATTGTCTTAAAGAATGAAAAAGGGAGGTAATATGGAAGAGTATAAAGCTTCACCCAAATTTGTCCGAAGAGTAGAACTAAAAGTAATCAGATGAGATTGGGCACATTCAGGGTGGTATGACTGTAGACAGAACTAAAAGCAATCAGCAGGCAGCAGGCAGGAGGGCATTTCACTCTGTTTAAGATCAGCTTCCTAAGAAGTAACTAGTCTAGCTGGCCAATAGAATGGGCTGTAATAGAAACAGCTTTGACTGAGCTTGTCAAGCCTCTCTGCCGTGGAAGGAAGTCACATATTAGGTAGGCAATTGGTTTTGGGTAACATTCAGTGACCTCACATTTCTAGGAAGGTCCCAGGAATCATGAATTTCCAAGTGAGAAGGGATGTATTGAGTCAGTACAAGGGAGTGAAAGGGATATATCTAGAGTCTGGAATCTTGGATTGGAATATTAATTCTGCCCATTGCAGGTGGTGTCACTTTACAAAACTCAGTTCTGTATTGTGAAAATGGTGAGGATGCCAGTCCTCTTTATACTCCTGAGATGATTAGGGGAGACAGTGTGTGTGAAGTACCCTGTATTGCTTTCACAAAGATGCAATAAATTACAGTTTTTATTACTAAACTAGAGGCCCAGTGTACAAATTTGTGCACAGGTGGGATCTGGTCAGCCAGGCCCCAATCAAAGCAAATCAGGGTCAGAAGGAGGAGACAGCAGGAGGTTGAGCCAGCCTGCCTGACCCAATTGGGGCCAAATCAAGGCCAGGCTGATGGGAGGAGGGGCTGAAGGTGATTCGCCCATGGGCCCCACCCCCAATTGTAGTGGGGGGCCAGTTGGGGCAGGGCAGGCCATGGGGAGAGGCTGTGGGTGGTGAGAAGACCAACCCCATCCATGATTGCTGTGGGGGAGGGCAATCAGGGGTGGAGCTGACAGGGAGGGGCTGCAGGCCAATTGGGGTGGGGGCTAATCGGGGTCAGGGCTGGTGGGGGGGAAGGGGCGAGAAGGAGTTGTCCAGTCAGCCTCACCCCCTCACCCCTACTCATCAGGCCAGTTCACTGGCTGCAGTGAGTGTCATAGCAACTGGTTGTTCTGGTCATTATGGTGTTCTGGTCACTAGCATTTTATATATATAGATAACTATCAAAGATTAGTCTCAACTCTTCTAATTGAGAAACTAAAAATATTCTGCTTTTATTAAACTGATATTCCAGAGGGGAAAAAATGATCTCTTCTGCTTAGTTCTCACCAAGCATCTTCAAACATCAAGTAACATGATTCCAGGCATTAATTAAAACCTCGTGTAAATGATCATTTTTATATAAATCATTCAGGATCTACTTCTTCACTTTGCCTATTGCTCAAAGTCTTTATTTCACTGTAATTTATGAATTGCTATAAAAAAAGAACAATATTTTCATATCATTATGTGCATGTGAAGAGTTTATATTGTCAAATTTATTTCTCTATAACCAATAAGTGCCATGTTTTTTCCATTTATTCAGTTTTGGCTTTGATGTTTTATAATGTGCTTATAAAGATCAGGCCTCAGACACAGTGCTGACTTTAAGTTATTCTGCTTTTTCCTCTTTTCTTTAGAATTATCTTGTTGCTTTAATGTTTTCCAAATTAGAGTGGCTTTGAGAGTGAGAGGGAAAAAGAAAAAAAAAGAAAGAGAGAGAGAGAGAGAAAGCTAGCCCTGATACTTGTTTGCTTATAGCAGAACCCATACTAAAACAAGCTGCTGAGCCAGCAGTGAGTGCCAGGACTATGATGTAAGGTCTTTGCATGCACTTTCTCCAACAAATACCCAGTCTTTTTCTGCTGTTTCAAGTGTCCAACCTGCTTGCCAGTTATTTCTAATATATTTCTGTCTGATTTATCTGTGAATTGGAGACAGAGCTATATTTTAACCTCAAGGGCAATGGATGACCTCCAAACCCAAAGTTAAAGAAGCATCTAGTCTTCTAATTGAAAGATACAGAATAACATGTAACTGGAGAGTATATTATGTGTCAGAATCAATCAAATACTCAATTACATTAATGTTTACCCTCCCAATTGGTCAGGGGTGACTTTTTATGTTTAGCATTGATGCTGTAGTTGGCAATAGCAAGAGGATCAATGTTATATTCATAACACAAAGTAAACTCAAGGTGCTAATATATAATATCTTTCTAGGGAAACACAGTTAATTTTTTTATTTTATGGACTTCATCATTCATCTTGGACTAATGTTTATATCATTCAAATATCCAGCAATTATATATTTTTCCAATATAGAATTTCAAGGTTTCTAGCCTTTGGGGAATTGACTTGGTTTAATGAAAAGGTGAAATAGGAGTTTGTGTACCTGAATTCTATTCCAAGCTCTGTGGAGTGACTGTGAACATGTGGAAGTAACTTGACCTCTCCCCAACCTTCCATCTCATGCACATAATGAGAGCATGGCTTTGTTTCCTTACAAACTTCTGACCCACTCAGATAGTCAAGGGTCTTCTGTTTAGGGGATTCCATAATACCTGGCTAAAGATTATAAGTAATTATCTCGAGTTAACAACCTATTATCTAAATAAGCCAAACTTGGGAGTAGGAATAAAAAAAACAGGATTGTTTTGTGATTAGAATAAGTTGAAATAAAGCTGAATACAGTGAATTTAAATGGAATAGGCAGCAGAACAAATAATTGGCCTCCAATATGCAGCAGAAGCTTGTTGGTCTCCTAACTGCACATAGGTGATGAGATAACATACAGAGCATAGCACTTCCTGAGAACCAGATTCATAATGGATATGGTCTGACATAATACTTCCATTAGGTTGTACTTTAAAATTAATCCTCCAGTACAGCTCTTTTTCTTGCACATTATAAAAGGAAGCATCTACCAAGATTTTCCCAACTGCTATAACTTTGATAACACCAATTATATCCTATGTCTGAATAGCACTGTTTTACAACTTTCCTACCTATTATCTCATTATTTCACACTAGAAGCCCATTGCACAAATTAGTGCATGAGTAGGATCCTAAGGATGGATGCGGGGCGGGGGGGGGGGGGGAAGGCTGGGATGCGATCAGCCCTCTGGGCAGTCAATGGGACACCCTCGCTGGCCCAGGATCCAGATCCGTCTGATGACATCCACGTGGTTTGTCAGGAGCCACCTGGTGGCTGCTTTTATATTGTTTCTTCCTTGTGAAGCATCTGGGGAGGAGAAGTGGCCATGATGCCCAAGTCCAACTTCCAGGTTGCGTTGTCGAGATCCTGCCAGTGGTGCTTATTCATTGGTGCCTGGCCCGTTCTCCAAAGATTGAACCTGCAGGACTAATGAAGTAGTGAGTGGCTGCCACTGGGCTGGTGGGCCGCTGGGATGAGTTCGTCAACTGAGTAGTGCTCCCATTGTGAGAGCTCACTGACCACCATGGGGCAATTTCTGCAGCTGGTCAACTGGTCATTCTGGTTGTTTAGTCCTAATGGTCGCTTGGGCTTTTATATATATAAATGATTGTCCTGTGAAGTTGATGGTCTTTCATCCCCATTTGTCAGCTGAGGAAACTAAGATTCAGAGAAATTAACAACCATTGGTCATGAAAAGCAAACACTTGAATTCATGAATTCAGAATGTTTAGAAAGTGTGTTGTTTATTTCTCTTCTTTCTTTTGTTCTTCTTAATCTCTCTCTCTCTCTCTCTCTCTCTCTCTCTCTCTCTTATTTTAATATAATTCAAAAAATATTTTTGAGTACCTAGGAATCAGACATTGTATTAGGTGATGGAGTTAGGGTTTAACAGTTCCAGAAAACACTCCCTACCCCTTTCTTGATTCAGGGGCAATAACTTTGCATTCCTCCTTCCTAAACATTCCCATCATGCATAACTCAGGAATATTATGCAAGCATTTTGCTTACATAAAATTAATTACTATATTTCATAACCTCCAAGATATTTGGTTTCTTTGACCTTATATTTCAGCCCAGAGGATGGAAGCAATAAGATCCTAAAAGATCTCATACCCAGTGATCTATACACTACAAAGCAGGCTGATTTCATACCTCTGTTCAGTCTACAATTATAAATTGGTTGGTAATTACATCAATAAGACTGTAACCTTTTAGCCAGTGCTATTATCTATGATTATCCCATTCCATTAAATAAATTCATAAATACATGTCAGGAAAATGGAACTGATATTACAGGGGAAGTCAAGTGTTTATTTAATCTAGTTACTGAAGTTGAAGCCCAAGATGTTTCCCTTGCTTCTGGAAAATATGTTCCCTGTTCATTGTTCATTATTAATCAAATAATCAGTTAATTTTAAGCTGTTGAGTAATTTACACTATTTTAATGAGTAAAAAAAAATGGAAGCATTCAAAAAGTATTCTAAAAATGCAAAACATTTTTAAAAGCTGGTGATCATCAGTAACTTCAAAGATTTTGCAAGAATTCTGGCTTCATCATCTTTTTATATATCTAAAGCTCATGTTACAAATGGAATTATGTGTCATGTTTACAGTATATAGACCCTTCTGAGAAAATCTGTCCTCTTAAAGCAAAAAAGCTAGAATAGGTTATCCTCTTAACATACCCAAATGGGCTAAAAATGACCTAATCTTTCTTAAGGGAGTCCAATAGTAATAATTTCCAAAATATTTTCTTGTAAAAAAAATTAAAGCATCTTTTTTATCCTTCTTAATGTTATATTTTCTGCATATTTAAAATATAAACTGTCTTACAACCAGAAAATGTGGAATTTTCTATTATCTAAAATCTAATCTCAGGTGTTGAGAGTTTTAAATAACAGAATACGTTTTTATAGATACCTCTAATATATATTTCCTCTAACATCAAAATATATTCATTGGGGAATCCAAGATGGCGGCATAGGTAAACACCTACACTGCTGCCTCGCACAACAATTTCAAAACTATGACTAAAAGACAGAACGGACATCATCCAGAATCACAGGAAAGCTGGCTGAGTGGAAGTTCTACAACTAGAAGGAAAGAGAGGGGCTCACAGAGACCCAGAGGAGCTGCAAAAAGCTGAGGTACGGAGACGCGTGCATGGTGCTGGAGTACCTGGCTGGCTTTCTCTGGCAGGAGGGAAACAGAGACTCCCAACAGCATTGAACCCCTTATCCTACGACACTAAACCCCAGATCCAGCCGAAACTCATAGGGGGGGAGTTTGGACTGTGAAAAGGGAGAGGTGCATGGAAATTTAGGGGAGTCGCAGAAGATCAGGTCCGGTCTCACACGCGCACGGTGCTGCGCAGAGGACAGACTGCTGATTGTGCCGCTGGCTTTTGCGACTGGGCGGGAGACCCACTGTGCCACTTCTGAGTCCATTGGGCCCCTGTTTCAGGCAAAACCCTGGGGACCTAGACTCGTGTGGTCCTGGTGCGCAGGGGAGCTGGAAAGGCAGCGGTTAGAGGCACCGGGGGCGGGCGCACAAGGACAGCTCCAGCCATTACCCAGTCACGTGAGACTCAGGGGCCGTGGAGGGTGGGGCCGACTGGAAGGCAAGGCGGTCCCTTAAGCCCTGAGACTCCACCCATCCCAAGCTCAACAGAGGCTTCTTCGGCTTTGTGTCTGCTATCATAAGGCTGAATCCAACACAGAAGTTTCCCCAGCATAGGGAAAATGCCGAGACAAGGGAAGGGATCACAAACAAAAGAAATGGAGGAAAAAAAACGACTGGATATAGAATTCAAAACCACGCTTATAAGGTTTTTCAAGAATATGCTAGAAAAGATGGATAAATTTAGTGAGACCCAAGAGGAGATGAAAAAGGACCAAATAGAAATTAAACATACACTGACTGAAATAAAAAATATTATACAGAGTCCTAACAGTAGACTAGAGAAAGGCAAGAATCAAGTAAAAAATTTGAAATATAAAGAAGCAGACAACATTCAACTGGAAAAGCAAGAAGAGAAAAGAATCCAAAAATGTGAACATAATGTAAGGAGACTCTGGGACAGCTTTAAGCGTACCAACATCAGAATTGTGGGGGTGCCAGAAGAAGAGAGAGAGCAAGATACTGAAAACCTATTTAAAGAAATAATGACTGAAAACTTCCCACATCTGGTAAAAGAAATAGACTTACAAGTCCAGGAAGCACACAGAACCCCATATAAAAGGAATCCAAAGAGGACCACACCAAGACACATCATAATTAAAATACCAAGAGCAAAAGACAAAGAGAGAATATTAAAAGCAGCAAGAGAAAAACAGTTTATTACCTACAAGGGAGCACCCATACGACTGTCAGCTGATTTCTCAACAGAAACGATGCAGGCCAGACGGGAGTGGCAAGAAATATTCAACGTGATGAATAGCAAGAACCTACAACCAAGAATAATCTATCCAGCAAAGCTAACATTCAGAATTGAAGGGCAGATAAAGAGCTTCACAGATAGGAAAAAGCTAAAGGAGTTCATCAACTCCAAACCAGAATTATATGAAATGCTGAAAGATACTCTTTTAGAAGAGGAAGAAGAAAAAGGTAAAAGCCAAAAAATTATGAACAACAAGTACATATCTATCAACAAGTGAATCTAAAAATTAAGTGAATTAAAAATTTGATCAACAGAATAAACTGGTGAATATAATAAATCAGGAGCACAGAAAGGGAGTGGACTGATAATTCTCAGTGGGGAAGGGGTGAGGGGTCTACAGGGAGAGACTGGACAAAAATCATACACCTATGGATGAGATCAATGGGAGGGAGCTAAGGGTAGAGGGAGGGATGGGAGCTGGGTGGAGGGATGCTATGGAGGGGAAAAAAGAGAAACAAATGTAATAATCTGAATAATAAGGATTTAATTTAAATATATATATATATATATATTCATTTGTTAAAATAGCCATATCAATGTAATTTACTAGTCTTAGGCCTAAGTTATACTAGCCAATAGTAACAAAAAAATCTATTTTATTCCAAATAGAACTATTGCCACCATAAAGGAAGTTGTGTGCATGAAAGATACACCCTGGCTCAGTCAATATTACCTGCTTCTAGAGATGTGACCATAAAAAATTCTTACTAGTTTATGTAACTTTGGATCTACTGATTATTTTTTAAATAAGAAGTTATCACACTGTTTTATTATAAGCTTATCTTTGGAATACACAATGGTAAATTCCATCTGCCATCCAAAAAGTTCATTCGGTATCCTCAAGTTGTATCTGAAAAAATATTTACATCATCCTTTACATGCTATTTAATCTTTACCTCCAAAATTTGGGCATCTGGTAATAAGCTAAGTATTTTCCATGGAAATAAAAGGTAAAGCAGTAAAAAAAAAAAAAAAAAAGCCAACATGACATACATTCCTAATTTTCTTTTTAAAATAATTTATTTTGCTCAGCCAGAATGGCTCAGTGGTTGAGCATCAACTTATGAACCAGGAGGACATGATTTGATTCCTGTTCAGGGCACCTGCTCAGCTTGCAAGCTCGATCGCCAGTGTGGGGCATGCCAGAGTCAGCTGATCAATGATTCTCTCTCATCATTGATGTTTCTATCTTTCTTTCCCTCTACCTTGCTCTCTGAAATCAATAAAAATATATTTTTAGAAAATAAAAATATTTAGTCCTTAAGAAAACAACAACTCTACTATCTCATATGTTGTCATTTTATTAGCAGTCCCCAAAGCCAGCTCTGCCAAATATAATAGCATTATATTGGAAAAGGACTATTTAGTCAGCCTTGTTCATGTACAGTCATTTTAACAGCCCTTGAGCAGAAAAGTCAACTCCTAGATCACTGGCATTAAAGCCAGCAGCAAATAGAAAAATGAATGTATTTCAGTATGTAGGCCATATTTCTATGAAGCATACAGAATTTCAATGGACTTTGAACAAGTCTGGCTCCTTGCTGATCATTACAAGAGTCAAAGTCAATGGCATTTTCCAGCTTTAGCTATGACAGTTGGCACAGGTGGCTCTAATCGGCACATTTTCTTTTAGCAACTTCTAAATAGACATTGAAAACATCTCAGAGGTAGTATTTGGCTTATTCTATAATAATTTTTTAGCACTCTCCAGCACCTTCTTATATTTTGGTTACAAAATCATTATAAAGTGATTATTCCAGGTCATTATTCAGGTACTGAAAGTGGGGATGTCTTCTGAATTGTCAACTGAAATGTTAGAGCAGAAGTGTTCTCAAGATAATACTTAAGACATTCATTGACTCTCTGCATTATAATAGATATGTTCTTCTCTATTACAGGTGGGGGGATGTTTTATTTTCAGAAAAACAAAATTATAACATTCTAGAAATCTTTTTTTCCTCCTATCTTCCACCTCCACTCCTTAGAAGTCAGGGAGCCTGGCACTCTTTGACTGTTGTAATCTGTGCATCATAATTTTGAAAGTATACTTGAGATTTCAAAATCCAAAACAAAAAAATAGTATGTAACAGAGCCTTTCTTCCTTAGCACAATGGAAAGAAACCTGCTCTATATCCAAGCACTTTTGGAAGCAGATGTTAGGCCAGAGCTCATAGATATTAAGCTTCTTGAGAGCAGGCGCTGTGTCTTGTCTATGTACATACCCCTGAGCCTCGTACAATCCTGTAACCATATAAATACTCAGAAAATATTTACTGATCAAATGAACAGATGGATAAAAATGACTGTACTTTAATTTCAGAAAATGATGGAAGGGTAATAGCTGACTTAGGAAATAAAGCTAAGCACAGAACTCAAATCACATGGAAGCCAACCCTCTATTTGGAGAGACTGGAGAACTATACAGGCCAGAAAGCTGTGTGTTTGTGCTGTTTTCCCATTTTCTGTTGTTGTAACCCTGTGTAAATCATGACGCTCTCTGAGCCTTATTCCCATCACCTAAAAAATGGGGAGAGAAGTAGATCCACATGGCTGATCCTGAGTGTCAAGCGGGAGGCTCTCTATGTGGAAAGTGACAATGTCCTGACAGGTAGAGCACAGTCAGGTGCATGGTCACCCTGTCTTCAGAAAGAGAGTGGAGTTCTTCAAGATTCTTAAATCATCAGTTCAATTATTTTTACTGGAAGATGCTAAGTTAATACTAGAAGTTAAAAATACTACTTTCGCAAATTTTTTATCATAAAATATGAAACAAAATATGGCTTTCTAGAATTGTGAAGATCAGTTATCAGGATGAACCACGCTAACCATATTTGCAAGGAAACGTTTTTAATGCAACTCTTACTATTTGAGTAGAAATTGAGCAAAACACAGTGAGACACTAACACGATACAGCCTAAATGACTATCCTAATATTTTAGCTAAAAGCACTTTATACCCAGAATCCCCTGCCAGGAAGAATGAATTTATATCCTGAAGCCTATGCCCCCTTTCCAGGGAAGCCTACACACAATGGCTGATGGACACACAGCCTCTTGCACCACCTTGGACAACTCTGAAGTATCACACCAACCTCAGAGCTCCCATGGTTTTAGCCGAAGCCCCATTGAAATTGGCCTCACAGCTCAGCTCTTCCCTCAGCCCAATTCTGTTTCCTCCCTTCCAAGGTATGTGTCCCTAATAAACCTCCTGCCTGCTACTCTCCATCTCAGAATCTGCTTCTCATGAGCTTGATCTGCAGTGACTCTCAGAATGAACATAGTAACTTTTGCAAATGGAAACTACCATGTATTCACTAGGCTGTACAATCCTGGCACAAACACTGTCTCTCCTTGGTTTTGTGTAGCACTTTAACATCCACAAAGCATTTTCCCATTCCTGTCCTATCTAATCTCTAAAACAGCCCTTGGAAGAGGGCAGAGCAAGTAGTCTCAGTCCCGTATCAAATACAAGGAACTGAAGATCAGAGAAATTAAAGAACTCAACCACAGTTACTTCTACATGTCAAGTAGGTAGATGAATAGGTAGGTAGGTAGTCGGTCATTCAGTAACTGCCAACCATGGATTCTAATCTTAATTTTCTGATTTCTCATCCAGGCATAATATGACCATACACTGGTTTTTCTCAGGAAAATTTAATATGTGTTTGGGGTTCTTATTCTATGTAACTAGTATTTAATGACTCACCCATGGACAATTTGAGGAGTTCATTTTAAAATATCTTAAAACCCTTTATGAAGTCTGCCAACATACTGAAATATCAAGATACTTGAATTGGGAATAAGTGTTCTTTGGTTAGAGATTATTTCTTTCCATGTTTTTTTGTTGAAAAATCTTGGAGTTGTTTTATTTCCTGACTAATCCTTACTCATAAAAAAAGTGCTTGGTACTTTTAAGATGTGTTTCTCAAACAAAACAAAACAAAAATGAAAACTATTTTTATTTATTTTGTGAAAAATGAAACCCAGTTCTAAATTTGTGTGTATAATTACTTGACCCTCAAATAATTGTATACTTGCTAGTTTAATCAGACAAACTTCACCCTAATTCCTCTCTCTCTCTCTTTTTTTTTTCACCCTCCCTCCTTCCCCCTACTTCCCACCCCCCCCCACACACACACACACACATACACACACACTTTTCTTTGAAGGAAATAATCTCCTTATTTCTTCAGATTCCTTTAGGGATTCAGTTCTCAATGACTTAAAAGGTTTTATGTTTGTTTGGGGTTTTTTGTTTTTGTTTTTGTTTTTATGGGGTTTTTTGGTCTTTGAGTACCCATTAGTAGGAAGTAGCTTAAACAAATGACAGGGTTTTGTTTTGTTTTGTTTTTTAAGTAAACATTAATCTCAACAATGCCATAACAAAATAGTCTGGTCATTTTTTTTTTAGAGAGAGAGAGTGGAAGAGAGAGAGAGAGAGAGAGAGAGATGTGAAAGAAACACATTGATTGGTTACTACCTGCAGGAGCCCCAACCAGGTTCTTGGCTGGGGAGAAGCCTGCAACCAAGGTACATGCCCCTTTACTGGAATTGAACCCGTGACCCTTCAGTTCACTGACCAACACTATCCACTGAGCCAAACCGGCCAAACTGGACTGGTCTTAAATTCTTAGCTCAGTGATGAGAATCAAAAAAGTGAACCATCGTGTCCAGCAGATATCCTACAGCAAGCAATTTTTTAAAGATAGAATTATCTTGTTCTTGTGAGATTCAGTGGAGAAGCTTTTTTCCAGAAATATTGTCAGTAACTCTGGCTTATTTTTAAATTTCCAACTGTATCAATCTTTCTGAGCAACTCAATTCAGAGTGGAATATTGTGTACTCCTGATAAGAGCAAAAGTGGGAAATCAGGGCAAAGCGTGGTGTGGAGAAGTACAGCTAGTCATTTTTCTTTAACTGACTTAATGAACATAAATTGGGGATGTCCAGGGAATATGAGGACACCAGCTGGCTAGTGATCCGAGGGAATCAACGGTGTTTATAGAATCTGAAGTGATGTGATCAGACCACGATGTTCCACACCTTTTTCCAATAATGACATAATTATAAAGGTACTATAAAACTAAAACTTTGGTTTTCCAAGCAAAATCTACTTCTCTTAGATTGAAGGGGTTCATTTTCTGATTCTTCTGAGACCAAGACAGGTAGCAAACGTCTATATAAGACATTGCTAAAGTCCTTTATAGTTTCAGTGTCTAGATGTTTAGTCCCAAGGAAAATATCCAACTTCAAGTGATGTCACTTATCTTACATTTAATCTGGTGCTTTGAAATCATTTGCTGGAAGCTCTTAGTCAAGTTAACTTCCATAATCATCTGAGGTTAAGCAAACTCTTTTGTATTACCATCAATGTTCTTAAAATGACAGTTGCCTGAAAGCCAAGATATTCAGCAAGGTTAAATAATTTTCCCTGTATCGAAAATATCCAAAAAGCACCAGGGCTCCTTTGGAGACTTATAAAAGAGAGGGCCTTTGTTCAGTGAAAAAGGTCTTTGCTACTGAAAGCATGGACCAGACTCTTCGTGACTTGGGAGCTTATTAAAAATGCAAAAACTCAGGGCCCAGCCCAGACTTACTGAATCAGAATCTGCATTTATGAAGCTCCCCAGGTGTTTTGCATACACATTCAAGATGAGAAGCCCTGCAGTAGGTCATTTATTTCACCAGATCTATTACGTATGACATGGTAAGTGTCACATGGTCTTTGTGTAATAGTTCCATCTCCTGTAAAAGTCTGCTAAAATCACATATCAAAATAATATGGGTGCAGCTTAATCACATATGATCCACAAGCCTGGAATCATGTTTGAGATGATGTTTAAGTCCTACCACCTACGTCTGTCCACCAGATTTCCCCTTCTAAAAGAGCCAAAAGCACAAGTAGGATCTGATATTCAAGGATTCAACACTGTGATCCAATATTCTTTCCCACGTTGATTTTTCATAATTTCCTCCTCAGAGTTTAACTATAACATGTTTCTACTCTTCATTTAAAAGCCTTGCATCATTATGGCACTGGGTCCATTGCTCATACCATATCCTTCATGTGGAATGACAGTTATCACTTAACAAAATCTATTTCATCTTTTAAAGGTCAGTTTATGAACCATCTGTAAAATGACCCTGATGTGACCAAATAAAATTAATCCCTCCTGTGTACCCCAATAGCACTGGTTATTCAACAATTGTTCACAGTTAATTATTTATGTCACTCTCTTCCTTGAAACTACATATTTCTTAAAGACAGGGAACACACCTTACTTAGGTTTATAAAGACAAGGTCTACCTTAATCATAGACAGTTCTCAATGATCATTTGTTAAATTGACTTGAAATCCTATTACTGTGAACTCAAAGGAACTACGTAAATTTTATAGTCATTTAGTACTTAGTTGCAATACATTTTTCCTAAGATTAACATATAGCTAGTTGTAAACTAGGGATTTTAGGATTATATGATTTTGGAAGAGTACATTTGACATCAAAGGTATATAACAGAGACCACCAAATTACCTATTACAGAAGCAGAGTGCATAGAGAAAGGAAAAACTTCCATGAATCTGCTAACTTCCCCTTCCTTCGAATAACTCTACAGTTCCTTGGAGGCATAGAAACTGGACCATGATCTCCAATGTATTTAAAAGGGTGAAAGTTTTTATGAGTAATTTACCAAAGCCATGGTTCTTCTTCAGGAGGAAGCATGGGGCTTAAGGAATTTGAGTTAAGGTCTGTGTCCATATTCTCAACAATTTAAGATATTTTTAAATTATTTTTAGTATCCTCTTTGACAGGAAATGTTCTAAATCATTGCACTTCCCACCTACATAAGCTAAAGATGATGATAATAATAATAATAATGCCAGTCTAGTCTATTTCATATGCATTTTATAAAATCAAAAGAAGCTGCATGCAAAATCACTTTGGAAAACATAACCAATGAATGTTTATTGAATGATTGCAAAAACACTACTCTATCCTAGATGAAACCATGCCTATGAATGAACATTTTTCTCACTACTAGAAAAGTTGCTCTCAAATTGTTGGCACAAATGTAGAAAGGAAAATGCTTTTGCTAGCTTCTTTCAACATATTCTGAAAAACATATTTATTCTAGTCAGAAAAAAATTGTTATGTGGTCAGATATGCTGAATGCATGCCCAAGTACTTACTGGCTTTCAAGGCAGGTAGTTTGAGAAAGGCCTAAAAAGTGCACTGGTATTTATTGAGCATTTATTGTGTGCCAAGCACCAGGAATATAACAGTAAACAAGACCATTTACTTCTGTCTTCATGAAGTTTTACAGAATAGTGGGGATACAAGCAAGTAAATAAAATTCTTACATACCTATACAGTTAGTCCTTACTTAACATTATTGGTAGGTTCTGTGACTTTAAGTGAACAGATATATAACAAAACCAGTTTTACCGCAGGCTAATTGTTATAAACAGGAGTTAAGTTCCTAGGGCACTTCCTCACTGGCATAATGAAATGATGTTGAACAAAATGCTATTATTTGAGGACCTGCTGCATTCTTATTTTGATTTTACCAGAAAAGTAAGAGTGATTAAATATTGATATTCCACCCATTTCTAAATTGAAAACTAAGATGCACCAAAACTTCAGAAATGACATCCAGAATTATAATAGATGTCCAAAGGAAAATTTGAAGAAGACCAAAGTCAGCCAAAGGTGGCCATTGATGATTTTGAGGGTCTGTGACATTCTGGGAAAACCCTGTACTTCAAACATTCTTGTCTGCCCTTTTTTCCACCTGTTTTATGAATGGTTTTCACTGTCTATTTGGAAAGGAAGGAAGGAAGGAAGGAAGGAAGGAAGGAAGGAAGGAAGGAAGGAAGGAAGGAAGGAAAGAAGGAAGGAAAGAAGGAAAGGAGAGGGAGAGGGAGAGGGAGGGAGGGAGAGAGAGAGAGAGAGAGAGAGAGAGAGAGAGAGAGAGAGAGCGCTGGAACAAGAATGCACTGCCTATTTGATTTGTTTTAGTCCTGCCTCTAACCAGATGTGTGATTTGAGGCAAATCAAGTAACTTCTCTGATTCTTAGTTTACTCTCTGAAAAATAGGAGTTTTACTTAAATAAATTATTATGTCCCTCCTATTCAGTCATCTCTCTCTCATTTAAATAGGAAGTTGGGATGGAAGAATTAGAAGGGAAATTTTAAAGTACTACAGTAAAGAAAAGACCTGGGAGGCCTAGAACTCCTCAAAGTAAACTCCTTTGAACACTATTAACATCAAGATAAAAAGTATGTCTCATAAAGTATGTTTATCATCCTTCATTTTTATCATGATTACCAAAAGTAGTATATCTGTGGATCCCTGGAATATCACCTCCCACAGCACGCACATGATTTCTCAGATAATATTTTAAAAAATGTTTTTCACCCTTTTTCTAGAACTCTGAGGTTAAATTTAATTAATACAAAATGTTTTCCAATAGCTAAGTTTAAAACCAGTTAAAGTAAACAGCTATAAGCAGAGCCTGAGGAGGCCTGGTGGTCTTGACCTTTATGACACCCACTCCTTCCAGGCAAGGACACTGCATTTTCTAGAAGACCTGGGACACCTGGTGTCCACTGCTGTTTGCATCCCACTTTTTTTCTAGAACTCCTTTGCAGTTGATTTTCTTCCTTCTGAGACATAGGTACTGCATCTCTTGGGTTGAATACGTGGTCCCAATGGTACTCAGTCCCTGTATGAGCTTTTGTGCTCACACATGCTGAGAGCTTGCAGATAAAGCATGAAACGCTCTCAGACCCCACCTCCTGTCCACCGCTGTTAGCATTTCTTCTCAGCTCCTTTCACCATGATCTGCCTGACCATGTGCTTTTGGGGAAAGCCACTAGCCACTGGTCACTAACCACCACAGGCCAGTGGACACCTTTATCTTGCTACCATCCCAGCTCTCCCTTTGCTGCAGAGAATAAAACCACTTCTGCCCCCAGGTAAGGGAGACTGTTTGGTTGGTTGACAGTTTCCCTACATTAATGGGGAGCTCATTGTAAAGAAACAAGAATTTTGCAACTAGATGCCTTTGGAAACTGAGGCTGTCTTGGGACTGTGGGATAGTAGGACACAAATGGGTCAGCCATGGCAGGAACCCAGGGCTCCCAGGCAGGTTACTGGATAGAAAGTCTCAACTCAACTTCCAAAAATGACTTTATATGGAATTCAGTATCCTGAGGTCACATTTACCCGGGTTTCTCTTGCTTAGAATAGTGGTGTTCTGAGATCCCCAATGGCTAGGCCCTTCTATTGTTAAAAACAAAATGTAAAATTCCATAGAGTTGGTGAAACACATTTAAAAGTACATTTGACTGCTGAGGCAAATCTCTCAGTGTCAGTAAGTCTCATTTTCCCTCTCTGTCTAGAAGGGCTAGCAATACATGCTCCAGAATATTTACAAAGAAGGTGTGAGAAATTCATGAGATTACATTTATCAAAACTCTTTGTGGACAGTAAATCATGGCAAACATAAACTTGTCTCATCCATCACCCCACTTAAATTATGCTTCAAAGATGAAGGTAGTTCAAAAAGAAAATCATGATTTACATTTTAAAAAATAATTCAGAACCATGGATTGCTCCCAAAGGGATTGAAAGCAGAGGAAGGGGGGACGGGGAAGCTGTTCATTGAGTATTCTGAAATGTCTCCAAGAAAGATGGAAACTAAACATGTCATGTGGCCTGCTTCATCAGCCCTGCATCTAGGTTGGAGTGCAGAGAAGGGCAGCTCTTGAATGGCATTTGCTGCTTAGCATAGTGTGGTCCAGCTGCAAGTGGACAGTGACCTCATGAATTTTAGCCTACCCATTTCCAACATCTCATTCTCTTTATTCTCTCCTGTTATATTCAGTGCCTTTCTGCTTGGGCTCCTTCCAAGAGCTGCCAAAGGATGCAGCCAGGGCTGCGAACCACTGGCTCCTAGTGGACACCACACATGCCTTGCCTTCATGTGTATTAATAAGGAACAGTGGGAGGAGTAAGAGGCATGGGGGGTGAAAGACGTTGCCTATAAATAAATCAGTAATCCCCTGGGTACACCTATGCAATTCATCGGCTGCTTAGAAACAATTCTTTGCCCAAAGTAACAGTTTATAGTCATGAAAATATGACTAAAACATCAAACATTAAAAGACTGCTTCCACAGGCTTTGGGGTGAGTCCCAGTTGGGTTTGACTTTGTCCTTTCCACATTCCAAATGTATCCACTCGCTTCAGCAGTTTGGCCCTGAGAGCAGCTGATGAAGAAAGAATTGATTGAATGCAGGACAGTCCTTCAGGATGGGATCATCTGGATGGCTGGAAGAATCAACCACCTTCCATAATTTCAGCCTTAATAACTAAATGAGATGGGATGTGTAACAATTCAAGTGACTATTCAATTAGTCCGGAAACCAGCTTACTGCCATCTACAACGTGGTTTTGTGCATCCAAAGGTCAACTAGCTCATAGAAGAGAGGAAGAAATGGCAATTTTAAGGGGATTAAACTTGATCACTACCATCATCATCTAAACAAGCTCCTGCTGTTACTTGTTAGACAAGAAAATATTTGAAAGCTTCTCTTTGTTAATGTCTTTCAAACATCTGCTACAGACATTCTACCAATTGGACTGTGAGCCAGAGGACCCAATTGTGAATGCTGCTAACAGGCAAAGGGGCCCAGTGAATTGCCCAGAAGAAATGTCTTGCCACCAACATCTGTAGTTTTCCTTCAGTTGAAAGTTCAGTACTTCTGGGGCTTCTAGGTCCCTCTCAGTCAGTAGTACACAGCTTAGGCTGTACCCCAGAATCACATAAGAGCTTTAAAAAATACAAATGTACATCTCAGCCCCAAACCCTCACTTAATTGTTCTGGGGTGTGCACTGGCCATCATGAATTTTAGTCACCCCAGTTCACCCCATGTGGTGCTAAACTGGGCAATGGAAAAGTTCTTCATCAATCCACTGACCTTTTGACCGCAGCCTACCCATTTTCAACATCTCATTCTCTTCATTCTCTTTTGTTATGTTCAGTGCCTTTCTGCAGAGGCAAAGTTTCTTTGTAATGCCTTTGGAGGGAATTTCATCATATTTGACCCCATTTCCTTCACACTGCAGTTTGGCTTCAGAGATATTTATTCATTTCCTTGAGATGTGTTTCTAGGATGATCCTGTTCTCCTTCTCGATCCATGTCATTTGCAAACACTGTGCACGATGGCTCTTTGGGAAGCAGGCGGGTAGGGGAGGAGAGCACTTTTATTGTCCTCATGGCCCCACAACTCCTGGGGTCACTGAGACGCTCTTTGGAACTTTCAGGTGTGAGAAGCATGAACCAGTCTGCCTGGTCTGCTGACTGCCTGGTGCAGGGAGGTGAGCCTTCTGGCCTTCCCCTGTTTTCTTCCATCTGTCCCCTGAGCACGCACAGAGGGCACCACATGAGGTATTATTTAGACCTTGATATGTTACTTGGCAATAAAGAAGAAGGCCCATATAATTTGTTAGATAATCATCTGGAATATAAGTACATGCAAAGGAACTTAGGAAATTAAAACCTGGAATCTGGTGTCAGTTCTAAATGTACCCTGATGAGTACACACTTCGTATCCACTCCAGTGCCCTCTCCACAGCACCCTCTCCTGCTATCTCATTTGGCCTTTTTATAAAGGAGCTTGGGTTCAGTGCTTGATTGCAGGCCAATAACTGCATGTACAGCCCAACAAGCTTGGGCCCAGGGCTCTAGGAAGGAAATAACAGAGTGAGATTAGGTATTAGACTCAGGAAAGGGCCCTTTTTCTGCTGTTTTTACAGTCACTTGCACTTGAACAAAAGTTGTTTATTGTTTTAATAAAACTGTACTCACAAATGTTGCCATGGCAGGGATTTCTGTCAGCATTTCCATTGTAACCTCTGCTTTCAGGGGGTTTCAACTCAGCCTTAAAACTTCTTCTGGATTAAAATCTGGCACCAAAAATAACTTGGAATTTCGAAGGCTCAGCCATGAAGGAAATAGTTGTGCATGAGTGTGTGTTTATGTATCTTTAAAAAGAAATTAATTTGACAATTCTTAAAGAAACACCACAAAATATTTCCCTCTGATTTTATGTATTAAGTTTTTTAATTTATTTTTTCTCTCTCTTTTTTTGTATTATTGTCAGTATCACGGATGTCCCCAAATCCACCCCCCTTTAATAACCTCTTCCCAACCCCTGCCTCACCCCAAGCCTTTACCACACTATTGTCTGTGTCCATAGGTTATGCATATATGCATACAAGCTTTGGTTAGTCACTTCCCATCTCTCCCCACCCACCTCCTCTGAGATATGTCAGTCTGTTTCATGCATCGATGCCTCTGGACCTGCTTTGTTAGTCAGTTTATTATGTTTATTAGATTCCACATATAAGTGAGATCATGTGATATTTATCTTTCTTTGACTGGCTTATTTCACTCAACATAATATTCTCCAGGTCCATCCATGCTATCTCAAAGGGTAAGAAATCCTTCTTTTTTAGAGCTGCATAGTATTCCATTGTACTGCAACTTTTTTATCCATTCATCTACTGTTGGGCACTTGAGCTGTTTCTAGATCTTGGCTATTATAAGTAATACTGCCATGAACATAGTGGTACATATATTCTTTCTGATTGGTATTTCACGATTCTTAGGATATATTCCCAGAAGTGGAATCCCTGGGTCAAACAGCAGTTCTATTTTTTAAATTTTTTTTTTGAGGAAATTCCATACTGTTTCCACAGTGGCTGCACCAGTCTATCTCAGAATTTCATCTGTATCCCCATTAAAGGTGAATTCATTAAAAATACTTTACATATTCACATAGAGTTATTTTCTTTTTACCTGTTTATCTCTCATCTTACCTCTTAATAAATGCACTTACAAAGTAAAATGACTACTAATTTTCTTGTATTTAAATAACTCCAGTTTTGTTAATACACTCTCACACTTTTTGTCTTCTGTGTAGCCCAACCTAAGTCTAATAGTATCTAATAGTATCCACGACACAGACCAGGTAATGGCATTGGCTTTTGAAATCTATCATCTGTTCATCTTTTCTCCTAAGCATCTATAAATGGTATGAAATTAAGTCAATGAAAAGAAAGTCCTCAAGGTGTTTGGGAGATTGGCCAGGGTGGGAATTGGAAATAGTGAGATTTTTAGTTTTATCTCTCCCCACTAACTTTATATGAAAATTCTAACAAGTTTAACCATCTCTGGAAATTATGTTTTTCATTTATTAAAAGCATGCTTTTGGAGTGCATGGTCCCTTGTTTCTCATTCTCACCTGGAAATGGCATTGGCCATTCGGGACCAACATCCAAATACCCTTACTCTTGTGAGGAATTCCAAGGTAGGTGGGAGGCAGGATCATACCTGGAAGGAAGGCAGTTCCAGAAGTTAGGAGAGGGGTTGCATTTCAGTGTAGTGAACCAGTGTCTCAAGCCTAGGACTTTGAATTTGTTTAGAGAATGATGCAAAGCTCAAGGACTATCCAGGGTTATTTGCTGTACTAATAGCAGCCAAAAATCCAAAGCTTGCTGGGCATGACCTTCCAGAGCTGGTGCTATTGGGACCATTCTATGCAGATTGTTCCTGAGATAATCTTGCCTTGCCTTCTCTTTTATCCTGAGCACTTTCTTGAACATGGTTCCCCAGTATCTCCATCAATGCCATGAACTGGCTGATATCTTTCTAATATATTCCTTTTTCATTGAACATTTTCAGCATTACTTTGGCATTTCTGGTAATGAAGCACCAGATAACATATAACCAGAAGAACAAATTATTTTTCTTTTTTAGGTAGGTACAATCTTGCCTGCAGGACCAGATATTATTTATATTTGTATCCTAGACACTGAAGAGAAATCCAATATTTTAATACATTACTTTAGAATTTACCAATTATTCTCATATATGCTAAATTTTATTTCATTTATTCATGCCCAGATTACTTATTTTTTCTGGTACTTCCACTGTTTTTCAAAAGGACCGATTAATCTCAGAGGAAAGGTAGTGGTGGGTGGGTGGTTGGGAAGAAATTAACCAAAGAGTTTATATGCATACTAGAGGGGCGGTGCACCGGGCGGTGCACGGTGTGTGTGTGTGTGTGTGTGTGTGTGTGTGTGTGTGTGTCCCTCAGCCCAACCTACACCCTCTCTAATCTGGGACATCTTTCTCACAATCCAGAACTGCTGGCTCCCAACTGCTCACCTGCCTGCCTGGCTGATGGCCCTAACCACTTCTGCTTGCCAGCCTGATCACCCCCTAACCACTCACTTGCAAGCCTAATTGACATCTAACTGCTCCCCTGCTGGTCCAATTGCCCCTAACTGTCCTCCCCTGCATCCTGGTCACCCCCAACTGCCCTGCTGGCCCAGTAACCCCTAACTGTCTTCCCTTGTTGGCCTGGTTGCCCCCAACTGTCCTCCCCTGCAGGCCTGGTCACCCCCAACTGCCCTCCCCTGCTGGCCCAGTAACCCCTAACTGCCTTCCCCTGCTTGCCTGGTTGCCCTCAACTGCCCTCCCCTGCTTGTCATCTTGTGGTAGCCATCTTGTGTCCACATGTGGGTGGCCATCTTTGACCACATGAGGGCAGACATTTTGTGTGTTGGAGGGGCAGCCAATTTGCATAATACTCTTTTATTAGATAGGATATGCATAAGCCATGGACACAAAAAATAGTGTAGTGAAGGCCTGGGGCAGGGTCAGCAGGCAAGCTAGCAGGGGTCAATGGGAAAAAGGGGGGGGGATATCTGTATAACTTTCAACAATAAAGATAAATGTTTTAAAAGATTAGGTAGCAAAGATTCTGAGACGTTCGTAATTATAGGATTCTTGCAGAGCAAGTGAGGGAACCAGAGAAGTGCTGACTGGTGATGCTCTTCTTGGCATTCCCTGTGTAACCTGGGAAATTCAGATGTCATCCCCATAAGACTCTTAATAATGCTATATAAACTAGGCACTCTGACCCCACTTTAAAGATGAGGAAACTGAGGACCAGGGAGATTTATGTGTCTTACCTGACCAACCAGGCAATTCCCAGACCTTGGTCTGTAGCCTGCACATTCATTTCAATCTGCTATACAGCATCTCTCCTAAAGAAGTCATGGCACAGGCACTCAATAAACAGCAATGGAGGCTTATTGAACTCTGGTTCTTCCTAATTCAGTGTTCTTTTTTTAAAATATATTGTTATTGATTTCAGAGAGGAAGAGAGAAGGAAAGAGAGATAGAAACATCAGTGATGAGATAGAATCATTGATCAGCTGCCTCTTGTATGCCCCACTCTGGAGATGGAGTCTGCAACCCAGGCACGTGCCCTTGACCCGAATCTAGCCCAGGACTCTTCAGTCCATGGGCTGACACTCTATCTACTAAGCCAAATCAGCTAGGGCTAATTCAATGTTTTTAACAAGGCAGCATTATTGGTAAAAAGAACCGATGATTTGGAGTCAAAAGACTTGAGTCTTAACATGACCAAAACACTAATTATCTAAGTTGACATTTTTTAATCTACAAAAGAAAGATAAGCATTGCAGATATGGGAATTTTATGACAAGTACTTTAGAAAAATAAACAACTATATAAATTTGGCTGCAGCACCATTATCAGCTCTCAGGACTGGTAAGAACAGGGTAACAGCAGCCTCTGTCTTTGCGATTACACATGAGAAATGCCGCTTAAAATCCCCCTGTGGGAACACGGAGGAGAGGGAAGACTTCTAAGCTAGTCCCATCACCATATTTATTCAATGGTCTGCCTTTGCTGTTTAGTTTCCAAAACTTGCCACCTTTCTGTCTTTTCAGTTCTATCAGTTGATGAAAGAGCTCTTAAAATCAGCTGCTATGATTGTGGATTTGCCTACTCTTTTTAGTTTGGTCAGCTTTTGCCAAGTATATTTTGAAGCTCTATTATCAGGTGTGTACAGTTTGAGAATCACTATATCTTCCTAGTGGAGTAAACATTTTATCACTATGAAATGTTTTTCATTCTGTCTGGTAAAATCTTTGACTTGAAGTCTACTTGTGTGGTATTAACTTATCTCTGCTAGCATTTTTTAATATTTACCTGTCAATGTTTTTTCTTTCCTTTCATTTTTAAACTTTTCTAATGTTCTTATATGTAGTGGTACACAATGGTGGTCATGTGTAGTTTTTTAAGTCTAGGCTGGCAATAATCTCTAATTCATTTAGTGTAATGACAGGCATATTTTGTTTTATCTATGTATACCATCCCACTATTTGTTTCTATTTGTCCTTCCTCCTTCATGTTTATCTCTTGCCTCATATTTTATTGTTTCCTATATAGTATTTTATTATTTTGCTTCTAATCAAATTTCATTATTTTAATATATTTTCTAATAACTTAGTAATTACTTTACTTTTCATGTGTATGTGTGCATGTAAGTGTGTGTTTTTACTCTAAAATTGCCCTGTCATGTAAATGCCATTAGGCCCTAGCCAGGTGGCTCAATTAGTTTTGGGTTCAGTCCCCTGGTGGGTACATATAAAAGCAATTGAAATCAATTTAAAAATATATTTTCAGGTAAAATTAAAAATAATAATAATAGCAATTAGCCTTGTATAGCTATTTAAATTAAAGGATGTTCTATTTACAGCACTACAGAGATTATAACATCCATTCTTGACTAAGATAAATTAGGTTTATCCCTCTGCATTATTCCATTTACTTCCCAACTAAATCCTTGGCTATTATTGTTGTTCATTTTAATTCATATATTTTAAGCCTCACAAGATATTTCTACGGTTTTATATAACTAATATTTATTCAGATTTACCTGTATATCTACCTTTTCCATTGCTCTTTATTTTCACTATCTCTGAGCTTTCATTTATTTTCCTTCTGCCTGAAGAATAATACTCTTAAGTGTTTTTCATTGTGAGTATGCTGCTAACAAACTCTCATAATAAATGCCTTTATTTCTCTTCTTTGAAGGATAATTTGCTGAGTATAAAATTCTACTTGGCAGTCCTTTACTTTCAGTACTTTGAAGCTATCCCATTGTCTTCTGGCTTCCACCTTTTTCTGTTGAATGAGCTCTTGGGTCTACTGTTGATCCTTTGAAGGTAGTCTTGTGTTTTCCTAGGTCTACTTTTAAAGCTTTTTGTTTTATTTTATATTTTTTAGACATTTTAGTATGCTGTGTTCAGGAGTAATTTGTTTGTTTAACTATTTTGATAGAGCTTTCTAATTCTTCTTAAATGTTTAGCTTTTTTTTATTAGGTTTGAAAAATCCTTATTCATTGCCTTTTTAAATATTGCATCTATCCCTTTTTTCTCTCATTTTAACTTCTGCAATTCTCATTTCATGTATATAAGAATTTTTCTCAATACCCTTTTAGTATGTAATTCTCTTTTTGCTTTTTCTACTTCTTTTTTTATTTCTACCTCAGTCTAAAATTTTTCTTCAGTTTTAGCTTTTAACACTCTAATTTCATTTCCCCATTAACAGTCTCTAATATACAGTTATTCCCATCTTATTTGGTCTTAATTTCAGTTTTTGAATTTTTTTCTTCTGTTGTTTTTATTAGCTTTTTAAAATAATTTTTAATCTATTGCTAAATTTTTCAATTTTGATTTTTTTATTTACTTGACACAATAAGCATTGTTATTTTAAAATCCAGGCCTATTAACTGTCATCCATTTCTCTTGTGAATCTGTTTTTATTAGAAGTTATTTTTCAGGATTTTGAATTATGGTTTATCTTTTTATCTGATCATGTAATCTCTAAACTACTGGCTCTGAAAAAGTTTATCAAAGTAAACAAAATTCATCTATTATGTATTTTCTGATTTTATGTTCTCATTACCAATAACTGAGAGACAGAAGAGGACAAATGTTTTGCAAATGTTTCTTTCTCTTGTCAAATGGATGTTATATTAGCATTATTTGCTACCACCTTACATATGTTTCTGAATAATTTCTCTCATTTTTTATTCTGTCCCATCATTTTTTAAATAAATACCAATATCTGCCCTCTGAATAGTGAGCAGAAAAGGACCTATAGTTAGTATTAAGGTAGATTTTTACTTTGGAATATTTTAATTATTCCTAATTATTTCCTCATATGTAAATTATCATTAACCTTAGATATCTCACTCACTTTTATTACTTTAAAATAGAGAAAATATATAGCAAGAATCTTTCCTGGAGGGAAAAGAGAAAGTTTTCCAATGTGATTCCTTTAGCACACAAAGTTTACTAAATAGTACCTAATCTGATTTTCTGCAATTACTTACTCTCCTCTTTGAACAACTTATCTTTGCTCTTTGAAAGTCCCTGGAAAAAAATTAAAAATACAACATAACTGAGGACTATCTCTGAACATCACATCTTCCTCTGGCTCATTGGCTTTCTTTTCATTTAGTCTCTGTCACCAAACTTCCTCTTACTTCTTTCCTTCCAATTTTGTCTTACATCTTCAAAATCCCTTCATGCAAAGATCAGGTTTTCTGAGTTTAGGATTTCACATTTCACTCAGCCTTTCATACCTATATTCCTCATTATAAAGAAAGAGTGAAATTAAACACTTTTTTTTTGGATTTTTTGTCTTTAGGCAAACAGCCAAGATTAGAAAACTTTCCCTCAGAGCCCTTTAATAGAGTAGGAGACTGCCTGAGCCATACTCTGTGTATGCTTTCACTTCTTCTTGCAGTCAAAGTCTTTCCTTTTCTCCAATGCTCCTGCCACCATGTTGAATTGCTTTTTCCCTGTCTCTTCCATGTCATATTGTTACTCTTTTAAATTTGAAATTTCATTTTCAACTAATGTAATAAATCTTCTTTTCTTTTCTTTTCTTTTTTTAAAATATATTTTACTGATTTTTTACAGAGAGAAAGGGAAAAGGATTGAGAGCCAGAAACATTGATGAGAGAGAGACATTGATCAGCCGCCTCCTACATGCCCCCCACCGGGATGTGCCCACAACCAAGACACATGCACCTGACCGGAATCAAACCTGGGACCTTTCAGTCTGCAGGCTGATGCTCCATCCACTAAGCCAAACCGGTTTCAGCAAATCTTCTTTTCCATTGACTTATAGTCTCTCAGCTATCTTCCCCTGCAAAAGGTCTGTGTAGATAATCAGATTTTTTAATCCTTGCCCAAGGATATTTTTTCCATTGATTTTTAGAGAGAGTGGAAGAGAGAGTGAAAGAGAGAAATATCGATGTGAGAGAAACACATCAATTGGTTGCCTCCTGCATGGGCCCTGATCAAGGCCTGGGCTTGGGAGGAGCCCAAAACTGAGGTACGTGTCCTTGACCAGAATCAAACCTGGGATCCTTTGGTCAAAAGACAGATACTCTATCCACTGATCCAAACCAGCGAGTGCTGGTTTGATTATTTATGCTTTCCAAACCTTCTTTCCTCCTGCCTACCTAGTCTAAATCTGGGTAAATAGAGAAATGATCACCTTCCTTATAAAATTTCCCAACATGGTGGTGTGTGTATGAGCTAGAGACAGTTAGATTCTGCAGGTCCTCCAAGGGGCTGCCAAACCGGGCAGTCTTAGACAGTGGAGCCCTGCACACAAAGCAGACACTTCTGGGTGGCAAGTGTGGGTACAGAGACCATGCCATCTTGAGAAACAGAATTAAAGTCAGGTGGCACTGCTGCCCAATGTCGGCTTCAGGTTTGGTTGCCCGATTGCGTTGTGGGGAGCAGATTCCAGTCTCTGTGCGTGCTCAGGCTCAAATTCCCATAGTAGCACTGTAGTCCCTGCACATGCTCCCAAACTCAAATTCTCATAGGAGCGCTGTGGCCTGAGTGAGACTAGGATTTTGGCCTCAGCACCACCCAGTCACATCTCAGACACAAACCAGGACTCTGTAGCCATTGGGGACAGAGACTAGAGACCATAGTTTCTGACCAACAGACAACAAGAATCCAGACTTCCCTGCCACAGATTTCTGTGAGTCAAAGAGCCTATCCCCCTCCCTGCAGGAACATGGATAACGCTATAGTAACTGATAGACCCACCCCTCACTCGGGCCACAGCACCCCTATGAGAATTTGAGCTTGGGAGCATGTGCAGGGACCGCAGTGCTACTATGGGAATTTGAGCCTGAGCATGCACAGAGACTGGAATCTGCTCCCCACAACGCAATCGGGCAACCAAACCTGAAGCCAACACTGGGCGGCAGTGCCACCTGACTTTAATTCTGGGCAAGCACACACAGAAGTCTGTTTTCCGCAGAACAGGCATGCTACAGTGCTACTGTGCAACCCAATCTCCCATAGTGACCGGGACCCAGATTCTCCTGGTAAGAAGCAGCATTGAGCACCACTGATGTGACTCTGCTTCTTACTGTGTGTGCCTGGGATCCCTGATGCACAGTGCATTCACACTAAGAACCAGTGACTCCAATTCTGGTGCATGCACACATGGGGACCCTGATTCTCAGTGAGAAGCTGCATGAGGTAACAGAGACTCTGATACTTTATTCTTGGTGGAGACACAGGGAAACTCTAACTCCTGACATGTGCTAGGGGACTCATTTTCGGCACACACCAAAAGCACAGTGCAGGTGGGATCCATGATTCTAGGTGTGCACACAAGATCACACTGAACACTAGTAACATTGGCCCTGGGCTAGCCTGATTCCCACCAACCCACAGCAGCCACACGTCCTAGTGTTGGAGCACTTTAGTGACACTCAGATAGTGCGAAGCAACCACAGCACATGGCCCAGGTCTACACAATTCAAAGTTTGAACCTTCTGGTGATAATCAGAATGGGAAGATGACACAATCCCCAGAGGAAAGAAAATGAGGAGTCACAAAGAAAGAAAATTAGTGAAATTGAAGCATGCAACATGACCGAAAAATAGTTCAGGGTAATGGTCATGGAATTCATACATCGGATGGGTAAGAAAATCAACAACCTATGCAAGAATCAGAAAGAAATGAAAAGTGATATAGCTACCATCAAAAACACCATGGAAAGACTACAAGAAGCAGAGGACTGAATTAGTGAGTTAGAAGATCAGGTATAGAAATAAGCCAAATCTGAACAGCCACTGGAGAAAAAAAATTAAAAAGCAGGAGGAAAGCCTAAGAGAGCTTTGGGAAAACATGAAACAAAGTAATATACATATAATAGAGCTGCCAGAAAGAGAGGAATAGCAAGGATTAGTAATCTATTTGAAGAAATAATGACAGAAAACTTCCCAGATATGGGGAAGAAAAAAGTTACACAAGCACAGAGAGTCCCAAGCAGGATCAATCCCAAAAGACCCACACCAAGATATGTCATAATTTCAATGGCAAATATTAACAACAAAGAGAGAATCTTAAAGGCAGCAAGAGAGAGGCAGAGGATTACCTACAAAGGATCCCCCATCAGATTATCAAATTATTTCTCAACAGAAATACATCAAGCTAGAAGGGAATGGAAGAAGGCATAGAGAGTGTTGCAAAGCAAAGGACTGAATCCAAGAGTAGTCTATCTAGCAAGACTATCAATCAAAATTGAAAGGGAAATCAGGAGCTTTGCAGACAAAATAAGGCTAAGAGAGTTTATCACCACCAAACCAGCAACGCAAGAAATGCTAAAGGGAATACTGTAAAAAGAATAAATAAAAAGGTAAGAAGGAACACAGACACAAAAATAGATGACTACAAACAAGTAACTTTCAGCAATACAATCATAGTAGGGGACTTTAATACACCACTGACATCGCTGGATAAATCCTCTAGACACAGCAATCCTAAATGACTCACTAGATCAGATGGACTTAACTGACATCTTCAGAACATTGCAGCCCAAAGCCATGGAATATACATTCTTCTCAAGGGCACATGGGACATTTTCAAAAATAGACCATATATTGGGTCACAAACAAAGTCTCCCCAAATTCAAGAAGATTGAAATCACACCAAGCACCTTCTCAGACCACAATGCCATAAAATTAAAAATAAACTACAATAAAAACAATCCAAAACGCTCAAATACTTGGAAGCTGAATAGCATGCTATTAAATAATGACTGGGTAACCAATGAGATCAAAGAAGAAATTAAAAGCAACTTGGAGACTAATAACAACAAAAACACAACAATCCAAAATCTGTGGGACACAATGAAAGCAGTTCTGAGGGGGAAGTTTATAGCTCTACAGACCTACCGCAAAAAGCAAGAAAAAAATGGTAGTAAATCACCTAACTCTACAATTCAAAGAATTAGAAAGAGAGCAACAAGAAAATCCCAAATGAGCAGAAGGAAGGAGATAATAAAGATCAAAGCAGAAATGAATGACAAAGAGACCAAAGAAACAATTCTAAAGATCAATAAAACCAAGAGCTGGTTCTTTGAAAGGATAAACAAGATTGATGAACCTCTAACCAGGCTCACCAAGAAGCAAAGAGAGAGGACTCAAATAAATAAAATCAGAAATGAGAGAGGTGAAATAATAATGGACTCCACAGAAATACAAAGGATCATTAAAAATACTATGAACAACTCTACTCCAACAAACTTGACAACCTGGAAGAAATGGACATATTCCTAAAAAATTACAACCTACCAAAACTCAAGAAGATTCTAAAAATCTCAATAGGCTGATAACTATGGATGAAAATAAGCAGTCATCAAAAAGCTTCCAGCAAACAAAAGCCCAGGTCCAGATGGCTTCACAGGGGAGTTATACCAAACATTCAAGTAAGAACTAAAATATATACTCCTCAGAGTATTCCAAAAATTCAAGAGAAAGGAACACTTCCAAGCTCATTCTATGAAGCCAGCATCACTCTAATACCAAAACCAGATAAAGACAACACAAGGAAAGAGAATTATAGGCCAATATCCTTCATGAAGAGAGTTGCCAAAATCCTCAACAAAATCCTAGCAAATCGGACCCAGCAATACATCAGAAAGATCAGACACCATGACCAAGTAGGATTTATCCCAGGGGTGCAAGGATGATACAATATCCGCAAATCAATAAATGTGATACATCACATAAACAAATTGAGAGATAAAAATCACAAAATCATTTCAATTGATGCAGAAAATGCATTTGACAAAATCCAACATCCCTTCTTGATAAAAACTCTCAGCAAGGTGGGAATAGAAGGATCATACCTCAACATAATAAAAGCCATATATGAAAAACCTACAGCCAACATAATACTCAATGAACAAAAATTAAAACCATTTCCCCTAAGGACAGGAACAAGACATGGATGCCCACTCTCACCACTCCTGTTCCACATAGTACTGGAAGTACTAGCCATTGTGATCAGACAAGAAGAAGACATAAAAGGCATTCAAATTGGAAAAGAAGTAAAACTGTCCTTATTCACGAATGACATGATATTGTACATGGAAAACCCTAAAGACTCCATCAAAAACTTATTAGATTTAATAAATGAATTTGGCAATGTAGTGGGATACAAAATTAATGCCAAGAAGTCTATGACATTTCTTTACCAATAGTGAACTTACAGAAAGAGAGACTAAAAAAGCAATCTCATTTACCATCGCACCAAAAAAATTAAAATACATAGGAATAAACTTAACTAAGGAGGTAAAAGTTCTATATGCAGAAAACTACAGGATACTGAAGAAAGAGATAGAGGAAGACATAAACAGATGGAAGAATATACTGTGTTCATGTATTGGTAGAATCAACATAATCACAGTATCCATACTACCCAAAGCAATCTACAGATTCAATGCAATCTCCATTAAAGTATCAACAGCATATTTCACAGACCTACAACGAACTTTCCAAAATTTTATCTGGAAAAAAAAAGCCGCCAAATACCTGAAGTAATCCTGAGAAAGAAGAAGAATGTAGGTGAGATCTCAATACCAGATATCAAGCTGTATTACAAAGCCACTGTTTTTAAAACAGCCATGTAATGGCACAAGAACAGGTATATAGATCATTGGAATAGAATGGAGAACCCAGAAATTGACCCAAACCAGTATGCTCAATTAATATTTGACAAAGGAGGTATGAACATAAAATGGAGTCAAAACAGTCTCTTCAACAAATGGTGTTGGGAAAATTAGAAAGATAGATGCAAAAAAAAAAGAGAGAGAGAGAGAAACTAGACCACCAACTTACACCATTCACAAAAATAAAATGGATAAAGGACTTTAAGATAATATGGAAAAATATTTGAGAAATCCACAGGAAGCTAAATCTCAGACATATGCCTAAGAAACTTATTCACCGATACTGCTCCTAGGACAATGGAAACTAAAATGAAAATAAACAAATGGGATTACATAAAAATAAAAACCTTTTAAACAGCAAAAGAAACTATCAGCAAAACAACAAGAAAGCCGACTACATTGGAGAACATATTTGCCAATGTTATCTCCGATAAAGGTTTAATCTCCAACATTTACAGGGAACTCATACAACTTAATAAAAGGAAGATACACAATCCAATCAAAAAATGGGCAAAGAACCTAAATAGACAGTTTTCAAAGGAGGACAAAAGGAAGGCCAAGAAACATATGAAAACATGCTCAAAGTCACTAATTATCTGAGAGATGCAAATCAAAACAGCAATGCGGTACCATCTCACACCTGTCAGAATGGCTATCATCAACAAATCAATAAATAACAGATGTTGGTGAGGATGTAAAGAAAAAGGAACCCTGATGCGCTGCTAGTGGAAATGCAGACTGGTGCAGCCACTGTGGAGAACAGTATGGAGTTTCCTCAAAAAACTAAAAATGGAACTCCCATTTGACCCAGTAATCCCACTCTAGGAATATATCCCAAGAAACTAGAAACACCAGTCATAAAGGATATATGCACCCCTATGTTCATAGCAGCACAATTTACCATAGCAAAGATTTGGAAACAGCCTAAGGGCCCATCAGCAGATGAGTGGATTAAAAAACTGTGGTACATCTATCCAATGGAATACTAAACTGCAGTAAAAAAGGAGTTCTTACCATTTACAACAGCATGGATGGAACTGAAGAACATTATGCTAAATGAAATAAGCCAGTCAGAGAAAGATAAATACCACATGATCTCACTCATTTGTGGAATATAATGAACAACATAAACTGATGAACAGGGACAGATCCAGAGACAGAGAAGCATCAATCAGACTGCCAAACCTCAGAGGGAAAATAGGGGAAGGTGGGAGAAAAAAGGAGAGATCAACCAAAAGACTTGTATGCATGAATATAAGCCTAACCAATAGAAATGAACACCAGGGAGGTGAGGGCCTGAGTGTCCGGGATCGGGTGGTGGAGTGGTTAGAGGTTAATGGAGAGATGAGGACACATATGTAATACCTTAATCAATAAAAAAAATTATTTAAAAATGGGCAGCAGACCTAAATAGATACTTTTTTAAAGAAGACAGAAGGAAGGCCAACAGACATATGAAAACATGCTCAAAGTCACTAATTAGCCTAGAGATGCAAATCAAAATGACAATGCAGTACCATCTCACACCTGCAGAATGTCAATCATCAACAAATCAACAAACAAGTGCTGGCAAGGATGCAGAGAAAAAGGAACCCTCGTGCACTGCTGGTGGGAATGTAGACTGGTGCAGCTACTGTGGAGAACAGTATGGAGTTTCCTCACAAAACTAAAAATGGAACTTTCTTTTTTTTTAATATATTTTATTGATTTTCCACAGAGAGGAAGGGAGAGGGATAAAGAGCTAGAAACATCAATGAGAGAGAAACATTGATCACTGGGGGATGTGCCCACAACCAAGGTACATGCCCTTTACTGGAATCGAACCCGGGACCTTTCAGTCTGCAGCCCAACACTCTATCCACTGAGCCAAACCGTTTTGGCTAAAAATGAAACTTTCATTTGACCCAGTGATCCCACTTCTAGAAATATATTCTAAGAAACTAGATACACCAATCAGAAAGGATATATGAACCCCTATGTTCATAGCAGCACAATTTACAATAGCTAAGTGCCCATCAGCAGATGACTGGATCAGAGAACTATGGTACATCTACACAATGGAACACTATGCTGCTGTAAAAAAGAAAGAATTCTTTCCATTTGCAGCAACCTGGATGGAACTGGAGAGCATTATGCTAAGTGAAATAACTTAGTCAATGAAAGAAAAATACTACATGATTTCACTCATTTATGGATAATAAAGACCATTATAACCTGATGAACAAAAACATAGATACAGAGGCAGTAAAGCATCAAACAGACTGTCAAATTACAGCAGGAATGTTGGGGAGGGTTGGGGAAATTAAGAATCAACCGAAGGACTTGTATGCATGCATATAAGCATAACCAATGGACTCAAGACACTGAGGGGTGAGAGCATGTATGGGAGTGGGGTAGAGGAGGCAATGGGAAGATATGCATACATGTAATACCTTAATCAATAAAAAATGATTAAAATAAATAAAAATAAAATAAAATTTCCCAATATATGTAAATTCTACCTATATACATGTCTCGCTAAATGTCTTCTTGAGCCAACATATTAACAACTTTGAGATAAGGCACTTAATAGCTGTTGAGTGCATATTTTCATTTCTAACAGGTATATGACAGCCTCTATTGCTCAAGTAAAGTATTCTAGATAATAACAAAAGATTTGGACCTAGTCCCTCTAACTTTCTCACATTTACCTTCACACCTAAAATTTGCCAATATATTACTCAACTAAATTACAATACTGAATTCTTCTTCTAGCTAAGCCATCTCAAACAGCCCTTGAACTTCTGGACGAAGCATAGTTTCCTCCCTTGGCCTGCACAGTGGTATTCTTTCAAAGTAAACCATCTGTTCTCAATTCTCTTCCACATATTTTTTTCCATATGCAGCTTTCATTGCCTGCTCTTAACGTTTACATCATTTTCTTCATTCCTGACATCTGCCTCATCTGAAGTCATCCCTGTGAATCTCGTTTGGCTAGACAGCACTCCCCCATAGGGTTGTAATGATTTCTTTTTACCTGTAACTATTCCATAACATCTATTCTTCTTTGAAACTCCCTTTACTTTTTCTGATTACTCAGAAAACTGAGATAAATAAGCAGGTACTGAAATTTTCCTTCTCATCCTATAATTTTACTTCCAATGCAGTGGGAGCCAGTATGCTTGAAATAAGACCAAGTGAGAAAATATATATAATGGATCAATTACTTGCAATATCCCCCACAACCAGTGGTAGTTCTGACCTAGTGAAAAGAAACCAAAACTCAGGACCTCAGGACTTCCTTCAGGAACCATAGCAGAAGTAGTAAGTTTCCTCTAAGATATTAGCATCAGGAATATTCACCATACTTACCTGTTATATAATTGAGAGCAGGAGCTTAATATAATCTACCATTTGCTGTTTATCTGCTAAGTACCAGGCACTCTCAATTCCTGGTGTGTGTGTGTGTGTGTGTGTGTGTGTGTGTGTGTGTGTGTGTGTCTTGTTTACTTTTTACAGAAGTCGTATGATGTAGGCATAGCCTCTGTTTTATAGTTCAATAATATGGGGATTAGAGAAGTGACTTGCCTATTATCCTAGAACTGTTCCATGATGAGGCTGAAATTTACACCCAAGTCTATCTTTAAATGTGGTACTTATTAAGCCATACACTATAGCATAGAACCTTTTTAAAAATTAAACACATATTGATTAATATTAGAAGACTAAAGAAGAGTAATTAGATTATCCTGGAAAGTAGGGGCACAGTTACAGACTTAGAAGACTTCATATTACCAATATTCATAATTTATTTTGTTTCAAAATATCAAACAAAAGTATATCTCTAAAAACAAAACAGCATTTTCAGTGTGATCATTGTAAGCACTTTGGTGAATGAATCTTTTGCTTTTTGTTCACAAGCAATATAGTTGGAGAAAAGGAAGACATATCATTGAGTAATGGAAAATTTTTCTTGATGGAGTTCTCATTAAATGTAAAAAACACAATGAGTATTAAGTATTCACAAGTTGGCTAGAGTATACAAATTTATAAGGAGAAGGGAAAACCCTATAAATTCTTATCTTCAAATAGCTAAAAGAGAAGAAAATGGCTGTTCTTGTTCTTTTTATAATGCTTTATTGTTCTACAGAGTTTTGCTATGAAATAAGAGGCAATATCTGGATTTCAAAGTAGAAATGCAAGCTCTGACTCAAGAAATTAATTTCGTCTTGCCTCTGGTAACTACTTACCATATAGATACTTCATTGTAGTCCAACTTTACAGGTTTTGAACTCACAGGGCTCTGAGGACAGTAAAGGTATATTGCTTTTGGCTCTGCATATTTAATTCCTGCTGCAGTAAATTCTCATTCAACCACAAAGGCAGCATGAATAACTTTGAAATGGAAACAGCCAGGAATACTTTTTATGTCAAGTTTTAATATTATCTTCTAATTATATTAACATAGAAACCTTCAACCTATGTGAAATTCCCATTGGTAATCAATTTAGAAAGCAAAGATTTAGCTTAACATTTTTTTCCAGAGTCATTAACCTTAGAATTTCCAAAAGTTATAACAATCTCCACCATTGTGGAAATAGGAGTTCATTTTTCCAGAAAAACTGGCTCAGTCCTTTAGTATTTTAATTATTTAACCCTTCTACTCATATTGAACAAGAAAATATGTCTATTTTTTCAATGAAATCTAGTTTTCTTTATCTTGCACAATGGAAGAAGTATTTTGAACAAACTGGACTAACTAGAGAAATTTTTAAAGGAAACTTAGTATATTTCATTTATTGTGTCTGTATTGTGTTTTAAAATGAGGCAATCATATGCAATAGTGACACCTTCCATTTTAATTATTATAAGCATAAATTGTATTTATTACTAGATTCCCAGTGCACAAAATTCATGCATGGGGGAGGTGGGGAGGTGTGTCCTTCAGCCCAGCCTGCACTCTCTCTAATCTGGGACCCCGCCAGGATTGGGCCTACACAGGCAGTTGGACATCCATCTCACAATTCAGGACTGCTGGCTCCCAATGACTTGACTGCCTGCCTACCTGAATGCCCTCTAGCCACTCCCCCTAACCACTCCCCTGCCAGCCTGATCAATGCCTAACTGCTCCCCTGCTGGCCCAATTGGCCCTAACTTCCCTCCCCTGCTGACCTGATCACCCACAACTGCCCTCTCCTGCCAGCCATCTTGTGTCCATATTGGGGCAGTCATCTTATATGTTAGAGTAACAGTCAATTTGCATATTACCTCTTTATTATATAAGATTATGTAGGATGTGTTCTCTCCCCTCCCTAGTATCTGTAATTTAAAAATGAATAACCAAACACTTTTTATTCGTTTTGTCATCATTTATTTTCCTCAGTGGCTTCTTGAGTTTCAATTTCTTGGCAGCCTTTTAAAAACGGTTGTTAAAAATCTACTTACTAAGCTACACATTGTTATTTTATATCTTTCTGATCAGGGTAATAGTCCATAGGAGTTAAACTTCACATAATAATGGGCCTTTCCCATGCCAAAGGACCTATTATGGTATAGCTCAGTGGTTGACATCTGCAGCTCACAAGCCACATGCAGATTGCGAGCCACAGTTTGCCGCTCTGTTGACTAATGAGTTTGCAGACCACTGCTAGGGAAAAACACTTAAAAACAATTTTAATAATGTACTAATGTCTTTAACCTGAAGTCAAAACTCTGGGTAAGGGTAATGCCTTACAGCAGTGGTCGGCAAACTCATTAGTCAACACAGCCACATTTTGCCAACCACTGGTATAGCTGAAGCACAATTTAAAATAGCTTTTTTTTTACATTTGCCTCTTCACCTCAAGAAATGGAATTCCCACATACTCACATCTCTGGACAAACACACATTTATGCCCAGAACCCAGCACAGTCACTTGTATTTCCATCATGTCTGCATAGAAGGTACACACCTGAATAATACTATCTATCCCTACATCCTTTCTCTTCTTCATCTTTTGATTATCCAAAGTCCTCTCATCTCTGCCATTGAGGCAGGATGTCAGTAATCTTGAAGGGGCAAATAATTACATTTTTATGTTTAGTAGCTTCTGAAAGTAATTTGATATTTCCTTGCAGAATGAATATAATCAACATAGTAGCAGTGCCTTGCACTTCATTACCATTAGAAATTACAGATATTTTCATACCAATGATTATTTTTTAGCTGTGTTGGAATAATGTTTGTTTATCATTACTTTGAAGTTATCAGACCCACTACTACTTTTTATTATTTACTGTATGACTGAAGCCACAAATATATTATTTCACAAATTTGTTTTTTAATATTTTGCTAACTATATTTTAATACAATTGGCTTCCTTTTGAATGTTATGCATTTTAGACCATTATTCTAGAATGGTCTATAAGCTTCACCAGACTGCCCCAAGAGGAAGGAGCTATCTTGAATGGCAACCTTTCTCTCCATCTCCAGTGCCACCAGCGCAGTGGAACACATTGTTATCTCCTGCCCACATTGCCCCAGTGACTAGGCTTTCTGCTTCTACTCTTGCTCCCCTAACATCTGTCTCCACAGGACACCCAGAGACATAAATTCTAAAAACATAAATTGAATGGCGTCACTCCTTTAAAAAGAAAAACTTTCAATGTCTTCCCAATGCACTTGAAAAGAATTCTTACAATGATCTCAAGGTTCTGTAGTGATCTGACCTCTGCATACCTCTTCCACTTGATTCAGACTCTCCTGGTCATTCATTGTGCTCCGGTCCCTCTGGCCTGGGTCTGGTTCTTCTTCATTAACCACATCAAGCTCTGTGCTGTGGCAGGATGCATTCCTTTCTGTCCCATGTGCCTAGACTTCAGCTTCTATCACCCACGTCTCAGGCCAAACATCAGCTCTTTGGAAGGTTTTCCTTGAACTCCCAAATCGCGACCACTCCCATCACCTCTCACAGGGCTGGTGTCTCTCTTTGTTCCCTTTTCTTTTTCACAATGCTAGTCTCCACCTGAAATTAAACTACCTGTTTATCGGTGGGCTTTCCCAGGAGACTGTAACCACCATGAAGGCAAAGGTTGACATTCTGTTTTGTCTCTAGCTGCACCTGACATGATGGGAACTCTGCACGCGCGCACGCGAGTGTGTGTGTGTGTGTGTGTGTGTGTGTGTGTGTGTGTGTGTGTGTGTTGAAAATGTAAGAACGAAATGAGCAGATCCTGTCTGTACTGGTAAGCCTGTAGAAGTGGTAGAGGAACTGTAAGCCTGTAGAAGTGGTACAGGACTCTAGAACAGTAAATTCACAGAACAAATCGTGCCTATAAAGCGCAAGAAGGCTGGCATCTGAAATATACTCTTTGTGTGCTTTGTTTCTAATGACACCCAATTTATTCTGAAAGCGAGTAGCCCTCCTCGGTAAGGGCTCCTCTTGGGACCTGGGTGTTGGTGCACCAAAGACGTAGCCCAGCAGAGGGCGAGCGAGGACAGGCTGCAGTTCTAAAGGAAACCTCACTAGTGTGGCCAGCACAATAGAAAGCTACCTATGGGAAAAGACCAGCTCTGCATGGGCTTGTCTAAAATTCATAGTAAACGGAATCACTAAGATAAATTTGCAATATTATATTCTTATATTTTATATTTATTTCATGTTTAATTTTCACTTAACTCATTTAAACTGTGCCTCTGTACTTTTACCTTTCAAGGTATTGCTATAATATGAGTGAATATATAAAATACCTTTGCACATCAATTTTACGAAGTCACATAATGTTGCATAAAATTAAATAAGCATTACTCAGTTGTCTACATTAATGTAGATGAAGAATCGGGCTAAATATTATGTAATAGATGTGTTTTTCTAAAGATAATTCCATTTAAAACCAATATCAAAATGTTATTATATTCTCCAGGTCCATCCATGCTGTCGCTACATGAAATAAGCCAGTCAGAGAAGGACAAGTACCATATGATTTCACTCATATGTGAAATCTAATGAACAAACTAAATTAACGAGCCAAATAGAGACAGACTTGTAGGGAGTGCAAGCATACAGCTCTGATGGGTGAGGGTGTTGGGGAGGTGGATGTATTGAACAAAAAAGGAAACAAAAGATAGAGAACTAATGGACATGGACAACAGTGTGCTGGTCATGGGGATAGGGATGGAGGTGGAAGAGTGCATAGAGAAGATAAATGGTGATGGAAAAAAATAAAATAAAATAAAATAAAATAAAATAAAATAAAATAAAATAAAAATGTTATATTCCCAAGCACACATGGATACTAACTGAGGGAAAAGGGAGCTATATAACTTCAGACAAAGTGATGGCTCTTCACTGATAATTTTCAACTTAAAAAGTTCATAGAAGATAGGTGTCTATTTCATAGGTGATTAAACTGAGAATATGGAAATTAATCAACTTGCTCGTGCTAATACTAGTTCTTAGGGAAGCTGAGATTCAAATCCAGTCTACCCCAACACAATAATATTGAGTTCCACTAGATTTCAGGTGTATGGAAGCACTGGTTAGTTATAATAATGTGACAATAGAAGTGATAGGGAAGGATCCAGTTTATGGTTTATCTGAGGCAGAGATTGCAAATAAATGGCACAAATATTCCCCTTTGCATGCTTTTTTTCAAACATGGCTAATTATTTATAACACTCCCCACCACCACCAAATTTAGATACAGCCTCAAAATCTCCCAGAATATAGCATGCAACTTAACATTACCAATCACTTGGAGATTACAGAGAAACCCAAAACATTTGCCATTTGTCTTCTATGTAGCAGTATGTATAACTAGATAAAACTGAGCTGCCACTGATTGAAGATGACCTATTTTTCTTTGTCATGGATAATGCCAGCTTTCTTATTATTTAAATTTTTTATTTTCAGCTAATGAAATTTAATAAAAAATTGAAAATTTAGAAATTACTTATGCAGGTTCTATTAGGCAGATAGTTTAGGTCAGAATATTTTCTGCTGGATATATTAATGGACAGGTAATTTTATTTTTCAAATTTTCAGAATATAAAGGAGTGTCTAGTACAAATAGGCCATTAATAAATATTTAATAAGTAAGTTAATTCTCTGAAATCAATGTACAAGCTCTTAATAATAATTTTAAATTACAAATCCAGAGATTTGATATGATTACTAGAAACATAAACTATTTTGATTAAAATAGATGAACAATGAACTAATATAATAAATACTGCAAATGGTGCTCATAGAAGAAATAAAATTACATTGTATTTAAAAGAGTATATACTCTGGAATTCTGATCCAAGTTAGGTTTTGACTGTGACTTTGATCAAGAAAAGTAACGCCTATATGATTTTTCTGTAATAAATTGATAATTTTAAAAAATCTTCTTTTTAAATAATATGTGTTTCTTAAAAAATAGATGACAGCCTTTACCAGTTTTTCAGTGGTTAGAGCATGGACTCAGTGGTTAGATCATGGAAGGGTCTCAGGTTTGATTCCGGTCAAGGGCAAATATGTGGATTGCAAGTTCAATCCCAGCCCTGGTCAAGGCACGTGTGGGAGGCAACCAATCGATGTATCTCTCAGTGAGGATTAACAAAAAAAAGCAAATAAACAAAAAATAGTTGGCAGAGAATAAGGTAAATCTTATACATTCATAGGTATGTCATTCTTAAAATCCCAAAGTAGTGTTTCTATGTATGCATGCACATTACATAGTAGTGTTTTTTAGTGGATTTTTATGTTCATCAGAAAAACCTACATTCAGGTGGTGTCTACACATAAACAGGGTAAAGGAAATGTAGGTTTACAGTTGTTTGTATGAGAATGATACAACAATTAATGAATAATAATATAAGAATAAAGTCTGTTTCCCATATTTACAACTGTAAACCTACTTTTCCCCTAATTGGACAACAGAAAGTAGTCCCAGTAGAAGCAGTTTAATGGTCCCTTCCTTCCATTCAACTTTGTCTGTTCATTTCTGACTGCACCTGTGTGTCCACAGGAAACCTTGGCTCTTCCTGCGTATGGCCCTTCTGGGCTATGCTTTCTTCACTAAGTCTGAGCAACCATTTAGAATGGCCATCTGGTTTCTGATTGTTTTCCCTGACTCTGATTAATCAATATTTAGAGACATCATTTCCAGAATTCACCCTTTCGTTTCCAGTAACCATAACCAGGTAGATGTTTCTACTAAACACCACAGTTCAGGAAATTAGTGCTAAACCTCCCATCCCATTTCTACTCTGCAGTTAAAACATGTGAATGTGGACACTCCCTGACCTTCGGTTTCCTTATCTGAAATTAGAAATAATACATAATTATCTAACTCAAATTAGTGTGGGAACAGCAAATAAGATGAAATGTATGAATATATTTTATAAACTATCCATTATTACACCAACATGAAAATTATACTATTGTGAATAGGAACAAAATGAGAGGGTTGTGTTGGAGAAAACTACTTACTATATACCTACTAAAACTCTATGCAAGGCATCTTATTTAAAATTCTAATAACCCTGAAGTAGTTATTCTCGTCCTTTCATTAACTATGACAATTTGAGCTTCAGAAAGGTTAAAGATCTTGTGGATGGCCACATAGCTAATGGTCAGTGTTCCTGAAAACTGGAAGATTCATGTGAATCTGGTGAAAGTAAGAATCAAGGGGAATTAGAGAAACTGCCAGTCAAGATTTGAGGAAATAAAATTCCAAGAAATGGACAGAGTTATGGCAAGCACAGAGAGAAAAAGGCAGAGTGATTCTGCAAGGCTGCCGAAGAGGAATAAGCAACTCGGGACTAGCCTAGGATCTGCAGAGGACCAACTGTCCCCAGACCTTCTAGGTGTTCTTTTTTGTTGTTTATTTGTTAATCCTCACCCAAGAATATTTTTCCATTGATTTTTAGAGAGAATAGAAGGGAAGGGGAGAGATAGAGAAACATTGATATGAGAGAGCCTCCCACACTTGCCCTGACAGGGGTTGGGTATTGAGCCTGCAATAAGATTCAGTCTGCAGGCTTATGCTCCATCTACTGAGCCAAACCAGCTAGACAGCATTCTAGTTTTTGACCAATCTAAACTTCAGTTGTGCCTGTCTCTATACACCATGAGTTTTAATGTTTTAATGTTATAATTTTCCCTTCTATGATATGGAAAATTGAACAGCCTTCCTCTGGATTCAGTCAGTCTAGGAATCATTGTAGGTATTCAAGCCAAAATGTCTGGGCTCTCTCCCAATATTTAATGTAAACATTCTGGATAATTGCACTAATTCATTATGAAACTCTCCTATACACAGACAGTCATTAGTGTCTGGGAACATTTTCAATATGATTATCCAAAAAACATGGAGGGTATATGTATAGTCCTGTTGGGAGAGTGGAGTTGGGGAAATCAAATCTCTTCTCATGATGAAACTAGGATTTCAACTTGAATTGACACAGGAGCATTTTAAAGAGTAGTAAGTTATACAGGGCAAGTGATTTTGTCATTGTGAAAGCTGGATAAGAAATGCATTTTACAGAGGGAAATGTTAGACAGAACCTTCAGTTTAATCAAAAGTAATAAAATTAATGAATGAGGAGCTTACCTTTCTTTATGAAGAATTTGGCAAAAGAATGTGTTTGCAACTCAGCCTTAGCAAGTGGTAAGAGAAAAGTTGGTGTATTGTTTCCAAACAAAACTTTAAATCTTAACACAAAACACCTTTATTGTTTTTGAACCAACTAGTAAATTGCACAGTAAACAAATTTAGACCATTAACATCCATTCACATGAGTCAATAATATATCATCTGGAAACCCTCCAAAGGCCAGCGGAGCAATAAAAGCCTTTAAGAAAACCAGGAATCTACACACTCATTTCAAATTCTACAAGGTACCATTGAATCTGCAAGAGCAGTGGGTTGAAAAATATTTGTGTTGTCCACAGCTATATTGTCCAGGGCTGGGCCTTTTTGCCAACCTCTCTTTTTATAAAGCAAGTCAAAATACAACATGAATTTCCAATGCATGGACTGATTTATAGACTATAACTATTCCACTAGCAATGATTTTTGGCACAACTCTGTGTTTTCCTATAAGGTATGATATTAAGTTAAACTCTAACTTTACCCAAAACCAAGAAGAGGAAAGGAGTACTGACTAGAGTTATGCATGCAAATAAAGATCTCTTCTTTGTTCTTATATGCATGAGTATATATCTGGCATGCTGGAAGACATTGCCTCATCCCCACAAACTAAGCCTCCAAGTTGGCGTTCCATCCAAACCTCTGAAATGCTGACAACTTCTGGGTGGTGCAGTTTGTGACATTATGAGTGAATCTTTAGACATGAGTCCCCTTCTGTACCTGCTTTTTTGTAAAAGTGGACCTCCTGGTTTAATGCAATGGAGGATCCCATGCTGGTGGATATGCGTGCTGTAAGTTTTTATTAGTGGTTCAGAGAAGAGAACTCCACATCTGAAAGTGTGTCTGCTCTGTGAGCACAAATCACTAATCCTTCCAGAGTGGAAGGCTCCATTGTAGTCAACTTGTCCTCAGTGATCAGTTGGTCTCCTCAAGGAGCTGAGGAAGATCTCCGTTCTGGCAAATTGGACATTCATCCATGGCAACAACTAGATCAGCTTTGGTGCCTGAGTACAAGCCACTGGAACCATGGATAGTATTATGTCTGCCAACACAGCCACTTCTTTCATGCCCATCAAACCAGCATTAGGGTGGCCAGTGACTGAGATTGGCAAACAGCAGTTGGCCAGATGATTTTGTCTACTTGACTGTTAACTGCCTGGTGCAAGAAGAATGTGTCCTGGTAGATGTAACATGTACAAGGATCTCCAACTTTGTGCCCACTCCCTTATGTTAACCCATGGACCTCCTTGGCCCTGATCTTCCCACATTTCCCTTCCAGATTTTTTATATACGTTCTAATCTCTTACTATTTCTCTTTCCCCACAAAGTGGTTTATGAGAAGGGTTTTCCCTATCACCTCTTTCAATAGCACACTTGAGGCCTTAGTATAGCTGTCATCCATGCAAGCTGGTATCCACATACCAAGCAGGCCCATCTGTGAAATTAATATCAGGACTCCCCACGTGGTCAAAGGTACAAACTGAAGAAGGGGCACTGGTCCAGCCATGGTGGATGACATCTAATGTGCAGTTTGCTTATGACCCAACAGAGTTTATACCTCCTTCTTTGTGTCATCAGGAGCAAGAAGCTGTAATTTGTCTTTTATTTCAAAGGGGATATTCTGGCATGACCCCTCACCACAGATCTCCAAATGTTTTTCAGATATAAATTGTCCCTAAAACTTAACAAGACTATGAAACTGTTATTAAAAAATATAGAAGAAAATCTAGATGACCTTGAATTTGATAATGATTTTTTAGATAAAGCATTAAAGGTACAAGCCTTGGAAGAATTGAGAAGCTGAACTTCATTAAAAATTAAAATATTCTGCTCTACAAAAAACAATGTCAAGAGAATTAGAAGATAAGCCACGGACTGAAATAAAATATTTACAAAAGACATACCTTATGAAAAACTGTTATCCAAAATATATGAAGAACACTTAAACCTCAACAATAAGATAGCAAACAATTTGAATAAAAAGTGGAATAAACTTACACTCTTCACAAAAATTAACTCTAATGGACCTAAATGTAAAATGCAAAGTTATAAAACAACTCCTAGAAGATAATATAAGAGAAAACCTAGATCACCTGGGATATTGTGGTGCCTTTTTAAGTCAACACCAAGGATATGATCCATAAAAGAAATAATTGGTAAGTTGGACTTTATTAAAATTAAAAACTGTTTTTGAAGGTCAATATCAAGAGAATGAGAAGACAAGCCACAGACTAGGAGAAATTATTTGCAAAAAGTATATCTGGTTAAAAAAAAAACCTATGATCTAAAATACACAAAGTACTAAAGAACTTGTATGCATATATGCATAACCCATGGACACAGACATGTGGTGCAGTTGAGCTAGAAGGGGTCAACGGGGGAAAAGGGGAAACATATGTAATAATTGCAACAGATATTTTTAAATAAATTATAAGAATAAAATAAAACATACAAAGTACTCTTAAAGCTCATCAGAAAACAAGTTGATTTTTAAAACTGCCAAGCTAGCATGGCTCAGGGGTTGAGCATTGACCTAAGAACCAGGAGGTCACAGTTTGATTCCCTGTCAGGGCACATGCTCGGGTTGTGGGCTTGATCCCCAGTGAGGGATGTGCAGGAGGCAGCCAATCAATGGTTCTCTCTCATCATTGTTGTTTATATATCTTACTCCCTTTCCTTTCCTATCTGAAATCAATTTAAAAATACTTTAAACATGCCCAACATCTTAATAGACACCTTACCAAAAAGGTATACCAAAAGATGGCAAATAAGCATAAGAAAAGATGTTATATATCATATGTTTTTAGAAAAATGTGAAGTAAAACAATGTAATATTTAGAATGGCCAAAATTCAGAACACTGACAACAACAAATGCTAGTGAGGGTCTTAGCAGTGGGAACTCTCATTCATTGCTTATGGGGATGCAAAATAGTATAACTACTTTGAAAGAGAGTTTGGAGGTTCTTACAAAACTAAACATACTTTTAACATACAGTTCAGCAATCATGTCCCAGGGTATTTGCCAAAAGGAGTTGAAAACATATATCCACAAAAAAAAACCTGCATGTAAATTTTTATAGCAGCCTTATTCATAATTGTCACAACTTGGAAACAACCAAGCTGTCCTTCAGTAAGTGAATGGATAAATAAACTGTGGAAGACCATGGAATATATAATTCAGTGCTAAAAAATAAAATAAAATAAGCTATCAAACCATGGAAAGACATGGAGGAAACTTAAATTCATATTACTGAGTGAAAGAAGCCAATCTGAAAAGGCTACAGACTGAATGATTCCAACTATATGACTGCTTCAATTTCATCCATAGTTATCGGCCTATGAGGTTTTTAGAATCTTCTTGAGTTTTGGAAGGTTTTATTTTTCTAGGAATATGTCCATTTTCTCCAAGTTGTCTAGTTTGTTGGAGTAGAGTTGTTCATAGTATTTTTTAATGATCCTTTGTATTTCTGTGGGGTCTGTTATTATTTCACCTCTCTCATTTCTGATTTTGTTTATTTGAGCCCTCTCTCTTTGTGAGCCTGGCTAGAGGTTCATCAATTTTGTTTATCCTTTCCAAGAACCAACTCTTGGTTTTGCTGATCTTTAGAATTGTTTCTTTGGTCTCTGTGTTGTTTATCTCCACTCTGATCTTTATTATTTCCTTCCTTCTGCTTACACTGGGCTTTTCTTGTTGCTCTCTTTCTAGCTCTTTGAGTTGTAGGGTTAGGTAATTTATTACCATTGTTACTTGTTTTTTGCAGTATGCTTGTAGAGCAATGAACTTCCCTCTCAAGACTGCTTTCACTGTGGCCCATAGATTTTGGATTGTTGTGTTGTCATTGTCATTTGTTGCCATGATGTTTTTTATTTCTTCCTTGATCTTTCTGGTTACCAAATCATTGTTTAATAGGATGCTTTTTAATCTCCATGTGTTTGATTTCTTTGGATTGTTTTTATTGTTGTTGATTTCCAGTTTTATGCCACTGTGATCTGAGAAGATGCTTGATATGATTTCTATCTTCTTGAATTTGAAGAGACTTTGCCTATAACCAACATATGATCTATCTTTGAAAATGACCCATGGCCAAAACCGGTTTGGCTCAGTGGATAGAGCATCAGCCTGCGGACTGAAGGGTCCCAGGTTCAATTATAGTCAAGGGCATGTACCTTGGTTGTGGACACATCCCAGTAGGGGGCATGCAGGAGGCAGCTGATTGATGTTTCTAACTCTCTATCCCTCTCCCTTCCTCTCTATAAAAAAATCAATAAGTAGATTTTTTTTAAAAGAAAAGAAAATGACCCATGCACACTTGAGAAGAATATATATCTTCGGCTTTTTGGTGAAATGTTCTGAAGATGTCAATTAATTCCATCTGGTCTAGTAATTCATTTAGGATTGATGTTTCTTTGCTGATTTTTTGTTTAGAGGATTTGTCCAATGGTGATAATGGGGTATTAAAGTTGTATTGTATTGCTGTCAATCTCTCCCTTGATATCCTCCAGGAGTTTTTTATGTATTTGGGTGCTCCTGTATTGGATGCATATATGTTTACCAGAGTTATTTCTTCTTGTTGGATTGCTCCCTTTAGTATTATGAAGTGTCCTTCCTTATCTCTTGTTATGTCCTTCACTTTGAGATCTAATATGTCAGATATAAGTATTGCTACCCCAGCTTTATTTTCATTTCCATTCACCTGAAAAACTTTTTTCCATCAATTCCCCCTCAGTCTGTGTGTGTCTTTTTTTCTGAGGTGGGTTTCTTATAGACAGTAGGTATATGAGTTGTGTTTTCTTATTCAATCCATTAACCTATGTCTTTTGATTGGAGAATTTAATTCATTTACATTTAAAGTTATTATTAATAGGTACTTATTTGTTGACATTTTTCTTCTTTACCCTGTGTTCCTTCTTTGCTTCCTATTTCTTTCTTTTTTTACAGCATACTCTTTGGCATTTCTTGCATTGCTGGTTTGGTGGTAATAAATTCCCTTAGTCCTTTTTTGTCTGTGAAGCTCCTGATTTCACCTTCAATTTTGATTGATAGCCTTGCTGGATACAGTATTCTTGGGTTCAGACTCTTCCTTTGCATGACTTTTTTTAAAATATATTTTATTGATTTTTTACAGAGGGGAAGAGAGGACAGAGAGCTAGAAACATCGATGAGAGAGAGACATTGATCAGCTGCCTCCTGCTCGCCCCACACTGGAGATGTGCTTGCAACCAAGGTACATGCTCTTGACCAGAATCAAACCTGGGACCTTTCAGTCCATAGGCTGAAGATCTATCCACTGAGCCAAACCGGTTTCGGCCCTTTGCATGACTTTGTATATTTCATTCCATTCCCTTCCGGCCTGATGAGTTTCTGTTGAGAAATCAATCTCTTGTCTGATGGGGGTTCTTTGTAGGTTCTTTCTGTTACCATTTATTGAAGAGAATGCCTTTTCCCCATTATATATTCCTGGCTCCTTTGTCATAAATTAATTGACCATATGTGTATGGGTTTATTTCTGGATCCTCTTCTGTTCCATTGATCCATGAATCTGTTTTTATGTCAATCTCAGTATGCCACAGACCTATGAGTCTTGTGGGCACAAACCTATTGGTCTTCAAATAGAAATTTGGGGGTTTGATTCTCAGATGCTGGTGTTAAAAGTTTGAGTGCCTGATGTAGGGTATGAAACCTTCACTCAGAGAAGCTCTGGGTTTTGAGTTTCCTCCTGATCATAGTCACCATGCTGAGGTGGAGTTTGTGGTGATATTGATCTCAGCTTTTCCTGCCCACATTGATGTGGTTTCCCTCTCATTTGCCCAGTGAAAAGGGGTCACTCTGCCAGATTTTAGTTGTTCTTCAGAGGAAATTATCCCATATACAGTTGTTGGTTGAGTGTGTCTGTGGGAAGGAAGGAGTTCAGAATCTTCCTATGCCATCCTCTTAAACTGGAACCAGATTTCCTTGTCTTATTAATCTCTTTCCTGATATAGTAGATGCCTCATTACTACTGATCCCACTAAGGATCACAAAGCAATATTTAACTTAGAAAATCTCAACTGTGAGACGGGTTTTTAGTGATGAAGAAACAGGAAGGCATCAGGCACTTCTCCCTCATGTGCCGGAGATGACGCTCACTCAGCGGCACCACAGACCTGTACCTGCGGGCACACACCTGGCTTTGCAGATTGGGCCACTGGCATTACACAACTTCCAACTGTGTCCTTTTAAGGGGATTTTGCCAGCTCTTTTCCTGCTTTCTCTACAACCATAGATGTTAGTGGCTAGTTTTTACATTTTCTCAGAAATTGTGTCCTTTATCATTGATTTTGCCATGGTATATACAACTCGGGCTACCTGAAAGTTTGGGGTTCATCACTACTTATAGTGACAACGTTCACACATTCCATACTGCAGATCACTGACTTGTATTTAGACCCTCCCTACCTTGATTTATAATTATGCAAATATTACAAGGCTTTATTCCTGTATTTGACAAATTTATAACAACAAGAGACAAATAGGCCTCAAAGGCAATAATACCTCCTTTTTAGCTATTTATCTTGCATCCTACTTACGTTTTGTTCTTTCTGGTGCAAAACAGTAACACTTGAAGATTTACTCCCTCAGCCCATATATGTTCATACTAAATATTGAGGTCAAAATTTGTTTACTATTCAAATTTATATGTCATAAATCATAGGGTTTACTTTGCTATTTTTATCACTACCTTAACACTTTAATGAACAGCTTTTGAGCTACCAATTCATTTTTGTGGATTCAGACTATTGCAAAAACAATACTAACAACAATATAATTGCAAATATAACTAATAAAAATTATTATATTATATGAAAATATGAGGCAAGATAAAGTGACCAATGCAATCTTTATAGTAGATAGGCATCTTCAAAATGAAGTTATAAAACTATGACAGGCTTTCTAGAAAAATCCCAATTCTCATATTTCAAATATGGTAAATATTTATGACTAAAATTATATAATCACCCTTTGCTCTAAAACTGCCAAATTTCCTGAGAACATATGATCCAACAATCACAACCCCAGCAGTATGCAGACCACAGTTTGAGCAACACAATATCAAGAGAACAAAGGAACAGATGGTTAAAAAAAAAAATTTAAGTATCTATGAAAAAGAATCTCTACTGTTGAATTTTTAAAAGGCTTAGCAGTGACAATAATACCCCAAAGAATTCTGTAACTCAAAAATTCACATTCATCTGAGAAACACAAATTCAGACTTCATTCTGTGCCAGACAGTGGGGGTTGGAGGTGAATGAGTAGCATTATGACCTCATAAGATATCAAATACAGAAATGAACGGTTGGATTGAATATGCTTCAGTAGAAAATATGGTTTGGAAATTAGATCTGATTTTGAAATGAAACAAAGTAGAGATTGTTTAGTGTTTATGCTTATAGGACTCAAAAATCTTTGGAACTTCTAAGGACATTTGGAGATCACCTAGTAAAAAATTTTCGGCAACTGTTACATGTCTACATATCTATGCTCTTCTGGCATACCTCACAAATTATAATGAAAATATCTCAGGGCTGGCAGATGATGGCGGCTGGCAGGATGGAAGTGAGGGAGCGGAAGTGAGTGAAGGGACAAAAAGAGAGTGTGTGGGTGTGTGTGGTGGGTGTGTGATTGAGTGAGGGACAGTTGAATCTCGCAGGAGCAGTGGGGGCTGGCAGTCCAGGCTCTCTTGGACGGGGAGAGACTGCCATCGAGGATTTCACTCCCCGTACTGTGGAACTCGGGCGCGGAGCCCACACCATCTTGAAGGGAAACAGGGCCTTTCTTTGGGAACTCACCAACACCGCCAGCTAGACGGGCATTGGAGTTGCCCTGCGACCCAACAGCCACTCCAGCCAGAGTCCCGCAGACTCGTGGACCCAGCATCCCCGTGGACCCTACATCCCCGTGGACCCTGCATTTCCGCGAACCCTGCATTCCCGCAGACCTTGGGACCTCCACCTCCAAAGCAAAAACAACTCCAAGACCAAGTGGACTCCTCCAACAGAGAGGAACTGACAGGTCTGCGCCAACAGTCCAGAGATGGAAGACGCTGACGATGCCTTGCCATGTGAGCAGTTAGCAGCTCACAGGATGCCCAGGACCAAACCAGAGAGGGTCTGACCGGCATTGCCACCATCTGTCCAGTATTCAGATACATTGATGACATGTACACATATGGAACTGTCTGACACTGAAACTGGGACTCAGAGCTATCCGACATTGAAATTGGGACTCAGTCATTTTTCTTTTGCTCTGGTGGGTTTATTTCTAGCCTACAGGGGCAAAATGTTTTTAAAGACAAGAAACAGGGAGTGGAGGAGAGAAAGCAGACACAGAGGCAAAGAAGCAATGAACAGACTGTCGTGCTACAGTGGGAAAGCAGGGGAAATTGGGGAGGGGAGGCCTATAGGAGATCAACCAAAGGACTTGTGTGCATGTGTGTGTAGGGATAGTCAGTGGATACAGGGCAATGGGAGAAGGCGGGGGGTGGCGGGGGGAACGGATGAGGGAATGTACTGGGGGGTGGGGAAGGCAATAGGGGAGGGGGGAATAATAATTAATTAATTCATTTATTCATTCATTTTTTAAAAATAAATAAATTACTAAAAAAAAAGAATATCCTTTTTAGACATGGATAATTGGCTAATTAAGCAGCCTGCCTACAAGACCTATAAAGTCAAGTATAGAACTACTGCTAAATATTAGAACTGCTGCTAACTATAAGCACAGAAGAGGAAGATCTTAGCCTGTGATAAACAAATCAGAGCTAGAATAAGATTAACACAAACCACATATGATTGGTTCAACAATCACTTAATTGAGAGCCTTCAGTGTACCAGATATCTTCCAGGGGTCAGGAGTACAAAGGTGATGGAAACAAAGGTCTATGTCCTCATGGAACTCACATTCTCACAACCGAAGTCACAAAAAATAATCAGAGAGCTGATACCCACTTGTGAATGTGTTATGTTTCTTTACAACTTATTGTAAAAACAGTTCTCTCTTGATAATAACTTTAGTTTCTATTGTTTATTCACTTATTCATTTGAACCTCCCCTCCCCCTGCAAAAAAAAAATACCAAATAGCTTTTAAGATCTATGCACCATGCTGGGACTTAGAGTTGAATCTATAATTATACAGTCACAATTGTTGTAAAATGTATCATTAATCTCAGAAGTCACTGATTTCAACCTGGGCTTATCTCACTAATCTATTCTCTATGCTTTCTAATGGTCCAATTGTCTTACCCAGAGATTTCAAATATATGGCATCTATATCACTATTCTTCTCTCTTTTACCCAAGAGCAAAGTCACTAGTAAATTTGGGCTTTTTTTCCCACTGAATTTAAACATAGCCTCAAAATCATTTTAACATTAACCCTTCAGTTTTCCAAAATCAATCCTACAATTGGTTAATGAGATGAGACCTATTTGCCATTTTTGACAGGCTGGGCTGTGGTTTTCAAAGCCCACAGTTGATTTCTAAATAGTAAGCTTAATATTAGGAAGAATGATAAATCTACTAACAAACTGTATTGTTCAAGATAAACTAATAGTTCCAAAATATCTTTAGATAAACACCATAAAATTAATTTTTCATTCACTTCACATTCCTAAGCAAAATGCCAGAAGGCATCCATGCATTTATTTGTAGAATCAGTATTTTTTTTAAATGTTAGTGTCTCTACCATTCTCTACAGAATTGAAGTCTTCCACAGAATCCTTCAAGAGCCTTGTAAATGGGGTAAGAAAGAGGGTGAAGAATGGTAAGAGAACCTTATGTGTCAGGCCTTACAGTGGCATATTTTATTTTTGCCTACATTCCCACACTCTGTTGGTCAGAATTCACTCATATAAATATGATCCCCAAATGCAAGGAATTCTGGGAAGTGTACCAGTAGTTTAGTTTGTGCCTAACACAGAAATGAAATGGGGAATAAGCACAGGATGAGATGGTAATGCATTTCATAAATGAACTTAATTTACTAATAATAAATAATTATCTGCTTATAGTACTCAACCATTTAACATTAATACTTTGAATTTGGTTATAGTACTCAACCATTTAACATTAATACTTTGAATTTGGTTTTAACGAGTGGTACCTGTAAATACTAATAAATTTGTTAGACTGATAAAAAAAAAGAAGAAGAAAAGAAAAGAAAATATCTCCTGAGGCAACCTAGTACAGTTTTGGACAATTTCAGTTTTCAGGAAATAGAATTATATATCCATGGCACTCAGTATAGCTATTAAGTGATTTTTATATAAAAATGCGTATCAATCTTTACTTCTAATGTCTTTTCACTTATCATACCACACTCCAAGTACAATACAGGATCCTTATTTAGTTCTATCCTACAAATCACTCTCATCTGTCAATATTCCACTTAACCCATGGTATCAAAAGTGAGCCCCAGATCCAGTTGTAGCTCTTAACAATACATAGCATCATTTGCCATTTTCTAGACCAAAAAATATATGTATTTCCATTCATCTACTTAGCAGTGCATTGCTGAGGAAAGCAAGATGACACTGCTGTGTGTAACTAGGACTTACACCTGGGAGCACCCAGGAAATGTGCACCCAGGAATTGTCTTGCCTGAGGGGTGAGGGAGCTGAGTATCCATACACCAATTATTGTTATTTTTGGTAGAGGGGCACTAATTTCTATGCATGAGCAAAGTGGTTTTCTTCAACTTAAAAAAAAAGTCTTGGGAAAGGGATAGAGGTCAGCTGGTGTGTTTTAAAGCAGTATATGAAATACTATGGGGCATGGGCATGGTTCCACTCTTGAGTAAGTGAAAGTCCTACCCTTCTGAGCTTGCAAGTTAGTAAGGAGATGTTAGAAAATAAACGCAACAAAATGTGAATAATAACACGTGTGTACATGTATTGGAAAGTTAAATTTTCTGGAAGGTCTTTTGAGTGTCAGTGATCTTTATTCACTTAAAAATGATCATGCTGAAATCATAGCTTATGTTTGAGTATTTATCAAGCAATGTACTTGGTGCTAGCCTTCTCCTTTGAAGTATTGAATTCACAGAGCGTTTTACTTTCTTCCTGTTATTGCTATCTTTTTATTCCTCACTAATTTATCATTGTGTCACTTGCTGTATTTTGTTTGCCATTTGAAGCCACCATAAATCCTATTCTAAAACAGAGAAAAAGAGATTGCACAAGAGAGCAAATGAAAGAGGAGAGAAGTGAAAAGAAGGGGGGAAAGATAATAGAAAGAATAAAGCATGTATTTTTATTTGATGTAGTGGCCCTTTGAAAAGCAAAATGGGTTTGGTAAAATCTGCCTTCTCTTTCCACTTACATTATATGTGGTTTCCTGAATTGGTAAGATTTTGAGAAGATTCTTCTTGCAGGGAAATATTTGTTCTCCTTTAGAGAGAGCCTATTAAGTAAATAAAAAGTAGATGGCCCTGCTAGAAGAGCTGATGAAAAAGTTCATACTAGGTAGAGAGGATTTAGAAAAGTTTACAAAGCTGATCAAATGAACAAGTATCCTAAGTCATTTATCTAAAATGTTCTGGTTAGAAGTATTATATAAAAAGAAAAATGCTTTGAGGACTGTTGAAAATGGTCTCAAGAACCCAGAAGGCATGATGATTGAAATAATAACAGACAGACTTGGAAGAAGCACTGTGTACTCTTCCCAGAATCGTCTTGATACATTAGGAGATCTGAGAGGAGTTCTAACTGAATGTGGGGTTTCTATAAGGAGGACATTGGCAGAACTGATTCAAAGCATGTGCCTATTTGTCAACAGTGGTGTAATATTTTTACAATCACTTATGGAGCTGTCTTCTTAGCAAAGACAGACCCTAGTGATCACAAAGAGAGACAAAACTGGAGAGTGAAAAGAGTGTACCAGTTCAGTTAAAAACTTGGGTTCGAATCTCAGCACTACCACCTACCACTAGCTGGGTGACTTGGGGAAAGTCATTTAATTTTTCTAAGCCTTATTTCCTAATCTTTAAACTAAGGCTAATGGCATTACCTAGGATTAGTAGGTATTAATAATACAAGATGGCAGCCCTGGTTAGGTAGCTCAGTTACACCAAGGTTTCAGGTTCAATCCCTGGCAGGGAACATACAAGAATCAACCAATGAATCCATAAATAAGTGGAACAATGATGTTCTGCTCTCTCTTCTTTATCTCTCTCTCTCTCTAAAATCAATTGATAAAAATTTTTAAAAATAATAATGTGAAATGGCTATAATAATCAATGAGATAAAGACTATGCAAGTATTAAAAATCATGGTTGTTAACATATTTCCCCACTGTCATATTAATTAAAAAGAAGATGTTTTGTTTAAGATCCTAGCATAGTTGTTATCAGACAATTTAGGAAGATCTTGAGTTATCATCTACCTTTTTATATTGCCCCTATCTCAGTTCTATGCCTGTTGAAACTATGCAGTTTTAATAAATAAAAATTGATTCAGAAATAGTGGTCTTTCTTACCATGGTAATATCTTGCTCTCTAGTTTCCTGAACTTAATAGCATGTTGACATCTGAAATGCTTCTGGTGTGGAAAGAGCTATTTCTTCCCTTTAGTTACACATGATAAATAGCTTTGTGTGTTTTTATCAAATGCAAGGCGTATAAGACCCTAACTGTCCCTCAATCTGAAGTATCATTCTGTTATCAAACGAGATGCCTGGTATAGAATAGCCTGATAAAGCTCCAAAGCCTCTGTAGTTGTGTGTGCTTATACATGCCAGGACAATACATCCCTGGGTATATATAGATATTAATTCAAAAGCAGTCTATTTGGTTAATATCCCTCGAGTTATACTACCATTAGTCCAGGCCAAGCTGCTTCAGCTTAAATTTATCATACATGTCATAAGTCCCAACAACTAAGGTTTTTATGATCAAGCTCATTGGCTTCCTCCTCAACTTTTTAAAACAGATCCATAACCCTCTATCTTTAGCCTGTAATCCTGGTACAGTTTGAGTTCATTGTGAAGATTTATTGATTACTTTACTTTGAAAACTAATGCAGAACCAGAAAAGCAAGATAATTTCCACACAATGTTGATTATATAAAATAAGATAGCATGGGGGAGAGGAAAGCTCCAAACCTGTTTATTCATTATTGGCTAATAAAATGTTAATAATGGGTTTGCTGAAATGAACCCAACTGTCAGGTGCCAAATCAGCTCTGTTGTGGATACATTGTGTAGGAAGCCAGTTCTGCCAAGGTCTCTGTTATCTTTGGCACCAGGTGAGGTATTATTACATTGGTAGACTCGATTTAAGCTAGAAATAGAAAGCAAATACACCCATTGGATAATTGCATCAAAATGAATCATGTTTTCAAACATCTAATTAGATAGATAGCTTGTAAGAACACATTAACCAAAATAAGTCTCAGTGCGTATGTGAAGATAATAGTTGTGGCTAGCTCGGTCTATCCACACAATTGCCATGACAGACCACAAGCTTAGTTACTTTATTAGAGTCCAAGAAACCTCCTTATGCCCAAGTATGATTAGAGAGTTACACTCAAAATGGATGAGTACAGGACACTTCCCAAACTCCAGTGGAAACAAAAAAAAATTCCTAGGAATTATATTTCTTAAGAGCATGACAAAAATCCAACAGTGATATATGTATCTTTTACAGATGCCTTAAGAAGTAAAAAATATTTCTTCAAACAGGTTTTCTATTCCTTGCTCAGTTTCCACTCTTTCTGGAACCCCAATTATGCAGATGTTGTTTTGTTTCGTGTTATCCCAAAGTTCCCTTAGGCTCTCCTCTTGATTTTTAATTTTTTTTTCTAGAAGCTGCTGTACTTGGGTATTTTTTTCTACTTTCTCTTCTAGCTCACTGATGCGGTCTTCTGCTTAAAATATACACTCTTTACCCATGACTTCCATAGGAAAAGGTACAATCTCTTCTGATTATTGACTGTTTAAGATGCTTGTGGCAAAAAGTAGAGGAATGAATAAATTAATTCAGGAAGTAATTTCACTTAAGTAATTTTTAAATATAGCAATCAGAGTCTAATGGTTGTTTTTCTAATATTTTATCAATGGAATCACCAAAATGTATAAGAAATGGAGTGCAAGGTGAGTGTAAGCAAAAGAGTATATTCCAGAGGAGTAATCTCTCTGTGCCAGTATTGAGAAGAGAATGACCTTTGTGGAATTGCCTGTTTAGAGTATTTTGAATGTGGGTGTGGTATTTGGCACAGAAATCTCCATTCTTATTCAAGACCCCAATGTATGGACCAAGATGTAACTTCTTAGAAGCATGCTAAGTGAGCATATTTTCAAACTATAGCCTACCTCCTTCAGAAGTTGGGATGCCTTTCCTCTCAGTGCACCCCAAAGCTCAATTCAAACTTGATTCTGAGATCCTAAGATTAATTTAGAAGCAAATGGAACATAGATCCTTTGGCCTACATGACCTACTTTACCTCTCTACCACTTGAATTTTCTAGAAAATAGTTCATACTACAATACTTCCCAATCCTTCCAGAACAGCAAAAAGGATCAATTGAACTTATGAAACTCACACTTGACTTCAACTATCTTGGTCTATCACAGCCAAACTTGTCATTTTCACTGAATGGTAAATATTCATATATTCCCCTTTTATCATTTATATTAGGCCAAGCAGGTCAGGAAGACCAGCTTATATTGCCAACCTAGACAGAGAAGTTCTAATTCCCTTTAAAGAGGCAGTATATCTTTGACTTCATGAGATATTGGAAACCAGGATAGAGGAAAAGATAGGACTGAAAGTTAATGTTTTAAAAATATATTAGAGGCCCAGTGCATGAAATTGGTGCACAGGAAGATGTGTCCCTCAGCCCCGCCTGCACCCTCTCCAATCTATGTCTGACTGCCTATTTAGGCCTGATCCTAGTAGGATTGGCAGTTGGACATCCCTCTCATAATCCAGGACTGCTGGCTCCCAACTACTCACCTGCCTGCCTTCCTGATTGCCCCTAACTGATTCTGCCTGCCAGCCTGATCAACCCCTAACCCCTCCCTTGCCAGCCTGATTGATGCCTAACTGCTCCTCTGGCCAGCCTGTTTGCCCTAACTGCCCTACCCTGCAGGCATGGGTACTCTTAACTGCCCTCCTTTGCAGGGCAGGTCCTCTCCAACTACTTTCCCCTGCAGGCCTGGATCCCCCCAAACTGCCCTTCCCTGTAGGCCCAGTCACCCCCAACTTCTCTTCTCAGCCAGCCTGGTTACCCCTAATTGCCCTGCCCTGCAGGCTTGATTGCACCCAACTACCCTCCCTTGCAGGCCTGGTCCCTCCCAATTGCCTTTCCTTGCTGGCCTGATCACCCACAACTGTCCTCCCTTGCAGACCTGGTCCCTCCCAACTGCCCTCCCCTGCTGGCCATCTTGTGGCAGCCATCTTGTGTCCACATGGGGGCAGCCATCTTTGACCACATGGGGTAGCCATCTTGTGTGTTGGAGTGATGGCCAATTTGCATATTACTCTTTTATTAGATAGGATAGAGGCCTGGTGCACAGATGGAGGCCAGCTGGTTTGCCCTGAAGAGTGACCCAGATCAGGGTGGGGGTTCCCTTGGGATGTGGGGCAATCTGGGCTAGGGGCCTATGGTGGTTTATAGACCAGCCACACACCCTGGCAACCCAAGCAAAGGCCCTGGCATCTGGGATTTATTTATCTTCTATAATTGAAACTTTGTAGCCTTGAGTGGAGGCCTGGACCTGCCAGGGTGTGCAGGAAGCTTGGCTTCCTCCATTGCCCGGGAAACCCAAGCTTCTTGCTCACTCCATGGCCACAGCCATCTTGGTTGGGTTAATTTGCATACTTGCTCCTGATTGGCTCTTGGGCATGGCTTGTGGGTATAGCAGAGATGTGATCAATTTGCATATTATTCTTTTATTAGACAGGATATTAGTTTTTTTTGTTTCTCCCCACCCTTGAGTTTACATTCACTTTCTTTAAGGTATATTTTTGCTTCAATGGTTTCCTTCATTTCCACTGTCACGTATCAAAACTGCTACTTCTAGGATAACTGAGAGATACTTTGTGGGAAAGTGCCTGTTTTCATATATAATATGGACAATAGCTAATATTATTTGAGAACTATGTCCCTGGCACTGTACAACATTCTTTTTTAAAGCTTTTTTGATACATACTAGTAATTGACATATAGTAATGTGTAATTTTAATGTATGCACATGATGAATTGATATATGTGCACATTGTGAGGTGATGACCACAGCAATAACATTAGTTAACACATCCATCACCTCACATAGTTATCATTTGTGTGTGTATGCGAGTGTGTGTGTATGTTGAGAACTTAAGATCTACTCTCATCAACTTTCAAGGACACAATACAGTATTGATATTATAGTCACCATGCTATATATTATTCATCTTATAACTGAAATTTTACCATTTGACCATCTTCACCCAACCCCACCTCTGGAAACCAGTAATCTGCTCTCTGTCTCTGACTTTGGGATTTTTTTAAGGGAGATCATGCAGTATTTGTCTTTCTCTGTCTAACTTACTTCCTATAGTATAATACCTTCCAGGTTCATCCATGTTGTTGCAGATGGCAAGATTTCCCTATTTAATAGCTGAATAATATTAGATGATAGATTAAATAGATAGATATATGATGATAGATAGATAGATAGATAGATAGATAGATAGATAGGCTATTGACAATAATGCCGCAGTGAATATGAGGGTGCAGATATTTCTTCAAGATAACAATTTTATTTATTTTGGATATTTATCTAGAAATGGGATTGTTAGATCATAAGATGGTTCTATTTTTAATTTTTTGAGGAATATCCATACTGTTTTCTATAGTGGCCGCAACAATTTACAGTCCCACTCACAGTGCATGACGGTACCCTTTTCTCCACATCCTTACCAGCACTTGTTATTTGTTGATTTATTGACAGCAATGTGAGGTGGTATCTTATTGTGGTTTTAGCGTGCATTTCCACGATGATTAGTGATATCAAGCATCTTTTCATCTGTCTATTGGCCATATGAATGTCCTCTTTGGAGAAATGTCTATTCAGGTCCTCAGCCCATTTCTTAATTGGACTGGATTTTTTTCTGGTGTTGAGCCACATAAGTTTTTTATATATTTTGAATATTAATCCCTTATCACATATATTATTTTTTAGTTTTTTTTCTCTTATTCCGTGGTCTTTTTTGATGTTGTTGTTAATGGTTTCCTTCATTGTGCGAAATTTTTTTTAAGTTTGATGTAGTCCATTTGTTTTGTTTTCCCTTGCCTGAGAAGACATACTCAAAAAGATATTGCTAAGAGTTATGTCAAAAAGTTTACTGCCTATATTTTCTTCTAGGATTTTATGGTTTCAGGTCTTACATTTAAGTCTTTAATCTATATATATGGTGTTAAGAGAGTGGTCCAGTTTTATTTTTATTGTTTATATGTATTTGTCCATTTTCCCAACATCACTTATTGAGAAGACTGTCTTTATTCCACTGTATATTCTTGCATCCTTTCTCATAGATTGATTGGCCATACAAGCAAGAATATATAAAGTAAATTCAACATGGATAATATTTCTGTGCTCTCTCTTCTTTACCATTGAGCTACAAAACTGTTTTTATTATTGTAGCTTTATGCTATAGTCTATATTAGAGAGCATAATACTATTTTATTTGTTCTCAAAATGCCTTTGGCCTCACATTCTTCTCACACTGAACCTCTTTAGAATGATTATTCTGAATTCAGCCAGTTCTGAATCTCTAGTTCTTTAAGGTCGGCTATGGAAGCCTTATTATTTTTCTCTAGTGGTATCGTGTTAACCTGATTCTTTATGATATCTGCACATTTGAGTAAGCAATCCCCTATTCCTGACCTATAGGTTTGCGATGGTAAGGAAAGACCATCAGTCGGCTCAGCCTGGATTACTGTATAGATCTGCTGTTAGTATCAACAGGTAGGCAGAGCTTCACATTAGTATCTCTGCTTGGGTGATACCACAGGTCTGGGGTATAGGACAGTACTACTATCTGGCCTCCATGTCCAAGCTGGGTCACTGGTTTTAGGCTCTCTTATGGGTCAGGTGCTAGCTGTGCTCTACAGTCAGGTAGGTCCACTAGCTGGACTATGTATCATCTGTGGTTGGACATGGTTGCAGGTTGTGTTCCCTGGCAGGATTGGTTTCACTGGTTGGTCTCTGCAATCAGTCGAGGCTGTAAGCTGGACTCTGTAATTGTTCCAGGTAAAGTGGGAGCTCTGGCTGAGCTCCCCAAATGTACAGTGCCTCTGACTAGACTCTATGTTCAGGCAGGGCCACAGGCTGGGCTTTGCAAGCAGGTAGGCTGTTATCCATGCTCTGCTGTTGATCAAGTCACTGGCCAGGCTCTCTGGTCAGGTAAGGCCTCGAGCTGTGTGCCACAGTTGGATGGGACTGGAAACTGTGCTCCAAAATCAGGTGGGGTCACTGTCCAGGATCCCTGGTCAGCTGGAACTGCAAGCTAAGCTCCGTGATTGCATGGTAAGGACATAGGCTGTATTCACCAACTGAGCAAGGTTGGCCTCCACTACCAAGTGGTATGATAAGCTGGGCTCTGGGGTTGCCCATGATTACTGTTTAGGCTACCTGGTTTTGTGAGGCAGGAGACTAAGCTTACAGTTGGACAGAGTTGGTGGCATGGCTCCCTGCCTTAGCAGGGATGTAAGAAAGATGGGCTCCACAACTGCCCAGGTTCTCAGGCCAAACTTCCTCTCCAGGCAGGTTTGGGGGTTATGTTCCAAAGCTGGGCAGGCCTGCAAATTTGAACTCCACAGCTGATAAAGCCCATTTACCCAAGACCCAAATTAGGCAGGACTGCCAACCACATTCCCTGGACAGGCGGGCCACCTACTCTACTCTACATCTGGGCAAAGCCACTGGCAGGTAACTCTGCTTGGACACTCCTGTAAGTAGAATGTTGTTCACCAAGATATGAGTGCTGGTTGCTGTGAACCCTGCCCCCTTCTCAGTCTCTATGGTATCTGGTCCCCAGTGCTTGAGCCTCACAGATTCCCTCAGAAATCCCCGAGGCAAAAGCTGAGTGGGCCTCCCATAGTCCTGGGATCTCTGGATGTTTCCCTCTTGAGAAACCATGGGGCCAAGGATGAGGAGGGAGAGAGACTAGTGAACTCCCATTGCAGTGCAGCACCAGCCTGGAAGAGGGGCAATGTAGTCCAGGTGAAATTGCTCCTCCATCAAATGCAGTCCTTCTCAGTCTCTGTGTTCTGGGGGTGTTTCAACGTTGCCCCCAGGTTATCATATTCTCAAGTGTTATATTGTCTGTGCATAGCTGTTAGATTGTCTTCCTGGGTTGGGAGGGTGGACTGAAGTAGGAAACAAACTATGTTATCATTTTGATGACATCATCTCCCTACAATATTTTTTAATACACACTTTATTTACTAATAACACAACTCTATGAGTTATGTTTTATTATTTTCACCATTTTATAGAATAAAAAGAGAGGCTTTTGAATGGGCACATAGTTGTTTCATGAGATAGAATAATATAAGCCAGTTCCATCAAATCTGAAGCCCATCAGATTTCTAATATGACTGTGTTCTTGCTGTTCCAATTAATAATGAAACTTAGGGATACAATGAAGGATAGATCCTGTGCATAATATGAACTTTAATATGTGTTGACTGCTGATTAGGTGATATTAAAAACTCATATTACCAAAAATGACTGAGAACCAGCAGAAAGAGTGAAATACATTAATATCCAATCAAGGGATTTCATATGCATTCTTAATTGAGAGGAGAGATGGCTTCTGGTTATCATCCTTAAGGTAACAGCTTAATGTATGATCAGGAATAAAATCACAGCAGCCTGCACTAAGCAGTGAAGCCATTCACACTTCTTGGCTCTGTTAGCCCTCAAAAAATATTTTTTGAGGATCCTTTAAGCTCTTTGAGTGAAAACTCAATCATGGAAAACAGAAATTCTACCATCACCTGATCATTCACTAATTTATTCATGGAATACTATTGATTACTTTTAAATAGTGTAGTGTTTTGGCCAGTTTGTATATGAAAATGTGTGGTTAGTATGAGGAAGGATAAACTTGGAAACTCTGAGAATGGGACTCAAGGAGACATTAGACAACTGCTACAGCAGTCTAAAAAATGACAAGGGCTTGAACTCAGTGAAAATGGGAGATGATCTAGATTTCATAGATTTGTAGACTTATCCATAGGTGTTGAAAGAGAAAGAAGAATCAATATGACTAAGTTTCTGGATTTTAAGGAAAGTAAGTAAACATGTTCAGATTAATAAAGTTTGCCTCACAGAAATAATGAACAGAGTGCATATCTAGACACCTACAATTTTTGTGTATTGTCTTATTATTAAGCTCATTTTGACCTGTCCCAAGTATTTATGGACAGGCCTACAGACTCCCTGGAACCAAGTTTAAAAATACATCCCAGGGAGCATGTGACTCAGGAGCCGACACTGCCTGGCTGAGCTCTCAAGCTCGCATGTGGAGCTGGTTCCCCGGCCACCTACCCAGCAGCACACCCCGCTTCCAACAAAACTGCACCCTGGCCATCCCGCAGGCTTAGCAGGCAGTCCAGCTCTGCTCCACTCCCCTGCCCGCTTCCCTTGTACCTGCTGGGCTGACAGCAAAGCTCTCTGCAGGTTGGAACAGAAAAAGGGAGAGGAAGAGGAATAACGAGTTAGAAACATTGATGACAGAGGAACATTGGTTCAGCTCTCTCCTGCACACTGCCCACTGGGATGTACCCGTAACCAGGGACTGGACTCGAACCTGGGACGTTTCAGTCCGCAGGTGCTGCTTGTCTTCGCAATTATTTTCCAGAGAGCTATTGGAATACTATTATATATTTAAACATGATAGAATAGATTTTACTTACAAGAAAAGCGAGGGGGTTTATAACAATAAAATGAAGACCATAATAAAACAGCCTCGTACTTAGTTCATCATTTCTTACCTTGAGAGAGAACTACATAACCAGACACCTGGAGAAGAAAGACCATGGGCAGATGAAGAAACAGCCCGCATATGACAGAAAAGCAGGTATCACCAGAAAAGGAAGTAAACGACATAGAAGAAGAAATAGACCTGCCAGAGAAAGAGTTCAGAAAAATGGTCATAAGGTGGCTGAAAAGAATCGAAGACAAAATCGACAATGTGAGTAAGAGTCAAGAGGAAATGAAGAAGAGCCAAGAGGAAATGAAGAAGAACCAACAGGAAATGAAGAATAATCAAGAAGAAATGAAAAATGACATCACTGCTATAAAGAACTCAATAGAAAGCATCAAAAGTAGACTAGAAGAAGCAGAGGACCACATCAGTGAGCTAGAAGAAAAGGTAGGAAAAATACCCAAGTATAGCAGTTCTTAAAAAAAATAAAATAAAAAGCAAGAGGAGAGCCTAAGGGAACTTTGGGATAACAAGAAACAAAACAACATCCACATAATTGGGGTTCCAGAAAGAGGGGAAACCAAGGATTAGAGAACCTGTTTGAAGGAATAATGACAGAAAACTTCTCCATTACAGGAAAGAAAAAACCACACAAATTCAAGAAGCTCACAGAGCCCCAAGCAAAATGAACCCCAAAAAACTGACACCAAGGCACATTATAATTAAATTAGCAAACACCGACAAAGTAAGAATCTTAAAAGTGGCCAGAGAGAGACAGAAAGTTACCTACAAAGGAACCCCCATAAGTCCAGCTACTGATTTCTCAACAGAAACTCATCAGGCCAGAAGGGAATGGAATGAAATATACAAAGTCATGCAAAGGATCTGAATCCAAGAATACTGTACCCAGCAAGGCTTTCAATCAAAATTGAAGGTGAAATCAGGAGCTTCATAGACAAAAAAGGACTAAGGGAATATATTACCACCAAACCAGCAATGCAAGAAATGTTAAAGGGTCTGCTGCAAAAAAGAAAAGAAAAGAAAAGAAAAGAAATAGGAAGCAAAGAAGGAACTCAGCGGTAAAGACTAAAAATGAATACGAGTAAGTACCTATCAATAATGACTTTAAATGTAAACAGATTAAATGCTCCAATCAAAAGACATAGGGTAACAGATTGGATAAGAAAATATGATCCATATATCTGTTGTCTACAAGAAACCCACCTCAGAAAAAGAGATGCACACAGATTGAGGGTGAAGGGATGGACTATGGTATTTCAGACGAATGGAAATGAATAAAAAGCTGGGGTTGCAATACTTCTATCTGACAAATTAGATCTCAAAGTGAAGGACATAACAAGAGATAAAGAAGACCACTTCATAATGCTAAAAGGAACAATCCAAAAAAAAGGAATAACTCTGATAAACACATACACACCCAATAGAGGAGCACCTATATACATAAAAAAAAACGTCTGGAGGATATTAATGGAGAAATTGATAGCAATACAATCATAGTAGGAGATTTTAATATCCGACTGTCACCACTGGACAAATCCTCTAAACAAAAAATCAGCAAAGAAACATCGATCCTAAATGACTCACTAGACCAGATGGAATTAATTGACATCTTTAGAACATTTCACCCCAAAGCTACAGAATATACATTCTTCTCCAGTGCACATGGGTCATTTTCAAAGATAGACCATATGTTGGGTCATAGGCAAAGTCTCTTCAAATTCAAGAGAATAGAAATCATATCAAGCATTTTCTCAGATCACAGTGGCATAAAACTGGAAATCAACAACAATAAAAACAATCCAAAGAAATCAAACACATGGAGACTAAACAGCATGCTATTAAACAACGACTGGGTAACCAGAGAGATCACAGAAGAAATAAAAAAAAAAAACATCATGGCAACAAATGACAATGACAACACAACAATCCAAAATTTATGGGACACAATGAAAGCAGTCTTGTGAGGGAAGTTCATAGCTCTACAAGACTACCGCAAAAAAAAACAGGAAACAATGGTAATAAATTTCCTAACCCTACAACTCAAAGAGCTAGAAAGAGAGCAACAAGAAAAGTCCAATGTATGCAGAAGGAAGGAAATAGTAAAGATCAGAGCAGAGATAAACAACATGGAGACCAAAGAAACAATTCAAAAGATCATCAAAACCAAGAGCTGGTTCTTGGAAAGGGTAAACAAGATTGATGGACCTCTAGTCAGGCTCACCAAGAAGCAAAGAGAGAAGACCCAAATAAACAAAATCAGAAATGAAAGAGGAGAAATAACAACAGACCCCGCCAAAATACAAAGGATTGTGAAAAAATACTATGAACAACTCTATTCCAACAAACTGGACAACCTGCAAGAAATGGACATATTCCTAGAAAAATATAACCTTCCAAAACTCAATCAGGAAGAATCTAAACATCTCAATAGTCCCATAACTATGGAAGAAATTGAATCAGACATCAAAAACCTACCACTAAACAAAGGCCCGGGACCAGATGGCTACATAGGAGAGTTTTACCAAACATTCAAGGAAGAATTAAAACCTATCCTCCTCAGACTATTCAAAAATATTCAAGAAGAAGAAACACTTCCAAACACCTATGAAGCCAGCATCACCCTAATAACAAAACCAGATAAAGACAACACAAGGAAAGAGAATTAGAGGCCAATATCCCTCATGAATATACATGCCAAAATCCTCAACAAAATTCTAGCAAATCAGATCCAGCAGTACATCAGAAAGATCATACACCATGACCAAGTAGGATTCATCCCAGGAATGCAAGGATGGTACAATATCCACAAATCAATAAATGTGATACATCACATAAACAAATTGAGAGATTAAAAAAACATGTCATATCAATTGATGCAGAAAAAGCATTTGACAAAATCCAACACCCTTTCTTGATAAAAACTCTCAGCAAGGTGGGAATAGAAGGATCATACTTCAACATCATAAAAGCTATATATGATAAACTCACAGCTAACATCATAATCAATGGGCAAAAACTAAAACCATTTCCCCTAAGAACAGGAACAAGACAGGTAAGCCCATTCTCACCTCTCCTGTTCTACATAGTACTGGAAGTATTAGTCATTGCAATTAGACAAGAAGAAGAAATAAAAGGCATGCAAATTGGAAAAGAAGAAGTAAAGCTGTCCTTATTTGCAGATGACTGGATACTGTACCTAAAAAACTTGAAGGACTCAATCCAAAAACTAATAGACTTAATAAATGAATTCGGCAATGTAGCAGGATACAAAATTAATGCCAAGAAATCTATGGCATTTCTATACACCAATAGTGAACTTACAGAAAGAGATTCTAAAGAACCAATCCCATTTACCATCACATCAAAAAAATTAAGATACCTAAGAATAAACCTAACTAAGGAGGTAAAAGTCCTATATGCAGAAAACTACTGAAAAAGAGATAGACGAAGACGTAATCAGACGGAAGAGCATACCATGCTTATGGATTGGGAAAATCAACATCATTAAAATGTCCATACTACCCAAAGCAATCTATAGATTCAATGCACTACCCATTAAAATACCAACGACGTATTTCACAGACCTAGAAAGAACTCTTCAAAGATTCATTGGGAACAAAAAAAAAAGACCTCGAATAGCCACAGCAATCTGTGAGAAAGAAGAATAAAGTAGGTAGAAACTCAATTCCAGATTTAAAGCTATATTACAAAGCAACTGTTCTCAAAACAGCCTGGTACTGGCACAAGAACAGACATATAGACCAATGGAATAGAATAGAGAATCCAGATATCCACCCAAACCACTATGCTCAACTAATATTTGACAAAGGAGGCATGAACATAAAATGGAGCCAAAATAGCCTCTTCAATAAATGGTGTTGGGAAAATTGGACAGATACATGGGAAAAAAAATGAAACTGGACCACCAACTTACACCATATACAAAAATAAACTCAAAATGGATACAGGACTTAAACATATGACAGGAAACCATAAAATACTAGAGGAATCCACAGGCAGCACAATTTCAGACATATGCTGAAAGAACTTCTTCACTGATACTGCTCCAAGGGCAATGGAAGCTAAAGAAAAAATAAACAAATGGGACTACATCAAAATAAAATGATTTTGCACAGCCAAAGAAACCATCAACAAAACAACAAGAAAGCCCACTGTATGGGAGAACATATTTACAAATGTTATCACTGATAAAGGTTTAATCTCCAACATCTACAGCCAACTTATACAATTTAATAAAAGGAAGATAAATGATCCAATAAAAAAAATGGGCAACAGACCTAAATAGAACATTTTCGAAAGACAACAGAAGGAAGACCAAGAGACACATGAAAACATGTTCAAAGTCACTAATTATCCGAGAGATGCAAATCAAAATGACAATGTGCTACCATCTCACACCTGTCAGAATGGCAATCATCAAGAAATCTACAGAGAGAATCCAAGATGGCGGCATAGGTAAACACCTACACTGCTGCCTCGCACAACAATTTCAAAACTTACAACTAAAAGACAGAACAGACATCATCCAGAACCACAGGAAAGCTGGCCGAGTGTAAGTTCTACAGCTAGAAGGAAAGAGAGGGGCTCACAGAAACCCAGAGGAGCTGCAAAAAGCTCAGGTATGGAGACGGAGACGCGCGCGCTGAGAGAGCAGGTGCCAGAGTACCTGGCTGGCTTTCTCTGGCGGGAGGGAAACGGAGACTCCCAACAGCACTGAACCCCTTATCCTATGAAACTAAACCCCAGATCCAGCCGAAACTCATACGGGGAGAGTTTGGACTGTGAAAAGGGAGAGGTGCACGGAAATTTAGGGGAGTCGCAGAAGATCAGGTCCTGTCTCGCACGCACACGGTGCTGCGCGGAGGACAGATTGCTGATTGTGCCGCTGGCTTTCGCGAGTGGGCGGGAAACAGACCCTCCCAACTGTGCCACTTCTGACTCCACTAAGCCCCTGTTTCGGGCGAAACCCTGGGGACCTAGACTCGTGTGGCCCTGGTGCGCAGGGGAGCTGGAAAGGCAGCGGTTAGAGGCACCGTGGGTGCGTGCACAAAGACCACTCCAGCAATTACCCAGTCACGTAAGACTCAGGGGCCGTGGAGGGCGGGCCGACTGGAAGGCAAGGCGGTCCCTTAAGCCCTGAGACTCCACCCATCCCAAGCTCAACAGAGGCTTCTGTGGCTTTGCGTCTGGTATCATAAGGCTGAATTCAACACAAGTTTCCCTGGCATAGTGAAAATGCCCAGACAAGGGAAGGGATCACAAACAAAAGAAATGGAGGGGAAAAAACGACTGGATATAGAGTTCAAAACCATGCGTGTAAGGTTTTTCAAGAATATGCTAGAAAAGATAGATAAATTTAGTGAGACCCAAGAGGAGATGAAAAAGGACATACTAGAGATGATAAAGGACCAAATAGAAATTAAACATACACTGACTGAAATAAAAAATATTATACAGAGTCCTAACAGCAGACTAGAAAAAGGCAAGAATCAAGTAAAAAATTTGAAATATAAAGAAGCAGACAACATTCAACTGGAAAAGCAAGAAGAGAAAAGAATCCAAAAATGTGAACATAATGTAAGGAGACTCTGGGACAGCTTTAAGCGTACCAACATCAGAATTGTGGGGGTGCCAGAAGAAGAGAGAGAGCAAGATACTGAAAACTTATTTAAAGAAATAATGACTGAAAACTTCCCACATCTGGTAAAAGAACTAGACTTACAAGTCCAGGAAGCACACAGAACCCCATATAAAAGGAATCCAAAGAGGACCACACCAAGACACATCATAATTAAAATACCAAGAGCAAAAGAGAAAGAGAGAATATTAAAAGCAGCAAGAGAAAAACAGTTTATTACCTACAAGGGAGCACCCATACGACTGTCAGCTGATTTCTCAACAGAAATGATGCAGGCCAGACGGGAGTGGCAAGAAATATTCAACGTGATGAATAGCAAGAACCTACAACCAAGAATAATCTATCCAGCAAAGCTAACATTCAGAATTGAAGGGCAGATAAAGAGCTTCACAGATAAGAAAAAGCTAAAGGAGTTCATCAACTCCAAACCAGTATTATATGAAATGCTGAAAGGTACTCTTTTAGAAGAGGAAGAAGAAAAAGGTAAAAGCCAAAAAATTATGAACAACAAATACATATCTATCAACAAGTGAATCTAAAAATTAAGTGAATTAAAAATTTGATCAACAGAATAATATGGTGAATATAATAGAATTAGGAGCACAGAAAGGGAGTAGACTGATAATTCTCAGGGGGAAGGGGTGAGGGGTGTACAGGGAGAGACTGGACAAAAATCATATACCTATGGATGAGATCAATGGGAGGGAACCAAGGGCAGAGGGAGGGGTGGGAGCTGGGTGGGGGGGTGCTATGGAGGGAAAAAAAAGAGAAACATGTAATAATATGAATAATAAAGATTTAATTAAAATAAAAAAAAATAAAAAAGAAATCTACAAACGACAAGTGTTGGTGAGAATGCGGAGAAAAATGAACCCTTGTGCACTGTTGGTGGGAATATAGACTGGTGCAGCCACTGTGGAGAACAGTAGGGAGTTTCCTCAAAAAACTAAAAATAGAACTCCCATTTGATCCTGTAATCCCACTCTTAGGACTTTATCCTAAGAAATCACAAACACCAATCAGAAAGGATTTATGCACCCCTATGTTCATACAGCACAATTTACAATAGCTGCAATTTGGAGACAGCCTAGGTGCCCATCAGCAGATAAGTGAATCAGAAAACTGTGGTACATTTACACAATGGAATTCTATGCTACCATTAAAAAGAAGGAATTCTTCCCATTTGCAGCAACCTGGGTGGAACTGGAGAGCCTCATGCTAAGTGAAATAAGCCATTCAATGAAGGAGAAGCACCATATGATCTCACTCATTTGTGGATAATAAAGAACATTGTAAACTGATGAACAAAAGGATAGATACAGAGGCAGGAAAGCATCAAACAGACTGTCAAATTACAGCAGGAAGATTAAGGAGAGGTGAGTTAGATAAGAGATCAACCAAAGGACTTGTATGCATGCATATAAGCATAACCAATGAACACAAGACACTGGGGGGTTGAGGTATGCCTGGGAATAGGGGGTGGGGGCAATGGGAAGATATGTAAAATAAAAATAAAATAGATATGATAGAATAGCCAATTATGGAAGAAGGAGAACATGGAATCATCACACTTCACTTTAGATGAGGATTAGCGAACTGGTGAACCAAATCTGATACCAGCTTGATTTTTTTTAATTAAAGTTTTATTGCAACACGTACAAAAATAATAATAATAATAAGTAAATAAATAAATAAATAAATAATAAAAATACATCCCAAAAACAAAATAACCAAGTACTGTAATAGTATCAGGTATCTCCTATCACTTTCCACTGATAGACATGGTTCTTCTGGGGACCGGTAAAGCATATATATTCCATCTCATGATTCAGGTTCATGATTCATGGTTAAGTTGGCTTATTCACATTCTCTAATTTGCAACTACATAAGATTATTGCAGAATCAGTAATGTGATGTGTGCTGTTTAGTTGTCATTCTTTGCTAATATTCTTAATATAAAGAATTTATGCACAATGGAATGCTTTTACATCTACTACAGTGTCTGACCCTAAATGAATGAATGAATGAATGACTTAAAGAGCAAATTAACTATATATCTAAGCTGATTGATACCAATACAACTTACCAATGTCTCCTAGTGAGAAACAGCATCCAAAATTCAACCTGAATTTAGATGGAATTATTCAGGTCATGGTATAATTTTAGGTCACCTGACTTTACTTTTTAGAATCTTTCAGCTATTGTAAGCTGTTGTTATGGAAACTTTTTCTATCAAATTATAGTTTTAATCAGTAATTTTAACATATGTGTGCATATTCCACATATTATTTTACAAAATTCATATTGACGTCAATTTTCTCTTCTCTCCAATGGAAAAAAAAGACAACACAGATATGTCCAGGCATTTGTGAGCAGAGTCACACACTCCTCATAATAGTAGTTTCATTGTTGAAATCTGTGACCACTGGCAAGAAAATACATCCAACTAGCCCTTAATGTGACCTCAGAACAAACAGCCCTCAGCAGAAGGGGAAATGCCTGCATTTCAAGAAAAGCCTGACTCTGGTTCAGCAAAAAGGAAGAATTAGCTCACCCACTTCCACTAAGTGGAAGCCATTCTTCCAATATGAGTGGAGTTAAGCATGACCCTTGCCAACTTAAAAAAAAAACACATATCTAAGACACAGTGTCATTTCAGGTGTTCTGGTAAAATCCTTCTGCCAAAGAATAAACTTTACCCCTTGTTTAGCAATGTCTCTATGAGTACGAAGTTTCTTATAACTAAAGACAGTGTTGTAAATGAATATAACTATAAAAGATGACTTCTAAAAATTCATGTCAATGCACAGATGGCTTAATCAGCACTCTTTCTAGAGAGTAGGCTTCAATAAGGAGGAAAAAGGAATGCCTTCCTTTCTAAAGGGTACTGTACTTCAGTACTCAGCTAGAAGTCTAGAGTCTGTGTAAAGCCTTCTTCTGAAGAACTATGGTACAAATGTCTACCCCCATCCTGTATTTCCTATTGTTATTATGTGTATATCTCCTCTATAAGATATAAACTCTCTGAGTGTTTGATGGGATACAATCTATAATAATAAAAAGGTAATATGCTGATTAAACCGGACGTCATTTTGGAAAAGCCAGGGCTGCGAGGTAAGCCCAGGCCCCAGGTGCCTGCCAGTGGCCAGAGGAGGGTAGCCTGGTTTTGGGGTGCCTTTCTTCATTGTAAATAAAGAAAGAACTGGACAGTCTATGACACATCTGTTTGCAAACATTGCACAAATGGCAATGCAGAATTTTGATCACTGAGAGAAGGGAAACAACGGGAAAGAGCCCCAGTATGTATATCCCTGATTTTCTGCCTGGAGAAACTTTCTGAATCATACATAATATATGGGAGGGGATTCTAAACAGAGCATGGTGGTCTCACTGAGTTGGGGAAACAGATCAGGAATTAGGGAGGCTGCAGTGGCTAGACTTTGTGGGCCAGTGTATCAGAGAAAAGGGCATTGCCCAGATAAAGAGCCCCAAACATCTACATGGAGTCCCATTGAATCTCCAGCTGAATACTGTGTCCTGCATACTTACAATGAGATTTCAAGTGGTTTGTCAAAGAACAATTGCTGAGAACAGAACAAACTACTAGGAAGCTATAAGCTAAACAAGTCCCAGCACTAATGAAAAATTGAGCGATGGTAGAGTTCTGATCCCACACAGTAATGAGACCTTTTTTATATATCTGGTAAAGTTAAGAGAGATCCCAGAAGGGCCATGCCTTGACATTAAGGCTAAATAGCCCTAGATTAAAGGCCACCATAAGTCCATACCAACAGAGCTTAAATTCAAGTCTTGAAAACCAATCTGCAGGCAATTTAACTGTCTTCCAAGTACAGCTGCTCTTTAAAGGAAGAACAAAAAATTTAAATACTTAACAATTATAGGGAAGAAGCAGGAAAGTAGGAATCAAAGTCAGGAAATATAAATAGACTAAAAAAATAATGATTGAAAGCAGACAAGAATTTAGACAGCTATTATTAATATGTTGAGGAACTTAAAGGAAAGCATTAACATAATATGGAGATAAATAGAAGATCTAGAAAAGAGCAAAATGTGCCCTGGCTGGTTTGGCTCAGTGGATAGAGCAATAGCCCATGGACTGAAGGGTGCTAGGTTTGATTCCAGTCAAAGGCATATGCCGGGTTTGCTGGCTTGATCCCCAGTGGGAGGCATTCAGAAGGCAATCAATCAATGATTCTCTCTCATCATTGATGCTTCTATGTCTCTTTCCCTCTCCCTTTCTCTCTGAAATAAATAAAAAATACATATAAAATAAAATAAAAAGAGCAAAGTGCAACTTCTAGAAATAAAAGATCCTATATAATAAAAGGCTAATATGTAAGTTGACCAAAAGGCAAAACAACTGGTCGCTATGATGTGCACTGACCACCAGGGGGGAGATGCTCAATGCAGGAGCTGCCCTCCGGTGATCAGTGTGCCCCCACAGTGGGAGTACTGCTCAGCCAGAAACCCTGAGCCGGGATCATGGCTGGTGAGCCTAGCAGCAGTGGTAGGAGCCTCTCCCACTAGGATGTTCAACTGATGACTTAGGCCCTAAGCTGTCAGTTGGACATCTCCTGAGAGCTCCTGGACTGCAAGGGGGTGCAGGCCAGACTGAGGGACCCCAGCCCTCAGTGCACAAATTTCATGCGTTGGGCCCCTGGTTCTTTATATTTCCCATGGCCCTACCTCAATGTCTCATAGATCTAGTTAATGTCCAATAATAATTACTGACATTTATGGAGCTTTAACTGACTTTCCAGCAGAGGGATAGCTCTGTGGTCTCACTTAGGTAAAATTATCAGTAATGATCTCATGAAGTAGGACTATTTTTGCTTTCACTTTAAGATGCTGACACTTAGGACCAGGGAGTAACTTGTTCAGGTTGCTTACACAGCCAGCAAATGGCACGACCAGAATTCAACCCCAGGCTCTCTGACTACAAAATCCACACGTATGAGCACCACCCCGCACTGCCTCTATGACCACTTGTTAAACCAGAGGAAAGAGCACAAGATCATTGAGTTCTTATGGTCACAGAGGGTGCAGAAAGGCAGTGGATGGTGATGAAAACCAGATCATTTCACACCAAAGTCCCATTAGGAGTTGGTCCTGCTCAGGGGCACAGACCCAAGGACTTTCTTCTATTCTATCAGAGCTTCTTTCGTGTGAAGAATGAGGAGAGGGAGGCCATCACATCCTGTGTTGTCAAGAAAGAAACATTAACACAGTGCTTCCAAATGAGCAGCTTCTAAAAGAAGGAAGAAAAATGATCCCAGAAGGAACAAATGGTACAGGTCGTGTTTTTGAACATATACCTAGTAAATGACTTTTTTTTTTTCATTTTTGAACCACAACACATATATTTTCTCACACACGTAGTTGATGCCCTGCCCATCCACAGACAGTCTGGAATACAGTGTGACAATTCAGTGAATGAGACAAATCCCCAGCGACTCCTCAGGCACAGAATAGGAAACAGGAGGCAAGAGGAATGCCTCTAGAAAGCCTATTGGATTGCTGCGTATGAATCATTTGCTAACATGCTCATTTGTGGAGGTCAAACCTCAAGGAACCTTTCCTTGTCTGGTGGGCCTGCCATGTTTACCTGAAGGGATCCCGGATCCACAGGTATGATGCAGCTGCTGAGAACTACATAACAATATAACTAAAACAGTAGTGTCAATATTGTATAACTTGATTCTGGAAGAAAGATTATTCCCACCAAACCTCAGTTAAGTTTGTGAAACACTTGGGAAATCTAATGAAAAGCCCTCCACCTTTCTCCCTATCCTGCATCTTTTCTCTCCTCCCACCTGCTGATACACAGAATCTAACCTCCATGACACCAAAGTCCTTTTCTAGACTCCCCTAATGAACCACAGTCTCCTGTGGTCAAATCCTCATTGTTTGATTGCTGTTTCTAGTCTGAATCAAATAATAGCAAATTAGGTAATCAGTTTCCATCACCAAACATAACAAACAAAAGGTTGGGGATTTTCCCAGCCGCTCTCAAGCTTGTTCTTCCCTCTTCTCCTTATTGCGCATTCATGTTTTGCATTATTGATAGGAAAATTATTCAACAGGAGAAAAGCTTATTTAATAGGACATGGAGAAGCCAATTCTTAGTTTTTGCCTCCAGAATAATGAGCAAATCTGAATTGTGGCCTAAATCTAGTCAGACAAAACCAAGCCATGGGGGTGAAAAACTTATCAGAAAGGGAGGAGTTGTTGCCCAAAATGAATGCTTCTTTGGAGAGCAGCAACACCAAAACAATTAGAGATAAGAAGAGAGAAACTCACTAACCAGTGGTCAGCAAAATCATTAGTCAACAGAGCTACAAACCACGCTCGCGAGCCGCAGTTTGCCGACCACTGCACTAAATCAAAGCAGATGAATAACTATCATTTTATTTTCAGTTAAAAGAGAAAAAGTATCTATAATAAGGTGTGAACTTCAACAGGTAAGGCTGGTATAGTCAAAGAGCAAATTGAATATCAGAAATGCTACATCGGGGTATCTATACCAGTAAGTAGCACATTACAGATGCCAATACTGGAGCTATTTCTGGTGCCACCAGAGGGGAGGCAGGGCTCACTTGGCTTAGTCCCTCCCTTGCCTGAGGTGTTCTGAAAACAGGAACCATTCCTTCTAATCCTGCCCTATTTCTGCTAGAGTTCCAACTCACTGGGTGTCCCCACTAGAAAGGCAGCTACTCGATGGCAGAGCTAAAATCCAAACCCATTCTGACTGTGGAGCTCACCAACTTGGCAAACTCTGTTGTCTCAATTTTTTCAGCTGTTCAGTGAAAACAATCATGATAATTTATTAGCTCCCTAAATGGATTATTATATGGCTTAAATTGTTTAAAATGCAAAAAAAAAAGCATCTAGATTGGTTCCAGACACATTGTAAGTGTTGAATGTACATCAGCTGCTAGCCTTATCCCAAGACAAAGACAGACAAAAGAATGCTTTATTGAAATAAGGGTGCTCACTCCTACATTTCCAGGGAGCTATATTGGATTCAGGATGAATCTCCTTACCTGGAAGGCTTTAAGCAAATGCTGGGTAAAAGTTCTGTCCCACCAAATTCCACCATGATGCCAACGGAAGGATGACTACAGACCTCCACAAGAGATAGACAAACACAGTGCAATCCCCATTATTTTGGTCTCACTAAGCATCAAACTGTAGAAATGTCACTCAATTAAGTGATTTCAAATTTGACCAATCTATAGACATACTCTGTTCCTTCAGAACAGAAAAAGAGTGTGGGGGAGAGGGTCTATGAACACATTCCCTCTCATGACTAACAGTGCTATTCACACATCATCCAGGCGAGCAATCACAGATTAAAAAGTCTTCAGTTCTTCACACTCCCTCACTTCCAACTGCCCATGCTGCTACTACTATTCTAGTTCAAGCGTTTAGCATCCTTTTCCTGAATACTTGCCGAGTCTTCCTGGAAACAATCTCCAGTCTGAAATTCAGACTCTAGAGTGACAACACAGTTAATGTGTTTCCTGCAAAAAATGCCACCATACTTTACAGTTCCTCCCGTCAAGAGACAGAGTTCACCCTGGCTGGTGTGGCTCAATTGTATGGGCATGGTTATATGGGTTGTGGGCTCAATCTCCAGTAGAGGGCATGCAGGAGGCAGCTGACCAATATATCACTCTCTCATTGATGTTTCCCTCTCTCTCCTTCTCCTTTCCTCTCTCTCTAAAAAAACAAAAAAAACAATAAACTATTTTTAAAAATAAATAAGTAAAGAGGGTAAGACTCTCATTTAAAAAATAAAGGGAGACAGAGTCTATCTCTCCACACTGGGATAATCATGTGACTCTGGAATAAACTAGATAATGGCTCTGATCAATTGTGAGCAGCAGAAGTGCCAAGTTCTAGCCTAGGTCTCAAGAGGCTGTGTAGCTCTTAGAAGCCATACCCACTACGTAAAGGACCCAGGCTCACCTGCTGCACATGAACACACTGCCCAGTCACCCTAACACCTGATTAACAGCCAGTCATCCCAGATGCTGCAGCTGCCATGGACCCTGTCAGCTGGCTGCAGCTGCAGGAGAGGCCTCACAGGGGCAGCTGAACTGGCTCAGACAAGAGTCACTGACCAGCTGGTCTACAGAGTGGCAGAATGAAATCCATAATAATTGTCGGAAGTCTCTGGCTTTAAGTAGTTTGCTATGCAACAAAAGAAAACAGATAAAGATTTCATTTAATGCTTTCACAATTACAGTTAAGGATATCAATTAAAAGAGAAGGACCATTCATAAAGGAGAAATTTTAAGGATACAAAGATAAATAGAAACATTTATAAATAGAAGATTTTTAATTTCCCCTTCTCTGTTCATGAAAGCTAAGTTGTGTGGGGAAAGGGAAAGATAATAAGAATACAAAATATCTAAAAATCATAGTTATAAGGTAGACTTGATTAATACTTATTGAATTTTCCATCTTAAAGACAGAGAATTACCTTTTTTTTCAAATGCCATAAAAGTAGTACAAAATAAAATAATAGAAGACTTTTACACACGGAAACTTAAAAACTCATAATCTAAATTTCTAGAAAGCAATAATAATGAAAATACTACAAATTAAGTCTATAAAATGCAGCTAATGCACTGTTTAAAGGAGATGTTTGGCATTAAATCTGCCTCACAAATTTAGAGAACAAATAGCAAATAATCCAAACTAAATTTAAAAAAATAACAAGATGGAAAATAAATTATAAATAAGAGAAAAAAATAATTAAAATGAAAGGATTTATTGTTTTGTTGACCAAAAGTGCTGTTGACCAAAGTATCTGAGTCTTTGTAAAGATCTATATCTTCTTCCCTTGGAATTTATTTGTCCTTAAAAATCCAACTCATGTACCACCGTAATCCATTCTCTCTTGAGATTGTCCTTGTTAAACTTCACGGTGTTTCTCTCAGTGTAGCAGGATACATAGATATTTATAGATTCTTATTCTCTTTACATTCAATCTTTCAATAGTTGGTCTCTACTGACAGTCAAGCTGTCACATTTGACCTTTTGTATTGATTTATACCTGTACACACCTGCTTCTGTGTGTATAAACAATAAAGCACAGGAAGGCTTTGGTTGCTATTACAGTTACTGAAGTGGTTTCTTTTCTTTGTGATAGTGACTATTTTAATGTTGATATTCCTATTTCTGCATATGTTGAGTACCTTTTTCAGAACTATATTCTTCTTACACATATTTCTATTAATTTGGAGAGTTGGGGTGTGGGTCTCTCACTACTTTATGACAACTATCCCTTAGCACAAGATACTTTTTTACTTCAAGGAAACTTTGGTCACTGGGGATGCATATCAGTATATGTAGCAGTTGTCTTTGAAGATACTCTCAGTCATGCTACTGTACTACATTAATTTGTTTTGGCCCATGCTTAACAAACAATATAAGCAATGCTGTTACTCACTTGTCACAATTCATTGCCTAAGTTACATACATCTTATGATTACTAGTTGATCCATCTAAAGTTAAGCTGTCACATGTTATTGTGTAGTTCTTTGCCTCAGTTTATCCTAACACAGCAATATTTATGGATTTTTCCCTTTGCACTTGATCTTTTAATAATTTGATCTCTTCTGGATGACTAAACCCATCAGACCTGTCATTGACATTGATCTTCACTTATACTATTAGTACTATTAGTACTCGAATGCTAGCTAATTTACTAGAATTCCTAAAGGCTTATTTTTAAAATTTTATCTTTATTGTTTCAAGTATCACATATGTCTCCTTTTTTTCCCATTGACCTCTTTGGAGGTTTATTTTAATATTGGCATATGCTTTGAAATCGTTCAAATATAAAAGAAATCCTATCATCTTCATTCCCTTCTTTTGTTTTGCTGTTTTTTCCTTAATGGTTTCTGTGTCAAAAAAAAAAAAAAGCAGGAAGAATTAAATTTCCTTAAATTATCCCTAATTTCTATTTTTTTCCTTAAGAATGTTACTAATGGCTTTAAGTCTCTGAGTCTCAAAATATCAATAATCAATTTCTACTTGGCAGAAACCATTTCTTCCTTATAGAAGAAGTATTTTTATCAATTTTTTTTACTTCATTTCAATATTCTCTAACCTGGGCCAACTGAAATGTTAGACTTTTATCCTGTTCAACTCTAAGTGTGCCATAGTTCAAAGGCAGGTGCTCTTTAAATGGGAACAACTCAGTCAGTATTTGTTGAATTAAGTCCTTAGACATATTGAAGAAAAAACTTACAGGTCCAAGACTCTTAAATTACTGTGACTATCTCATCTGTGGTTGCTCTTGGTACCCTAAATGGTTCTGTTTTCCCAGTTTTTTATTATAGCTTCATATAGAACACACAATCAATAGCACAGCCCATCTGGGAAATACTGGATAAAAGATTAACACTAAGCAAATAGAATTCAAGGAGCCACTACATGTAGTGAAAATTACCTAGCCATTTTCCTAGCTTTTCTAAATCTTGATGTATTACAATAAGAAAGTGTGTTGAGATGCAACCTAACTGAAAGCTCTTTGTTAAAAATCTCATCCCCCTAATTCTGCCTTAAAAGAAAGAAAACAGTCAAGTTTTGATGTTTATTCTAAGACTTGGTGATACTATGATTTCATGTATTTTTTATTGTTCATTTGCTGGAATAAAGAGAGGAAAATTTTATTCCTTGGGATGAAATGCTTTCTGCTGGAACACAATTCTTTTTCTTATTCAAATCTTTTAGTACTTTATGAGATTTAAAAGCAATAAAATATCTGCACCTGCATTTTTGTGGGACTAGAAAACATGATTGAACTGAACTGTGTTCATGGAGGTCAAGCAGGAAAAATCTATTTGACACCATTAGCCTCAGGGTCCCAAGTGAGCACATAAAACATATTGTACTTCCCTATCTGAAAACATATCCAGGATCTATTTATACAATGCCAAACATGTGGAACATGAACAACCCAATCAATTAGTCACCTAACAGTCTGCATGGTGCCAAACAGCTGGATACTCAGAAACTTCCAGATGAATGAGTGAATTTTTCACTTTTCTTCTGAATTTTTTTGGCAGCATATGAGCACAGCCAAATGTGGCACTTTTGATTGTGTTGTTACTTTCAGACATCAGGTTCCAGAATATCTTAAAAGTCATAGCCCTTGAATATCCAAACAAAACTTATTTGGAATGCAGTATTTCAAGATTCATTGTGATTAAGAATTGATATTGAACACTTACAAGGGCAAATATCAGGGCTCTTAAATAAATTTGTATGTTTCGTTAATAGATTTTAGAAGGCAAAGCATTAATGTTCTGCTTTCTGGGGGGGGAATATTTACATAGCAATCATCTGCCTTATGTTTTTTATGTACTGCATTTTTAATTCATCCGGTTATGGTGCCCATCCTCTAAGCTTTCCTTGCTATCTGAGTGGTTTCTCCAGGAGGATGTGGGACAAAAAAAAGATTGTAGTTGGCAACAGAAAGATGAAGAAGGAAAGGGTCTGACATCCAGAGGTCAAAATGGGACAAAGCTTTGGTAACATCCTTAGTTGCAGAGGGAATAATAACTGACATCCATGTGCAGGGGGAGATGCTCCTTTGGGGAAGGCCAAGGGGATGGGAGATATACTCCCCCATTCAAGGACAGCACAGAGAAACTGGGAATTTAGACCAACTCCAAGGAAGAGGAAGAGACTAGGATCTGTGGCTGGAAATTTCTAAAGGTGCCACCATAATTCTTTCCCTCCTCTTCTTCCTTTTCCCTCTACCCCCTCCCCTTCCTCCTCCTTCCCCTTTTCTCCTCTCCCTTCTCCTCCTCCTCCTTCTCCTTCTCCCCCTTCTCCTCCTCCGCCCCCTTTCCTCCTCCTCTTCCCTTTCTTCCTTCTCCCCTCCTCCTCCCCCTTCTCCTCTTCCTCCTCCTTCTCCTCTTCTTTCTTCTCCTCCTCCCCCTTCTACACCTCCTTCTCCTCCTTTCCTTCCTTCTCTTCCTCCTCTTCCTCTTCCTCCTCCTCTTCCTCTTCCTCTCTCTCACCCTCTCTTCCTCCCTCCCCTCTTCTCTGCATATCTATGACTCAGACTTAAAAATATAATCCACAGCTCCACAAATAGAACCTTTTCATATGCTCCTGACCTCATTTCTAACCACCACTCCATCTCCTCTTTCTCCCCAGCAAATGCCTCTGAACCCTCAGTCTTCTAGAAGCACTCCCGGCCTGGCTACCAGACACTCTCTTACTCCCTGCAGGCCAACTTCTGTCACTGTTATTCAGTGTCAGATCTACCCTGAAGCTAATGAAACTTATACTGAAGGACCCCTCTCTTCAACGGGCCTATTATCTAAGACCTTGGGAGTGGCCCTAGTAAAGTGTATATTTTGGTAAAATTTGCAATGTGACATGAAGTTGCAAGCCCTCTGGCACCAGAAATATGTTGAAATGGAGGCAAAACAAGATTCAAAAGGTACAGATCCAGAAACCAGTCTATGGAAAGTTACAAATGGAAGATCAAAATCTCACAAGTACAGCTGAAACTAGTTTGGCTCAGTGGATAGAGTGTCAGCCTATGAACTGAAAGATCCTAGGTTCAATTCCTGTCAAGAGCATGTACCTTGGTTGTGGGCACATGGTTATGGGCACATCCCCAGTAGGGGGCGTGCAGGAGGCAGCTGATCAATTTTCTAACTATCCCTCTCCTTTCCTCTCTGTAAAAAAATCAATAAAATATGGTTTTTTTTAATCTCATAGTCAAAATGAATGTTCTCTCTTATTAAAAAGTATATAATCAGCATGAGACATACAATTATAAACACACCATATATTTTTTTCTTTTTAATGAGACCAGTATGAATGAAATGAATCGAAGGTTCCACATGGTAGGGCTATTATGTCTGTGTTTGAATTAACACTATTTATGCATCTGAAATCATTAAATGCATCTTAGCATACCTGATACATCTTGTTCTGATCAAAGACTATAGATGTTTCATTTAAAGCTCTACACAGAATTTCCATCAACACAGAAAAATTGAGTGAAGAAACAAGTGTCTCAATAAAAAAATTCCTTGGCTTGTAGATGCATGACTCTAATTCTGCCTCTATTTTTACATGGCATTCTCCCGTGTGTGTGTGTGTGTGTGTGTGTGTGTGTGTGTGTGTGTCTTAATTTCCCTCTTCTTATAAGGACATCAGTGATATTGGATTTGAGATTACCCTAATCCATTAAGACTTCATCTGCACTTTATTACATCTGCAAAAACCATATTTCCCAATCACATCATATGCTCATTAGGAAGTCATCCAATGGCAGCATAAGAGTAATTTATTCACAGTCATGTGGCTTAGTACAATGTGAGTACAATTTAATACAAGTTTAAATGCATTTGATTAACTCTTGAGCATGCCTTAATTCAGATTAATTTTGTGCATTTTCAGAATTATTGATTCTATTAAAATCAATATATTCTGAAGAAGTATGCCAGTGGGAGCCAGACACATAAAGGGAGAGAAAGAAAATTGGTAGAAGATTCAAACTGTCTTAGTCATCTGAAATAATTACAATATTTTTAAATTTTGTAGTTAGTTATTTCTTTACTCATGCTAAGTAAATATCACCTTTGTTCCTAATTTTATATTAAAATTTTGTGTTCTTTTTCTTAGAAAAAATCCCCAAAACATATTAATGACCTCACTGTTATAGCAGAATTTCACCAATTAAAAATCTAAGAATCTCCTGCCTCAGAATCACATGAGACCCAATTCCACATCTACAGAAACAGCACCTGCAAAGATAGCTCTGAGACTTACATTTTTAATAAGATCTGAGTGTCATTCTTGTGCATATTCAAGATTGAGAGATGCTGCTCTTTTAGAAATGTGTTCTTGAAAATATCTAATAATCTACTTCTTACCAACCCCATTTTCCCAGTTCTCATCTTCATAATTTCTGTGACATTTGACACAGTTGAGCTCCCTTTTTCTTGAAAAGTGGAGCTTGTTTGAGTTAGTTCCTGTACTTCCCTGATTTTTTTCTCCTACTTCTTTTGGATCTCCATCCTCTGAGAGCTGGCATATCATCCAAGGTTCTTATTTTGACATTACTACTACATTAGTGAACTGATTCATTATCAGACCCAATTATCACTTGGAATAGTTTCCTAGGGCTGCCATAACAAATTGCCACAATAAGGGGGAGAGGGGACTTTATACAACTGAAATTTATTCTCTCACAGTCCTGAAAGCCAGAAGTCTGAAATCAAGGTGTTACCAAGGTGCCTGAAGAATCTGCTCAATTCTGAGGGTTCTTGGTAAATCTTGGTTTCCTTGGCTTATAGATGCATCACTCCAATTTCTGTCTCTGTTTTTACATAGCATTCTTGCGTGTGTGTGGGGGGGGGTGTCTATGTCTGTCTTAATTTCCCTCTGCTTATAAGGACACCAGTGATATTGGATGTAGGATAACCCTAATCCATTAATTTAAAAAAAAACACACACAGATGTTTAACATTACCTGATTACATCTGCAAAAATTATATTTCCCAATCAAATCATACTTATAGGTTCCAGGTGGGCATGAGTGGTGTGGGAAGACACTACTCAACCCAGCGCATCACCTTGGTGCAAATGGTTCCCCACAACTTGAGAACTGGTCTTTGAAATGTCCCAATAACTCATTAAACTCAAAATAAACTGAACTGGATTCTTCAAACTATCTTCTCCTTTCCACTCACCTATGAAACAATTCCCTGAATAGTGAACAAACCTTGAAATTGTTCTTCACATAGACCCAGTGTGATCAGATCAAACCAGGACACCCATGCTACCATAGTGACAAAGTGTGTCCATGTAACTTTGTCATGGAGCCAACCCTGATAAACACTGTTCTCACTTTGCATGCATCATTCATCATGGCCTCACAAAATTAGATTGAGTGCTGTGGCCTTGAAATTATTTCATCATTATCATTTAATCTTAGCCTAAGAAAACAAATATTTCAGTATTATAAAGTGGCTTAATCTTCACTGTGATTAAATTGCTAAAGTTCAATTATTTATTCACTTGAACTCACCATCTCAGTAAACAGTTTGCAGTGAGTTAATAGAGTTAAGAAAAATAGAAGCACACAATATATTGTGTTTATTGTATCTGTCTAAAACTATAGGGATATCCTCAATACTGTGTTTTGGGGTAATGATACCTGCTCATTTAGCAAGAGTGAACTCTAAAAATTAACATCTCATGCACTAGGTTGCTGGTTCAATTCCCAGTCAAGGGTGCATGCCTGTGTTGTGGACCTGATCCCTGGTAGGGAACAGGCAGGAGGCAGATGATCAATGTTGTGCTTTCACATAGATGTTTCTCTCTCTCCCTCTCCCTTCCCCTCTGTAAAAATCAATAAATTCTTTTTAAAGAAAACTGAATGTTATCATTTGAAGAAGGAATTATCATAATTTAAATAAGTAGTATTCTACTTCTACGGACTACGAAGGATTTTATAGATAATCTGGTGGTGATCATAATTACATGTTTGGAAAAATAAATAGTCAGAGACTGATAGCTTAAGATATTTGTTTCTGATAGAGCTCTAGTGCCTTGTAGCTGAATCAAAGTGAATCTGAGTAATTGTGGTCATTCTCTAAACATTTTTTCAATTGCCAAGTAGTCATAACTTTCCCTCGAGTATACTTTGGAAAAGGGACAAAATTAAAATCTCTATAAAATTCTTTAACTGTTCTTTGTTTTTTTTTTAAAAAAAACAGATGTTTAACATTTATTTATATATTTCCCTATTTCTATCCAGCAGAATATTATAACTACTTCCTTAATTATTACATCTGTTGAAATCAATGTTTATTCGGCCCAACGAATTATATAATGTGATAAATTGCTTGAAACAATATGACAACATTCTGAAATCATGTTTTTCCTTTGCTCTATACAAACAGAGAAAGAAAATTTTAAAGGAAAACTGGAATTCTGCAAGGTTGCATGGCTGAATTTTAGTTCAAAATTCATAGTACTCAGGCCTTAATTTTGTGGTTGAATAGGTGTCCCTTATAAGGCATTCTTTATCTAAGCAGCAATATTCCAAGCAATTACACAGAATTACAAGGTCATTTATTGCTCACAATATTAGAAATGGGATAGTTGCACTGGTAATTAAAATGGATTGTGGACTCATCAAAGGTTATTTTGAAATGGTCTGCGGAAAGGGCACAGTTTTCTGTCACTCACTTAGAAATTATTCTCTCCAAGACTTGCCAGTTGATTTTTTAAAGGGCAATTCAAGAGCCAGGAAGGGGTATTGAATATAATTTTAAGACATAAAGAAAAATTACAGCATAAGTTTACAATGAACAAACTGTCCCAGATTCCCAAACGGTGCTATCTGTAGTTTGAACACAGAAGTGTGGGAGGGGGAGAGGAGATAGCCATATGGCATGGGCCACCCTTCTCCAATACAAAAAGTTATTAAATCTCCTGGAGTTGGCTAAAGGAAACCATAATTATTTTCAAATAGAAAAAAAAAGCCACAAATTTCCTTTCCCTCTCCTTACAGACCATTTTCTTATCCCAAGTTACATATTTTCAACTTCATCACACAACAGAATGGTAGGTCAAACTCCCATGCTCAGCATATTAAAATTCTTTCCTACCCCTGAACCTGTGGCACCAACAAGACTGCTATTTCAGTATCATGATTATTTTATACTCGCCCTGTGGTTTTCCTATCAGTTGTTTTTCAGGGTCAAGAGACACAATTGAGAGCAAATATACTATTCATTATAACTGTCTTCAAGAAATAGTTAAGGCTATGTTTCCTATTTTCTCAACTAGCATTTCCACAAAGCACCATAAGTGTGTCTTTACCATCTCCAGTGAAGTGTCAGTACCACCCAAAGAAGACATTGAGAAGTGAAGGGACCAAAATAGTATTTCTAGTGAGGGTCATGACCCAGTTTTCTCAATATAGATCTTTATCTAATTTACCTCAAATCCTACTGCCTCCCTGTACATGTACAATGGAAATTAAGCAGTCACAAAATATAAAAATTGATAAAAAGCTATTCTGTGTTTCTGGTGGAGACATTTTTCTAATTTAATGAAACCACTAAAACAAAATTTACTAGACTAAGGGTTTTCAGGTACAAGGGAATCTGCTTTCCAAAAAAAATCCAAAATTGAATAGAATATTATATGTCAACTGTAATTAAAATATTTTTAAACTAGGGTCCCAGTGCACAAAATTCGTGCACTGGGGAAGGGTCCCTCAGCCCAGCCTGCCCCCTCTCACATACTGGGAGCCCTCAGGGGATGTCCCACTGATGGTTTAGGCCCACTCTCCATTGGAAGCAGACCTAAGCCACAGTCTGGCCTCCCTTTGCAGGAGGTGACCAGGCTGATCAGGGGAAGGTGCCAGCCCCATGACCCTGCTGCTACAGCCACTGCCAGTCACTGCAGCCACCAATGTATTTTCATCAACACAAACTCCAGTCCCTTCACCATGAAAAAATGACAACTTTCTTTAGGCATTTTCAAGATATGTCTTTCATAGGATATGACATTTCTTTCTTTCTTTTTCTGTTTATCCTCAACTGAGGATATGTTTCCATTGATTATTTCCCCTCCCCTCAAATCCCAGGCTCAGCCCATACTCCCCACCCCACTGATTGCCAGCTCGGGCCACCCAGGCTTTAGGCTTGCACTGGGGGCCCCACCTCTCCCATCACCCCTCCAATGGCTGGCTGGGAGTGACCTGGGTGCCAAGGAGGTTCCCAAGACCCAGGCATGTATGCAAATTAACTGCCATCTTTGTTGGGTTAATTTGCATACTCACTCTGATTGGCTATTGAGGTAGTGGAGGTATGGTCAATTTACATGTTTCTCTATTATTTTTTTTAATCTAAAATAATGCCTCTACTTTTTCCCAGTGACAGAATTATCATGCACTTCAAGTTAATTCCTTTGTATTTTCATAATGCCAAAAATTGCAAGTGTACTAACTAGCATCAATATAAGACCCATAAAATGTCTGTCTCTGGAGTGGAATTCTAAAGTCACTACAGAAATACTAATGAAAGAGGAGTTGATCTTGGGGAAGGATTGCCTGTTTTCTAAAGAATGTGACAGTGTGATTTCAGCAACTCTCTTTGAAAAATACTTGGGGAGATATTTAGGGTGAGCAGAAACCTTGCATGTTTATGATTGCTAAACGCATCCCGTTACTCTTCAGCTTATCATCCTGGTGAACTGAATGCATCTAGCAGCACACAGGCCCCTTCCCCAATGTAAAGAAGCACATAAAGTGTGTGCTTATTCAGTTGGTTGATCATCCATCGAGCTATGAATGTTTGAGGCTGTAGAATGGCCAAACATACTTATCAGATGAGAAATGTCTAAAGATGATCATTTGAAGCACTTAACATTTTTGAGAAACACTATACTGGGGAAAGAGTGAAGAATATGGGATATAATTTCACATATTACTCAGAAATTCTTCAAAGCTTAGAATCAGGTGTCAACAATAAAATACTCAGAAAGAATCCTTATAATCATTAACTATGTGTTAAATTAATGAATATTCTTTAGATGTGTCATATACAGTATTTCAAACATTCTCAGGGTCACATCTCTTCACATATTAACAATTCTTATATGAGGGTGCATTGTACAATTGATGTGATGGATAATTAAGTTTTCTATCTTAGCTGGATTGAAAAGAATAGTTTGTCTTGCAATCAATAGAGATTTAGTTTTAATGGTATATATTTCTAATTCATTTTTAAATGCCGTTGGGCTGTTCTGATGAAGTTGAACCTTGAATTTGAATGCCATGGATTTATTTTTAATGGAAAATTTTATGTAAGGTTTTATCAATTTTCATTCTGCCAACAAAGATGATTAAAAATACATGTACCAAAAATAAATAAATAATAAAAATATGTACACCAATACTATCTGTTTCAAAAAGTATATTCTAATAACAAAAATATAGGAAAATCTTTATCTCAGATTGTTTTTTATAAAATTAACTCTATGAAACATTCATATTGTCCTGTTTTCTTTCCCCTCTTGCTATGAGGACTTGTATCATATTGGAAGCACTCTTCCAGGATATTGTGGCACAAACACTCCCACAGCTGTGAATGGCCATTCACAGCCCCATTCCTGTAGACCAGGAACAACTCAGAGCAAAGCATGGCAACCACACTATCGAGAATGTGGAGACATATCCAGAATACTTTCCTCTTGATCGCTAAAGTCAAAATAAGTTATAGTCCAGCTTCTTTGAATAGATGCTATTTTATTTAAATAGTATCTATTTAAACTAAACTTTATTCACATCACTATGTTAGGACCCAGAGCAATGGCCGAACACTGGCCTTTTGTTGAGGTCAGTTTCATGTCTAATGTTCTCTCTGTTCAAATGTCTCCTGAGCTGGCGGGGGAACAGGCCTGGTAATTTTATCCTGTGAATCTTTTCTGTCTCTAAGGTCTCAGATCTAAAATTAGCTTGCTTCTGGCTTTAACTCCTTGATTTTGGCTCCTTCTCCTCAACCTGGCCCACCGACAGCCAATGGAAGCCAAACCCAAGTTATGCATGCTTCTGATCCACAAAGTATACTCCCATTTCTGAGCCACCCACCCCCAATCTTCCTTCCTTTCTCACTACTCTGAACTCCTCCCAGGTAATCACATTTGGAAAGTGTTTAGATTCATTTATGTAGTTGATATTTTGGCAAACCTTTTCTCTGGTCCAACTCTTATGAAGAGAAGTTCAACCACAACTCAAATACCGAGTAAATATTTGTTAAATAACAGGACAAAAACAGAATTAACTGATTAGATCCAGTAATTCTTATTCACATACTGTACTTAATAACTATCTTGATTCCCAGGTTTGGCTGTAGAAGGAATTTTCCCTTAGGTCTTCAGAATACTTTTGTAAACATGTATTTTCTTCAGATGAGCAGATAATGAGAAAACAAAGACTGTCAACAAAAGAATAACCAGTATCTTTTTTTATTTAATTTCTCAACTAGCATGTTGGTAGGGCTGTGGAGATCAAAATTGTGGCTGGACATGGGACTTCTTCAACATAAAAAAAAAAACAGACTCCATTCTCCTATTATAATACTGTCATTTTAAGATGGTTGCTGAGGACAAAAGAGTGGAAATGACTTGTCCCAATATAATATATGAGGAGAGGAGAAAATGGCAAACTTGGAATGAAAACATCTCTTGACTATAAATTAGCTTGCTATGGAAAAGTAGATATGAAATCTTCCTAAGTCATGTGGAATGGTTAATTCAAATGTACAAAATTAAAAGATGAAAGGTTCAGAAAAATTCACAATCACTTTTGATATTTAAGACCTCCTCCTCAGTAATTAAATATTTATGAAATAAGAAATATAAAATATTTTATCCATACTATAAAATATCTTGATCTAATTAACATTTATAGAACATTAAAACTACAAAGAAAAACAATATACATTCTTTTTGAGCACTTATTAGCTGTTCACAAAGATACTCTATATCTTGGGAAATGTAATAAATGTTAATAAATGTCAAAAGATTGAAATATTATACAACATATTCTCTGACCACAATAAAATTAAATCAGAAATCCATAGCAATAAAATATATTTTTAAAACTACTACTTGTAAATTAAATAACACACATGTGGATAACCACTGAATCAAAGAAAAAAATCAAGAAAAATATTTCAAACTGAATGATAAAATACAATGTATCTTTTTTATGCAATTAAAGCAGAATTGTAAAAGGAATATATAATTTTTCATATCTAAATTTAAAAAGTATAAAGTTCTGAAATTATAATTAATCATATTAACAGAATGAAACAGAAATCATATAATTTAATCAATGCAGAAAAAGCATTTAAGCCATTTATGATTTTAAAATAAAACTGAGGAAACCAGGAACTTAAGGGAATTTTCTCAGTATGAATTATCTCAAAACACTAGCTAATATCATATTTAAAGGTAAGATATTGAGTGCTTTGACCTGAGATTGAGAACTGGGCTAAGATTTCCACTCTCACAACTTCCATGCAACATTATACTTGAAGTTTTAATTTAAAAAGTTCATACCAATTGGAAAGGACAAAAAAAAAAAAGGCTTTAGTCATAGATGGTATCATCCTGTACATTAAAACGTCAAAGAAATCCACAGAACAGTGACTAGGTGAAATAATTAAGTTTAGCAAAGTAGCAGGATACAAAGTCAATATAAAAGTAACAACAAACAGTTGAAAAATAAAATTTGTGAACAATGCCATTTATATTAACATAAAAAATAAAATATTGGGAATAAATTTAACAAAAGACATGTAAATCCTCTGCACCAAAAACTATAGAATATTGTTCAGAAAAATCTAAAAATACTTAATAAATGGACATATATACCATGTTCATGAATTTGAAGAGCCAGTCGAGTTAAAAAAAAAAAAAGTCCTTCCCAAATTGTTCTACAGATTCAATGTAACTCCTGTCACAATACCAACAGGTTTTTTATTTAAGTGGACAATTAGAATTATAATCACATAAGAGAATAGCAAAATAATCATGAAAAGAACAAAGGTGATTCAAGTGTGAGTTCAAGAATTGCTATAAAAGTATATTGATCAAGACAGGGTGTTAGGAGTCATAAATACAGGTAAATAGATGAATAAAACAGAATGCTTTATAGAAATAGACCCACATATATATGGTCAATGAATTTTTTACAGAAGATCTCAATGTGAAAGGAAAGACTTTTCAATAAATGATGGTGGAATAACTATATAAACCTTAGAGCATCTTTCACACCATACACAGAATTAACTTGAAATAGCCAAGGCATAAATGAAAAGCTAAAACTCTAAAACTTCTAGAAGACAATAAAACAAAAAAGGTTTGCTCATCAAAAAATATAGTTAAGCCTGGCCCACATGGCTCAGTGGTTGAGCATCAACCTAAAAACCAGGTCACAGTTCGATTCCCAGTCCCAGACATATGCCTGGGGATGGGCTCGGTCCCTGGTGTGGGGTGTGCAAGAGGCACCAATCAATGATTGTCTCTCATTATTGATGTTTCTATCTCCCACTTCCTTCCTCTCTGAAACCAGTAAAATATATTTTTTAAAACATAGTTAAAAATATGAACTGGAAATCTACACATTGAAGAAAACATTTGTATTACACATATCTGACAAAGGATTTGAATCCAAATATATAAAGAACTCCTACAAATAAAAAAAAAAACAACACAATTGTTAAAATGAGCAAAGAACATGAAAAGCCACTTCACATAAGATATTCAAGTGGCTGATAAATACATTAAACAATCCTCAAAACTGTTAGTCATCAGACAAATGCCAAGTAAAACCATAATTAAGTACCATTTTATATCCACTAAATTGGCTTAAAAAGACTAAGAAAACAAAATATTAGTGAGGATATGGAGCAACTTAGAACACTCATCCATTGCTGGTAAGGTTTTAAATTGATATAACACTTAGAAAAATTATTGGTAGTTGTTTTTATAAATATCAAGAGAAATAAAACATATGTCCACAAAAGAATACCTGTAGAAGAATCTATATACAGTAGGCCTTCAGGTTATTTCGGAAATCCGTTCCCATGGTGAGACGTAAGGCAAATTTTGCCTTAAGTTGAAACCCACCTACATAAGCAAAAAAAAAAAAAAAAAAAATTAAAAGAAAGATGACAATGCCTGACCTTTACTTGTGGTAAAAAACATAAAGCACGTATGTTGAAACAGCAGAACTTTTTTTTTTATAAATAAATAGGAAATAGCAAAGTAACCCGAGGACTGCCTATATATAAAAAGCCAGTGACCAGAACGCCAGAACAACTGATCACTTTGACGCCCACTATGGCCAGCATACCAGCCCAAATGGGGGGTGGGGCCAGCTGGCCAAACTTCCACAGTCCCCCCCATCCCCCTCCCCAGGCCAGCACCGCCCCTATTGCCCCACCCTGGCCAACCTCCTGCAACCTGCTTGGCCCCACCCCAAATCAGCCCCCCACACACACACACACACCTCATTCAGGGACAGGGCCAACTGGCCAACTGCCTGAGGTCCCTCCCTACAGTCAGCTCCACCCCCTGATCAGCTCCCACAACACCAATCAAGGTCAGAGCTTGCTGGCCAATCACCTGCAGCCCCTCCCCCCAGGTGGCCTGGCTCTGATCAAGCCCTAATAGAGGCCTGATCTGGGCAAGCTGGCTGGCCAACCTCCTGCCATCTCCTCCTCCTGAAAGGCCCGGCCCCAATCTGCTCCAACTGGGGCCAGGCCAGCCGGACCCCATCTGTGCATGAATTTGTGTACTGCACTGGCCCTCTAGTATGACATAATAGCTTTTATCAAAATTACTGTCTTTCCATAGGAGAACAGATAAGCAAGTGTGGCATATTCATACAATAAAATGCTCCTTAGCAACAAAAGAAAAAATGAACTATTGATGCCCGAAACAACATGGGTAAACCTCAAAAATATTATGTGGAGCCGAAGAAGCCACTCACTTCATACCCAAAATTCACAAATAGGCAAAACAAATCTGTCATGACAGAAACCAGAACATTGGTTGCCTATGAGAGTTAATGATGGGAAAATTTTTAGGATAAAAGGATTGTTGTTTTATATTGTGAGGCAGTGGTCACATTTATCAAAACTCATTGAATTGTACTCTTAAGATCTGTGCATTTCACTGATGTAAACCTTCCCTCTAACAAAAAATTTAAGAAAGAAAAATATGCTCCAAGTTATTTAGGAAAATAATGCTTTCCCAAAAAGGTAATGTCTTTTATTATTAGTAGTAGTAATGTGTTATATGTATACATATCTTCCCATGGTCCCCCCTCCCAGGCATACCCTAATGCCCCAGTGTCTTGTATTCATTGGTTATGCTTATATGCATGCATTCAAGTCCATTGGTTGATCTCTTATCTACCACACCTCTCCCTAACCTTCCCCTGTAATTTGACAGTCTGTTTGATGCTTTCCTGCCTCTGTATCTATCCTTTTCTTCATCAGTTTAAAATGTTCTTTATTATCCACAAATGAGTGAGATCATGTGGTGTTTCTCCTTCATTGACTGGCTTATTTCACTTACATAAGGCTCTCCAGTTCCATCCAGATTGCTGCAAATGGTAAGAATTTCTTTTTTTTAATGGCAGCATAGAATTCCATTGTGTGGATGTACCACAGTTTTCTGATCCACTCATCTGCTGATGGGCACCTAGACTGTTTCCAAATTGTAGCTATTGTAAATTGTGCTGCTGTGAACATAGGAGTGCATAAATCCTTTCTGATTGGTGTTTGCAGTTTCTTAGGATATATTCCTAAGAGTGGGATTGCTAGGTCAAATGGGAGTTCTATTCTTAGTCTTTTGAGGAAATTCCATACTGTTTTCCACAGTGGCTGCACCAGTCTCCATTCCCACCAACAGTGCACAAGAGTTCCTTTTTCTCCACATCCTAGCCAACACTTCTCCTTTGTTGATTTGTTGATGATTGCCATTCTGACAGGTGTGAGATGGTATCCCATTGTCGTTTTGATTTGCATCTCTCGGACAATTAGTGACTTTAAACATGTTTTCATATGTCTCTTGGCCTTCCTTCTGTCATCTTTTGAAAAGGTTTTATATAGATCCGTTACCCATTTTTTATTGGATCATTTATCTTCCTTTTGTTAAGTTGTATAAGTTGGGTAGATGTTGGAGATTAAACCTTTATCAGTGATAACATTTGAAAATATGTTCTCCCATACAGTGGGCTTTCTTATTGTTTCATTAATGTTTTCTTTTTGCTGTGCAAAAGCTTTTTATTTTGATGTAGTCCCATTTGTTTATTGTTTCTTTAGCTTCCATTGCCCTTGGAGCAGTATCAGTGAAGAAGTTCTTTCAGCATATGTCTGAGATTATGCTGCCTGTGGATTCCTCTAGTATTTTTATGGTTTCCTGTCATATGTTTAAGTCCTGTATCCATTTGGAGTTTATTTTTGTATATGGTGTAAGTTTGGTGGTCCAGTTTCATTTTTTTGCATGTATTTGTCCAATTTTCCCAACACCATTTGTTGAAGAGGCTATCTTGACTCCATTGTATGTTCATGCCTCCTTTGTCAAATATTAGTTGAGCATAGTGGTTTGGGTGGATATCTGGATTCTCTATTCTATTCCATTGGTATATATGTCTGCCCTTATGCCAGTACCAGGCAGTTTTGAGAACAGATGCTTTGTAATATAGCTTGAAATCTGGTATTGAGATTCCACCTACTTTATTCTTCTTTCTCAGGACTGCTGTGGCTATTTGGGCTCTTTTTTTGTTCCAGGTGAATCTTTGAAGAGTTCTTTCTAGGTCTGTGAAATATGTCATTGGTATTTTAATGCGTAGTGCATTGAATCTATAGATTGCTTTGGGTAGTATGGATTTTAATGATGTTGATTCTCCCAATCCATGAGCATGGTATGCTCTTCCATCTGTTTACGTCTTCCTCTATCTCTTTTTTCAGTGTCCTGTAGTTTTCTGCATATAGGTCTTTTACCTCCTTAGTTAGGTTTATTTCTAGGTATCTTAATTTTTTTGATGTGATGGTAAATGGGATTGCTTTTTTAGAATCTCTTTCTGTAAGTTCACTATTAGTGTATAGAAATGCAGATTTCTTTGCATTAATTTTGTATCCTGCTACATTGCGAATTCATTTATTAAGTCTGCTAGTTTTTGAATGGAGTCCTTCAGGTTTTTTATGTACAGTATCATGTCATCTGCAAATAAGGACAGCTTTACTTCTTCTTTTCCAATTTGGATGCTTTTTATTTCTTCTTCTTGTCTAATTGCAATGGCTAGTACTTCCGGTACTATGTGAAACAAGAGTGATGAGATGGGCTTACCTGTCTTGTTCCTATTCTTAGGGAAAATGGTTTTAGTTTTTGCCCATTGAGTATGATGATAGATCTGGGTTTATTATATATGGTTTTTATGATGTTGAGGTATGATCCTTCCATTCCCACCTTGCTGAGAGTTTTTATCAAGAAAGGGTGTTGGATTTTATCAAAAGCTTTTTCTGCATCAATTGATATGACAATTTCATTTTTATCTCTCAATTTGTTTATGTGATGTATCACATTTATTGATTTCTGGATATTGTATCATCCTTGCATTCCTAAGATGAATCCTATGTGGTCATGGTGTATGATCTTTCTGATCTTTCTGATCCAATTTGCTAGAATTCTGTTGAGTATTTTGGCATCTATGTTCATGAGAGATATTGGCCTCTAATTCTCTTTCCTTGTGTTGTCTTTATCTGGTTTTGGTATTAGGGTGATGCTGGCTTCATAGAAGGTTTTTGGAACTGTTCCTTCTTCTTGAATATTTTTGAATAGTCTGAGGAGGATAGGTTTTAATTCTTCCTTGAATGTTTGGTAAAACTCTCCTGTGTAGCCATCTGGTCCCAGGCTTTTGTTTACTAGAAGCTTTTTGATGTCTGCTTCAATTTCTTCCATAGTTATTGGACTATTGAGCTGTTTAGATTCTTCCTGATTGAGTTTTGGCAGGTTATATTTTTCTAGGAATATGTCCATTTCCTGCAGGTTGTCCAGTTTGTTGGAATAGAGTTGTTCATAGTATTTTTTCACAATCCTTTGTATTTTGGCAGGGTCTGTTGTTATTTCTCCTCTTTCATTTCTGATATTGTTTATTTGGGTTTTCTCTCTTTACTTCTTGGTGAGCCTGGCTAGAGGTCCATCAGTCTTGTTTATCCTTTCAAAGAACCAGCTCTGGTTTTGTTGATCTTTTGAATTGTTTCTTTGGTCTCCATGTTGTATATCTCCGCTCTGATCTTTACTATTTCCTTCCTTCTGCTTACACTGGGCTTTTCTTGTTGCTCTCTTTCTAGCTCTTTGAGTTGTAGGGTTACATAATTTATTACCATTGTTTCCTGTTTTTTGCAGTAGTCTTATAAAGCTGTGAACTTCCCTCTCAAGATTGCTTTCACTGTGTCCCATAAATTTTGGATTGTTGTGTTGTCATTGTCATTTTTTGCCATGATGTTTTTTATTTCTTCCTTAATCTCTCTGTTCACCCAGTCATTATGTAATAGCATGCTGTTTAGTCTGCATTTGTGTGATTTCTTTATATTGTTTTCATTGTAGTTGATTTCCAGTTTTATGCCACTGTGATCTGAGAAAATGCTTGATATGATTTCTATCTTCTTGAATTTGAAGAGACTTTGCCTATGACCCAACATATGGTCTATCTTTGAAAATGACCCATGTGCACTGGAGAAGAATGTATATTCTGTGGCTTGGGGGTGAAATGTTCTGAAGATGTCAATTAATTCCATCTGGTCTAGTGTGTCATTTAGGATTGATGTTTCTTTGCTGATTTATTGTTTAGAGGATTTGTCCAGTGATGATAGTGGGGTATTAAAGTCTCCTACTATAATTTTATTGCTGTCAATCTCCCCTTAATATCCTCCAGGAGGTTTTTATGTATATAGGTGCTCCTATATTCGGTGTGTTTATGTTTACCAGAGTTATTTCTTCTTCTTGGATTATTCCCTTCTTTATCTCTTGTTATGTCCTTCACTTTGAGATCTAATTTGTCAGATAGAAGTATTGCAACCCCAGCTTTTATTCATTTCCATTTGCCTGAAACACCATCTTCCATCCCTTCACCCTCAGTCTGTGTGCATCTCTTTTTCTGAGGTGGATTTCTTGTAGACAGCAGATATATGGATCATGTTTTCTTATCCAATCTGTTATCCTATGACTTTTGATTGGAGCATTTAATCCATTTACATTTAAAGTCATTATTGATAGGTACTTATGTATATTCATTTTTAGTCTTTACCCCCAAGTTCCTTCTTTGCTTCCCTTTTTTTTTTTTTTTTTTTTTTTTTTTTTTTACAGCAGACCCTTTAACATTTCTTGCATTGCTGGCTTGATGGTAATATATTCTATTAGTCCTTTTTTGTCTATGAAGCTCCTTATTTCACCTTCAATTTTGATTGAAAGCCTTGCTTGGTACAGTATTCTTGGATTCAGACCCTTCCTTTGCATGACTTTGTATATTTCATTCCATTCTATTCTGGCATGAGTTTCTGTTGAGAAATCAGTTCCTAGTCTTATGGGGGTTCCTTTGTAGGCAACTTTCTGTCTCTCTCTGGCCACTTTCAAGATTCTTACTTTGTGGATTTGTGTGGATCTTTTCTTTCCTATATCAGGGAAGTGTTCTGTCATTATTTCTTCAGTCAGGTTTTCTATTCCTTGCTCAGTTTCCACTCTTTCTGTAACCCCAATTATGCGCATGTTGTTTTGTTTCATGTTATCCCAAAGTTCCCTTAGGCTCTCCTCTTGCTTTTTTTTTCTAGAGGCTGCTGTACTTGGATATTTTTTCCTACTTTGTCTTCTAGCTCACTGATGTGGTCCTCTGCTTCTTCCAGTCTATTTTGATGCTTTCTATTGAGTTCTTTACAGCTGCAATGTTATTTTTCATTTCTTCTTGATTATTCTTCATTTCCTGTTGGTTCTTCTTCATTTCCTCTTGGCTCTTACTCAATGGCCACCCTATGACCATTTCTCTGAACTCTTTCTCTGGCAAGTTTATTTCTGCTTCTATTTCATTTACTTCCTTTTCTGGTGATACCTGCTTTTCTTTCATATGCAGGCTGTTTCTTCGTCTGCCCATGGTCTTTCTTCTCCAGGTGTCTGGTTATGTAGTTCTCTTTCCTATGTTGATTTAAAGGCACAAACTACAACACGGCCAGGTAGAACACACAAGGCACTGAACAGAAATGTATTCACAATGTTAATAACCACAAATAAGGTGACCACCAATAAAAGACAAATTAGGGGTAAGTAGAGAAAGAAGAAGATAGAAATGAAGAGAAAAGAAAAGAAGTGCCAAAATCAAATTGGGAGAAGGGATAAAAAAGGGGGGAGAAAAAGAAGAAGAAGAAGAAGAAGAAGAAGAAGAAGAAGAAGAACTCACCTCTCCTGTTTGACATAGTATTGGAAGTATTAGCTATTGCAATTAGACAAGAAGAAGATATAAAAGGCATCCAAATTGGAAAAGAAGAAGTAAAGCTGTCCTTATTTGCAGATGACTGGATACTGTACATAAAAAACCCGAAGGACTCCATCCTAAAACTAATTGACTTAATAAATGAATTCAGCAATGTAGCAGGATACAAAGTTAATGCCAAGAAATCTGTGGCATTTCTGTACCCTAATAGTGAAATTACAGAAAGAGAGACTCAAAAAGCAATCCCATTTACCATCACACCAAAAAAATTAAGATACCTAGGAATAAACCTAACTAAAGAGGTAAAAGACCTATATGTAGAAAGCTACAGGACACTGAAAAAAGAGATAGAGGAAGATGTTAACAGATGGAAGAGCATACCATTCTCATGGATTGGGAGAATCAACATCATTAAAATGTCCATACTACCCAAAGCAATCTATAGATTCAATGCACTACCCATTAAAATACCAATGACATACTTCACAGACCTAGAAAGAAATCTTCATAGATTCATCTGGAACAAAAAAAGACCATGAATAGCCACAGCAGTCCTGAGAAAGAAGAATAAAGTAGGTGGAATCTCAATACCAGATTTCAAGCTATATTACAAAGAAACTGTTCTCAAAACAGCCTGGTACTGGCACAAGAACAGACATATAGACCAATGGAATAGAATAGAGAATCCAGATATCCACCCAAACCACTCTGCTCAATTAATATTTGACAGGGGAGGCATGAACATACAATGGAGTCAAGATAGCCTCTTCAACAAATGGTGTTGGGAAAATTGGACAGATACATGCAAAAAATGAAATTGGACCATCAACTTACACCAAATACAAAAATAAACTCAAAATGGATACAGGACTTAAACATATGACAGGAAACCATAAAAATACTAGAGGGAATCCACAGGCAGCACAATCTCAGACATATGCCGAAAGAACTTCTTCACTGATACTGCTCCAAAGGCAATGGAAGCTAAAGAAAAAAATAAACAAATGGGACTACATCAAAATAAAAAGCTTTTGTACAGCAAAAGAAACCATCAACAAAACAACAAGAAAGCCCACTGTATGGGAGAACATATTTTCAAATGTTATCACTGATAAAGGTTTAATCTCCAACATCTACAGCCAACTTATACAACTTAATAAAAGGAAGATAAACAATCCAATAAAAAAATGGACCACAGACCTAAATAGAACCTTTTCGAAAGATGACAGAAGAAAGGCCAAGAGACATATGAAAACATGTTCAAAATCACTAATTATCCGAGAGATGTAAATCAAAACGACAATGTGGTACCATCTTACACCGGTCAGAATGGCAATCATCAACAAATCAACAAATGACAAGTGTTGGCGAGGATACAGAGGAAAAGGAACCCTTGTTCACTGTTGGTGGGAATGTAGACTGGTGCAGCCACTGTGGAGAACAGTATGGAGTTTTCTTAAAAAACTAAAAATGGATCTCCCATTTGACCCAGCAATCCGACTCTTAGGAATTTATCCTAAGAAATTACCAACACCAATCAGAAAGGATTTATGCACCCCTATGTTCATAGCAGCACAATTTACAATAGCTACAATTTGGAAACAGCCTAGGTGCCCATCAGTAGATGAGTGGATCAGAAAGCTGTGGTACATCTACACAATGGAATTCTATGCTGCCATTAAAAAGAAGGAATTCTTACCATTTACAGCAACCTGGATGGAACTGGAGAGCCTTATGCTTAGTGAAATAAACCAGTCAATGAAGGAGAAACACCACATGATCTCACTCATTTGTGGATAATAAAGAACATTGTAAACTGATGAACAAAAGGATAGATACAGAGGCAGTAAAGCATCAAACAGACTGTGATATTATAGCAGGAAGATTAAGGAGAGGTGGGGTAGATAAGAGATCAATCAAAGGACTTGTATCTATGCATTTAAGCATAACCAATGAACATAGACACTTGGGGGTTGGGGTATGCCTGGGAGGGAGTTGGGGCAATGGGGAGATATGTATACATGTAACACAATAAAAAAAAAGTAAATAAAAAAGAAGGAGGAGGAGGAGGGAGAAAGAAAAATAAAGTAAAAGAGAAAAGAAAGAGAATAAGAAAGAAAAAGGGAACAAATTATATATGTGAGGATAAAACTCCCATAGAACAGCCACTAATCTCAACAAATGCCAGAAAGAATAAGAAAGAAAAAGGGAACAAATTATATATGTGAGGAGAAAACTCCTATAGAACAGTTACTAATCTCAACAAGTACCTGGAGATTAATACAAACTACAAATAACAACTAATATCAAGAGAGGCATGGGAAAACAGAGGTAAAAAACAAACCAAAACATATCAAACAAAAATCAAAATAAAATAAGTAAAATATGCAAAAACAATCTCACAAAAAAAGTATAAAAAATCAATATAATCACCGTTCAGGCAAACAACAACAAAAGGACATAGAGAAAAACAATTTTTTGGATAGTGAAGACAGAGAAGAGAGAGGTTTTTATGGACTTAGAGTAGGGGATTCAAAATTAGATATATAAGTGGGGTGAAATTTTAACCAGGTAAAAAGAAAGAATAGGGAGAATCTAAAGTTGGAAAAGGGAAAGAGAAACAAGACAACAAAATGGGGAAAGTTAGGAAGAGAGTGTTGGCATAAAGATAGAGTTGAGATAGGGTAAAATGATTCCAAAGGAAAGATGAAAATAGAATGTAGCACTCTAATCCTAAAGTAAAATAAAGAGAAAATAAAATGACACTCCTGTTTTTCAAAAAGGTAAAATAATACTAGTTGAAAATAAAAATGTAATAATTAAAAAGGTAAAATCAATTGAGGAGAAAAGAAAAAATAGTTTTTTAATTAAAATGTGCAAAAAATAAATTTAAAATAAAAGAATAGAATGGGCAGTAGTGGAGGTCATTCACTTCCACTATTGTTCTGTTTGGCACTCTTGTTTCCCAGTCAAGAGGGTATTGCAGTTCCCTGCGTTCCACTGCTGAGGTGTGTCTTAATCTCTTTATTCTTTTGTGATTATGTGAGAGTCAATTTGTGAGTCATCCACTGGGTGGCAGTGTTTCAGAATTTACCTCTGAGACTAAGCACAGGACCTCTCTAGCCTGTGCTTAGATCCTGCTTACTCTGTGGTACTCAATACTGGTTTGTAGGGGTGGGTTGCCCCAAAGCTGATACTCTGATGTTTATTCTGCACTCTGATCTGCATGTTCCAGGAAAACAACTTTCTCCTGCAGTCTCTCAGGATGTCTCCAATTGCGTGATCCTATGTGTTGGGCTTACCAATCAGAAGCCAGGGTCTAAAAAAGAAAGAGTGCAATCTGTGGTCTCCTCCTTCCCTGTTCCTATTTGAGTAGCTGGTACACTATAATAACTTCCAGGCTGTCCTTCTGCCTCAGATAAAAATGGGTTGTTTTCTAGAGCTCCCCTCTGTTAATATCTCTGAGGGCCCCCTTCCATATTTAGGGATCATGCCCTGCCCCACATCCACGGATTTCTCTAGGAGCAGCTTTCCCCCCAGTCCAGTTCCCACATGTGCACGTCTCTCTGTTCTGCAGGACAGGAGACCTCACTTTATCCCAGGCGAAATCTGACCTTTCCATATGGCCTGTGGAGCTCCCCTGAGTCCGAGTGTTTGTGCCGATTGGAGAGTGGTGTTCTGGGTCCCCTGAATGTTCGGTGGGTGCTGCAGCTAGCTTTTCAGACAGCCGTAGACATCCACTTCCCCCTGAAAGATGGCATGGTCTCCTCGTCCGCACTGGTGGCTCCAGGAGACAAAAACCCCATGGCAGTGGGGCTGCCTGGTCAGGCAGAAGTTCCTCACCTTCTCCTGGAGGATAACTGTCTCTTAACTTGTCAACAAACACTCCCAGTGCGACTCTCAGCCATTCTCTCTATCTGCTCAGCGACAAGGCTCCGGACACGTCCGTCTACTCCACAGCCATTTTTTCCCCCAGCAATGTCTTTATTATGACAGAAATATTCACCCAAACATGAAGGTAGAAACAATAGAACAATGAACTTCTTTTCGGGTGTCTCGGCATTGATACCTATGAACTTGTGGCATGAAATAGCTTGAAATCTCATGAAATAGCTTGCAATGAAAAAGACATACTGGCACCTAGAACATATTGGTAAGTGAATTAAAGACTGTAATTGACAGACAGAAGGCAAAAAAAGCTTCATAGAATTTGGTGGTATTTCACCCCCATGGTAATTACCTCATTCTACCTTGTATTAATTTACATCTTAAGCACCTTTAAAGGATAATTAAATTCATGAAGGCAGATTCCTCTCTAATTCTCTTTTATTTTTTTCATTCCAGCTCATCTGTTATTTAGGAGGGGAAAGAAGGCCCAGATAGAAAGGTTTTGTTTTTTAAGTGTTCAATTCAGTGGCTTTTAATATGTTCACAAATTTGTGCTACCATCACCACTAATTCTAGAACATTTCCTTCATTCTCAAAACATCCCAATAATCATTAATAGTCATACCTACTTCCTGCTCTCCCCAGCCCTTTGCTACGAGTAATCTACTTTCTGTCTCTATGGAGTTGCCTATTCTTGATATTTCATTATGAATGGGATTATGCAATGTGGTGGTTATTTGTGTCTGGCTTCAACAATGCTATGGTATATTTCAGTACTTCATTCCATTTTATGATTGGGATAATATTCCATTATCTGGATAGACCTATATTTATGTGAGCCTGGCACATAGTAATTGTTCAATAAACACCTTCATTTTTTAATCAAAAAAAGGAAAAAGTTATGACCTAGCCAGTTTGGCTCAGTAGATAGATTATATCTACTGAGGCCTACAGACCAAAGGATCCTGTGTTGGATTCAGGTCAAGGCACGTACCCTGGTTGCAGGCTCCTCCCTGGCCTGGGCCCTGGTCAGGGCAAGTGTGGGAGGCAACCAATCGATGTGTTTCTCTCACATCAATGTTTCTCTCTATCTTTCCCTCTCTCTAAAAATCAATGAAAAAATATCCTGGAGTGAAAATTAAAAAATAAATAAATAAAAGAAATTTTAAAGTTCTTCCAAAATTGTGACTTGAAAATGCATAATTTCACTTTGACCTTTGAATTGAAACAGGTGCATTAATGTCAGTTTCAGAGGTGTTGTATTACAAATTCAACTGTTTCTAAGAGAAGACTCCTCCTAATAGGATTCTTTGTGGTCAGAACAAACAGATACTTCATACTTCCTAACCTGCCCAACAACACCCTTCATAGACAGTTCAGCTTTTCTAGATTACAAATTCCAGATCTCTGGAACCTTTGGAGTAGCCAAAAAGTGCATCACAACAGAGAAACAACTGGACCTTTTTTCCTGTTGTTTTATTATTTCTCTGCTGATCATGTTACCCTAGGAAATTCTCTTGAGGGATTTTTTCCATGTTATGTACATGTTAACGTATAAAAAGAAAAGAAATTTCTTGAAAGACTCCAGGACTTTGGTGCTGCAATCATCTCTTTGAATCCACGGCCTTGGTTAACAGTCTGGGGATAGTAACTGAGCTGACCAGAATGGGAATGGCAGGAGGTTAATTTTGGTCATCTGAGTAGGGGTTGGGGGGGGGTTGTATTTGCATTTTGTTGGACAGATTTATTTGAAATGTGACATTTTCTTGAATCTAAAAACCAGCATTTTTCCCCTAAGGAGTAACTTTTAAAATTGTTCCCAGTACTTGTGCATCACTCAACATGAATCAATGTGGCACTTACGTTAAGATGCCCCATTGAAAAGAAATTGAAAGCTCAAGACTCTCTTTAACTTAGGATAGGATCTGATTTGATGTCTCAAACAGATCAATTCAGGGAAAGTGAAAATTAAAAAGGCACATTCTCTATTGATTGAAATAATGGAGAAATTTCCGTTAGTCTTATTTTAAGTGGTGTATAAATTAGCATATGTATACAGGATCAGAACCTGAAAGCAAATAGAAATGATCTAAAGGAAATCTGATTGCATATGGACTATCATAACACTAGGACATTGTGAAATGACTGCTAGAAAATACCCAAGCTAAATATATTAGTTCTTAATAGACTCTACAATTTTCAAAAAAAAAAAAAAATAAAAAAACCCAAAAAAAAAAAAAAAAAAGCTCTGACTGGTTTGGCTCAGTGGATAGAGCATCTGCCTGTGGACTGAAGGGTCCCAGGTTTGATTCCAGTCAAGGGCATGTACGTTGGTTGCGGGCACAACCCCATTGGGGTTGTGCAGGAGGTAGCCGATCAATGTTTTTCTCTCTCATTGATGTTTCTAACTCTCTATCTCTTTCCCTTTCTCTGTAAAAAATCAATAACATATGTTTTTTACAAAAAACAAATAACCTCACCTGTTTTCACTTATTAATCTTGATTTTGTTAAGAAGATTATCAGAGAGAGAACAGTATCAGCAATAACTTTGCAGTATTTCACTCATGTTCTAGATTATTCTGTCCTATTTTTAGATTTTAGAAACAGTGTGAAGCATGATTCTGGTATCATTCCTGGAAGCAGAGGATAGGATTAGATTACTTTTGGATGCCCTTTCAACTCTATGATTCTATGATTCATTGTAACTTAATGTGGATCCCCCAAAGACTGGCTTGTTGACTAAGACATTGAACTTGACACCCCCAAAAATACACAAAGAAAAACTAAAGAAAATTGTTCTTGCACAAAAGAGAAATTTTTGCCAAAGTATATTAGTTCAGTGGAAAACCCTGGAACCCCAGAATCAAACTAATAGATTGATTATTTCTTAACTAGAAATAGAAAATTATTCTTTCTGATTATAGTGAGTAATTGAAGCCTTTAAAACACAGAGGAAAGGGAATGTATACTGATCCTGTAAAGATGCTCTTGAGATTTCTAATCATTATCACTAATTTGATTTCAAAATAATATAATTATGTTCCTACTTTGGGTCTTAAAGAAGAAATGTCATTCATCTAAAATAAACTATTTAGCACTTTTAATTTCAAAATATCTCATACTAAACCCTAACCCAACATATGTTTTCTTTCTTGTTATTTCTTTTCCTTCATTTTGGCTGACTTTTTTCTCATATCATGTAGAACTGGAAATTTTACAGAACTTTAATTGAAATAAATGTGACCAAAATTCAAGTCTGAAGTTATTTCGTTGTGTAATCATCATTCTCTAATTCTTCTGTTTAATTCTTACCCTGTTAACTGACCACAGCTGTTGTTATTGGCTCATTAATAGCTCCTTCTGAACTTCTCATACCCTAGAACTCAAAGGAGCTCAATTAGTACTGACAACCCAGAGTTTTCATGTAGAATCAACCCCTAATCTCTAGAAATTTACTGGCAATTTTATGCAAACTCTGGACTATGGCAAATTCCACACGTTATCTCTGTGCTTAATGTGAAAATAGCCTGTGTCAGCAGAAAGGTGTGTGTATGTGTGTTAGATAAAAATCTTTGGCTATAAACACAAGAATGCAAGAAATGTCCTCTGTGTGTATGTGTGCAATTAAATTATATTTCTTTTTTAAGGGCCTTTTCCCCAGGGAGAGAAAACTCAATATTGATCAATTCAAGGTCCAATTCCCTAATGAACCCCTAAATTATCTGGACTTTAGTCTCTTCATTGAAACATAAGAGGGTTTGACTCACCCTTAAAGAGTTCTTCTAGGTCAGTCATTCTCACATAATGTCAAAGGTAACCCTCAGAGCACTCTCTGGGACTGAGGACAGGGAATTTTTCATTGACATTGCCACCTCCACTCCACAGAGATTTAAGAGCCAGTTTACTTGTAGCCACCATTACAACTGACAATCTCTCACCTTGGATGTAAATTCAAGAACCTAATGTAAAGTATAAAAAGATAGTAAGTCTATTCTTTCATTCATTTCATTGAACTGAGAAGATGATTTTAAAAGGCATTTGACTTTAAAGTTGATGTATGTAGAGGGAGGAAGAAGCACAGCAGTGTGAATGCCTTTACTCCACATGTATGCAGGAATCTGAGAAGTGGCAGAGATGCCAGAGGAAATCTACCTATGGGAAGGTAGAAATCAAGGAAGAAGTTCACATAGGAAAGGTAGTTAGTTACCTGTGGCAAGGCTAAAATGGGTAAAGGGAACTTGTGACTGAAGGCAAGGAAACTTTTGAATACATTAATGCTGTGAAAGAACAACAGCTGGCAGGAAGCAGAATGGCTGAAAAATGGCCATATTCAAATGTAGGTGAAAACATAAGGAGGATGGAGGAGATTGTGAGAACAGGCCTGAGTGACAAAACTGTGAAGAGTGGAAGTCCAGAATATAAAGAAGATATTGACGGAGGAAGCTTTCTAAGCTGCACATGCACAGTACAAACATACTTTTCCCCCTACACTGTGTTTTACCCAGACTGGGCAAGTTAGAATCTGTATCCTAGGAATTAAAGAATTGGAAAAGAGTGGCCAGGAGACTTGAGGATATTTGAGGCTGAATTTTGAAAATGGTAGAGCTCTTGGGAGAAGGCCAGTAAGTTTAATGCAGACATCTTTAAATCTTTCTCTTCTTTTGATTCCAAGAGGTACTCAGAGTCTTTCCAGTAATTATTCTCCTGACTCCTACCCTGCCCCTCGAAATCCAGCCACAAACAGTTTCTGTTTCTTGCACTAAAAGAGCCTAAAATTTTATCAGTGGTTAAATGAGGACTCAAAAACTTTACAAAAAGTAAGAGGTTATCCAACTATCTCTTACCACACAACAGAAGGTGAATCTGCCCAGGTTAGGAATAGTTAGTGTGCAGAAGAAGAGAGATGATTTTCTGTAATGACTGATCAGAATAGAAGGTGGATATGGTTGGGAAGGAGGAATGGTAGGACACTTAACACAGTAATAACCATGAATATAGGTGTGAACAATTGAACAACTGAACATCCAAGTGTAAGTTCATGGTTTCAATTTCAAATTATACTTTAAAATTCAAATTGTTATTCATGCTTTTCTTGCTGAAAATCCTGTAAAGTGGTTCGCCTTGAATTTAATAGCTGCAAAGTGGACCTTAGAGATATCTGGTTCAACTCTTTCATTATACAGATGCTGGAAGTTAAGGCCCAAAGAATTTATTTTTTTTATTTTTTTTATTAATTTTTATTAATTTTTTATACATATCTCCCCATTGCCACCCCTCCCTCCCAGGCATACCCCAACCCCCCAGTGTCTGTGATCATTGGTTATGCTTATATGCATGCATACAAGTCCTTTGATTGATCACTTATCTACCTCACCTAACTTTAATCATTCTGTTGTAATTTCACAGTGTTTGATGCTTTATGATTTTTGTCCTCCTGAGAATTATCAGTCTACTCCCTTTCTGTGCTCCTGATTCTATTATATTCATCAGTTTATTCTGTTGATCAAATTTTAATTCACTTAATTTTTAGATTCACTTGTTGATAGATATGTATTTGTTGTTCATAATTTTTTGGCTTTTACCTTTTTCTTCTTCCTCTTCTAAAAGAGTACCTTTCAGCATTTCATACAATACTGGTTTGGAGTTGATGAACTCCTTTAGCTTTTTCTTCTCTGTGAAGCTCTTTATCTGCCCTTCAATTCTGAATGATAGCTTTGCTAGATAGATTATTCTTGGTTGTAGGTTCTTGCTGTTCATCACGTTGAATATTTTTTGCCACTCCCGTCTGGCCTGCATTGTTTCTGTTGAGAAATCAGCTGACAGTCATATGGGTGCTCCCTTGTAGGTAATGAACTGTTTTTCTCTTGCTGCTTTTAATATTCTCTCTTTGTCTTTTGCTCTTGGTATTTTAATTATGATGTGTCTCGGTGTGGTCCTCTTTGGATTCCTTTTCTTTGGGGTTCTGTGTGCTTCCTGGACTTGTAAGTCCATTTCTTTTACCAGATGTGGGAAGTTTTCAGTCATTATTTCTTTAAATAGGTTTTCAGTATCTTGCTCTCTCTCTTCTTCTGGCACCCCCACAATTCTGATGTTGGTACGCTTGAAGCTGTCCCAGAGGCTCCTTACATTATCTTCACATTTTTGGATTCTTTTTTCTTCTTGCTTTTCCAGTTGAATGTTTTCTGCTTCTTTATATTTCAAATTTTTGACTTGATCCTTGCCTTTCTCTAGTCTGCTATTAGGACTCTATAATATTTTTTATTTCAGTCAGTGTATGTTTAATTTCTATTTGGTCCTTTATCATCTTTAGTTGGACCTTTTTCATCTCCTCTTGGGTCTCACTAAATTTATCCATCTTTTCTAGCATATTCTTGAAAAACCTTATAAGTGTGGTTTTGAACTCTATATCCAGTCGTTTTTTTCCCTCCATTTCTTTTGTTTGTGATCCCTTCCCTTGTCTCGGCATTTTCACTATGCCGGGGAAACTTCTGTGTTGGATTCAGCCTTATGATACCAGACACAAAACCGAAGAAGCCTCTATTGAGCTTGGGAGGGTGGAGTCTCAGGGCTTAAGGGACCGCCTTGCCTTCCAGTCGGCCCTGCCCTCCACGGCCCCTGAGTCTCACGTGACTGGGTAATGGCTGGAGCCGTCCTTGTGCCTCAAATCCGCTGCCTTTCCAGCTCCCCTGCGCAGCAGGACCTCACGAGTCTAGGTCTCTAGGGTTTCCTCCGAAACAGGGGCCCAGTGGAGTCAGAAGTGGCACAGTTGGGAGGGTCTATCCTCCACCCACTCGCGAAAGCCAGCGGCACAATCAGCAATCTGTCCTGCACCCAGTGCCGTGCGCGGCACCAGGCCTTTGATCTTTTGCGACTCACCTAAGTTTCGTGCACTTCTCCCTTTTCACAGTCCAAACTCTCCCCGTATGAGTTTCGGCTGGATCTGGGGTTTAGTGTCGTAGGATAAGGGGTTCAATGCCTTTGAGAGTCTCCGTTTCCCTCCCGCCAGAGAAAGCCAGCCAGGTACTCCGGCACCACGCACGCGTCTCCGTACCTCAGCTTTTTGCAGCTCCTCTGGGTCTCCGTGAGCCCCTCTCTTTCCTTCTAGTTGTAGAACTTCCACTCAGCCAGCTTTCCTGTGGTTCTGGATGATGTCCGTTCTGTCTTTTAGTTGTAAGTTTTGAAATTGTTGTGCGAGGCAGCAGTGTAGGTGTTTACCTATGCCGCCATCTTGGATTCCCCCAAGGCCCAAAGAATTTAAACAAGACTTGCTTGTTTAAGGGATCAGCTGTCAATCACAGCACAGCCAGGAATCCAGTGCTTACATTTACTTAGTTGTGAATTATATGTGTTTCATACTGTCTAATTTGATTAGTTTTAATAGGATTCACGTTGTGACTTATTTAAGATGCATATTAATATATTATTTATTTTTGTACTTTTGAATTTTTTAAAAGAGAAATGGCAAACTGGTAAAGGTGTTCAAAAGGTAAAAACTTCCAGTTATAAGCTAAGTCTGTCCTGGAGATGGGATGCACAGCATGGTGACTGCAGTTAGCAATAGTGTTTGTTCTACACCTGTATTTGAAAGTGCTAAGAGAATAGGTCAACTTTCTCTGATTGAATTCTGATTTTTTTAGCTTAGCTCATTAACCTTTTCCTTTACATTTTGAATATATAGAGCTTTAAGTTTTCCTTAAGTAGCCTTTAACTGCACCTGGAAGTTTTGATGTGCGGTATTTTCATGATGGTTAATTTTAAATATTTTAAATTTTCATTATGATTTCTTCTTTGAGTCATGAGTTGTTTATAAATATGCTTTTTAGCTTCCAAGTATAGAAAAAATAAAAGAGTCATCTTCCTGTTACTGATTGCTAAATAATTGCATTGTGGATAGAGCAATTCTGAATGACTCTCTAACCTACCAACCTACCCAGCTAGGGCCAGAAGCGCTTTTTTGATCCAGATCTGACTAGAACGGTCTTTCCTGATGACCACTCGCTGAACTCCCTTTAAATTTAATTTATTCTGCTATATGTTCTCTATCCTTGCCATAGTTTCTTTATGGGCAGCCATTAGCTCTTCTCACTTCCTGAAATAATGCTCATTAGAGCGATAAATATCAGAAAAGTTCACAGTCTCCTACCTTATGCATGTATGCTCATCTGTCCCAGAAAAACTGGTATTAAATTCAGCCAGTGCTCATGTCAGCGCTGGCACCCCCTTCTCTTTTTCTTCTTCCTCCACCAAGGCCGCCACCAAGGCCTCCACAGGGAACGAGGTGTGTGGCTTTGGCATTGGGATGTACCCAGCTGTGCGGACTAGAGGCCACCAACTGTGCTATCACAGCACCTCCATGGCCCAAGTGCTCACACTGGCCCAGGACTAGGGAAGCTGGGGCTGTCTCCTCTGTTTGAAAATCTGGATTGTAAGTCCCTTTTCAGTGAATTTTTCCTATGAGAAGTCTTCATAGCCTGTCCAGAGAATACCTTCCACTAGAGAAATGTTATATTCCCTTTTACCCAATACAGCCAGGTTGAAATGTACTTGGAGACATTTCTACATTCATGACTAAGGTTTGAGGATTCCTCAGCCACACATGGACAGTATACATTTAAACCTACGTCCACAATGGGGCAGGTCTTTGGCAATAGATTTTAATAGAAATCTTTTTCACCCCCAGCCCAAATCTACACCAAGGCAGAATAGTCATCCTATTATCTCCCTGTGTCAGTGTCTGTTTTTTCTTTTGTTCACATTTTTTGAATATGTATCTCTTACACAGTACCTGATTTACATATAGGATGGCAACATTAATTCCTCACGTACCAAGTTCTTGTTTCTTATCCTAGTATAAGCAATAAAACACAAGTCCCTCATATTATCAAAATCAGCATGCACCCAGAACTAGCTTAGATGTTTGCATAGTCATTGTTCTTACTTCTAGTTTCTGCTCGTTATCCCTTTGGCTTGTCTTTTTAAAAAGTGTTAATAAATTGGAATTTGCATTAAAATGATGTTTGCTATATTTCCAGATCATTGTAGTGGGAGCTAATCATGTCTGCCACATGAGGGTTGGAACAAAAGTCAATATTAAACTCCATAATTAGAATTCAATAAAGTTAGAACCCCAAACAGCATCATTTTCTATGGGAAATAATTTATTTCCTACAACATTTAAAGTGCCAGCCAATTAAGAGTTATTTTGCCACCTGGCACAGAAAGTAGTTCTATTTGGAAATACACATTGCAAACTCATGTCAATAACAATCGTTGGTAGATTAAATCATTCAAAAGCAAAATATTTCCCTTTTCATAAAATATTAGGTTTCATTATACTTTTTAAGAAGATGCTTCAAAACATCTGCAAATCTGTATTAATATCTGTCCTTTACAATTAGCCATTCTTAAAAGAAAATTAGTAATCTAGAAGTACCCTAAAAATATTTTTCATATTTTACTAACGTTCAAGTCAATCAGTTTGCATTTTCTGAAAAGTCCAGGATTTGAGCTCAGTAAGTAGGTACTTGATGCAATCACAAATAATAGAGTAATGACAGACGTGGGCTACTTGCCTGCAGGACTACTCCTTGTATTTACTACCATTTTGCTACATAGGAGGCAGATTAATGAGTGGACAGCTTTATGGCTTCATAGGTCCATCATGAGCTTCATGTGATAAGGGTGCACCACAATTAATGATGAACACATGGGTTTAGCATCTTATAAACAGGCTAGCTGGATTTTAGTTTCTTTTTGTTCCAACCTTTGAATTCATGGAGCATAAAATAAAAAAGGTTGAGTGAAGAAGCTTTATGGCCATGTGCTCATGTACTGAAGTAATTTGAAAAGATTAATGAGATGGGCTCATTATGTAAAACAAAGTTGGAATAAACTTTGTAATAGTTCTTACTCTACATGTTTCCCATTGAACCAGCAGAGTCATCACCATTTCCACATGTCGTTGTTCTAACTTCAAGTTGGAGTGATTCTGCACATTGTAGTTTTTAGTACTCGAACTTACATTTTAATACAGGGTCGGTCAAAAGAAGGTTGACAGCTGTTCATATGAAAAATAATGTAATAATTAATCAATAATAATAATACAAGAATCTACTCTGTTTTGCATACTTATAACTGTAAACCTACTTCTGCCCCACCCTGTATATTACTTTTAGTTCAATTGGCTGTGTGGACAGAGTCATGTATTATTGACAAGGTCCAGCCTCTGAGTATTAATGCTGACTTCCAGAATTATTGGAGGCCAGAAGGCAACACCAAAAGTATTCTCTCATGAGCAGCCTGTGCTATGACGTGGGTAAGGTAAGGAAAATGTGTTTGCCTACTTTTTGTTAACAGCTTAAAGAGTTTCACCCTGGAATCAGCACAGTGAAATTCATTTTTAAAAATATTTCCATATATTTCTCCTCTTCTTGACATTGTGAGATGATTTGAACTTATTAATATTTATGTGCTAATACTGAGCCACAAGTTGAAGCCTTTTCTCCCATTGGTCTTATAACACATTTGGTCTTTTGAGGGCCCAGATATATTTGTTGATTACTTTAAAATTTAAAACAAATGTATATTCAAGCCTTACAAACTGAAGAAAATATGCAGAGAAATCAGAGTTGATTTATGATATTTGGGGGGAACGAAGTAGAAACATTTCTAAAAGTCTCTTTCTGAGCTTCAATATAGAAACCTTAACAGCCAAATTTAATGTTTACATGCCATTGCAGATTTTAACTCTTTGCTTTGAAAGCTAATGAATTTGCTTATTTTTCTGGAGACCCAGAATCCTTCTGCTTTGATACAATCTACCTGTATGGTTTACAATTCAGATGTGTTCCAGGATTTTTTTACAACCATGTAAATTATCCTCTTTAAAATTCAAACTTCTCATTTGAATTGGATAGAGTAACAAAGACAGGCTCAGACTTGAAATTTCAACTTTTTCATCATCTGCATTGACTCTGAATCACCACTGAAAAATACACTCTTGCTTTTCCCAGTGGGATGCTTCTCTAGATCTCTTCAAAAATAGCAGAATGGGCTCTTAAGTGTTAGTCTACTTGTATCAGGACTCATACTCATAATATATTATATCACTCCTCTCCAGTTTTTAATAGTAATCTTTGTAGCATTTCAGACTGTGTCTTTTCACTGCTTAATACCTATCAGTGTGGGGTTCCATATTATATCATACCATAATGATACCAGAAGGCAGAGATTTCTAAGGAATAATTTTCAATAAGTGGTCTGCCTATTTATTTTATTTATAAGTAATATGGACTCCAATTACTTTCATGTAAGTAGAAAAGAAATTGTAACATGCAAAATAAATGACCACCATTTAAGCTGTTTTGAGAACTAATTTTAGGAGAGGTTACTAATGGTTGGGCTGAAATATGCAAATAGATAGGAAACAATTTCATTTTCTGCAAAGAACAGAATGGAAGTTTAAATAAAGAAGGCAAGAACTTGGAGTATCTATCTTTAAGCTCACGTTTGTTGAAAGATGGACATTTCACTTAATGTAGAGTCACCTTATGTTCTCTATTTGAAACCACCTAAATGTCACGTGCTACATTGACTGTCACCCTGAAAAAGTATCATAAAATGACTGTAATGCCTTCTGGAACTGAGGGTGACAAGAGCAATCTGGAATACGGTAGTTATTACTGGGAAGGTTGATGGTGAGGCCTATAGGATCATATTTCACATTAAACATAGATATCCTTTTCATTTGCTCATATCCATTTGGTTCTCCTGATCACAGAAACAACCTGTATTGTTTCTTTGTATTTTATCACTTTTTAGAGCAAGGGTGGGGAATCTCTTCTCTGCCAAGGGCCATTTGGATATTTATATCATCATTTGTGAGCTATACAAAATTATCAACTTAAAAAGTAGCCTGCTATATTTGGTCAATCATTTAATTAGCTCATCCCTAATGCCTTAGCAGGGTCAGGCCAAATTATTTCTTCGGCCTTAATAAGCCTGCTGGCTGGATGTTCCCCACCCATGCTTGTAGAGCAGTGGTTCTCAACCTTTCTAATCCCACAACCCTTTAATACAGTTCTTCATGTTGTGGTGACCCCCAACCATAAAATTATTTTTGTTGCTACTTCGTAACTGTAATTTTGCTACTGTTATGAATCGTAATGTAAATGTCTGTGTTTTCTGATGGTCTTGGGTGACCCTGCTAGTGGTTCTTAACCTGTAGGTCAGGTTGAGAACCACTGCTGTAGAGCCTAATTAATTGTAATTACTTTTAAAAAATGGTAAAAGGTAATAAATGCATAAGACACAAAATTCTAAAGCTTCCTTACAAAAGGGTAATGGAGAGTAAAGTGTCTGTCCACCCATGTTCTACCCAGGTTCCAACAATTTTCTTCTAAATGAACACTGAAAAGGAAAGTTAAGTACAGACTGCCCAGAACAATAGTCTACTTTTTTATTTTTTGCTCCTTTCTAAATGTGGCTTTTCAGTGGATTTTTCAGTAATAACCTATAGTTTAAAAAAGTCCTTTTATGGTACAAAAAGAATAAATCAATGACAAATTAGGTTGGAAAACAGAATCAAAAAATTATCTGCTTTAGGATAGGACTTCTGTGAATAAATTATTTTTATAACAACAAAAATGATTGTCCAAGAAGAATGAATGCTTTTGAGACTCATGTATCCATCCCTGAGCCATGTGTCATGAGCTTTTATAGGGTCTATCAGTTATTAATTGCTTTATAACAAACCCCCTAAGACTTGCTGTTCAAAAAAATTTTTATCACAATTTTGTGAGTCCGTAATTTGGGCTGGGGTGGGCTCAGCTAAGTAGCTCCTATGCTAGTTTCACTGGAGACTACTCATATGGCTGCAATAATGTGTGACTCAGCTAGGACTGGCTGCAAGAAAATGGCCTCATTCACATGAATGGCAGGATTCAACCTGTGTTCAACCCACTAACACCGTCTCCTTCAAAAAGTGCACATTTCAAGAGGGAAAACGCAGATGTGCAAGCATTTTCCTAGCCTCAGTTTGTATCACATTTTCAAAGTCTCATTGGCCAATTCATGTCACTTGGCCAAGCCCAGAGTCAAGGTAGGAAAGAACCACATCCAGCACACAGAGAATTGGGAAGCCATATGGTAACAATCTACCTCCCAGGTACTAAAATCAAATTAAGCAAAGTGCCTTCAGGATAGATTTTTATAATTTTCAGTAATGATGTCAGAAAAAAAAAACACTTTAAATAATGAGGAAGATAATCCCTACACTTCCTGTGTAACCTATTTGAAAAAAGTTTAAAATTTTGAAAATCCCTGAGAACATGACAGTATGTTATGGCAAACAATCAAAGAGATAGTTGTTCAAAGAGAGAAAACTAATTGTCATAGAAGCCATAGGGAAAAAGAGAAATGAATATTAGAGAAAGTCCCTCTAGTCAGCATTCAGCATCCCCAAATTTAAAACCTGAAAGACCAAGAAAACAGCAATTGTTATTTAAGAGGAGTAATATAAAACAGTTATAAGAACATGTTACATTTCCAGGTATAACTATGATACACAGAATTGAAAGAAAAAATATGAATTTAAGAAAAGGGTAATGTTTTTATTGTATAGACTGCTGACTAACCTGGAGCTTCAAGTCTTTCAAATACTTTTAACCATCTAACCTGGGAAATGAAACTTCATGTTAGATTAAGATTTGTGGCCCTAATCAGTTTGGCTCAGTGGACAGACCATCGGCCTGTGGACTGAAGGGTCCCAGGTTTGATTCTGGTCAATGGCATGTACCTTGGTTGTGGGCACATCCCCAGTAGGGGGTGTGCAGGAGGCAGCTGATGGATGTTTCTCTCTCATCGATGTTTCTGTCTCTCCCCCTCTCTTCCTCTCTGTAAAACATCAATAAAATATATTTTTAAAAAAATAAGACTTGTGGCTGTTGCTTTGACTCTACCAAGACCATAGGATAAATCACAACTTAGTAATAATGTGTCTGTTCCCAAGAGCAAGAATGATCTCTCCTGCCAATAGAAGAGAAATCAGTGTACAAAGTCCATAACATTGAAATCCATATATATCTTCAGATTATTCCAGAGTTTTGACAAAAGTGATAGCAACAAAGATGAGTAAGGTGAAAGAGTTTTTGGATAGTGAAGAAAAATAGTTAATCATGATCATGATAGAAAGTACCTAGGAATCAGTCTTTTAAATCAATATAATTTAAAGTTAACAGACTTTAATTCCATCTTTAATATCTATCTGCTACTGCCTCCATAGTCTGCATCACATTACACACACTGTGGTTCAGTTCCTGCATTTGTAAAATGGGGTTAAAAATACCTCCCTCTGAGAGCCACATTAAGGATGAAACGAGCTAAGTAACACAGAGCACTTAGCACATCTGACATAGTCAATACATGGCGCTACATATATGTTGATGATGATGCTATTCTTGTTAAAGACCTTGAACAGTTAGAAATCTTTATTATCTGAAATTTCCCTGCAACATTTTGCTTGGTTCTAATCTATGTTAACCTACAAAGTTCAAAGGAAGCTTAGAGTTCCTCTTTGACAACCCTTAATCCTTAATCCATATACAGGTGGTGCCATTTAATGATGGTGGTGTCATTTAATATGCCATAAACACACATATTAGAGATAATATGCTAATTAGACTGGATAGCCAGACGACCTTCTGAAACAACCAATGGGTGGGGCTGTGAGGTAGCCGGGGCTGCTATGGTCCGAGCCCCTTGCACAAATTCCATGCATCAGGCCTCTAGTCATTTTATAAGTGGAGAAAGTAAGGCCCTGAAAATTAAGCAATTAATCCAATAAATCGAATCTGGGTCTACAAATTACAAATGCTATGCTTTTCCTACTACATTATGTTGCCATTTCCAGAACCTGGCCACTTCCATTTTCATGGTATTCTCACTATATTGGGGAAAAAATCAAGTCCCTGTCAAAAATCTTACTGCCCTTTTCTGCAGAAATGGAAAAGTCAATACTAATATTCAAATATTTTTATTGATTTTTTTACAGAGAGGAAGGGAGAGGGATAGAGAGTTAGAAACATCAATGAGAGAGAAACATCAATCAAATGCCTCCTGCAGACCCCCTACTGGGGATGTACCTGCAACCAAGGTACATGCCCTTGACTGGACTCAAACCTGGGACCTTTTAGTCCACAGACTCATGCGATATCCACCAAGCCAAACCAGTTAGGGCAATACTAATATTCATATGGAATTACAATAGATCTCAGATAACCAAAATGATCTTGAAAAATAAAAATAAAATTTCCAATATCAAAATTTACTGCAAAGCTGTCCTAATCAAAAGAGTATGTATGTATTGCCATAAGAATTAACAAATATGCCAATGTAATAGAATTAAGAGTCCAGAAATAAATCCATACTTCTATGACTAATTGATTTTCATCAAGGGTGTCAGAAACATTCAATGGAGAAAATAAATATTCTCTCTAATAAATGAAGCTAGAACCAAAGTTAGATTCCCTACTTCATACTATAAACAAATATTAGCTTATAATGAATCAATGACCTAAATATAAAAACTAGTTTTACAATGTTGAATGGGAGTTATTGCCTGTTGTTAATCTTAGGAATAAAGTATTCAGTCTTGCACTATTAAGTATTACATTAACTCTAGATATTTTAGTAGATGCCCTTTATCAGGTTTGAAGAAGTTGGTAGACATATAAATCAGTGTATTCACTATGGTAAACATTATGGAGGTTCCTCAAAAAATTAAAAATAGAACTACATGTGATCCAACTATCATTTTTCTGAGTATATTTCCAAAAGAAATGAAACAGGATATCAAAGAAATGTCAGCACTCCCATGTTTAATGCAACTAGCCAAGGTATAAAAACAACCTAAGTGTCCATCAATTAATAAGTGAATAAAGAAGTTGTGGCATAGATAGATAGATAGATAGATAGATAGATAGATAGATATTATATAATATTATTCAGTCATGAAAAAGAAGGAAATTCTGCCATTTGTTATACCATGGGTGGACTCAGAAAGAGAAAGACAAATACTGCATCATGGTACCAATTATATGTAGGATCTTTTAAAAATAATAATAATATCTAAGGATCTCATGTAAAACATGAAGGCAATAACTGACTACATATAATTGAAATTTGCTAAAAGGGTAGAACTTAAATTAGTTATAAATTTTCATTTGGTTATTCTTTATGTCTTGTAATTACTTTGCTTGTGATTTTCCATTTCTTTAAGGGATTTTTGTCTTTATTTGAGCATTTTCGTAAAATCAGCTTTCAAGTATTTGTTAGATAATTTCAACATCTTTGTTACCTCAACATATTAATCTGTTGATTATATTTTGCCCTGTGAATTGAGATTTTTCTGGTTCTTTATTCCCAAGTAATTGGCATTATATCCTAGATTCTGAATATTATGTGATGTCAGAGAGTGTGCTCTTCCTTCTAGCCTGTGGGTAATATTGATACTTTTGTGTAGGCAGGCAATGCACCAGTGGGATTCCACCCACTCTCTGAGGGCTGTTGCTCCAATATCAGTTCCATTTCAAAGCCTTTCCAAAGCAGTGTTATTGTGATCTCTCCTGCATGTGGATTTGCCGTTGACTAGTCTGGGATTTTTGTGTTCTATCACGTGATACTACAATACCTCTCAAAGATGTATTCCTTTGAAGTCTATGCATATTGGTATTGTCAACTGGTTTACATGGAGAATGTTTCCCTTTCTCAATGACTTTTGAATCTATTCAGGGTTATCTCTCCTTCCCATCATCTTTCCAATCCCCTGAAAGATACTCTTGGAACACTGAGGGGCGGAGTATTTGTTGAACTGAACCAAATTGAAATGTAGCATTGCCCATACTGGCCGAGGAGGCCTCCTTTATGCTTTTTGCTTGTGTCCTCTTCGTGTCTTTATATTTGCACTTACCAAAAGTAGGCTGTAGTATGTGGATGGAATTTTTTCCTTGGATTTACAAATATTCCTTTTAAGTTAATAGACAGTCACATTATTTTCAAAATTGTTGCACCAGTGTTGATATAGCAGAGTTGAAGCATTAATCCTGACATTGAGCAAGGAGAGAGGTTGAGGGACTAAAACATGAGTGAGCTTCTTGAGAGTGAAATCTATCCAAAGGAGTAGAATTTCAGTCTTTCAGCCCTGGAGGCCAGTCATGAATATGACATTGAGAACATTAAGGGGAGCTATTGGGGTACGAAATACTGTGTTCTGGCAAAGAATAGATGTCTGAGGAGACATTTTGAACTGTGAAAGTTTCCACATGGGACATTTTCCAACGAGCCAAAAATATATTGGAATCAATAAACGTCAGTAGCTTGCATAGGCTTTTAAACCATTTTAATGCAGGAATATCAAGCCCTTGGCGTAAACAAAAGCTAACCACTCAACCAGATCCACATTCATTGGGACATCCAAGACACTCACCTGACCTCGTATGAGTTTCAATCCTGTTTTTAATCACTGCTGAGCTGTAATGCTTAGACCCGGAAAGGCAGACGAGGTAAAAATGTGTACTGCACATGTCTTTTCAGCAACATGGCAATACATTGAGAATATTTGTGGCTCGAATTAAAGTTTAGGACAGGCGGTGCCATTTAATGAATTCTAGGTTAGCAATGATAAATAAACAGTGACTCAACAACACTGTTTATTTTCTATGCTCGAGACTTTACTTTGGAGCAGGCCCCATAAACACACATGCACTTCTAACAGGACTGGCATTAACATACTACTATGTGATACCAAGAAAATCTGGTCTGAAACATCACTTCTGCCTTAAATGAACAGTTTCCTTCACTCTGCATTACAAGAAACTATGAACATTACTTACAGCAGCAGTCTCATTTAAAGATCTTGTATAGTGTGGATGCCTTTAAGGTCACAATAAATTCTGCAACAACTACTACTTTGAAATGAACAGTTGGGAGATGGAGATCAAATGTGTTGTCTGTCTCCTAATTGTTTTTCTACTTGGTGGGGCTCACTCCTAGTGGGGAATTTTACATACTAATTCAACACCACTTCATCCTTTACTACACCATGGTTTCCAAAAGTGAACTGTGGCTTTGGACTAATGATTGTTCAATTGATACTAGCAAAGTCCCAGAAGTTAACTCATCATGAGATAATTCATTTTCAAAGCTAGAGTAGGGCTCCCATAAAGTACCTTTTGCTAGTTATTTATAATTAATTCACAGGGAAGGTTGAATAACAGTGAATAAACTGGCCCATCAGATGACTCTTAGCTGCCTGTTTTTAGAGTCATCATAGTATTAATTTCTCTGTTGATGTTAGACTTTTGCAGTTGACACAATTGAAAAAAATCTATATCAATTGCCTCTGTCATGAAATGTTTGGGCTTTAACCAAAGAAAAGTGTATATATTCCATTAATAAGACTGAAATCATGGCACTGAGAGAGAAATATCTTTCTAGAGAAAGTGCCTGGTGACACCATGACAAATGAAAGCTTTATTCCTAGGGAAAACTTCCATCCTGGCTCCCTGCTTCTTTTATTCCACTGGCAAACTGGCCTAGACCCGTGGTCAGCAAACTGTGGCTCATGAGCTGCATGCAGATCTTTGGCCCCTTGAGTGTGGCTCTTACACAAAATATCACAGCCTGGGTGAGTCTATTTTGAAGAAATGGCATTAGGAGAAGTTTAAGTTTTTTAAAAATTTGGCTCTCAAAAGAAATTTTAATCATTGTACTGTTGACATTTGGCTCTGTTGACTAATGAATTTGCCAACCACTGGCCTAGACAATCAGAAAAATATTTGTTTCTTTACCTTGCTTCTTAAAATAAGATGAGACTGCAGGCCTAAAATACTCTATTTTTTCCTCTGGACTTGGTTCTTATCTTTTTCTCAACATTCCAGAATCAAATGGAGTTCCCCAAACTACAATCCCTAGAATCCAAGTGACACCTCCATGGATACACAGCCTGCTGAAGTATCCTCCAATTTAATAAATGCTTAAAAATAAGAAGGGGAAGAAAGACAGAACTAAAAATATTCTTCCTTGTATCTGGACAATGTTGTTTTGCATTGTATGATGGTGTGTAATGGACTCTCCCCCAGAGATTGCTGTATTCTCTCAAGGTGTGGGTGACAGGGTAGAAAGTGGCCTCATTCTCCCAGTTCTCTGCCCTGTGTTGATTTCAGGACTTGTTTGCTTCTAATAAGAGGGCCTAACTGGACTCCAAGTCCCTGAATTCTTCTAATGTATGTATGGGTATCCCAGGTAGGATCATGAGGAATATGGAGCACAGGAACTAAGCAAATGCACTCTTTATGACTGTCTGGAAACTGGTCACAAAGCCCTATCTAATGCCCCCCCCCAGGTGAATTGGGATGAATCCTTTGAGAAGCCTCAAGGGCAATGTGTGTCCCAGCCTGCCTGCATCAGAGCCATTTGTAGATGAAGTCATATGTCCTGAGACAACAGGGATACATTCTGAGAAATGTGCCCATAGGTGATTCCCTCCTTTGTGCAAACATCATTGTATGCCCTTCCACAAACCTGGATTGAACAGCTACTATACACCCAGGCTGAGTGGGATAGCCTACTGCTCCTGGTCTGCAAACTGCACAAAACAACATGAGATTAAATCAAGCACAAAAGAAAATGATGTAATCAAGAGTTGCAGTAAACCTGATACGTATGGGACCACTGACAGCATAACATGTCATACTGCTATACAGAAAATACTTTTCATATAAGTAGAAAGATTCTACCCTAGAATAATGCTAAGCAGTATAATATAGTCAATACATAAACCAGTAACAATCATTTATCATTATCAAGCAGTAGTTACTATACATACTTTTATACACTGTGGTGTTATCATAGAGATTTCATAGCGTTCTGACTTATTTGTACTCTATAAATCCAAAATATTAACCATCCTACTCTCTTTCTCTTTTAAATGGTTCATATTTAAAGATTGTATGTTTTTAATAAAGAGACTAAAAGACAAAGTTTTTCAAATACCATAAGCCTCAATACCTTACACATAGCACCCAATTCAAGTATTGAGTTTTTTTAAATCTTGACTTAATCTGAACAAAAAAGCAGCTCCATTGAGTTTCATGTTTCAGCATCGACAGGACCTTTCAGAGGATTGCAGTTCATCCTCATGGTTCTGTCGAGTGGTCTCTAAAAGTTAATGAGGCATACTCAACAGAGACCCTGCAACTGGAGGAACTTGCTCAGATGTCTCACTCAGATCCTACTGACCATAATCTATGTACTTCCACACATTTGGAGGCCTTGTTGAGGAGGAAAAGTCCACCATCAGGGCTCATTTGCAATTCTAGCCCTCTCCCATGGAGAGTGAGGAGATTAAGATAGTCATCCAAATAAAACATGTCAAATGCCCTGTCTTTGTTCTGAGTGGATGGGAAAGAAATTAAGAATTAAGCTTTTAAATGTTTGTAATCCTGCTTGTTTCTTTTAAATTTTATTATTTTTTTCTTTTAAATTTTATTCAAATGAAACAGTAAAATGCAGTCTATACTATAACAATAATGGTGGGATGGACTCCTATATTAATAAAATAAGCAATTAAGCAGGATCATTAATCCCATTAAAAAGTACATGAATTAATAAAACTATATTCACATGTTTGAAAAAAAACAAACATACCCCAGTGAATGACTATTTGAAAGTATAAAATTAACTTATATTTTTAATATACTTTTTAGCCATTGTGGTCATGTATGTACTTATAATGAAAATGTTCATTACTATGTTATCGAGATATTTCCATTAATAAAGTTTTTACATATCTATTAACTTTCTCCTATTAATTTTTGAAGAATGTTATACATTGAAACCAATTTTTTTTTACTTTAATCAAGCTCAAAAAAAAAAAACACAAAGAATGTGGAGGTCCAATTATCCAGATTTATTTTGATAGATAATTTTATAGAAGATAAACTTCTATTAAATTGGAAGTTTTAAAGATTAACTTCAAGACCTTTCATATATGCAAAAAAAATAATTTATATTTGAGAAAAACATATTTTTGTTTTTAGTGCAAACATTAAAAGTTTTGTTTTTATGAGATAATTTTACAGTGGAACTGTGAAAAACAGTAACTGTATGGGCTTTAGTTTCAATTTTTCTTACATTTAAATATATCTCCTTGGGAATTTCAAAAATAAAAAGCTACATGGGAAGCGAGGCTTCTAGTTCCCAAAAGATTGTAACATAAATGCAGTGTTTTTTCAGCAAAACCCTTAAAGGGATTTCAAACTCTTGATTACATTACGACACACAGTAATGAATACGATTTACATCAGACCCAGCATACACGTGTGTCCATGTGGGAGAAAATGTTCTGGGGAAAAATACTTCTCCTTGTTATGTGTGAGGTATTCTATTTCTTCTTGTTCTTTTCTGATTTTCTTTCTTTCCTTTTTTAATGTTGATCATGGTCTATTGAATTAATTTCATCATCCATTAATGAGTTGTTACCACTAGCTTGAAAATGCTACCTTACATCTAAAAGGTGAATTTCGGTTCTTTGAACCTGTTTCTCTGACACTGTGAGATCTAAAACAATGTGATATATAGACTAGATGCTAAATAAATGTGTGTGGAGTGTTTTTAAACAAACTTTCATTTAGCCTAAAACCATATGACTAGAGATATAGATACAGGCATGGTAAAAATGTGCTTTACTTAGGTTTGACTGAAGATGCAATTAAACCCACTTCCAGTGTTAGAGCATTGCGGTCTTGACACCCCCATGCACTAAAGCATCAGGAAATCACTAACGGGCAGCAATGTGTTGGGGTCATTCATTCAAAAGCAGGACTGTGTGATCCTATACTTCACCTCAAAGTACTTCATCCATACTCTCAACAACATGGTCCTGGGATCACTCTACACTGTAATCATCTTGTGTACAGAACAGATTAATTCTTGCTCCTTGTTCAGTTCACTCATGGCTCTGAGTGAAAATGAAGAGAGGACATGAAATTAAAATTCCTCTTTTTGTGTGTTTAATCCACCTCTGGCTTTTTTTCTTCACTGACATACTGGAGTCTTTACCAATAAGTCAGATACTGTGCTTATAAGGCATGACTAGGTCCCTGAACTTAAAAGATTGGTGGACACTAAATTGCCTCACATTCTAACAAAAGTATTGGAGCTGTGTCCATACTCACTAACATGTAGCCTTGAGTGGAGGCCAGGGCCAGCCAGGAAGCTTGGCTTTCTCCATCGCTGGGGGCAACCCAAGCCTTCTGCTTTCTCCAGCTCCATGGCCACTGACATTTTTATTGCTATTTATTTATCTTCTATAATTGAAACTTGTTTGCCTTGAGAGGAGGCCAGGGCTGGCCGGAGCGGGCAAGAAGCTTGGCTCCCTCTATTGCCGGAGAAACCTTAAGCCTCCTGCTCACTCCATGGTTGCAGCCATCTTGATTGGATTCATTTGCATACTCGCTTCTGATTGGCTGGTGGACATAGCTTGCAGGTGTAGTGAAGATATGGTCAATTTGCATGTTTCTCTTTTATTAATGTAGATATGATGGAATGCTAAGACAACACTAAATATATTAAACTTTCTCCTTATAAATATAAAGTTCTTTTTAATACTTGAATTTTTTGGTATTGGTAATAATGACACACATAGAAGATGATTATAAAATACATTTTGTATTAGTAAGAATAATGCTAGCATCTATAACAAATAAACTCGCAAATGTCCATGTCTTAGCCCTATAGATTTTTCTTGATAATGTGACATATGGTTGTTCCTGATCTGCAGCATTCCTCCATACTAAATACTTCTGTCCTCCATACTTCTGTCTTTTCACTCTGCCATTCTCTGAGTCTTGACTCAGTCTGTTCCAATGGGAAGAGAAAGATATGGGAAGGGCCAGAGAAGGTTTATATGGGCCAGATCTCTTTATTGCAGAAAATACTTGGATCTGGTAATACCTGCGAAAAAGTACCATTGTAAAAATTAAAATTAAAAATAAAAATTCCCTAGAATTTTTTCCCTAGAGTCCCTTTCACTTCTGTAATTCTAGGTCTTTTAGGAGTTAATTGAATAATATTTAACAACTAGAGGCCCAGTTCATGAATTCATGCACCAGTGGAGTCCCTCAGCCTGGCCAGCCATCGGGGCCAATCGGGGCCAATCAGAACTGGCTGTACAGGGAGATGTACCATGGGAGATTGGCCAGACGTGGGAGGTTGTCTATGGGAGCACACTGACCACCAGGGGCAGCTCCTGAGTAGAGCATCTGCCCCCTGGTGGTCACTATGCATCATAGTGACTGGTTAACTGGTTGTTCTCGTCAACCGGTCCTAATGATCACTTAGGCTTTTATATACATATAGATTAGCATGTATACCATTTTTCTTGCAAACCTTAATGTCATTCAACTATTGTTTAGAGTAGATCCACATTTATATGATGCTGTTCCTTAGTGCACTCTTTTGTGTAATTTCAAGATATTTCAGTATTGGAATTTTAGCTACAAATAAAAGGTGCATAGTTGTATTACATAGAGTGGGCTTCAAGACTTAAAGACATGCATCAGTGCTGATATGCAATGATACATATGCATGACATTCCACTGGCAATGGGGATCATCTCTATCTAGTGTTGCTTAGCGCTTTTTTAATAAAGTTATATTGAATTTTTATATTGAAACCTGAAACCAAATGAAACTTTCTTGATGCGGGGTTTATTTCTGGAGGTTTGGGGTTTGCTGTAAACTCCAAATTTATGTGTGGTTCATAGAAAATGTTGGTAAGACTCAATCAACTTTTAGAAAACCTGGATAGAATTTCAAGCCATTAGGAACAGGAGAATGAATGTGTTTTGTTTACTTTAGACCAAATTCTGTGGGTTTTGAATTTAGAATTGAACAATTGGGGTTTCAGTTCCATTCACAGGGAAAACATGACTTTCTAGTGGAAAGAAAAGACCTGAAGAAAACAACCTCTACTTTGGAAAAATATAAAAATTGTTCATGCATGGGCTCTGGAACAAAGCACCGTGGTTGAAAGGAGGTCGCCCGAGAGGAATTTAAAGAAATTGTGTAATCCAGTATGTTACTGCTGGTAGTTATTCTCCCTACTGAAGTGAATTCCCAGAAACTATAAGAGGTGTCGACACACAGTCTTTTTGTTGGGCAAGAAAATGTTAACATAAGCTTTATATTAATGGGCAAAATTCAACAAGTTGTTTTTAAAATAAACAACAGAATGTTTGAAAAAGCAAACAGTTATTTAGTGCATTGTTTGAATTCAGCCGATTGTATTCCAAGTAATAAGTTCCTGGAAGGTAATGAATGAAATCATTATTCTCATCATTTCTGAGGCAGGAAGTCTGCAAGTTGGTGTTAAGAGTTGAGTCCCTGTGCACTGTGTGATAACGCAAGCCTTGCAACCCAAAGGCTCAGAGGACCACTAGACAGCTATACCAAGGCCGGCTTGATTCACACAATGAAGAAAACCCTGACTATTGTGTATTTGTGAGCCTATGATTTTTCTTTCTGGCGTTTCATACATTTTGATTGGAAGGCTTCATGGAAGAAGTGAATCTGTAAGAGGAACAGCTCAAAAAAAAAAAAAAGGTAAGCTGGCATAGTAAGAGAAAAAAAATACCTTCTTCCAATTATGTGAAGAGAGTGTGAAGAGGTATGGATCACAAATGTCAGAGGATGTAGTTAAGGGTGATTAAGTCCCAAGGCCAGGAAGATGAAGAGAGAGATTTGGAAGCGAGAAGATTTCTGTCATGGCTTATATACAGTGTTGGATTCTCTTTTGCTAGAAAAACACATCTTAAATTAAGGATGGAAATATTTGTCAAAATTCAAACAGACTATTAAATCTAAAACTTTTGAAATCAGTTCTATGCCTCAAAATACAGCCAGATTTTTCTCTCCCAGGAGAAAAAGAGATTTCTAGAGATGAGTTTTGGACTAACCTGGGCTGCATTTGGAGTGGGATTCATTTGTTAACAAGCCCAGGTTAATTCTAAAGCCAACGTGGTGTGGTTTTCAAATAAGCCTGGACTGGGTGAAAGGCTGGGATGAAAGCCATCAGAGACCTGCAAACAGGTGACATTTAACAAAGCAAGAAAATTTAAATTGACTTTGAAGATCTCCCCCAGTCCAACTTTGAAGGGGCCAACTAAAATACTGAGTGGTTGTTTAAGTTCGCTTGCAAACACCCAAGAAAACAAAATGTCATGTTTTGTGAAACGTAGGTTAATTTGAAAGCTATATTCTGAAAAGGCCCAGCCTTAACCTAGGTTTATGAAAAGCATTGAAAAATTTTACATTTTGTGAGCTGATTGACTTGTAAGCAAATTGAGGAAGATGTTTTCTTTTTTATTTGGAGAAGTTTTTTGTGTTTATTTGTTGTTGTTTTTCATTTTAATGTAATTCAGATTTCATGGATACTAAGTTTTTAATTCAACAACAAGGGAGTGAAAAGGATAGAAATGCTGGAAAGAAGAGATTTGTAAAAGGGAGTAATTGAAATAAAAGGTAGACGCAATTAATAATCCAAAAGTTCTCCACTTGAATAACTGAGTATGTATCAAGCACAAAAAATACTCAGAAAAAAAAATAAAAATAAAAAGAACTCTCAATGAAGAACTTGAGAAAGATGAAGGGGAAAAAATAAACAAACTCCAGCCTTCCATTTTCTCTTCATTAATTCTTTTCCTAAACATATTATTTTGAGGTCCCAATAATTAACTTGGTATAATCATCTGAACCCAGCAATGATAAAGAGAAGTCAGAGTATGAAAAAGAGGATGATAAACTCAGGGATTAATTGAGAACGTAATACTCAACATTTTTTTATTCTTAGACAAAAATCAGCAAACTACAATTAAACTATAAATTTACTGAAGGTCTACGACCGTATTTTCTGTATCCTTTTTCAAATATCCAAGGTATCTAACAATGTTAGCTAGAATATAGGTCTCAGTGCAAGCGTATGCTTTTAAAAATGCTTTTATAACATATCAAACTCCATCTACTGAAGAGATCTAGAAAAAAAATTATCAACCCAATGGCAATGACCAACCATCACATCAATTTCCCATTAACAGGAACCAGAGCTCTTTGGAAAAATAGCTGATTCCCAGACTGGTGCAGGAAACATAAAATGTGCACTGGAAGCACTTTATCATTCCAGAAATAGAGGAAGCTATCAAATTATATTATGAGCACAATAAGAACTTGGGAGCCAACTTGAATAGGCTTATAGTGGACCAAGACAGTTTGTGTATCGGTAAGATGATAAAGGCAATGGATTGAAACACATGGAATATGCTTAAATTCCTGAGTTTGTAATATTACTCAAAAAGCCATCATTGGTCATATTTGGAGAATACTAGAAAACCAAGCCACTATTTTTAAAACTGGAAAATAATCTAAAAGGATCAAGCTTTTAGTTGTTAATGTATACTCTATTGTCATGTCCAGTATTGGAGGATATGAAGGAGAAAGTAGAGGATCAAGCTCTCAAAAATCAGCCAGCTAATCTTATATAATATGAAAGATGGAGTAAGAAGTTCATGGCTTTTCACAATTCTAACAACCCCTCCAGAGTCAACTTTTATTGAGTTTGTGTTAATTTTTATATGTGCTAACATATTTCTTTACATAAATGGAATCACATAATATAGATGTGTTAGCCTTCAGTTTGCTCCTGACGATCTTTCCACTTATTCTTTTAATAAGTATGTAGTATTATGGATGTACTATAATTTGTTTATTGAATTTCATATTGATAAAAAAAAGATTATTTTGTTTTTTGATCCAAACTCTTACCTTATGTTATTCACATGTTTCTATATACATATGCAATTATTTTAATAAAGTTGAGTCATACAGTAAAAGTCAATTTTGGGGTAAGATGATATGTGTAATCTTAATAGGTCTCTTGAGATATAACTTATATTAATTAATCAATTGAAAAATTTGATGAATTTTGGCATACAAATATATTTATGACACAGCCTTACACACACATACACACAAATAAAACTGTGTCCGTCACCCCCAAATTTTTTGTTTGTTTGTTTGTTTGTTTTTTGTTAATCCTCACCCAATGATATTTTTCCATTGATTTTTAGGGAGAGTAGAAGAGAGAGGGGGAAAAAAAAGACAGAGAAACACTGATGTGTCTCACATCACTGGTTGCCTCTTGCACACACCTAAACCAGGGCCTAGGCCAGGGAGGAGCCTGCAACCAAGGTAAGTGCCCTAGACCAGAATCGAAACCAGGTCCCTTTGACCCAAAGGCCAACCCTCTATCCACTGAGCCAAACCAGTTAGGGCCATCAACCCCAAATTTTCTCATGAGCCTTTGTAATCTCACTCCCTCACACCTGCCCCAATCCCCAGGCAATCACTGACCTGCTTTCTGTCAGTTGTCAAAGAAAATTGCAGTTGATTGAGTTAAACAATCTAATTAAACAAAATAGTATTCAAGACTATTGCAATAAAGATAAAAACTATTTCAATAGATTGGGATAGTATTTACATCTCAAAGGGGCTGAGAATAAATTGACAATTGTAATTTTCTAAAGGAAGTACTCTAAAAAAAAGGAGGGTGGAGGGGGCAGGTCAAGGGTTACAGTCAGAGAGAAACCTGCCTAACATTTTGTTTTCCTAAAGGGATTATTAAAGCCCTCTGAATCACACTGTAGATTAGTTTGTATTTTGTTGAATTTCATGTAAGTAGAATCATAAAAGAAGTAAACTTTTCATCAGGCTTTTTTTACTCAGCATAAATATTTTATATTCATCAATGCCACTGCTCATATTGATCATTACCTTTTGTTGCTGAGTTGCATTGTATTCACATACCACACTTTGTTCAGCCAGTTACCCACTAATGAATATTTGGATCATTTCCAATTTGGGGCTATAACATATAAAGCTACTATGAAGATTTATGTGCCAGTCTTTACATGGAATATACTTTCATTTCTCCTGGTTAAATACCTAGGAACAGAACAGTTGGTATATAACTACCATATGTTTTGAAAAAAACTACCAATTGGCTTTATTTTGCATTCCCATCAGCATTATATGAGATTTCCAACTGTTCCACATCCTCACTAGCACTTGCAATGTGCCATCTTTCTCATTGTAGATATTCCAATGGGTGTGTCATAATATCTCCGTGGTTTGAATTTGCATTTCCCTAAAAACCATTTCCCTAAAGACCTTCCCATGGGCTCACTTGTTATTCACATGTCTTTGATAAAAATGTCAGTTTAAATCTTTTACCTATATTTTTATTGTCTTATTTGTTTTCTCATAAAAACTTTTGATACATTTAGCAGCACAGCAATCATTTACCAGATATGTAAATTGCAAACATTTTCCTAATTGGGGTTTGTCTTTTCATTCTGATAACAGTGTCTTAAAAAGCAGAGCTTCTTAATTTGGAGGAATTTCAGCTTATCAATTTTTTCATTTTATGGAGTGTTCCTTCGGTGGTGTTATTAAGAAATCTTTGCCAAACACACTATCACACAAAATTTTTTTCCTAGTTTTTCTTCTAGACATCTTATAGTTTTAGGTTTTACATGTAGGTCTATGATCTGGTTTGAGTTGGTTTTTGTGAGGTTTGAACCAACCTTCTTTTTTGCACATAGATATCCAATTATTCCAGCATCCCTTGTTGAAAGACTATATTTGCCACTGAATTACTTTGGCATCTCTGTCAAAAATCAATTGAACACATATGTCAGTTAATGAGGAAATGTAGTGTTGCCTACTCAGAGTCTATAATGCATTTGCAGAGGGAAGCAATAGAAAACAAGGGGTTGCTAATCGGCAGTTACTTAAGTAATTACATCAAATGTAATTGGTATGAACCAATTGCCTTGGTCACATGATCTCTTGACCATACCCTTTGGGTTCTCTCCTATACAGGCTTTCTTGATCCTTTCAATATACACAGGCTGAGAATCTCCCGAAGCTTTAAGGTCTGCTTCCTTTCTGATTAACAACTCCATTTTTAGGTCATTTTTCTCTTCTCACATTTTATTATAAGCAGTCAAGAGAAGCCAAGCCGCACCTTCAACACATGGCTTAGAAATTTCCTCACCAAGGATCCAGTTTCATCACTCATAAGTTCTACCGTCCACAAAACACGAGAACACGAACACAATTCAGCCAAGTTCTTCACCACTTTATAACAGGGACGGACTTTCCTCCCGTTTCCAATAACATGTTCCTCGTTTCCGCCGGATACCTCATCAGAATGGCCTTTACCACCCACATTCCTACTGAAACTTCGCTTAGGATTACTTAGGTTTTCTCTAAGATTGAGGTTTTCCCTATTGCTTTCCTTTCTTTCTGGGACCTCACCAGAATTGATTTTGATTACTTAATATTCCTAACTGGTTTTTGTACAAGATGCCATCAGATTTCTATACAGACATTCACATCAATTGCAAGTAGAGACAGTTTTTCTTCTTCCTTTCCAATTGTATCCTTTTATTTCTTTTAGTTGCCTTAGTGCACTGACTAATAATCCGGTCACGTAATGAATAGAAGTGATGCCAGTGAGCACCTTTGCCTTATTCCTGATCTAAGAGGGAAAACATCAGTCTTTCACCATTAAATGATATTAACTGTGCATTTTCATGGCTGCCTTTATTAGACTGAGGAAGGTTTTTTCTATGCCTACTATGTCGAAGCTTTTTATCTTGAGTGTGTGTTGAGTTTTACCAAAATGTTTTTCTGTATTTGCTGAGATGATCATATAATGTTTCATCTTTATTCAGTTAACATGGTTAATTATATTGTCATTTTCAAAAACTAAAACAAGCTTGCATTCCTTCAATAAACACTACTGGGCCATAATGCAGGATGTATCCTTTTCTATGCATTAATGAATTCAATTTGCCAATACTTGGTTGAGGATGTTTGAATCTATGAAGGTACTGGTCTCTGTCTTGGTCCATTCAAGCTACTATGACAGGATACCATAGACTAGGTGGGTTATAAACAATAGAAATTTATTTCTCACCATTGTGAAGGCCATAAGTCCAAGATCAAGGTACCAGATGGTTGAGCTCTGGTGTGAGCACTACCAATATTCAGGTTATCAGTTCCTCACTGTATCTCACATGGCAGAGAATAAGCAAAGTCTAGTTCTTTTCACAAGAGTACCCCAACCCAGATCTCATTTAACCCTAATTACCTCCCAAAGGCCCACCTCCTAATACCATCATATGGTGGAGGGGTGGGAAGGGAGAGTTTAACATATGAATTTTGGAGGGATATAAGCATTCAGCCATTGCAGTCTCTGATGTCTTCTCTTATCAATCTCTGTTGAATTTTGTTATCAGTGTTATACTGACCACATAAAATAACTTAGCAAGCATTCCCTTCTCTAGTTTCTGGAAGTTTATGTCTGCTTGGTATTTATTTCTTATTTTTTACTTGATGGAATTTAGCAATGAAACCATCCAAACTGCTTTGAGTTTTCTTTGCGGAGAGGTTTTTTTTTATTGTTACAAACTCAAGTTATTCAATGGTTATATGGCTATTCCAATATTTTACTTCTTCTTGAGTCATTTCTGGTAAGCTGTGTTTTTCAAAAAATTTATTTGTTTCATTTAGTTGCCAAATTTATTGGCACATTTTGTTCCTAAAATCTTTTATTTTCCTATTAAAATTGGTAGGATATGTAATGATATTCCTTCTTTTATTTGTAATACTGGTAATTTATCTTTCTATTTTTTATTTATTCCATTGAGCTTATTAATTTTATTAATCTTTCAGATAATGACTTTTTAGCTTTGTTAATTTTTTTGTTTGTTCCTAAATAATGAACTTCTATACCGACTCTATTATGTTTTATTATTATTATGGGTTAAATTTACTGTATTTCTTTAGTTCTTAAAGTGAAAAGTTACATCAAAATTTTAAACTTTCCTTCTTTTTTATTGCAGTATTTGAAGCTATAAATTTCCCTCTGAGTGTTGCTATTACTTTATCCCACAAATTTTGATATGTTGTATTTTTATTATCATTCAACTAAAAATATTTTTTATTATCTTGTGGTTTAATCTGTAAGCCATGGGTTACTTAGATATGTTATTTAATTTCCAAATATTTAAAATTTTTCTAAGTACTTGGGTTATTGGTTTCTGATTTGACTCTATGGTCATAGAATATACTCTGTAGTATTTAATTGAAATTTATTTGATGATCCAGTATATATCTACTTTGATAAACATCCCATATGCACTTGAAAAGAATATTTACTGTACAGCTATTGGGTACAATGTTTTGCAAATGTCAATTAGCTCAAGCTGATTGATCCTGTGCTCAGATCTTCTATATCCAAGCTAATTTTTATTTACTTGTTCTATGAATTACTAAAAGAGTGGTGTTAAGCTCTCCCACTATTTTTTCCATTAGTTCTGTGAGTTTTTACTTCATGGATTGTACAGCTTTCCTATTATATGCATATATGCTTATGATTATGTCTTCCTAATGAATTGATCTGTTGTGATTTGTAAATATCTCTCTATATGTCTTGTAAAATGCTTTGTCATGAAGTTTAATTTTTGGTAGTCTACTTTGTAGAATAATATAGCCACACTATCCTTCTTATGCCAGTTCCCTGGTGTATCACTTTCCATTCCTCTATTTTCAAATTTATGCATAGTTTTACATTTAAAGAATATCACTAATAGATTCACATAACTGAATCTTGCATTTTTTACCTAATCTCAAAATCCTTGACCTTCAACTGGAATGTTTTACATTTAATGTCATTTATATTACATTTATATTTAATAATGTTGGGCCTGCTCCCTCTCTCAGTCTGTCTCGGAGCCCTCAGGGAATGTCTCACTGACAGCTTAGGTCTGCTCCCCTGTGGGAGGTGACCAGGCAGTCCAATCAGGGGACTTGGCCAGCCCTATGCCCCCCACCATCAGCCCTCCACTGCCACTGGTAGCTGCCGCCCCCCCTCCTATGGCCATCCCCTCCCTTTGCCCACTGGCACATACCTTGGCTGGCCTGGCGCCACCTGCTCACTGGTTTTACCCCGCACAGTTCAGTAGATTTGCATATTAAAATTTTATTATATAGGATAATTATTGCTGTGCTATGTTTAAGTGTGCCACTTTGTTCATTACTCTCTTTTCATTTCTCTCTTCTGCTTTTTCATTCTGTTGCACCTTTCATTAGTATTTTGTTTCTACCCTTCCTATTTGCTTCTTAGCTCTTCTTAAAAATTAATTTTTAATGTTCTTCCAGGACTAACAATGCATTCTTGACTCATCAGTCTATTCAGAATCAAAATTACTACTTCCCACTTGTTACTTTACACTTGACACAGTTCTCTTTACACTTCATACTTTACACTCCACAAAGCTAATAGCCTTACAATAGTATAATTCCATTTATCTATCACCCCCGACTTTTTTGCATTTTTGGTTACATATTTACATCTGTATATATTATGAAATATACCTTACAATGAATGCTATTATTTCGTTTTGTTTTTAAGTCAATTGTTTCTAAGGAAACTATGAAGCGATAAAAATAATATTTTATACCACCCACTTATTTGCTGTTCCTAGAATTTTTTTTTTCTTGGATTTATGTTTCCAGCTAGTATCATTCCTCCATCAATCTGAAAACTGCCTCTTGGCTTCCATTTATCTGAAAATGTTTTTATTTCGCTCAATTTTTAAGGGGTATTGTCTCTGATATAGAATTCTAAGGATTTCCCCCATCAGCACTTTAAAGACATTTCTGTTGTCTTCTGATATCCACTGTTTCTCATGGGAACTCAGCAAATGTTCATATTGTTCATATATATATTATGTCTCCCCTCTCCCTCCTCTGGCAGCTTTCAAATTGTTTTTATTTTTAGTTTTTAGCAGTCCGACTCTGATGAGCCAAGATGTATCTTTCTTGGTATTTATCTTTCATTGAGTTTTATAATTTTCTTGGGTTTGTAAGTCAAGATTTTTAATCAAATTTGAAGAAATTTGGAATTCTTTAATTACGTATATTTTGCCTGCCCATTCTCACTTTCCTCTCTTTCTAGGACTCCCATAACACATACAGAGGAGGGCAAAAGTAACTTTACAACAGAAACACAAATAAATAATACAATAAACTGTTTCACATACTCACACTGTAACCCTACGTTTGTCCACCATGAACATTAGAGGAATTGATATATCCATATGTCTCCAAAGTTCTGTCCCTTTATCTTTCCTTACCACCTCCCGTCTGCTGTAAATCCCTGCACTGAATTTTTTGCTTGGGTTACAGTATTTTTCTAGTAGATTTTCCATTTAAGACTCATTTTTGTATTGAATTTATTGGGGTGATATTGGTTAATAAAATTATATAGGTTTTAGGTGTACAGTTCTACAATACATCATCTGTATATTGTATTGTGTGTTCACTACCCTAAGTCAAGTCTCATACTATCACCATTTATCCCTCCTATACCTTCTTCTACCTCCCTTATTCTCCTTTCTATCTGGTAATCACCAGGGTGTTGTCATGTCAATGAGCTGTGCCTGGTTGGTTGGTTGGTTGATTGGTTGATTGGTTTTGGTCTTTTTTTAATCACCTTTTTCACCTGGCCCTGCAACCCCCTTTTACTCTGATAGCTGTCAGTCTCTTCTTTTTTATGTATCTGCTGAGATTCCTTATCTGTTGGCATCAGACTACATTCCTCTTTAATTCTACGAATATATCTTGTCCGTTAGCTGCTTTAAAGTCTGCTAAATCCAACATTTGAGTCACATCACATTATGTTTCTATTTTCTACTTTTTTCATAGACTATGGGTGCTATTTTCTATGTCTTTGTACATCCGCTCATTTTTTCAGTGTGTACTGGATATTGTTAGTGATACATTAGCAAGACTCCGAAGTTGTTACCTTCCCTCTGAAGAGTATTGGTTCTTGTACAATTACTGGCTAAAAACCTCTAAATTGTGTAGGTTTGTTCTTATGCTTTGTTATGGGGAATATGTAGAAACCCGAGATGTTTCCCAAGCACTGCTAATACACAGGACTCCCCCTTCAAAATCCATCCCCGCAGCAGATCTTGTCAGGACTTGGTTCTGGCTTTGTTCAGGTGGGCAGTGGTCTTCAACTGGAAGTGATTCTCTCCCTAGGGGATATGTGATAATGCCTAAGGACATTGCAGATTGTCACAACAGATCACGGGGGAGCTACTGGCATTTAGTGGATACAGGCCCGAGATGCTGCTAAATATCCTTCAACGTGCAAAACATAAGAATTATCTGGCCCAAAATATCAATAATTCAAAAACTTAAAAACTCTGGTCTAACTTAGGCCTTACTAGGGCATGGTCCACTCTGCCTGGAATGGACCATCAACGACTTCCATCACTACTTGAATTCTAATCTCTCTCGTGAGCACTTCCCTGGTGAGTCTAAAGTAATTGTGTTCTAAGGATGCTGCATTTTGATGGAGGATTTTTAGTTCATATTATTTTCTCGGTGTCAACCTTGACTTTTTTTCAGACATTGAACTCACTAAGTGTGATATCTCTGAAAGTATATCATCATATTTTGATTATGATGTATAGTTGATGATGTTTATGGTTGACTTCGTTGAATATCAGATTCTTAAATTCAAAAAGTAGCTTAATCTGATGACACAAAAAGTTCTACATACAGAAAAATGTATGAAAAAAAATACCTGTCTAATTAGGAATTAACTAGAATGTATGGATGTGAATATTGCTGTTGGCATGGAAACCTGACCCTTTGCTACATTTCATTAACATCTTTTATTTTCATCCATACTATTGGTTTCTCCTAATTTAATGATAACATATTGTAATCCTAGAGCCAGTGTACAAACAATGAATAAAGTGAAAGGCTGAAGCAGAAACTTCTAATCTTCCCAAAGGAGTTTGATGACAAGGTCCTATCAATGAGATGCATCACGCTCCTTGAATCAGGGTACATCAAGGCCCAGCTTCTCATGTTTTGTCAGAAGCTCCACATGGTCTTGTCATCTTGTAACTCAGCATCTTGTAACCATCTGCATCTTCTGAACCACATGACAGTCCTTCCTCCCTCCTAAGTCAAAACCCAGAAGCAAGAAATACAGGGAATTGCTTTTATCATGCACTAGCTGCCTTTCTAATCCTCCATGAGGCAAGTTCTCTTTCTCTCCTGCTCTCTTCATTTGCATTATGTAATACACAATTAAAACTATCATCCTCACTCTAGAAATTATACTCCCTCACTTGGCTTCCAATCTACCACCTTACCTAGTAAAACACAAGTGTTCTGGGGAATTAGATAAGTAAGACATTCCGATTTGAATGGTCAAGATAATATAAATGGGCCAAATATTTGACATGAACAATATGAAAGTGATGTCCAAATGCCAAATTATTCGTTGCATTAATTTTATTTTTATGTCTTTACCATGGTGTTCATTTCTTTTCTAAAAAGACTACAGAGTTGTATATGCACGTGAATTTCCCTGGGTATTCAAAATTGCTCTTTTTTTTGTTTATGTTTGCCTACTTAGGGAAAATAAGGTCAGTTTAATTTTTATTTAATTTGCTTTGCTCAATATAAGCCAAAAGTAGTACTCAGTTTCTACTTGATGATTAGAATAATAGCTAAGCTTATCGAGGCCAGAAATATGGATGGTAACTTGAATATTTATCATTTATAAGTCAATAGAAGAAAGAAAATTAGCTACATCAAAATAGACATAAATATCATAAGTAGAGTCATATTTGAAACCCAGTAAATATGTAATAAAACTGTTTTGGAAAAAGAATACTTCCTGGTTGTTTATCATTTTCATGCTACCCTCTGTAAGGTGGTTGGCTACAAAAGAGTTCCTTTAATGATCAGAATCAGTATGTAATTCTTTAAGCTGCCATTTATTTTAACCATAAAATTGTGTGTATGTAAATAAATGATGGGTTAGTAACTTTTGTTATAAGGAGACTGTGGCATTCTATTGCTAAATATCTTGAATACCTAACTTCTGCTTGTTTTACTATTTCCCACATTATGCTTTGATTTTAAGTGAAACAAACACATCTGTTTTCTCATTAAGATTACAAAATTAGTACTTACAGGATACATATTTCTTTTCCAATTATTTTTATTTATCTTACAGGCAGAATAGTATCTTGATCACTCTATTACATTCCACAACATCAAAATATCTACAACTCTGTGTCAATATCAACAACTACTAAAAATTGAGCAAGCAATTTACATCTATAATTAAGGAAATGGGATTCCAAAGGCATATCATTGCAATAACAATAAAATAATGTTTATGCACTAATACACAAATAGCCATCATAAATTTAGTAGCTCGGGCATTTTTCTAATTGTGATAGTTACACAAATTTGGGAAATTGCGGAGTACATTGGCCAGTCACCAATGATCATGAAAAAGGAAACAGGTAAAAGTGCTGATCTTGCTGATAGTACGTGTTCAGCTCTTTAGCTTGACATTGTTATCCCTTCCAATTCATCAGAAATCAATGCCACATTACCTCAAGCTTTTCTACAGATGAATGATTTGATGAAGATGTCCTCATTTCGGAAACTGAGATCATGTTTATCTTCAATTGAAACATTTCAGAAAGTTTTGCTGAACCTAAAGAACGCCCAGTCTCAGACTGCTGAGTGATCAGCGACATCTAGTGGCCATTATATCCCTAAACAAATGTAGTCAAGGGTAGTTACAAAACAAGCGAAATGGCCGCAATGCATCATCTTTAATATTGACACAAGCTTATTTCCAATGAAACTCATCGGAAAGTTACAGACACTTCCTAGTAGATTTTCTCTGACTCAGTAATGATATAAATTTAAGGAAAAGCCAGCACTGGCTTCTAATCTTTATTCTTAATGAACAGCCCTTACATGGGAAAATATCCTTTGTAGTTTTTATAAAAATCCATTTTAGGTTTTTTCATGTCTGAGTTCTTCTTCTAACAAGGTAACAAATACACTGAGAGCTACCTAGTAATCAGTTCTGTGGATCTTTTATGAGTACATGGATTAGAATGCTGCAGCCAACAAATTTCACTCTATACAACAGTGCGCTGAGGTGCAAAATTAAGACTTTATAAAAGCTGCCTGTCTATTAATCATTGTTGGATTGAGTTCACACTGGAAATGTTATTAATTTTTTGTAAACACAGAACATCCAGTTCATTAAGCTTTTCTGAAACAACTGGATCATGAAATGGAATTATAGAAGCCTTTGACCATCAAAAAGTACTAGAAATGACTGATTCCTTTTAAAGAAATAATCAGTCCAGTCTTTGGCTATCTTGCACAGCCAATTGGGGGCAGTCCAAGCAAGCTTATGTTGCTTGCTGGACCCTGGGCTCCTTATTCTCTCTGCCAGAAACCTGAGACAACTCCCAAGGCCTTTCTGCCCAGCTCTAGCGCATCTCTGTCTGCCCGACACCGAGAAGGATTTCTCCCAAGACAAACTGTCAGATGCAGCTCTGTGGCTTTTCGTGGGACACACTGGGATTGTCTTTTCACGTGGACTGAGGCACCCACAAGATGCCTAGATGTATATGAATGAATATTGGTAAGATTACTATCTAGCTATTCACTTCACCTCCTGTAAATTAATTGCCAGGGGCTAAGACTAGAGCCTTCTCTTCCTCTGGAACTTTCTAACGATTTGTTGATAATCATAAACCGATGCAAAGCCTGGACGACAGTTTTTAAGTGAATGCACCAGCCTCCCAAATGCAGAATGGGCATGTTTAGTACTCCCAGTTCATCAAAACCCACTACCCAGCCATAGTGACTGGACACAACAGTCCATAGGCACCATCGAATTAGGGAACCATGAAAAGAAAGGAGCCTTTTTTTATATCACTTCATATCTTCATGTAAATGCTAGTCAGACATGCTTGCGTGGGCATCTCACACCAAGTACATAAGCAGTTCATCTTATTAAATCAATGGATGTAAGCATGATTAGAGTTAACACTCAATTCAATGAGGTGCTGTAAATATAAAGCCTGGGTTTTCTCCAGCCACTCCACCTCATAAATCCTTAGCCTTATTTTCCCAAGGCTCTCAGCTACGGAAGGATGTGTGGGCAGTGGGCACAGGTCATCACAGTAATGTTTCCTTAGGGGACAGGCAGCCCTGGGTGGTTCTGGAAGCTTCTGGAAGTTTTACTCCACTGCTCTGCTCTGGACAACATAGACTTCATTCTCCCTTTCTCCCTCTCCCTTTTCCCTTTGCCTCCCGTATTTCTGCCTGAAGCCAGCTATGCTAGCATGGAGCATTGCTGCACCCTGTTGCTCTCTGAACCCCATGCTGTGTAACAAATATGACGTCTAAATTCCAGGGGCAAATACTGTCAACTACTCAGCACTTAACATATCAAGATAATCTCAGATAAAGAGCTATTGGCAACCTCAAGTTATTATTACTGACTGCTTGTAATAATAACCTCCCCCCAAAAAATAAAATTCAGAACCTAAACTGGCATTTTGAGTTCAAGGACTATTCTCTACCTATTAGCATGGACCTTGTGCATGTTTTAAGGAGAGATTAGTTTAGGTTTGCAAATCAGTAATCGAAACATTGCCAGCCCCATAATGTTCATTGCCACCTCCCTGACATAAACTACCCAAATAGTAAAGTAAGATATGGTTTGTGCTGGTTGCCCAGGGTCATTCTTCGCTGGGCCTGGCAGAGTGGACAAGGCTGAGCTAAATGGTAGAGTAAGTTGCCACCACCGGATCCCCACAAGCCTAGAAATAATTTGGTCTGGGTCTAATTATTAATACTAGGTTTCCAAATCTCTTTCTGAACAGCATAAAAGCAAAATAACCCACTCCGGCAAGCAAACCAACCACAAGGGTGGTGCCAAGAACTTTGGGGGCCCTCTTCCTGGCCACCCGGAGTGCTGTGGGCAGCACCGCGGAGATTAAGATATTGTTGACGTGCCCTAAAACCTTGTTAAATGTTTTCCTCTTCAAGACACGCTCGTAATAGGTTTCCAAGTTGGGTCGCTTTCCATTTCCCCAGTTTCTCCTCGCAAACCCCAAGAACTTCAGGCGATGCAGCGTGACTGCGAGCGAGACGTCGGCCAGAGTAAAGGACTCTCCGCAGAGCCAAGGCTGGCGACCCTCTTCTAATCAGAGAAAGGGAAAGGGAGAGTTAGGCCTCGCCCACACACACAGGCAGACTCTACCTGGCATCTTGCATCTCAGTCTTGAGGGCAGGTATGAAGACAGCAGGAAATGAAGGCCATGGTACATTTTCCTGGCAATCCCATGAGTAATTTTATACTAAAAACAAAGTCCTTGCATACGTATCCCAGGCTCAGGGAGACTTAACATCTGCCAGCCATCTCAGTCTCTAACTGGAACCAGGGTCATTTGAGCTCAAAGCCCATCTATCTTTAGAATAATAACAATAACACTAAATTTAGGAAAGCCCTGATATCTAATTTCCGGTCAATCTGCATTGACGTGAAATAGGACCCCTGAAGAATTTTTCTGCACAATTTAGATTATGGTTGTGCAATTCCAACCTACACTGTTTCACAAACATGTCGCTACAGTAGTTAGTTTAGTTGAGTAAGCTGAGTAGGTGCTTGAATGCTCCCTCTAATTCTTTCCTTAGGCAGATGGACAACTTCTCATCTACAGTCAAGTATGAAATGAAGCCAGCACGTGTAGACAGTCAGGCCGGCTGGGGAGCATCCACACATTGTACCTGTGCACCTGACTTAGCCATGTAGCCAGGGTTCAGGTGCAAGCACACTGCTCCCGTCCAGGGTGCTGTTCCAGTTGACAGCAAAGTTGACAACCCCGTTAGCTGAAACTTGCTTCGCGTAGGGACTCTGATACACTTCCCACAGTGACTGGGAGCAGCACTCACCAAGTGACATTTCAGGCCCGACTTTATGGATATTCCTAAAGCTCATCTATTGTTTCCCTAAACCAGAGGAAATACCGGTTAACTCCTCCAGCATGGAGGCTCTCAGCTTCTCAGGATTGTTTACTAAATTCAAACTGCCCATGAAAATAATGAGAGAGCATTGTTATTGAAATCTAAGACTGTTCCCAGTCTTAGATACTCCTGGTGTCCAGGAAAAAAGAATGCAAATGAGTATCTACCTGGGGTTTCTTCATTTCTTCTTTGCAACTCAGTTTCGACCTGATCCAAGACTTTCTCCAGTTCATCCAGAATTTTCTTCAAATATTTGACATTGTCATGGTCAAGCAGCTTTGACTAATTAACAAAAATAACACAATAGATTACTTATGCCTGTAAAAACAAGCGATGTAGAGCAAAGCAGATATAAACTATTGTTGGGAACTGTTTATTGTAAATGAGAAGAATTACAATAGCTTCCTTAAAGCAAAGGCTAAGGTGGGGGGAAGTGTGCCACTGTGCAAATGGCCCAGGGCCAGGGCCACTGTTCACTGGCCACTCCTGTGGACCAGAAAACCAGAGAGGGCAAGGACGATGAGGGGCACAGAGATGCTTCTCGGGCCCAGCTCAGGAGTGGAACGTCAGCAGGCTTTGCTGAGTGAATAACTAGAATAACTGAAGGCTCTGGGATGAAGGAGAAATCTGAAGGCAGAGAGGTACAGAGCAAGTGGAAAACAAGCAGTGTTGTGTGCAGATGTCCCATTCCTTCTGAGAAGTTCCTTTAACTCAGAAAAGGTAAAGGAAGATGGGAAGTGGAAGAAGGGTGGGTTGTTGCTGCTTGCTACCTCTTTAATATGGGAGAGGCTGGCACGCGTGGCTGGGCCATAGGAAAGAATCAACAGAAAGAGAAAGGCCACCTGGTCAGCATGGCTCAGTGGCTGAGAGTCAACCTATGAACTAAGAGGTCGTGGTTCGATTCCCAGTCAGGGCACATGCCTGGATTGTGGGCTCAATCCCCAGTATGGGGCATGCAGGAGACAGTCAATGATTCTCTCTCATCATTGATGTTTTTATCTCTCCCTTCCTCTCTGAAATCAATAAAAAAAAATTTTAAAGAAAGAGAAGGATCAACTGTAACTGATGAAGCCCTTAGGAGGCAGAGAAGCCACAGAGAGAGGGCAGCCTGGGCCTGACGTGCAGAGCACCTGCAATGACAGAGACTCGAATGTTTTGTTAACCTACTCTTACCTTTTAGAACTGGGCTTGGGAATCAGCATGTGCAATATCTGCTGTTTAAGCAGCTGTCCTTAGGTTTGAATATCAAGCCGACTAAAGAAAAATTCTTTCTGACAGCGCAGCATGAGCCCAAGGTAAATGGTGTGCTGGTGACCTGCGATCTTTAATAGGAGATGTTCTAGAAACAGTGCTAATGGTAGAACATTTAGTGCAAACAGTGGGTGTCAGCTGAGGACACCTGGTCTACTCACTTTCAGTCGCTTCTGTTTTGCAATGTAAGCCTCTTGCAAATCTGGGTTTTCTTCAGCAAGTTTCTTCAGCTCGGACTCTGTGTTACCAATTTGGCCTGATAAAGGAAACCATTTTTGAAATAGAAAATTATTTCCTTCCTTCTGTGCAAGAAACAAGGAGAAGGGGAAACTAGGCGGTAAGAGCAGGAGTTCGGGGGTTCATGCCCTGCCTCTGCCTCGGGCTCCCCCTCTCTGTGCCTCAGTTTTGTCACTTTTAACATGGGCCCATCAGAGTACCTACTCAGGGGGAGGGTTCAATGAGACGGGCCCTGGAAGGATCTGAGGGAAGGCCAGAACGTCCTAAGTGCTGGGTGCAGGGTACTTGCTCTCCTTTCCATACCTTTCCATACCAAATTCTAGGTGACAGAATTGTATGTATCAGAATACTTGTTTCAAATCATAGGCAAGTCCTTACGAAGTAAAGGAGGGGGAACAAGAGGAAGGTGAGAAGCAAGAAGAGAGATGAGAAAAAGAGAGTGTAGAAGAGGAGGGAAGGGAAGAGAGAGGAGAAGACGGAGGAGGAGAGGTACCAGAAAGAAAGAAAAATAACAGAAGAGAATGATAAAAGTGAGGCTTGGTTTTTGGAGAGAATGTAGTTTCTAAGTTTAGAAGATATAGGTGTGTGTTTCTAGTCAGACATCCACAGAGTCTTACCACAGCCACCATCCCCAATTTTCCTGTCCCCAATTATTGTGCCACAGAGCTCCCTTCCTCTGCTCCACCCTCATGTCGCAACCCTACTTCTTCCTCAGGCCAGGACAGGATAGAAGAGAGCCAGATGGCTCATTCAAGCTCTGTAATTCTGCAATCACTGAGTTCAGAGTAAAGCGAAACAGCCTGAAGTTCAGCTCCGTCACATAATGAAAGGGAAGAACCAGAAATGTGAATCAGCTCAATTGCCTCTATTCCCCACAGATCCTAGCTTTCCTGGTTCCCAGTCCAGCTGTCCATGAGAACACATCATGGTCTTTACTTTCCACAGATTACTCTTCTGAGTTTTATCCAAACTTGGCCCTCAAAGCCAAGAGCTAGAAAATCAGGACCTATAGACCATAAATGTCCAATTGAACAGCTAAAGCACAAATTAATCTGGGTGCGTGATCCATCTATCACATGCCCATCCATAAAGCAAACTCAACAAATCTGTTCCCATCTCCTCTCAATGCTCATTCTAGATCTTAAATGAATTAAAAGGAACTCATAACAGAATTCAGATCATTAAAATTTCTACATACTGCGAATCCTTGTTGTTGCATAAGCTGGGATCATGGAGTCCACGGTTAGCTCCGGATGCAAAATGCAGCCGTGTGTATAGGCATCCATTGGCAAAGAGTCAAGCAGTTCCCGATAGTGTTGTACCCGTGGGTAATACATGCTTCCTTTATCAGGCATTAACCTGGGTGTTTTTTCTAAAGTGCATATACAAACACATACACAAACATTGAAAGGTAAGTTATAAATAATTACTTCAGAAACAAAAACCCAACAACTCATCATTAACATTTTCAATATTATATCAAGGCTTTTAAAGATATCTCCCGAGCCCAGAGATTCCAATTTCAAAATGGCCTAATGTACCAGGCCAGATCCCAAATCATGATCATTCTGGCATTTTCACACTTCTCTGCCTTACAAATTACTGCTCAACCCTCAAGGTCTAGACATGCCAGCTCTTCTAGAGAGCATTCCCTGACCTCCTACAACTACCAGCATCTGACTGGGCCAGGTGTGCCTTCCTCTGTACACACAAAATACCGTGAACATACTCTATTAGAGCCCTGGTCACCTTAATTATTTGTATCTTTTTGCCCCATGAACCTCTGCCAGGATAAGGGGCCTGTGGTCCAGGGTCTCGTGTAGTGCCCTATACATTCCAGGCCATTGGTAAACGTTGGTTAAGAATGCAAGCTCATTACAGACAGATGTGCAGGGACTACTCTTTTCTAGTTTCCAATTAATACCAAGAGTTACCCTGTTGATGCTATGTGAATGTGAAATGACCATCTTTATGGAATTTCTAATATGTTATCTCTAGAAAGTGGATTTTACATGAATCCTCATTTTCTGGTTAAAATCTAGACTATAGACTCTTTGAGGGAAAAGACCATGTTCTCTTTTGCATCCTCAGTACTTAATATTATATTTGGTTCAAAATAGGTACACAGTAAATTTTAATTAACAAATTCATTAGTACATTCCCAAATTACTAGGAATTATAAACAATAGCAGACACATGTATTCATGGTTTCATTTTCCATTGCTTCAGCTACCTGCATTCAACCATGATCCAAAAACATTAAAAGTTCCAGAAATAAACAATTCATACATTTTACACTGCACACTATTCTGCATAGCATGATGACATTTCATGCTGTCCCTTCCTTCTAGTCACTTAGTAGCTGTCTCAGTTATCAGATCAAGTGTCACAGCATCACAGAGCTTGTGTTCAAGTTACCCTCTTTATTTCATAATGGTCCCAAAGCCATTCACATAACTTTTATTGCAATGTGTTGTTATAACTGTTCTATTATTGTTATTGTTGTTAATCTTTTCCTAGGCCTAATTTATAAATTAAACTTTATTATAGATATGTATGCATAGGAAACATATGTAGTGTTGGTACTATTCACAATTTCAGCCATACACTAGAGGTCTTGTATCTATCTCCAACAGAAAAGGGGACTAGTGTATTTGTGCTGGAGAAGCTCTGTAGTATAAGGGCACTGAGATATAGAAGCCAAGGAATTCTCCCAAGATCCCACAGGTAATTAGAGGCAGAACAATAACTAAAGTCATCTATCTCTTAATACAGTGCTCTGTTTTATTACATCATCATAACATCTTCAAAGAGCTTACTTTTCAGAGACTAAGGATGATAAAGATGAATTACTTGTCTCAAAGGTGAGGGCAACAACCCTTCAGAATCACTTTCCATTTCTGCCTCTCAAACTGCCCGAAAAAAAAAATACCAACTACCTTATTCCAACAAGTGAAAAGAACAGTCTCAGTTTTATTGATTTATTTCTTAGTTTGGGGTTATTTATTGAACTTAGAATCCTTTTGAGCATCACCCACTCATTCATAAGTGTTGACAATTCAGAGTTGGTTGCAGGGAAGATTTCATAATGCCAGATCAAGTAGCACAAGTTTTTGAAGCCAACAGGCTATTTCTGACTCTCTAGTCTAAGAAAACACAAGATGGATTATTCTTCAAACTTTGAGGTTATCCAATTTTGAAGGCTGCGTTAGGATCATCCAGAATGAAGTGTCACCTACACACCACCTGCCAACAGGGGATTTACCCAAACAGAGCACACTTCCTTGCTGACCTTTCAAGATCTCTTGATCTCAGTGTATCACCAGGATGCTAACCAATCAATGCACAGTACATACATCCCAATTCCATGAGTATAACATGCTGGATGCCTTCTAAGGTCCTTGAAATGCTGAGAGTTCTTAACCTTTTATGTACCACCAACCTCTGCTCAAAATATTGTTCTTAAATGTGTGAAATACAACTGTGTTAGCACTCAGTGTAGTCAAGTAATCTACTCTGAGTAGATTCTTGCCCTTGATCATGAGTCCCAACAAGGGAAGACCTGAGCTGACGCTGTGGTCTGGGGCTGTGGCCAGCCTGTATGAGGCAAACTCCAGCTAATCTACAAGACATGTAATCATGAAAATAAATTCTTGTTGTCTTTTTATAGAAAATGCATAAAATACAAACAGGATTATATAGGAAATTGATATTAAAATACAGTTATGAAAGTAATTTTAAAGGATAAAATACTAATGTGGGTGCCTATGTGTTAATATATTACCGAGATTTAGCAGCAAGCCTATCATTATTTCAAAATAATTGGAGCATAAATGATCATTTTAAATATCTGCAACAACTTGATACACACTATGAGCACATCTGTGATTTCTATTGGTAATGAAGTCAGAGGCGTTCCCGCTACTGCTGTGGCTTATGCCTACATTAGAAAGGAGAGGAAATAATAAATTTCCACTGGAAATTAGTGAAAACAAGATATAATTTCCCCCATCTAAGTAAGATCTCAAAGCTCCTGAATTCTGTTCATAGACCACGAAGGGCGAAGTGTCATCTGAGAATCCCTGAGCTTTCCCAAGACAGGCTCCACAACGTCAAAGCTGTTTTTACTGTAATTCTAAGATGTTGGCGGTTTTTGCACTCCTCTCTCTCTGTGAACACATTGCTGTGCAGGGGCTACCTGATTCCTCCCTCCCCAGTTCATGGCACGTAGGCGTGCGCGTTCTTGTGTTTCAGACTCCTCTCCGCTTCAATTGCCAGTGTGGTCAATATTGATAGATGTGGCCCAGGTATCCTCAATAATTTTTAACACAAAGTGACCCAGAAACCAAAAAGTTTAAGAACCACTGCTTTAGGACTCTAAGAAACTCAGCTTAATACCATAAATGGTACAGCATTTTTAAATGCTTCCCACGTGGTTATATTCATGGCTCCTAGCCCTGGCTGCCTTCTGGGGCCAGGCCTGAGGCTTGTGTCCAGGAGAGCAGCCACATCGCCCTGAAAAGTGAGAGAGAGCAGGGAAAAGAGGGCTGGTTGCTGTCTAGGGAGGGAGGCTTCATGCGGCCAGGCCTGAACTCTAACAATGTTGAAATGCATGCAAATGATGCTCTTGACTCAGTACACCATTGCTATGTGACTCTTCTGAAACGCTGTGTCAGAGCAGAAAACACCCGCAGGTCCTGCTTCTCTTCCAGCTCAGCAGCCCTGTCCAGGACCATGTGCACCATGGGCCGCCACCTCCTGTCACCAGAACACAGTGGTCAAAGCACAGCTGGGAATTTCCTTTGAACTTTACACATCTTTACTCTCACTCTCATCAATTTTTATTTGCCAGTCCTTTCAGCTTTGTTATCATTCTGCGAAAATTAATAAACAAAACCCTCATTTCAATTGAATTGGGAAGCTGGGAGAACTCTAACACAACGTGTCTCTCAAAGCTCACTACTGATCGCACAGGGAGACACACACCAGCACCTCCAACATATTCCTCCCACCTAAGCTGGAGGAGGAAAAGGCTCCTCCCAGTAATGGCTCCGCCAATGGGAGGTTTCCAAACTCAGCCAATGAGAAGTCACTGATCTTTGAACTTTAAATTTCCTCCAATGGATTCTTCATTTACAACACTGCCTCCTATGTCCATACAAGAGTGTATTCTTGTTTCTCTGCACTTGCACATGGTTTACCATAAGGCTACATGTCCCAAATTGCAATTCTTTGTTGTTCTCAGACACATTGTACTGGAGAGATAACTGACTATTTGTTAAAGGTCAATATACTAAAACCATACACACACACATACACACACACACACATGCACACACACACGCACTAGAGGCCCAGTGCATAAAATTCGTGCACAGGGATGGGGGTGTCCCTCAGCCCAGCCTGCACCCTCTTCAATCTGGAACCCCTCAAGGGATGTCCAACTGCTCATTTAGGCCCGATTCTATCTAAACGGGCAATCGGATATCCCTCTCACAATTCAGAACTGCTGATTGCCCCTAACCACTTCTGCCTGCCAGCCTGATCACCCCTTAACCACTCCCCAGTCAGCCTGATTGATGCCTAACTGCTCTCCTGCTGGCCTGTTTGCCCCTAACTGTCCTCCCCTGCAGGCCTGGGTCCTCCCTACTGTCCTTCCATGCAGGCCCAGTCACCCTCAACTTCCCTCCTCTGCCAACCTGGTCACCCCCAACTGTCCTCCCCTGCTGGCCTGATTGCCACAACTTCCCTCCCTTGCAAGCCTGGTCCCTTCCAACTGCCCTCCCCTGCTGGCCATCTTGCGGTGGCCATCTTGTGTCCACATGGGGGCAGTCATCTTTGACCACAGGGGGCCAGTCATTTTGTGTGTTGGAGTGATGGTGAATTTGCATATTACTCTTTTATTAGATAGGATAGAGGCCTGGTGCGTGGGTGGGGGCCAGCTGGTTTGCCCTGAAGGGTGTCCTGGATCAGGGTAGGGGTTCCCTTGGAGTGTGGGGCGGCCTGGGAGAGGGGCCTGTGGTGGTTTGCAGTCAACAATGCCCCCAGGCGACCCAAGTGGAGGCCCTGGTATCTGGTATTTGTTTATCTTCTGTAATTGAAACTTTGTAGCCTGAAGCAGAGCCAAGCCTCCTGCTCACTCCATGAAGGCAGCCATTTCTGTTGGGGTTTATTTATCTTCTATAATTGAAACTTTGTAGCCTTGAGTGGAGGACTGGGCCACCAGGGCAGGCAGAAATCTTGGCTTCCTCTATCTCTGGGAGAAACTCAAGCCTCCTGCTCTCTCCAGCTCTGTGGCTGCTGCCATTTTTGTTGGAGTTTATTTATCTTCTATCATTGAAACTTCATAGCATTGAGTGGAAGTCTGGGCCAGCAAGGGCAGGCGGAAAGCTTGCTTCCTCCTTTGCCAGGGAAACCCAAGCCTCCCTCCTGCTTTCTGTGGCTACAGCCATGTTGGTTGGTTTTATTTGTATATTCGCTCCTGATTGGATAGTAGGCGTGGCTTGTGGGCATGGCTTGTGAGTATCGCAGAGGTATGGTTAATTTGCATATTACTCTTCTATTAGATAGGATATACATACACACACACCCTACTGGGGATGGAGTTTGTAAACCTGGGTCAGATTCAAACCCGGGACCCTTGAGTCCATAGGTACACACTCTATCCACTGAGCTGAACCAGCCAGGGTAGTAATCAAGGACTTTTAAGAAGCGGGCAATGAGAATAGTTTCCAGCATTAGGGAATAGGATTGCAGTAGTGGAAGCCGCGATTAGCAGTCACTGGAAGAATAAATAAGAATAAATAGCCCAGTTGGTGTGGCTTAGCGGTTGAGTGTGGAACTATGAACCAGGAGGTTCAATTCTGGTCACGGCACATGCCTGGTCTGCAGACTCCATCCCCAATAGAGGGCATTCAGCAGGCAGCCAACCAATAATTCTCTCTCATCATTGATGTTTCCATCTCTATCTCTGCCTCTCCTTTCCTTTCTGAAATCAATTTTTTAAAAAGGATAAATAAATAACTTGCATAAGATCTAACTTCCTAGAAGACTGAGTTAGGGACAAGACAGATCTTGTATTGCACCTAAATTTAGGCAACAACTTAGAAAAAGGCAGAAAGACATAAAAAAAAAAGCAGAATGATATAATAAACAATAAGAGGAGAAAACAAAAGAAGTTTTATGTTCTTTTAATCAGAAAGAAACAATAAAAAACATTCTGCAGCCCTTTAATTCTCAAGTCCCTATATTGCTGGTGATAATAACAATGGCCTTGAGCCATTTAAAAAAAATTACATTCTGTTCCAAGAGCAAAAAAAATACAAAGGATCTAAGAACTTAAAGGCATAAGCTTCCATTATTTTACTAAATTCACTACTGTGATTGCCTGTATTCCCCTGTGATAGCAGATAAAAGAGCCATTTTATGACTGTTTTCAAGAAAGATTCCCCCAGATCTATTTGAAGAACTTGCAGGTTTTCTTTACTAGCTCAATGAAAACAGAGTAGATGTCATTTCTAACTCGGTCCTTTTGTTGACTTTTTTCCTATTTTACTTGGATCACTTATTATATAAGATAATATGCATTAACTAGCTGAACAAGATTGTACCCTTCAACAAGTCATACACCTGGCCATTAGAAAATATAGTAATAGTAAATAATTAAGTTATGACATGAAGCAAAAGGTATGGTTAAAAACTATAATTCAAGGTTATTTTAACTTTGGTGCTAGCAAAATCAAATCTAAACACAAACAAGAAAAATTACATGGTGTCAAATTATACAGATTCACCATATGCACCCAGAATTTTCTGTTATATATTAAATTACCAAAATTCAATATTCACCATAGTACATCCTTGTTTCCAGGTTACCACTGGCAGTAAAAAATAGCATATATTCTAGTATTTTTTTTAGCTATTTTATGTCCACATTCTTTTTATTATCTAGTGGCCAAATTAAAGGTCATCCAAAGATATTATGAATAATATAAGAAATATCTGGATTTTTAAATTCCTATTATTAGTGTGTATATTCACTTGTCACATCCATTTCTCCTGAGTTCCCCTAGTTTGCTTACTATCATACCTCATCTAGATTAATAAATTTCTTGCTTTACTGTAACTACTCTTCATCACATGCCCAGGTAGAGAAAGTTGTCAAACTGAGTAGTAATAATAGTACATGCATGTCTTGCAAGCAGGTTTGGCATCGTCCAAGTTTATAGAACAAAATTATCTTTGAAGATGAATTTTTAATGATGTGGGGTCTTTTAAATTGGGACCTTGCACCAATGAATACCTAATAAATGTTTACTGAAAGAATGAATCAAGAGATTGCCCTTGGCCAGCCTTTGGTTGAGCAATGGAGTACTTCTAAATTCTTCCTTTTTTTAAATGTTAGTTAATGACATTACTAACAAGCTCCCAGTGATGCCAATGCTACTGGTCAATGGAAGACATTTTAAATAGCACCAATTGATAGAATTTCCCACTCTGCCTCCTTGACAATTGAGATAACATTTGCCTATCTCTTGTCTGGCTCTTTTCCTAATCACCCTGAGTTCCTAATGATAAGTATAAAGTATCTTAATGACAATTGTGTTTGTTTTTTATTTAATACTTTGGGATAAACTTCATCTGTAGATTAGACTAGTCTTCATTTATGTAACTAATAGTTCTTGTGCTGGTTTGATATGGGTTTTAGGTCCTTTAATATTAATCTTTTACAACCCTAAGATGACTCTCCTAGGAAAGAGGAATGAGTAAAATAGGAACCATTTGGACTTGCTTTATGTCTGCAATTGATAAAACTATGTCACCTAATCAGAGAGGACGATCAGAAGTCAAGTCACCAAGGACCTGGAATATGTTAGGGTCAGCTTCGGGCTACAAGCTAGGATTCTTGATTTCTTACTTATTTAGTTAGTACACCAGAATTAAAGTCCTTAGTTTCCATAATTTTATCTTAACACTTAGCCTACAATGCCTCCTCCTCTGATTCAACAAATTACAATAAGAACCAAGTATTTTCCTTGTTAGAGAAGGACTCAGAATGTGTTTCACTTTTGTTGTCATACAGTCAAAGGAAAAGGAAAAGCCTAAGGAACATTTTAAGAAAGCCTAATAATCATTAACATTGCTATGTTATTAAGTAACATATTTCATATTACTCAATATCTCAGAGGAGAAACAATGTAAGGAGGAAGAGATAAGGAGAAAGCAGAGAAGGAAGAAAATGGTAGTAGTAGTAGTTTACGAGATACTAACAAAAGATTTAAATATGATTTTCCATTTACTGTATCATTTTAAAGCTTGTGATTATTTAAAACAGAATTCTTATATAATTATTTTATTCACATTATTATTATCACTTTTCCCAATAAATACCAATTACTATTTAATAGGCTTGTCCATTTCCAAAAAGCTCAAAGTTGAGAAAAATGGTATTAAATTAATTAGTCATCATTTTCAATACAATCCCCAGCATATAGACTCAGAGGGATGGCAGGTAATGATGAAGGAAAAAGCCATTCATTAAATTCTTTCATTTAGATCAATGGCCACCTCTAAATAACACCTCCAGTCAGAATCCTAGAAAACTGAATGCTTGGATTAAGAGCAGAAACAGCCCATTGCTCATCGAATTCCCTGCCCCATTCAGGTCCCATATCTGTTTTCCTTCAAAGTAGTACCTCAGACATTTTTCTTCGCCAGTTTCCTCACTCAGTTTCCAGTGATTTGATGTTATATTTTGGTTTTAATTTGCACAATCAACATCAATACAACTGATGGGAGGTGGAGAATAACTCTGCTGAGAGCTAAGAACCCTGTGCACTGTTCTCGGTCCTGCCAGACCTGATCAGCTGTGGAATCTTGGGCAAATCAGTGAAGCCCCAGTCTCCTCAAAGGGTTGTCATGAGGAACAAGTGACACATGTGTAAGTGGCAATGACTATGGAAAATTGGTGGTACAATATGAAAATATGGATTTGAAGGGCTTGCACTCCAGCCCTACCCTGAAAAAGCTATGGCAATCTCTCATGTACAAAATGTGAATAACTAGCCTACCACACCTGTCTCAGATGGATTCTTTGAAGACTGAATAGAACAGAAATTATAAAATGCCTGATATAAAACAGGCTATCAATAAGTGTTAAAAGAGATTAAATTTAAACTATACAGAAGTAACAGGGGACAAGAACTCAAAAGTATACCAACATTCTATTCTCCCTTGCCTATAATTTATGCCTCTGTTTCCCTCTTATTGTTTTTAAGGTGGAACCATTTGGTAGAACAGATGAGACTGATTTTCATAGTATACATTTAGAATCAGTATTATGAATTTGACCTTAAGGCAACTAAATTAACCACCACAAGCCACACACCTGCAGGGGTTTTTTTACATGTAAATTTAAAACATTAAAATTTGTAGTTTAAATGAAATTTAAATGGAGTTGTACTGGTTTATACAAAATTTATGTTATTAGCCTAATTTATTTTTGTGTGCTTATGGAAATGGAAAAGTTTTTATCATTAAACCACCATCATGAAACCAAAAAGAAAAAAAAAGGGAAGGGAAGGAATGGGGAAGGAAGGAAGGGAAGAATGAATGGAGGGAACACACAGACTTGTGTTAAAAGTAAATCCAAGAAATCACAAATAGCCTTAACATTACCATCCAGGAAAGTCTGTTCAAGATAATCAATGATCTGAGTGGCCTCACAAATAATGCTTTCCCCGTGGATAAGGACAGGCACTTCTCCAGTTGAGTTCAAACGCATAAACCAAGGCTCATTGTGCTCACTCAAGGGCAGACTTACATCATGTTCCTCGCACTTCAATGCCTTTTCAGCAATTACCAAGCGCACCTGGAAGAGGTCATAGCGGTTACCACAGAGCATACGGGCTTTCAATTAAATGGCATCCCTGGATACCACTAGGCACCTTTCCTGTGCTTTCCTGAGTTATTAATGTTTTCAACATCCTTCTTACCTACAGTCCTGTGCAGCATGACTACCGTTGGATCAATGACAGACTGCATAAATTATAGTGGTCTCATAGAGTATAATGAAGCTAAAAATAGGTATCCCTTAGTGATGTCATAGCCATCCTACCATCATAGCACAACACATTACTCACATGTTGTGGTGATGCTGGTGTAAACCAACATACTGAACTGCCAATCATATATAATTATGTGCATGAGTGCTATTATGTACAGTACATAATACCTGATAATGACACTATATGACTGTGTTACTGGTTTATGTATGTACTATACTGTACTTTTATCCCGGTATTTAGAGTTTACTTGTAAAACAATATGTCATGTTACACCAGCAGCAGCCTCATATATTTTGTTTTTACCTGTCTCTTAATTGCATCATTTTCTCTTGTGTGTAAATTTAATCTCATGTAATTTTGTACATGAACATGCTGTACAGGCTTGAAGCCTAGGAGCCATAAACTATACCATACAGTCTAGGTATGGAGCAGGCTGTACCATCTAGGATTGTGGATGTGCATTCTGTGATATTCTCAGAGCAACGGAATTTCCTAACAATGCATTTGTCAGAACATGTCACTGTATTCCTGTTCTAGAATTAATAAGTCAGATATAATCTAGTGTCTTGTTCCTATGAATTAGAAAAGATCAGTAATGACAATGATACAATAATTCAGTCACCCTCCCCATCACCAATACTTTCTTTTTGCCCTAAACCTAATTATATCCTCCCCAAAGAAGAAACTGCAATACAAATATGCTAGACCTTGTGAAAGAGAATGGATGGGAACAAAATGGAGTAAAATCAGTGTTTGGGCTGTTGGAAAGCGCTTCCCTCTACCTCACTCTGCGAGGCCCAGGAAACAAGGCCTCCAGCCCAAACACCGAAAATGATGCTTTTGGTCTTGTTCCATGAGTGGCAGCGCCTGGAGCATAGCCTTTCCACCTCAGGCTGATGCTCCTTACCCCCACTAAGGCGCACCCCTGCCCTGGAGGGAGCTTTGGTGGGGTCAGGGCCTTGGAGGCCTGTTTCCAGGTAGGCCAGTGCGGGCCAGGCCTCGAGGGAGCTGTCCTGGTGCTGAAACCCAATCCTCTCCGCCCTCCGCCTGCCGAGGCCTTTACCTTTTGGGAGCTGAAGGAATGTGTCCAATGGTACAGAATGAGCTTAACCTCCGCCTCCGACTTGCCTTCCGCCATCGAGGGCGTGCCCCCTCCCTGCTCATCCTGCATCTGAGCCATTACCAGGTGCTCTCTGTATTTCTCCCACCCGCACTGCTCTGCAAAGCTTGGGTCGTTTTCCCGCGATGCCTCTCCGAGCCTGGAAAGCGAGTTCATGCGCACGGGCCGCTGGGAAGTGTAGTTTCTGCAGCCAAAAAATTGTGGGGCAGGTTCTGCAAAACTGGGGTGTACGTAAGCCAGAAAAACCCTGGGGCACGGGAGTCACTGGGAGGCGCAAGTAGTCGTTCTTTAGAGGAAACAACCTAAAATGAATCCCTAGTTATTAAAGTGGGTAATGAATAATGTTGGTAGCAAATTATTCGTTAGTTTTGGAGGTGAAGTAGAGGTTGCTCAGATATAAAAACAGCAATATTCTAGGATTTTTAGAGTTCCTCTAGAAAAGCCCTCCCTTTGGCAGAGGGGAAGTTCCAGTTGCCAGAAAAGCAACAGGATAAGGATCTGGGTATTGTCATTAGAGGAAGCTACCATGGGGTCGTGCAAACTAACTTATCATTTTTTAAAAATATTTTTTATTTATTTCAGAGAGGGAGAAAGAGATAGAAATATCAATGATGAGACAGAACCATTGATCAGCAGCCTCCTGCATGTCCCCCGCTGGGGATTGAGCCTCAAACCTGGGCATGTGTACTGACTGGAATTGAACCATGACCTCCTGTTCATAGGTCCATGCTCAACCACTGAGCCATGCCAGCTGGGCTGAACTAATTTATCATAATCACCATCATCATCATAAACAACTAATACAATGGTGAGGAAAATAGCTTAGTTGTTAAATACAGAAATTTTTAGAACAGATCTACCTGAATTCATGTCCTGATTTTCCAATATTTCCCATTTGTGTAATGAAGATAATTTACTACCCTAATAAGGTTTTTATGACAATTAACTAACTAAATACAATGTTAAAAACTTAAAAGAGCCTGGCATATTTAGGGACAAGATGTTATTCACAGGTTCAGTTGACTTATAAACATTCTCTTTATAGGCGTGGTCAGAATCATAATTTTATACTAGTCTAGTTATTATTGTACATCTCTTAAAATATAGTATCATTAGTAAATTAATGTCCTAATATGACTGTGGATGCTTGTATAATGCATTCAGCAAATATTTACTGAGTACGTACTATATTCCAAGCATTATACTAGCACTTGGAATGCAAAGATATGTAAGAGCTGATATCTGGCACCCAAAATATATGATTGATGGCAGAGACAACAAATAAATAGATGACCATAACAGAGATATGACCTATATGTCTTAGCGTAAACACACGGTACTATGACAAAACAAAGTCAGGTATCCAACTCAAGTTTTAAAAAAGGGAGGAGGGCTTCATAATGTCCCTCTCCCCTTTCCAATACTTCCCACTAAAATCCACTTGCATGTAATAGAAAAACCTTATTTTCCATTCACATGTTTATTCAGAGCTTCCGCTAAATCGTGCATGCATTTTGTTGCTGTGTGTCTTTGTACATTAAGTTAGATTGTGGGCTCCTGGAGAACAGGACCCAGATCCAGGTCAATGTGCACTTGTTGAGCTTTTCCTCTTTCAGGAACAGTGCTAGATGCTAAAGAGATGGAGTCAAAAGTCACAGTAACTGGCCAAAGTAAGTCAAGTATAGAGGGAGAGAGATGAAATTACAATACAGCATGGCAATTGCTTGGATATCTAGGATCCTGTGGTAGTAGTATAAAGAAAGACTCCTAAAACAGAGTCTTCCCAGAAGAGGTGATGACTTTTACCATAACTAGTACCTTACTGGTGCAATTACCAACATATCTAGTGTTGGGCTACCACTGGCTCATACAGGCTGATGAGAGCTGACTACTGAATTTTAAGGAATTTTGCAAGCTGGATATTCAGCATAGCCAATATTTAAAATGAAATAAAATTGAATTACATTTAAATAATTTTAAAATAGAGCTAGCAAATACTCAAAACTAATTACTTCCTAAATCATTTTTGCAATATTTATTATTGTCTACTAGAGGCCCATTGCAGAAAGATTTCTTCAAGAATAGGGCTTCCTGCTGCCATTTCCACTGCCCCACCTGCTTCCCTCCCTACTCCACCACCCTGCTTCCTTGCTTCTCTGAAGCTTCCCTCCCTTCTGCAGTGCTTTGCTTCCTTCTACATTGTCTTCAGTCTTCGCTCTGCATCAGGATTTGCAAATTAACTGCCATCTTGGTTGGGTTAATTTACATACTTGCTCCTGATTGACTTGTGAGCATGGCTTGTGGGCATAGCAAAGGTACAGTCAATTTGCATGTTTCTCTTTTATTAGATAGGATACTCTTGAAATTATTTATGTCATATATAAGCTTGTGTGGATATGTATCTCTTCCTAACTTCTTGTTCAGTGATATCATGTTAGTAGCCTGAAATTAGCCATTATAGGAGTATTTACACTATAGCAATTGACCAGTGCTATCTATCATATGTTTTTTTGCTTTCCAGAGAATTGGTTGTTAAACATTTACCTGCACACTATGGAGTGTATGAATTTTATTTAATGTTTAGTAAATTATTGTGATGATGATGATGGAAAATCTGAGAATGAATGAGTTTGTATATTAATCTGCTTTTGGTACCTTTTCCTATCCTGACAACTTACTTCTGCTTCCTTCCCCATGACTCAGACACCCACTACCCTTACAGTGTTTTCATTTTCTTCACTGTACTTAAGAAGTACTATCTGCTCACAATCAAACACAGCATTTTCTCTAGCACAACTTCCCAGCAGAAAAAAAAAAAAACATAAGCCCGGGAAAACTGAATGAATTGATTATTGCAATGGTGTTTCATATTTATAATGCCCTATAGACAAAGTATAATGTCAAACTTCATCTAAAGATCACAGACCAATTTCTTACAGTTTCATATGATCCCTCTGATAGTCTGAGTTAGCTAGCATCCCTAACTTATAATTGAGGAAAATAAGCTTTCATGACTGAAAGTCTGGTCCAAAATTCTGATAAGTGGAAAAGCCATACCTCAAACATGTCAGTTATTATTTTCTGCTACACTATACTAGCTCTAAAACTAAAGAGAAATTTGTGGACTTTCAAGTTTTGCAAGGCATAGCAAAGGTGGGGGAAATATAGCCACCTTCTTGAAAATAACTCCACATAGGTATATATACTTCTATTGAAGCAAAACTACAGTATCAGAAACTACTGTTTATATGTCTTTCTTGTGCATTAGATTCAGAGCTTCATAAGGTCAAGGCCCAGTATTCATTGTATTATCCCCAGGAATCCAAATTAATGCCTGGTACATGAAAGGTACTCTAAAACTGCTTATTAATTCATGGAGCAAGACTAGATCACCAACAACAACAGCCACAGCAAACAATGACAATCAATAACTAACAACAATAATAATAAATTATAGCCTGTTTGTCTACTGCTCACAAAATTCTGTGTACAGATATTTTCATTTGACAGAAGTTGGTATTTACAAATCTGATTATGCCTCTGTAAATTGATTGTCTTTTATATTAATATTTATTGAAATTCTTCATTCATTTAAATATTCCTACATAAATGAAGTTAAAATGGATTTGATTGATATTATGAAATAGCAGATCACATAACCTCTCTGAGCCTGAGTCACCTTACCTATAAAATTACAATAGAAAATCTATCAGGCATACTGGCTACACAGAGAAATCCAGTTCAGGAAATTTCTTTGAATTAGACAATTAAGATTTGTTCACTTTCCTTTATGTCTTTTGCTTCAATCAGATTTTAAATTAAAATCTAGAACTGTTATGGTTGACTGATGTACATATTTATAAAAGTTACTGTTATGTAAAGTCCTAAAATCCTATTACTGATCTTGTTATATATTTTATAGGTATTATGAGATAGATATAATTTTGTAATGTATTTCAACAAAGTCAAATATCTTGAAACCTTTTGATAAATTGGAACACTCTAGGTTTCTATTTTTTAAAGCACTTTTATGAATGACCACAAGAGGTCTCTATTTTTTAAAGAAAAATCAATTCCCTGGTATTTTCTTTCTTGACAATTAGATTACCGAAACATCTCTAGTCTCTAAAGAATATATTAAACTAATTAAGCTATCTGATTCAAAAATAAAAATTTTCAAAATTGGAAAAAATATTTTATATACTAGTATATGCTTAAAAAAATAGAATTTCCACTTTCTCCCGAGAGTAGCAGCATTAATACTAACCAAGCACCCAGACTTTACCTGTTCCGACCTGACCCATGCCTATGAATTTGCCTATAAATGCCAAGAATTGCAAATGCTTTGTAATTGGTATACATATGCATAAAAAAGAAAATAAAGGGGATATTTAGAAATTATTTTTTATAATTTTTATTTCAAATATGAAGAATTCTTACTATCTGATATTCTTGAGCATCTACAAAACTCAAAGTATTATCTAATCATGGCTCACCTGCATACATTAATTTGATGAAAGAGTTGTGATGGTTCTAGCTGATTGAATGGAGCCCTAATCAACTTGACTCCTGTGTTTGATTTATCAGCAGTGGTTTTCAAAGTGTGGCCCCTGGACAAACAACAGCAACGGGGAACTTGTTACATCTTACTGAATCAGAAAACTTGGAGGCAGAGCCCAGCAACTGGTGTTTTAAAAGGCTCTCCAGTTTCTTAAACTGATGAGGAAAAAATATCCATCTATTTTTCTGAGGCATATTAAGCTTGAGAATTGCTAATTTAATATAGAATTGATGAATCATCCCAATTCTCAGTCCCTAGTTTGCCCCATCTGTGAAACCTCAGGAACAGAATGGTGTATGAAACTCAAAGGCTGACTTATGGTAGCTGGGGAAAAAAAGATTAGATCATCTGGAACCATTTTCATAAAACAGCCTGGTTAAAAAAGAGAGAGAGAGAGCATGGTGCCAAGCCACCAGTATATAGACTCAAGAAGGCAAGACTCCTCCACTTTTCCCTCAAAAACTGTAGATTACCCACTATGGGCTTCTAAGAGAAAGCCTCTATCACCTTAGAATAGCCAAGACTTGCTCCTGACCCTCTAAAATGTTTCCTCTGGTCTTTCTTGCATCCCAGAGCAAATAATCATGCATACTACCAAGTGCACCGTATTAATTCAGGAGGCTCTGTAGACTTAGAATAATTTGATTAACTTTCTCGTTTCTTAAAGAATGACTGCTAATGTAAATAATGCATGAAATTATTTTTAGTAGAGAATTCACATTGTGTTTCTGTCAGAGTTTCACATGTTGGCCAACCTCTCTCATCATCTGTACTGTGAGGTATAGTGTCCTTTCAGAGAAAACACTTGACTATTGACCAGTAAGCAATTCAAAGATGCGCTTTCAAGACAGGGTTGCTACTTTTTTTTTTTTGGAGTGTTTAGTGTGTGTCAGGAGCCATTTGGAGGAATTTATATAGATATTAGAAGCCCAGTACATGAATTCGTGCACCAGTGGGGTCCCTCAACCTAGCCTGCAGGATTGGGCCAAAACTGGCTCTCCAACATCCCCTAAGGGGTTCTGGATTGTGAGAGAGTGCAGGCCAGGCTGAGGGACCCCACTAGTGCATGATTGGGGGTGGGGAGGGACCACAGGAGGGCTCCAAGGCATGTCCAGCCTGTCTTGCTCAGTACCAATCAGCAGGACCCCAGCAGTGAGCTAACCTATCAGTCAGAGCATCTGTTCCCTGGTGGTCAGTGCACATCACAGTGAGCAATTGAGCAGCCATAGCATATCATTAGCATATTATGCTTTGATTGGTTGAACTAATGACCAGACACTTAGCATATTAGGCTTTCATTATATAGGATTTTATTTAACACATGCAAAAATCTCTTAAGGCAGGGAGAATTATACCCATTTTATAAATGAGGATATTGAGACACAGAAGGGACAGGAAATTTCCCAAACTCACACTGTTGTCATTAAGTATCAAAACCTGGACTTCAACCCAGAAGATTGGTTTAGAGGTCATGTTCTTACCACTACTAGAGCCAGCCTCAGTCTGTGAGGGACAATCACAGAGCCATTAGCTCAGATTTCACTAGTCACATGCAAATGTTACCTACTCCTCAAGTCTCTAATTGTTTTTACTTCAGAAATTTGTTGCCCAAATTGTTTAGGATTTGTAGAAAGAAAGAAAAAGTGAGAGGAACAGAATGAGGAAAATATCTTCCTAAAACTAAACCAACACTTATTACAAATGTGTGCCAACATTCCCCTAATAATACCTAATTTCCTACTAAAAGTCTTCAAATGCTTTAAAAACAATAGTCATTTTATTTTCCACCTATCCCCTTTGCAAGATAAGGAATCAGCACTGAGATATGAAGCCAACTACCCTTCGAAGTATTGATAGATAGGAACCAACACAGCAAACTTCTAGCTCCAAATTCTATGCATCCACTGCATCCCACGGCTTCCCCATGGCCTGCTACTCACCTGAGCACAGATCTAAGCCAACTCTAGAGCCTTCTACTATTTATATATTACATCACAGTCTGACTTCTGTTCGGTTTATTAACTTTACAATTACGGACTTGGATACAATGACGCAGTCCTGTGGATCATGTCACTGTATGAGAGCAGTGCCTGATATTGATACTTGATTGGTCAATTTCTCCATGTTAACTTAGCATTACCATTCAGTTAGCATTAATATGGCTCAGGCTCCAAAGTCAGAGCTGCATTCATGTTACTTGGTGAAAGAAGTCCATCTGAATAGGTTACATAGTGTATGATTCCAATTATAAGACATTCTGGAGAAGACAGAACGGAGGACACTAAAAAGATGAGCTGTTGCCAGAGATTGTGGGGAGGAATGATGAATAGTCAGCACAAAGGATTTTCTTAAAATATAGTTTTATTGATTTCAGAGACAAAGAGAGAGGGAGAGAGAGATAAAAACATCAATGATGAGAGAGAATCATTGATCAGCTGCCTCCTGCATGCCCTCTTCTGAGGATGGAGCCCGCAACCCGAACATGTGCCTTGAGCAGAGAATCAAACTGTGACCTCCTGGTTCATAGGTCCATGCTCAACCACTGAGCCACACCGGCTGGGCAAGCAGAAAGAATTTTTAGGGCAGTTAAACTACTCTATGTGATACTACAGTCGTAGATACATAGAATTATACATTTGTCAAAACACATAAATGTACAACAGTGAACCTTATTTTAAACTATGGACTTTGGGTGATTATGATGTGTACTGTAGGTTCATCAGCTGAAACAAATGTACCACTTTGTGTGGGATGATGATAGTAGAGGAAGCCATGAATGTAGGGGTAGGGGGAATGGGAACTCTCTATACCATTTACTAAATTATGCTGTGGATCCAAACACTGCTCTTAAAAGTGTCTGTTAAGCCCTAGCTGGTTTGGCTCAGTCAATAGAGTGTCAGACAGTGGACTGAAAGGTCCCAGGTTCAATTCCAGTCAAGGGCACATCCCCAGGTTGCGGGCTCAATCCCCAGTGGGGGTGGGGGGTGGTCAGTAGGCAGCCAGTAGGCAGCTAATCAGTGATTCTCTCACATTGATGTTTCTCTCTCTCTCTCTTCCTCTCCTTTCCTCTCTGAAATCAATAAAAATATATTTTTTTAAATGTCTGTTAAGTCTCCAAAGGAAAAAATGTCAGAACTGCATTCAATCACTGGCTCCACTGATTGCCAGCTATGTTTTCATGGGCACAGCTTGCTCACCTATAAACCAGGTACAATAATCATACCACCTTTGTTGGTATATACAGTTGATCCTTGAACAATATGGGGGCTAGGGACAATCAAAAATGCATGTAGCCCTGGCTGGTGTGCTCAATGGTTAGAGAGCTGGTCTTTTGCACTGAAGGGTCACAGGTTGAATTCCCAGACAAGGGCATGTACCTGGATTGCAGATTTGATCCCCAGCCCTGGTCAGGGCATGTGGGAAAGGCAACCAATCGATGTGTCTCCCTCACACTTATGTCTTTCTCCCTCTCTCTCTCTCTTTCTCTTTCTTCCCTTATTTCCTCTCTTCCATTTTCTCTAAAAATCAATGGAAAAAATATCCTTGGATGAGGATTAACAAAAAAATCCACATATAACTTTTGACTCCCAAAAAAGTTAACTAATGCATACAGTCCACTCTCCACAAGTGGAGATTTTTAACCACAGACAAAAAATATTAGTTTCCATTGGTTGAATCCACAGATGCAAAACCTGTGCATGCAGAAGGTCAACTGTATTGGAAAGAAAAAAAACTGAGTATAAGTAGACGCACACAGTTTAAATCTGTGATCCTCAAGGGTCAACCGTATTGAGGATTAATCATGATATTTTAAATGATAAGCATCTTACACAATGTTTAGCACAGGTATATATAACAACTATAAAAGATAACTATAGAACAGTATAAATAATGTGTATTTTTTAACACTCTGGGTAAATGGTAACTATTAATACACCATGCCCTATAGTCAGAGGAGCTGGCTGGACTTTGGCACTTCATTTTGGCAGTTCTAATGATATCATGTGAATTTCAGCCATTTTTACTTCAAAAATACATATGAAATAATCAGTAGTAGGTGGAAATCAAGTATTTCTATAGAAGAAATAACAACTGATAAAAATACTTAGATACTATTCGTAGCTGCATTCAGATTCATTCCTGGACCTCATGGTGTACCCACTGGAGTAGATCACTGCAAAAACATTTGGTGATTATGTTAATAGTATGCAAATCTCACTTAGAATATGAAGGCAAGAGAAGTCAGGGATAAAAAGAGTGTGTTCTCTTGGTATCTATAATAATAAAAGCGGAACATTCTAACTAGATCAGATGTCCTTCCGGACATCGTTCCGGATGAAGCCGCTGTGGTGGGAGCCAAGGCAGAGGCAGCAGCAGCAGCAGCAGCAGCAGCAGCGGGGGGCCGAGCCCCTAGCATGCATTTCGTGAATTGGGCTTCTAGTATGAATAATATCACTAAGGCCTCTTTCATTAATGTAACAATAATTAAGAGGTATGTTTGTGAATGATTGCAACTATAAAAGCCTCCAGGATATTTAGATGCAATCTTGGAAAAAGTATATTCCATGTAAGATACCTAATGTTAAGGTCTGAAATTACAGTTTTTCATCAGTTATATTTCCTAAAGTTGAGTGTTTTATTACTAGTTTAAATGTGCTTGTCTATGATTCATCCTTTATCATAAGCACAAAACTCCATCCTCACAGTAAAAGGCGACGTTTTCTTCCTATTTCCCAATAAATGATTGAGGGAGTCTTTTCTTTTTATCTTTAAAGGAATCTTTCCATGGATTTAAAAGCATTGGGTACTTACCTTTTAGTCACTAAATAGTAAGTGGAGAGGTTAATTTATGCCTGCATTGTCTCTGGCCACATGAGAAAAATGGCATAAAAACTCAGAGACATAGTTTTACAGAAAGAAAATGCTAATGTTGCAAGGGTTGCTCTAAGGAGGCTTTTGCTTTGTGGATGTATAAATAGGACAAGATAAGGTTCTGGGCAGCCGCAGGTCCTGCGCACTGAAGAGTCATCTGTGTTCCTTTGGCACTAACTGCAACACACTGGAATGTTTTGGGGTATTTTCTTAACCACCCAAAGTCAACAGGGATGACTGGGAAGGAACATGAGAGCTGGTGCTATAAAACCTACTTCCTTTATCTTGTTGGTCTTAATAAGGTCCTAAAGAAGGGAAGACAAGTGTGACAATAGAAGAGAGTGCTAACTTTTACTCTGAGATACCAAAGTCTACAGCAGCATTTGCTTTAATTCTTTACATACTCCCAAATGAAAGCAAAGTTAAGGTTCATAGAGAAAAGATTCCTTTCAGTCCTAAGCATGGAACTGAGATCAATGAAAGCATGGAACTGAATCTGTTCATGTTAAATGGCTGACATGTGGCCCCCATGAATCTATTTCCAGTGACTTCCTGCACAGCATTGAGGACTGGTTGGAGAGACCCATGATCCACCAAGGTTGTAGAGAGAAGGAGTGTGGCTTTATAAGAAACCAGAGGCCTTGTGCACTTTCGGGGGGGGGGGGGAGGGCATTCTTCAGTTCAGCCTGTGCCCTCTTGCAGTTCAGGAGCCTCCTGCAGGCCTAAGCCGGCAGTGGGAGGGATGGAGGGAGGACTGCTCAACCAGAAGCCAGGCTCACTGCTCCTTAGCGCTGTCCCTTCCCTCATCCACTGGGGAGGTGGGACTGATCGGGGTCTTGCCAGCTGGGGGAGGGGCTGAGAGAGGTTGTGGCACCATGCTCACGCCCTGTCCCACCTCTGTGAAGACACCTGGACCACACCGCCTCCTCTCCTGCCATCTCTGCAGAAGGTGTGGCCCACGGGTCATTCTGGAAGGTTATTCCACCATCTGGTCTAATTAGCATATTAGCTCTTTATTATATAGGATTATATAGGATTCTCTTCTTTTACAGTAGAGGTGTTTAACAGGAAAAGGGAAACTGGTCACATTCAGGTGATGCTTTGATTTCCAAAACTCAAGGGGGAAATGATGTATTAGCTTAAAAATGTTTCATCCTGAATGACGACTGCTCTGGATGAGCTATGCAGATGGTAGCCCAGTCCTGCCTATTGCCAAGTGGCAAAAGAACGTAAAGATGCTAAAACCTCCACCATCCAGAGATGTGGCCATATCGTAGATGAAATTGAAATATACAAGGAAAATGACCAAGGAAGGAGCCCCAGGAGCCCCAGAAACGGTGAAGGGCCTGATGGCTTGGTCTGCAAAGGAGAAGTGAGGAGTTTTGAAGGGAGAGAGATGCCCCTTAGTCCAGGCCTCCTAGAGCAAAGGGGCTGCTTCTGCTCATGGAGGGACTGAAATCCGAAGGACCCTCTTTAAATAACCAGTGACCTCGCGAGCCTCTCGTTCACTTTCCTCACTACACATGTGCCTTGATGGCTGTGGCAGCTGCAGCTCACAGCAAGTTCTCTGGCAGACGTGCAGGGAAGTTCTCGGCTCAGCTCTCAGGAGCCAGCTGTCCCCAACGCTGATTTAGGACGCGCTCCCCTGTGGTCAGAAGGGTGCCGAGCACCCCCAGCTCTGGAGGAGGCCCCATCCCTCTTCCTTTGCTCACTAAGTCACAGCTCTGTCAGCATCAACTTTATGTGTGTTTCCTCCAAGCCCCTGAGCCAGCCCCCGCAGCCAGGAGGCCCGGTGGGTGCCACAAATGTGATCCTGTCTGTCGCTTCGGCCTCAGCAGAAGAGCTCCATGACCATATTTATTGCTGTTGCTATTCTGGGGGCTGGATGACGTTTTTCTACCCTGGTGGCTGAGCACTGCCCGTTCATCTTTCACCACCCCCTCCAAGTCTGCAAGGCTAAAACCAGGGATACAAATAGAGTCTACCAGGAGGACAGTTAAAATGAGCAGTTCTTAAGTATTCTCAAATCGATCTGCTGTTGGCATGAAACGCTTTACATTCTGCAGTCCTGGATTTGAAACGAGCATCCCACTATTAACATACATGGCAATGGGTGGTGACTTTGTGAAGGAGAGAAAACGTGGATAAAGGAGGGAAAAACAGCCTGACTGATCATCACAGCTTAGAAATTTGGCAAATGTTGAGTTTTCCACTGCCTGGTATTGGGAGATGTCTGACTTGCCTTCGTCCCTTACTAAGACACTCCTCTTTTGTGACATGAAAGGGACTCAGTGACCAGCCACAGAGAGTCCCACTAAGGACACAGTGATACAGGACACTGGTGACAGCTCCTGGACAGTCACTGTATGCAGATCTTCCAAATGAAGACTTTAGGCACATAACTGCTGACACGTGCATTCCAGGATACACCACATGGGAGTGATTCTGGCTTTACCAACGACCCCTGCTCATTACCCATCAGTCATCATGGCTCCTATTCCCTCCATGTCTGCGCCCACCTGGGTGATTGTCCACACTCAGCAACACCGGAGGTTGGCAAAATGGCTCTTCAGATCTCCAGCCCCCTGACACAAATGCCATTTGCAATGTGCACATAGCAGACATAGGGAGGCAGTGGGTCGCAGTGGGTCGCAGGGCAGCAGGCAAGGATCTGGAGCCAGCTGCCAGCTCTGAATTCCTGCACAGCCCTGGCCCAGCCTGGGGCCTCTGTGGTCTCCCTGCCCCCTCTAAACATAGGATGATCACAGGGAGCCCTCATAGGGTGCTTGTGAGAATGACATGAGAAAACTGTGTGCAAGCACAGAACAGAGGCAGAAACAACCTCGCCCCACTCCACTGTGGCTCATCGCCGGCCTGTCTGTTCCTCTTCAAGTGACAAGGCACAGGACTGTGCTTCCGATTGGCATGTTTCCGGCTGCCTGCTGGGGAAATACTTTGCAGTAACCAGGGTGGTATTTAATGTGAGCTGTCAGCTACCTGGCAGCTTGGCTAATTTTCACCTAAAAGTCCATAAACTACAAAACTACCTAAATAAAAGCCCTTAAGACAAGGCCCGGTTCTTAAAGTTAAGAAAGTGATATCTATAAATATATATATCACATATATGGCTTTTTTTTTTTGCTCCAACTGGTTTGTAATTTTGTCTTTCCTCCCTCTTTTCAGTGGCATATTTCTGCATCCATTTCCACGGATGGTGAAGAAACTCTTCATTTTGCTCCTTTCATGGTAACTGAGCCACCTTCCATCTAGTAGAGATCTCTTTGGGGTCAACATCCAGTCTGCCCCTCCCTCCCTCCCCCTGATGGTAGGTGGGATGATGGGATGTGGATCTAGTGGGCTCAGTGTTCACCTGCCCTCAGGAGGGGGACATCTGGGTGATAAAAGCCTCTGGTCCTCACTGGCCTCCCCAGGTGTCTTGCCCAGCTAGATTTTGGGGGCTTGACTTCTGGCCCTTCTGCATGTGCCAAAGGGTTCATATCTGAGATTGCCTATGGCTGGCCCTTCCGGCATGGTCAGGTATGGTCAGCGTGTGGCTATCCACTTGACCTTCCCACCAATGCTGACTCAGTCATGGCTCTCACTAGTCCTCTGAAATTCAGCCACATCATCCATCCTGGCCTTTGTGACATCCACTAGAAGCCTTACCTCTCGCCACACCACGCAACCCAGGGCTGCCCGCCAGCTCGTGATTCTCTTCTATGTGAGGTCAGCAGAACTCATCTCAGGGTTCCTCTGCACTCCAACCCTCAACCCCAGAGCGAGGGAGACCCAGGAGGCCTGTCATAGCTTAAGTTCCCCAGGAAACGCACAATAAGATTTTCCTGTAAAACATTTACTGGCAAACATTCTTGGGAACAACACCTGGAAGGGAATGAGGGGAGTGGGTGAAGTTAGACCTGCCGGGCAGTCATGGAGCAGCTAATTGCATAGATTGCTCTGGAGCTGGGAGGCTTTCCCAGTAGTTCCAGGTGAACGAGGGGCGTGGACTTTGTGCCCCTGCAGCACACCAGCCCTTGGACATGGGCTGCCTGGATTTCACCTGGCCTTGGGCGAGGAGGCCTTCTTTGGCTAAGCCGAGCTGCCAATGCCAATACTCACAGCTGCTGCAGGCACGAGGGCCGGATTCAGAAGGGACAGGGCAAGCGTGTCAGGGCCCACTGCATGGCCATCTCAGGCTTTGTCTGCCTCTGTACCCCAAGCATCTCCCTATTCTGACATGGCTGACCTGTTATCTGATGAGGCTGCTTCCATCTCTGTCCTCAGATGTCTGGGACAAAAATGGAATATGTGACTCCTCTCCCTCAGATCCTCAATATACCTGGGAATATGTCTGGGAATGTTCTCCCCTGTCAATCTCTCGCAGCCGCTTTGATATCCTAAACCACATTCTTTCTTTCTTTTTTTATTTAATAAATCTTTATTGTTCAGACTTTTACAATTGTTCCTCTTTTGTCCCTCCATAGCTCCCCTCCACCCGACTCCTATCCCTCCCATCCATAGGTGTACGATTTTTGTCCAGTCTCTTCCTGCACCCCCTCGCCCCTTTCCCACTGAGAATTGTCAGTCCTAACCCTTTCTATGCCCCTGATTCTGTTATATTCACCAGTTTATTCTGTTCATCAGATTTTTTATTCCCTTGATTTTTAGATTCACTTGTTGATAGATATGTATTTGTTGTTCATAATTTTTATTTTTACCTTTTTCTTCTTCTTCCTCTTCTTAAAGAGTACAGCATTTCATATAATACTGGTTTGGTGTTGATGAACTCCTTTAGTTTTTCCTTATCTGTGAAGCTCTTTATCTGCCCTTCAATTCTGAATGATAGCTTTGCTGGGTAGAGTAATCTTGGTTGTAGGTTCTTGCTATTGATCACATTGAATATTTCTTGCCACTCCCATCTGGCCTGCATAGTTTCTGTTGAGAAATCAGCTGACAATCATATGGGTATTCCCTTGTAGGTAATTAACTGTTTTTCTCTTGCTGATTTTAATATTCTTTGTCTTTTGCTCTTGGTATTTTAATTATGATGTATCTTGGTGTGATCCTTTTTTGAATTCCTTTTGTTTGGGGTTCTTTGTGCTTCCTGGACTTGTAAGTCTATTTCTTTCACCAGGTGGAGGAAGTTTTCAGTCATTATTTCTTCAAATAAGTTTTCAGTATCTTTCTCCCTTTCTTCTTCTGGCATCCCCATAATTCTGATGTTGGTACACTTGAAGTTGTCCCAGAGGCTACTTACACTATCTTCACATTTTTGGATTCTTTTTGCTTTTTGCTTTTCAAGTTGAGTGTTTTCTGCTTCTTTGTATTTCAAATCTCTGAATTGATTCTTGCATTTCTCTAGTCTGCTGTTAGGTTTCTGTATACTATTTTTTATTTCAGTCAGTGTATGTTTAATTTCTAGTTGGTCCTTTTTCATCTCTAGTTGGTCCTTTTTCATCTCCTCTTGGGACTCGCTAAATTTATCCATCTTTTCTAGGAAATTCTTGAAAAACCTTATAATGATGGTTTTGAACTCTATATTCAGTCCTTTGTTTTCCTCCATTTCTTTCATTTGTGATCTGTCCTTTGTCTCTGCATTTTGCTGCTTCCCTGAGTTGGTAGAGTAGCTTTGTGTGCTCGGTGTCCTGTGTGGCCCAGTAGCTCTGCCTCCCCAGTTACCTGAGGTGGACTCTCTTGGTGCACCCCTTTGTGGACTGTATGTACAGCCTTGTTGTCATTAAGTCTTGATTGTTGTTGGTATCACCAGGGAGAATTGACCTCCAAGCCAATTGGTTGTGAGGATCAGCTGTGTCTACGCTGGGAGAACTTCTGTGCTGGAGTCAGCCTTATGATAAAAGATTTGCAAAATTACAAAAGCCTCTGTGCTCAGCTTGGATGGGGCAGAGTCTCAGGGCTGAGAAGACAGCTTTGGCTTCCCATCAGCCCTGCCCTATGTGGCACCTGGGTCTCAGTGTCCCTCAGTAATCGCTGCAGTCCTCTCTGCCCATACTCTTGTTCACGTGCCTCCAGACCTCTGCCTTTCCAGCTCCCCTGAGTTTCCGTGAGCTCCGGGGACCCATATGAGTCTGGGTCTTCAGGGTCTCACCGAAAACTGGGGTTCAGTGCAGTCAGAGCTGGATTTTAGCATAGTCTGGAGGTTCTGTCTTCCTCCTACTAGAGAAAGCCAGCGGCACAATCAGCAGTCAGCCCTCTGGTGTGCACTCATGCTCGCATGCCTCTAGACCTCTGCCTTTCACAGCTCCCCTAAGTTTCTGTGCACTCCTCCCTTTTCATGACAGTCCAGACTCCCCTCATATGAGTCTCGCCCAGAACTGGGGTTCAGTGCAGTTGGGAGTTTCTGTCTCCCTCCCACTAGAGGAAGCCAGCCAGGCACTCCATTGGTTGTCCTCTCCACATGTGTATCTCTGTACCTCAGCTTTTTGCAGCATCTCTGAGTCTCTTTGAGCCCCTTTTTTTCCTTCTAGTTGTAGAATTTCCACTCAGCCAGCTTTCCTGTGGTTCTGGATGATGTCCATTCTGTCTTTTAGCTGTAGTTTTGAAATTGTTGTGCAAGGCAGCAGTTTAGGTGTTCACCTATGCTGCCATCTTGGTTTCTCCAATCACATTCTTTCTCACCTGTGGTTCACAGAGCAAACTCTGTTCAATTCTCCAATTCATGGCTTTCGGGAACCTCACAAATCATTTTATTCCTACTGAGTCTTACACATGTTTGCCTGAATCTCTTGTGTAACATTTCTCCCCAAGTAAAAATTTGCTTTCAAGTTGGAAATTTCAAGTTTACTCCTCTGTTCCTTCTCTTCCCCTCTCCCTAAAATAGTAGACCTTGTAGGTGGACAGGAAGATATGTGACATTTTGGAACAGGAACTCGTAACTTGGGTTGACATTTTGCATAAGTTAGGATCACCTCACAATTATAGACAGCATTGTTTTCTGTCTTGTCAGGAAATGCACGTTTCTCTTCCCAACTGCTCTGTGCACTTGGTAAATTATACAAACTGGGGTACTCTGGGTTTCACAGAGCCTGGCTCATACTTCTCTGGGAGCCTGTGGGCAGGGCTCAGCTCTCCAGGGCCCTGGGTGTTGTCTGCCCACACTCCAGAGAGCTGGTTTGTGCCCTGGCTCAGGAGGACTGGGGTGCTGTAAGCCTTCTCAGCCACATGGCCAGGGAGGCAGACACCTCTCAGAGGCCTCTTTGTCATCTCATCTGTGCTCAGTCCCAGAAGCAGGAACCACAGGGACTTGTGACCACACCCTAATTGGTCTCTGCTTACACTCAAATCTTAGTGATCCCTCTTGACCTTCCCAAACCTTCCATTCCAAGAATGCCTTTTTAGAATGAGAGAAGGGATGATGTATCCTGTCCCCATGGCTCTACGGGTTCCCTTTTCTCCTCTAAGAATAATCCACTCTCACATGCAGAGCTGCTGTCCAAACAGAATTTCCCGTACCCACGGGGGTTTCCCTACATGTTCGAAAGAGTCTAGTAATTCTTTCTAGGGTTTTCCATCTCCATGGACAATGCCTTGGTTCCAGGGCTCTCTTGTGTTGATGTGTAGGCTGACTTGGCATTGGTTCTTTCTACTTTGTTTCTGACTCATGAGGAGAGAGAAAGACCTATTACTTAGATGATGCATCTCCATCAAGCAATAGCCAAATGGTGCCAGCTTGCTGTCCAAGGAAAGGCTTCCTAATCCATCCACGAGGAGTCCTCGAGGCATCGGCTGTGCTGAATCAGGGAAGCTGCGCCTCTGTGGACAGCACTGTGACTTTTTAAAATGCAAGCAGAGATTTCATTCCATCCAAATATCATCTCTCATGTTAAAAAAAAATCAGGTTGTTAATTTCAGTGTTACTTGTTTTCAATTTATGTTGAGTTTATGTTCTAAATAAGCATAGGGAGGTATAACTTATTTTATATTTACATATTTAACTACATAAACATAAACAGTGATTGGATATTCAAATTAAATCAAAATTAATTAAATAACCATGGGAGAGAGGTCTGGACAAATTTTTGTTTTTCTTTAAAAGCATTTCTCAAGTTTGAAAACCACCATTCTGTAGCAGGGGGCTTACATCTTGCTTCAGGGAGGGGAGAGGGCAGAAGAGAGGTGTCAGAATCAGTAGGAGAGGCTGGCACTTAGCAGCCTTTCATATTTTCTTTCCAAAGCTATGTTTCTTCCTCTTTTCCCATCTCTGCCCTACCCCTGCCATGCGGAGAGTGACTGAAGAGTCATCATTCCTTACTAAGCTCTTAGGGTGCACAGGCCTGGTCCCTGCCTCCCTCTCACTAGCAACTCTCCGTTTCCCCATCTCCAGCTGATCTCCTATTTACTTTCCCAAATATCACCTACTCAGCCTTCAGAGATCAGCTTAAATGACATTATCTGAGCAATATCTGTTGGAAGGAAAGATGGATGGATGGATAGATGAATGAATGGATGAGTGGATGGAGATGCCTTTCTTGACCCTGAAATATAAATGAAAATGTCCCTTGATATTATTTTATAGCAGTACTTTTGCTTATATAGCACAGAAAAATTTAATGATATGTTGATTTAGTATATATCCTCCAAACCCAATGAGGGCGGGTGATTAATGACTCCATAGAGGCATTCATTCTATTCAGAAGACATCCACATCTACACTGAGTACATGAACACATGGAAAACCAGAGGGTTACATTCACAACACTAAAATAGCTGTAAGGAGGGATAAGACTTTTTCTAACATGTTAAAGTCTTTTAATTAATGGGTTTCATTAACGTGAAACAACTCAAAAGAATGACATACCTTGGGGAAAGGTAACATGTGGCCTTTGAGATAGAAGAGAGCCACCAACTGTCTCAAAGACATAAGTCAAAGACAACATATACACTATAGTCAGTATGAAAGTGCCTGTAAAGACTACAGATGTTTTAGCAAAATTCAGCTTTTACTTGGACAGAGGATTGTGATTCATTCAGTAGTCAACAAACCATTTGCTCAAAATAATAGAAAAGAAATATTTTTTTCATCTCTCTGACATAATTATTAATTTTTTATATGGAAGGGGCGGTTCCAGGATCATTTGGACACATTCCCTTCCTGTGTGTTCAAACCTAAGCCCCTCCTGTCTTAATGCTGCTCTAGGTCCCCAGGAATGATGGGCAGAGATGCCAGTGCCATAATCAAGAGCAGGCCTGTGTGCCTGCTGCCACAGTGCCTGCCAGTCCAGGGCCTTTTGAAGTTTGCCAGCAGGATCAGGTTACAATCTAAACTATCTGGAAGTTGTAGGAGATGGAATTTGAGGCACCTTGCTGTGTGTTAACCCTAAGCTCTTCCCAGCATAGCCCAGACCCTGTGCCCTGGAGAAAGGGGACAGACCTCTCAAGGCCAGAGATCCTAAAGACAGTACACTTCCCTGAGTCCACGCTCCAGAGACCTTGGGCAAGCAATGAAGACCTTACATGTCCACCAGCTTGTCTAGAATTATCTGATTTTTGTTAAGGTGTAGATTTCAAGGCCACCCCTTAATGGTTTGTTATATTTTGTAAGTATCACTATCTGTTGTACACTCATTCTTAGTAGGCATGCTTTTATATAGTACTTTTGAATTATGCTTTTTAAATAATGAGAACATCCTATATAATAAACCCTAATATACAAATCAACCAAATGGTGGAACGACTGGGACTGGTCATTATGATGTGCACTGATCACCAGGGGGCAGATGCTCAACACAAGAGCTGCCCCCTAGTGGTCAGTGGGTTTCCACAGGGGGAGGCTGCTCAGCCAGAAGCCGGGCTCATGGCTGGTGAGCACAGTGGTGGTGACGAGATGTCCGCCAAGGGTTTCCAGACTGCGAGAGGGCGCAGGCCAGGCCAAGGGACCCTTCTCCCCCTCAGTGCATGAATGTCATGTACCAGGCCTCTAGTTATTTATAATTATACAAGACAAGAACTTTGGGAGATAAATCATGCAAGAGAAATGAATTCATATTAGGATCAATGGTATGAGGCAACTTTGAATTTATTTTGTCAATTTCTAGGCTCTAAAATAGTACACATAAGAGCACTCAAAAGTCATTATTAAAAACAAAACTCCTGAGCCCTGGCTCAATTGATTGGAATGTTGTCCATACAATGAAAGGTTACAGGTTTTATTCCTAGTCAGGGAACACACTTATGTTTCAGGTTCCACCCGTGGTCAAGGTGCATGGGAGGCAACCCATCGATGTTTCTCTATCTGCCACCCCCTCTTTCTCTAAAATCAATAAAAACATATCCTTGGGCAAGGATTTGTTAAAAACCCATAAGATTCCTGAGCCTCGATTCAAACTCAGTGAGTAAGAATTCACCAAGGGAGTAACCTGGACATGTGGATAGTTAGCAAGTGTCCCTCCCCAGTGATTGTCACAGGGGAGTCTGAAAACCTCCCCTACAGAAATGATTCTTCGCCAGAAACACCTTGGGGTTGCTGGGGAGGCTGCTAGAACCAGCCTCACTCAGAGATGTTCTTAAGTGAGGGTATAGCTAGAGAAGCATCTTTAATTATATATATATATTTTTTTTTTCTAAAGAGGGAGCGAGAGATAGAAACATAGATGACAGAGACACATTGATCGGCTGTCTCCTGTATGCCCACTACTGGGGATTGAACCCACAGCTTCTTGGCCCATGGGGCAATGCTCAGTCCACTGAGCCACACCAGCAAGGCTGGGAAAGCATCTTTTGAAAACACTCACTGAGGGATTCTTTCCTGCGCGTTGAAGAAGCCTCTGTCCTAGAGGAAGTCTAGTACAGATGTGAGGTGTGGAAATGAGGCATAACTGAGCCCAGGCTGCAGCATTGAAGAGGAAGTGTAGTGCATACCTCTTTTTAGAAATAGCAACATTTTTCAAAGCAGCCAACAGGGCAGGACTAGCACACTGGTGTACAGTGGGAGGTTGCTGAATGTTCACTCTGTCCCAGGCAGGCAGTCGCTGAAACCATCATTTGGTGAGTCCAGTGTCATTCATGCCATCTGGATCACCCAGACAGTCCTCGTCCAATCGGGGCACACAGCATTCGAGTGTCTAAAATTCATGAGGTCCACTCACTGCTGTACCCATATTACTGAACCCTAAGCCAACTGGCAGCTCTATTCAATCACATGTAAAGTATTAATTTTTAAAATAATAGCATCTAACCACTATGCTATATACTTGACACTAATATAATATTGAATTATCAACTGTAATTGAAAATTTTAAAATTAAAAATATTTATCCACTAACTCAAATATTAGGAAGCACAAAGAGAAATACTTTGGTACCCTAAAAGCTCCAAAATGCCTCTTTATATGCACAAATATTACTAATATGTACTAATCATTAAACCTAGAAACATCTATCTCCCTCCCCATTCAATGCAATTCAGGCCCTGAACCAGTGAATTTCCAATGAGTGTCTTACTGCATAATTCTCCCAGTGTTTTCATTTGTGTTGTGAATTTAGTATGTAAATGGTACTAGTTGTGTGGGACTGTTTGTACCAAACGATAATGATGAACTAGGTGCTGTATAAATAGAAAAATAAAAGTACATGCTAAGATGCTAAAGATTGACATTTCAACTTAATTATTAATAAGCAGTATAATCTTAGGCTTAAAATAAAAACAAATCAAAATGCTCTATAGTGAGCATTGCCCCCTTGCCCTATTTATTTATTTATTATTTGTATCTTCACAGATTTTTATATACATTCACATACAGCATGTTACATATACTGGTCTGGATCTTGCTTTTTTCCCAGCTAATAGATCTTGGGGATTTTTTTTGTATCAGTATACAGTTTCTTCTTTCGTTATTGAGGATCATGAAATCTGAATTTCAATTTGGTTTTATGAAGTTCTGAAAACACTTTCATCTCTCTCACCAAGTCCCACCTGCAAAAGTGTGAGTGAGTGTGTGTACGTATGTACGTGTTTTGAAAAGATCACTGGACATCTCAACTCCCAAAAAGCAGATGCCAGGACAACATTCGATATGCCAGAGTTATGAGGAGAACACACTCAAAAGATAAACGTCAGAAGAAGCAGGAAAGGTGGGGAGAGCCTCTTGGTCAGGAGGCAGGTCTGAAACCTGTGAAAGGAAGCAGGAAGGAAGAGGGTGGAGTGGGGGAGTGGAGGAACCTCAGACCGAAGTGTACCCTTAATAAGCTTCAGACAAGGCAATGGGAAGCACAGAACACAGCAGCCTATCAGAGGAGCCATGGCCCAGCTGCACTGTGCCCAGTAGTTGGCTGGTGATAGTTTAGGAGGCGCATGACCTCAGCACAAACCCTGCCAGGACCAGAGGTGCAGCAGCTCCAGCCTGTTCATCTCTCGCCCTCTTCGCAGCAGGTTCTCTTGAAGGAAGCTCTGAACAATGTGCAGCCATGGCCAACAGAGACCCCTCTTCCAGTGCAAGCATTGCCTTGTTCACACATTGGGGAGCAGTTCCCATTGACCTCTCTTCTTTTGTATTTTTTAAAATATATTTTGATTGACTTCAAAGAGGAAGGGAGTGGGAGAGAGAAATAGAAACATCAATGATGAGATATAATCACTGATTGGCTGCCTTCTGCACACCCCCTACTGGGGATCAAGTCTGCAACCTAAGAAATGTGCCCCGATCAGGAATCAAACCCTGACCTCCTGTTTCATAGGTTGATGCTCAACCACTGAGCCACACTGGTCAGGCCATCAACCTGTCTTCTTGAGGGAAAGCTTAGAAAAGGGAAGTTAATAAGACTTCTGCAGTTAGTCATAGGGCTGCAAATGCTTATCTTCTCCCTCTTCTTCTTTACATTCTGCATTTCCCTCACCTTATGCTACAAGGGATCTGAGGAGAACCAGGAAGCATGCAATGGATCAGCCAGAATGATTCCTCTTTTCATCTTCTGATCCCTAGGCTCAAGGAGTCAATGGAACTGCCAGGTAGCAGCCATAATTTGCAATTCAACAGGACTCTCACTTTGTCCTCTTGCAAGGGTGAGGTCCACTGGAAACCCTACAGAGTGCAGAGCTGCAAGGATAGAAAGGATAAAGATGCTGAGGATGTCATTTGTGGGGTAATCTCACTTCCACCTGTCAGTTCCCATGTCCATATGTTCTTCCTACTTGGAATATCATGCTACCAAGAAGTCTGATTTAGTGAAGGTACTGTATCCTGAAGGCCAGACTCACTCTGTTTCCAGATTATTACCTAAAACCTGTGCTTTCAGGAGACCATTCATTTCCTCATTCGACAAAGCCAGCTCCTCATAGATAATAGAGGGATATGGGGATGCGGGCTGTAATAAGACCCATGGTCAGGGCTCCCTTTGGCACATCCTTCACTGTGAAGTGGGTCCCCTGGTCAGACGCTTTGTTGTGTGGAATTCTATACCTGTGGATCAGGCATGCCATAGCTCCTGGACAACAGTGACAAAGACTGAGGCTCTGTGGACCGAAAAGGTGAACCTATACCCAGACCAGGTGAACACTGGCTATTCCAGGCTGGAAGGAACCACACCGAGTCAACCTGTCACCAAGTGGATGATTGGTGTTCTCAAGGAGCAGTTTCTATTGCTGGCTGGTGGGACAGAGGCAGCAGAGGCTTAATCGGCCTTGATAACTGGGAACCCTCCCTGTTGGGCCCTGTAGAACCTCTGCCACCAAGGCCACAAGTTTGTGTGGCCCTTTTTTTAGGGCTGGGCTGGCTGATAAGGAAGGTTGGCTGCCATCGCCTGGGAGAGTCCTGTCATCTACTTGGGTTTGCCTCTTCCATGGAAGCCATTGACATGTAGTGCAAAACTCCACACATACTGTCCATCACTGAATATTTCTCCACATGTCCCTAGCCTAGAGCTCCATATCTCTAGTTTTCCAGGCTTGTCGCTTCCAGGCCCCTGACCAAATGGCCAGGCTGTTGATGATTGTCCAGAAATGTACATATATTCCCACCTCAGGCCCCTTTCACACAAAATAGATGACCAGGTTCACCACTCACAGCTCTGGCCCCTGGAAGGACTTCCCCCCAGGTGGCTGTAATGCAGCCTCCATTCATTTGCAGCTTCATCTGGCTCTTGAGCCTGTCCATCTATAAACCTAATGCAGGCTTTTATCCCTCCTTCAGCTGGGTTTATGGGACCTCATCTTCCCATAGTGAGAGCTAAGGAAAGGGTACTGGTGAGACCAGTTCTTGCAGCTAACTCGTGCCCTGTGGTCCTAACCAGCTTGATCCTGGACCTACTGTGTCCATCTCACAATAGACTGCTTCTAGAGCTGTCTGCCTGGGCAGGTTCAAGGAGACCCAGCTCATAATGGGAAATTCTAGATGAATGTCACTTGGTGTCATTTGGTCAAGCATTCCCTTTCTATCATGGTCAAGTAACTTACCAGGAACTGCTTCTCAAAAGCTACAACATTCTCTTTTGCAAATGACATGGCCTTGCTTCAGATCCCCCTAGACCTGTGGTCGGCAAACTGTGGCTCGCGAGCCACATGTGGCTCTTTGGCCCCTTGAGTGTGGCTCTTCCACAAAATACCAAGGCCTGGGCAAGTCTATTTTGAAGAAGTGCCATTAGAAGAAGTTTAAGTTTAAAAATTTTGGCTCTCAAAAGAAATTTCAATCGTTGTACTGTTGATATTTGGCTCTGTTGACTAATGAGTTTGCTGACCTCTGCCCTAGACCTTCAGTGTGATTCTCCATTAGGGCTTGTCATAATCTCCATATTGTATCTTTTCTCACCCTTGACACCAGACACCAATACCAGTGAATCTGCCCAAAAGGCAGGGCTACTTACAATGCAGCCCAGGCCTCCTGCAAAGACCTTCCTGCTCTGAACCTTCTCAGAGTGGGCAGCCCATCTTCCATGTCACTAGTGTACAGGCTGGAGCAACTTCTACAAGTAAGTGTGGTATGTGTCGCTTCCAGAACCCAAGAGACCTACCAAGTGCCCTGGGTCCTTTTTTGTGTTGGAGGCTGCAAAGATGCACAATTTGCCTCTTATCCATAGAGGATATCCTGGGAGAGCTTGGCCTTAACATGAACATGGCTGAGCTGAAGTTGCAGCAGCTGGAGGCTATCTGCTGAGTGCCCTCCTTCCTGCACCTGAGCAGACTGCCCCATGAGCTGTGCCTACTTCTTAGGGAGCTCTATAAAGTGATTTTCGTGTCTGTCCAGTGAGGCTCAGTGGTTGAGTGTTGACCTATGAACCAGGAGGTCATAGTTCGATTTCAGATCCAGGCACATGTCCAGGGTTACGGGCTTGATCCACAGTGTGGAGCATGCAGGAGGTAGTGGATCAATGACTCTCTCTCATCATTGATGTTTCTAGCTCTCTCTCTCTCTCTCTCTCTCTCTCTCTCTCTCTCTCTTTCTCTCTCTTTCTCTCTCTCTCCCTTCCTCTCTAAAATCAATTTAATTTTTTTTTAATTTTTAAGTACTTGCCATGTGAAAGTAATAGTGAAATACAAGAGATGACAAAGGGTGAGAGGCATGTGTAAGGAAAGGAAGAAGAATTTAAGCTTTAGCTGGAATGAAATCAGTGCAAAACAACCCAACAAGAGCTTTGAGGTGTGCTGTTGAGATGACACGTGGGCTGGGACTGAGCATCCCCCATTTCACTCAGTTAAAAGAAAGCCTCTTCTATTACTGGCTATTGTTTCACATCCCTCTCCAGAGTTCTGGGAGCCATTCCTCCCCCAGTTAGAACTGGCATGTCTTTTACTGCCTACAAATTGGCTTCCTTTTCCTGTCCTTCCGCGAGCATCGTTTCATGGCTATGTACTCCTTAGCAGTGCTTTATGCAGTATTGTGTGCCTTCCTTCTTTAGTCAGCTCTTCAGAGAAAGGTCATCCCATCAGTTTTCACAACTCTTACCATCTCAATACCAACACTCCCAAATATACTTTCATGTTCCCTTGCCACCCCCAAGTTGTGCTATTTCAAATACTGAGTTGCCCCAGTATCTTCCTAGCCTCAGAATAAAGCATTCTGATTTTCAGTGTACCACGGGAGAAAGGAGCTTGTCATCTTGTTTCCCTAAATCCCAGGGACCTCTTTTCCAAGAGGTCTCCTCTGTCTCATTCACAGACGTGGACTCCTTCATTCCTTCTATCTCTTAACTGAAGACCACTCCTTTATAGGTGCCTGGCAGGATACCCCTCCCACTTTATCCCAAAGCTAAACAATATACCCTTAATCCCCCAAAACAGCTCCAACCAGCAGCCTACAAAACCACTCTGTCCTCTAAACTCTTAGGAATCTTGACACTAACTTGCTACTTACAGTGGTCACCCATGTACTTTTACTATCTTTTTTCTTTTCATCTCTTACCTCTTTAGAGATGTTTTATAGTCTTAAGAGCAAGGTCTGAGCTTGTTTCTCTGTGTCTCCGAATCTAACCCAGTAAATAATCATATACACATGTACACATATGCACATATACACACACATGCTGTGGTTTGTTTCAGTTGCCAGGTCTTCAGTACAGACCTGCAACCCACTCTGTGTCTTCAAGCTGACCACCTCCTTTAAACCTCCCTTTAGTCTGTCATACCTTCTCATTGTTAGAAGGTTTCCTGAAACCCTCTGTGAGCCCCATCGTTGGACACATGCTAACCCTCCATTAAGAAGAGCAGGCAGAGAGCCACGAGGGACAAGTCAGGGGAAGAAACCAAAGCACTGCCCTTGAGACTTAAATAAGGCCCAGCTGGTGCTTTTACACTGGAATTAGACTAGTTCTAAATTAGACTCTTCATGCCGAGAACAGGAGTGCCTAATTGTACAAGGTAAGCTAGCAGGTATCCAGCAATTATACAAAATTCTGGTACCATGAAGCTAATGTCTAGAACACAGATGACAGCTTAAAATTAAGGAGACTGGAAGTGGATAAGGAGAAAGCTATACAGGACATGAGCCAGCTGAAGTGGTGAGTGAAGAAGAGGCAGAGGAGAGGCATACGGGTTTACAGAAGCCAAGGGAGATACAGGCTCACAGGTATCAAATTACCAACTGCCTCCAGCAGAACAAGAACGAAAGAGATGTTAACTAGGAGGTCCCCAATGGCTAGGCAAGCTCCACTACACTGGGGAGGACAGAACCCAAACTGGGGGGCACAAGGAGTGGTGGGAGGTCAACATATGAACGTAACATACTCTCCCTAGGAGTCTGCAGCTTCAAGGGCAGAACCAGAGACTTGAAGTGAAAGCAGTGCCTGGAAATGAGGACAGTTTTACATCTGATAGATGGAAGAAATTTCAGCACATTCAACTGGAAGAAGGAACAAACCCAGAACTTGGAGAGGAAATGGGGTGTCTTTTCCTTGGGGATGGGGTAAGCGAGGAGAGAGAAAATGAGAACTGATGCTAAATTCTGAAGAGAGGAAAGAGAAGGCAGGTAGCCCGTGTGTTGGCTCTTTTCCTCTCTGAGGGAGAAGATCTCTTAGGAAGGAACTGGGACTGAGAGGAGACTGGGGACAGTCACGAGTAACTGGAAGTCACCTGGGAAGAGACTGTGGTGCTGAGTGGAGGGATAGGTCTGACCTCTTCACCCATGATTTGTAATGGCAGCTAGTAAATGATGTGATTTCTCTACAGGAGCTTCCAAGAAGGGGAGAAGAGAAATTGTGGCTTGGGGTTGGAACGGGTGGGCAAATGCACCAGGAGGTCATTATGGAAAGGACAGTATGGTAGAAATGACTCAAAGGCCTAGGGCAGGGCAGTCAGTTTGTTTGTTCAGCGGGTGGGGAAGATGAGACAGTGTTGTCAAAGAGTGGGGATGTCGAGGTGCATTTTCAGAGTTGGCTTACGTTGGGTTCAAGGTAAGGTCCAGGTTGTGTCTGAGGATTTTAAGATCAAGGTCATGCCTCTGAGAAAGGCTTGAGGCCAGGATGAAGCTACTTGGGACAGTGGCAAGGGACAGTGTGTGGAGGAAGAGCAGATAAACCATCAGTCTTCAATGAAGGCAGGGGAGTGACCTAGAGAAGATGGCGACAAGATTGGCACTTAAGGCTTGAATGATTAGTGTGAGTCTCAAGAGGAGGTTCTACTGAACAATAACTGTCAGAGGAGAATAGTGCCAATTACAGGCAGACCTCGTTTTATTGTGCTTCACTGTATCATGCTTCACAGACGTTACATTTTTCACAAATTGAAGCAAGACCCTCCACCAGCAAAAAGATTACAGCTTGCTTTATTGCTGTACTCACTTTATTGCAGTGGTCTGAAACCAAGCCCGCAATATCACGGAGGTATGCCTATACAGTGGTACCTTGAGATACGAGTGCCCTAACATACGATATTTTTGAGATACAAGCCGTCGAGCAAGCAATTTTTGCTTTGAAATACGAGCAACATTTGAGATAGGAGTAATCGTGCAGATCGGCCGGCTGCACACGACCCACCAGTTTACCACGCCTAAAGGTTACGGAACGAATTAAACTTGTATCTCAAGGTACCACTGTACTTACTAACTCATTAATTTTTAGTTCTTGACCTGTGTTACCCAACTGCCTACTAACCATCTTCTAAATGAACCTATTTTCCCAACCTCTGTAATTTACTTTTTTCTTCCATTCCTTTCATGCTAGACAGTAGCATTACCATTCATCCAATCCAGGTAGCCATTCTAAACAATGAGAAAAGTCACCTTCACAATCCTCCTTGCTCTCCACCCAGAGGGCTTCCTCCCTTCATTTGAAAGTTCTCACTCTTGCTCCAAAGCAGGAGGGTAATTAGGAGAACTGCCTCAAGAGCCAGACCAACCTGGGTTTGAATCCTTGCCTATCTTGAATGACGGTGGGCACGTGAATGCCCTATACCTTATTTTTCTCCTCCTGTAAAATGGTTATAATACTAACCACATGGGTTATGATGACATTTCAATGAATTGATGCATGTAAAGAACTTAGCACAGAATCGGGCACACAGTGATGCCTTCAAAGTTTTGAAAAACATTATTTTTATTTAATTTTATTGATTTCAGAGAGAAAAAGAGAGGGAGGGAAAGATAGAAACATCAATAATGAGAGAGAGTCATTGATCGGCTGCCTCCTGCATGCCCCACATAAATGGGATCAAGCCCGCAACCCAGGCATATGCCCTGACCAGTAATGGAACCATGGCCTCCTAGTTCATAGGTCGATGCTCAGCCACTGAGACATGCCAGCCAGGTGAAAGCCATTCGTTTTGGAACTCTCTTCTGCTGACCTCATGTTGTCTGCAAAGCTTATGACCACATTTGTTAATATCTATATTCATTGCAGACAAATTTCTTAAATTTCTTAAATGCTTTATTGCAAAGGTGCAAGTAATACTCATTTTGACATAGAGTAAGTCATGGTCCATCTTTCAGAGTTGGTTACATTGGGGTCAAGGTCCAGGCTGTAGACCCACATGGAATCGCATCCTTTAAAACAATAAACACTGGCAGATTTGTAAATGTTTTATTAAAAACTCTCCATAATTAATTTTAATTTGTCAAGTAGTTATTAATGAATTTTAAACACACCTTCATTTTTAAAGAGATTAAAATATAAGTTAAACATCCTCACCAACATGTTGTTACTTTAGTCGCACTCAAAACGGCTTACCTTGGGTTACAGGGTTTTCTGGAAGGGCAGTCTCTACTAGCTGGGCTTGAAGGGAGGAAAAGAAACTGCCAGGGCGGTTTTTGGCCCCTGGGCTTTAATGGCCTCCTCCAGCCCACCTGTCAAACCAACATTCACATTCTCTTCTTACTAATCCCTTCTTAAAGCTAAATTCAACTCCCCCTTATCCAGGGCAAAGGTTCAGAGTGAGAGGGAAAATAAGGACATTACTAACCCTGACTACTCTCTGCCATCCATCATTCTTGGCACCTCTTCCTAGTTCACCTTCCCATCTTCTCCAACTGTTACCATTGAACCTGAACCCTGACATCAGTAAACACATCAGTATATTGGGGGAAACATTCCCTTGTGGTGGCGGCAGATACATGGGAGCATGGCTTGTATTGTTACTTTGCCAAATATTGTTCAGTGAGGTACCAAGCATTCAATAAATAAATTTCTTCCATAGAGAGAGTCAGTGGCAGAGTTGGGTTACAATTAAGATTATTTGAAATTTAATAGCAGATATGTGGTGGTGGATTTTCTCTTTTAATGAAGGTTCCTTCCAAGGAAGACATTATTGGGAGAGGAAGAGGAAAAGATTAAGAGATAAATAGCCATATCTTCTATCTTCCCCAAATTTCCATATTCTACCCAGATGTGTACAGTATGTACCACGATCCTGTGTCCTTCCACCATAGATGGACCAGCCATTTGTTTACAGAAGCTAGAAACTTTCTCTGTGCTGTATATTCCAGAAAAGTCATTATTTGTGTGAGAGCAACGTAGAAAAAGTACAAATCATTGAATGTTTCCACCATGCTTGCAAACAAAATTGTAGACCTTAAATGTTCCTATATGGATCCAACACATATGGCTAGTTCCAAAAAAAATATGATCAGGGAACAAGGATACTCTGAAAAAAAATAAAAAAGTTTTAAGAGAAAAAAAAATGCTGTCTTAGCAACCACACTGTTTCTCCTATGAAACAGAACCCCCCAATAAATGGAAATGTGTCTGTCTATGCTAGCTGCTGATCCCAGTGTATCCCATAACAGAGACATGCAGCTATGGCTCAGCGGCAAAGTCCAGGGCCCTCGTTTTCCCAGTGGCCTAAATCAATCCCCAGCCCAGGGCGAGATGCTGAGCAAGATGCAGAATTATTTCAGGCCACTGGGGTAAGCACTATTCCTGGCAGCCCTGCAGGCAGCGCCACAGATGAGGGTTTCCAATTCTCTTTGGTGATTTGGTTCTGTGTAAACTGAGATTTTTCTTTCAGCATTTCAGCCAGATAAGCAGGAAAGGCCCGCTCCAGGCCTAAGATAGAGGCAATCAAGGTCAATTTCAGTTCCTTTTCTGTGCAGTTTAGTCTACTCTTCCCTGCTGCCTTCCTGACACCTGTCCTTATATTTTTATCTGATTATCAAATACCTACGAGAGAACCTTTGGCAGCCTCTGGTGCTCACTCAGTCATCCAAAGCCTCTCCGCCTAAGGAATCTCGTGAATACTCAGCAAAGCATGTCCTTGGGAGGCCAGCCTAAGACCCCTGGCTATGCACCACAGAGAAGTGTCTCCCGGGGCATTTTGAGGATGCGTTCCGACCAATGCCTGCTCTCAGCAGAAACAGCTGACTGATTCAACTTGCCAGTTACCAACTCTCTAAAGCCAGGCTTTGCCCTGCGCCGCCGCCGCTGACAGTATACTAGCACTCAGTTGCCATCTATCATGGAAAGGGGAAAGCAACGTGTGTCCCTTCCACATGGAAAAATGGTGAAACTGATGTTTAAAAGTTTAAAGAGTTGTTGAAAGTGAATTCAACAAAGCAGTGTTGTAGCTGGGAAGATCAGCTGATACCTGTCCCCGAGTTTGTAGGTCACAGACTCTTAGTAAGTTTAGGGCAGTGTTTTACTTACCATATATCTCCTTGAAAGCTTCTGTTTACTTTCTTAAACTATGGATACCAGTGGAAAAGTATTGCGTGTACATTCCAGACACCCAATATACGCACATTGAGCCGCCTGCCTGTAAGGTACACAGCTTCAGGCTGGAGACTTTCTAAGGCTGTTAGAACAAATGCATTAAGGGGAGTGGGCTCTGAGGTACAAGGAAAATGGCCCTGCAAAAACAGGTTTAAAACAACCTCTCCGTCATTACAAATAAAAAAGTAACTAATTGACTCTGTGCCTTTTCAAACTGCATCGTTCTCCCCTGCATCTTCATTAAATAAATGCAAACACATGTGCTTTGAAACGGGTGGGTGTGTAAGAACATCCTGCGCAGTTATATCGAGGCTGCCACCGATTTATATCACAGGCTTGCATATATCTGGGGGATATTGAGTCATGACGACAGCTGAGCATGACAAATGCAGCAGAACACCAGTTGGAATGCCGAAGAAATGCAATTGCACAGCCCATGCAGACAATCACGCACTCAGGAGTTTTCCCTCAACACACACGTGGCCGCGCTTAGAGGCGCTTCACCACCTTGATTAACCCCGAGCACAGCCCCCAGAGGCTCCGCCGCCCGCGAGCTGCCTCCAGGCATGCAGCCGCGCCTTCCTATTCAGGTGGGGACTGTCGCGCGTCCCTGGGGACACTCGCCCTCCTCCCGCATCCCCTTGCGCGAGCACACGCGCGCCCCGCGCCCCCCGCCAGAGAAGCGGCCGCCCCGGGGCTGGGGGCAGGGCTCGGTGGGGCGCGAGCGCCGCGGGGCGGGCCCCGGCGCCCGGGGAGGGGACAGGGGCGGGCATGGGGCGGTGCCCGGCTCACGTGGGCGGGCGGGAGCAGCTGAAGGTCCGCGGCGGAGCCGGGGCTGTCCTCTCGCGCGCGGCGCTGGCCAGGGCGGCGGCGGTGAAGGAGGAGGAGGAGGAGAGGGAGAAGGAGGAGGAGGAGGAAGGCGGCGGTGGCGGCGCCGGCGAAAGAAGAGGGGAGGACGGGGGCGGCGTCGGACTGGAGCCGAGCGGCGGCGCGAGCTGCCCGGGGCGCTGTCGTGCGCTCGCCCGCCGGGCCCCCACCCCCGAGCTACACCCTGCCGTGCCCAGCTCTGCCCGCGTTCGTGCCCCCGCGGGGAGCGCGCCGGGGCTGCCCCCCGAATGACGGGCGGAAGGTTCGACTTCGACGATGGCGGCACCTACTGCGGCGGCTGGGAGGAGGGCAAGGCGCACGGGCATGGCATCTGCACGGGGCCCAAGGGCCAGGGCGAGTACTCGGGCTCCTGGTCGCACGGCTTCGAGGTGGTCGGAGGCTACACCTGGCCCAGCGGCAACACCTACCAGGGCTACTGGGCGCAGGGCAAGCGGCACGGGCTGGGGGTGGAGACGAAGGGCAAGTGGATGTACCGGGGGGAGTGGTCCCATGGTTTCAAGGGGCGCTATGGGGTGCGGCAGAGCCTGTGCACCCCCGCTCGCTACGAGGGTACCTGGAGTAACGGGCTGCAGGACGGGTACGGCGTGGAGACCTACGGGGACGGAGGTGAGCGGCGTCGCGGGTGGCTGGCCGGCGGGCGCGGTGGCGGCGGGGCGGCGGGGCGGCCAGGAGACGCACGTGTCCGGGAACCCGCCAAAACACCTGGACGGCCTCCCACCCACCTCCCGCGCCCGTGCGGAGGGTGTGTGGGGGCGCAACCGGTGCGAGGGGGTTGGGGGCTGGTATCTGACCGGGTTCTGGGCGCGGGCGCCGTGGCCACGCTCGGGGCAGCCAGGCGTGAGGATACCTGGCGGGCGCCAGCGCCGCGCGGCCCCCGGAGGAAACGCCGCCCGCCCGGGAGGCTGGGCAGGAGCGAGGACGCTGTCACTTGAGCCCGTCACATTACGTTCCTGATCCCTCCCTCTCCCGGCCGGGTTTGAAATCGCCACTCCCTGGAGTTAGAGCGAGCGCCCTGGGCTTGCGAGGCTGGCGGTGGGTGCTGACCGCTCCCGGATTGGTTTCACGAGGAGTCGTATTTCGCTGCTGGTCCTCTAGTAGCCTAAAGATAGCAGTCAGAACCCCATAACTGGGATGTGGGGCAATGGTACCTTATTTGGGGTGCGTTTGGAAACATCCTAGCGAGGGGAGTAGGAAGGGTACCTGAGGCAGGTGGAGCTCAAGGCTGTGGTGTTTTGTTACTAGTTTTCATGGGGTTCCTGAAGGATTGGTGTTTGGTCAAAAGAATGGTAGTGTTTGTTGATCTGGAGCTGTATGGACAAATCATTAGGAAAACATTTTAGAAATGAGCAAGCAACTCTAGGTTTTAAAATATTCTTCTGAGGGATAGCGTCTCGAGAGTCGTTAAGTTAGCAGCTGCTTTACTCCTGAGAATGGCGATGCCCAAAACTGATTTGCACAAAGGCATGACCTAAACAGTATGGTGACAAAACTCACCTTACAATGCTTGCAAAAGGATTTATGTGCATGTAGAGCAGACTTTTTTCTTTTCCATTAGGAAAGGTATACATTATTGAAACAGGTGTCAGAACCTGATGAATTTCCTTGTGTAATAAGCTGAAAAAGATGAATAGGTTATGCTTTGGCAAAATACATTTTTCTAATAATAATCATAGTTTATTGAAAAGGGTTGTAGGAGGCGATGCCATCTTTTGGAGTTAGGCAACCAGAGGGGGAAGACATTAAAGGGACCCAATTAAAAGTTCCTCCAGCCCAGGGCAACCCCAGATACCTTTTATTAAAAAAAAAAAAAAAAAAAGCTTATACAATTAATATACTCGACTTACTCAGAACACGGGCCATGTTTCAATGGAAAACAGCAGAATGGTAGGATTTGCTAAAAAGGACATCTTTTGGTCCTAAATGAAGGACATGTTTCTCATGGATTAGAAGGAAGAAAAAAAACATTCTAGAATACTTATATGGGCTATTTGAGTCCCAAATTCCATGGTAGTTAATTAGGGCCTTAAATGTTCTGAATGGGCCCAAGGTGCCTTGATAGGCAGCCCTATCAATATGTTAGCTTGTGATTGGATTTTATTAGAGGCTCCAGCTCTTCAATATAATTAAATTCCATGCTCAAAAAAGGGACACGATATTTATTTTTTAAATGTGTGCATCATGTTCTAACCTTTTAGGAAGGCTGTGGATAGTTCTCTTCAGTTTGGGAAGGTTAAAAATAAATTAGCCTTTTCAAAGTTACTACTCATTAAACAAAATATCTTGGTTTAGAGAGTAGTCATTTTACCTAGTAATCAAAATATATATATAGCACAGCGAAGGTCTCTGTATGTTTTGTGGAAGCTCGAGGAAGTGTTCAGGCTGACTTTGTGGATAATCTGCCTTCTGTTTAAAAATTAAAAAAAAATTAAAAACCTTAAAATTAGTCATCCCCATTTAAAAAAAAAGTGGTTTTCTTTTTCTTAAAAAAAAAATCTAATATACCACCAATTAAAAGGGGAGGGCTTAAAAATCACAATTGTGAGTTTATTTGTGGTAGGTAGGTCCCCACTTTCTTTCATTTGTCACTCTTCGATCAGAAAGTCCTTACTCATAAAAGGTAGGGTCCAAGTGGAAGTGTATAACTTACTTCATACGAAGGTTTTAGCCAAAATAGGAATTAATCACTTTCCCTATTGTTACTTGAATTAGCTCGGGTTTTATTTATTTTTTTTTGCCCTCTGCACAACTAGATAGATGTTTGTACCTGTACACCTCTGTCGGACTTAGGGAAAATTTGATGCCGTGTATTTTGGGGTGGCATTAAGTTAGAGGAGAGGAAGTAGTAATTCCATATGAGAAGTATCATGTGCCTTATTAGTGATTTGTATGTGAAGTATTGCTGAATAGAAAAACCCCTGAATATTACATCAGAATACATTGGTACTGTACTCATGAAATCCAAGTTGAGGTGCCCGGCATTTTTGCTGCAAATTCTGATTTGCTAAACTTCATTTTTTCCCAGCTGCCATAAAACCACTGGAAATGTCTAGGACAGTGGTCAGCAAACTCGTTAGTCAACAGAGCGGCAAATTGTGGCGGCTCACCAGCCTCAGTTTGCCGACCACTGGTCTAGGAAGCCACATTGTCGTTAACGGTATGCGTACTTGCACACACCCATCTGTAGCATATAAATGTAAGTTTGCATGCAACAGTCTTCATTTGATTGGAACTCGTTCTGAACTAGAGGCCTTCCAGTACAAAATGACTCTATCTAGAAAATCAGCTCCCAGGTAAAAAGTCACAGAACAGAATTTAAAACCAGGCCCATAAGAATGAGGCTTAATGCTTGTGAAATCCGAAGCTATCTTTAGGGAGCAGAGAGGACCTCATTAGAGCTTTTGTTGAGCAGCAAGTAAAGAAGTTGAGACCCACCTACTTCATAACGTAACAGTGGCCCTTCTAGTTTCACTGACTAACTAAATATAATTTAAACTTCAGATGAACTGCTAACAGTTTGGCTGTAAATTGGTTTCTAGCAAATCCACTAGGAATTCTTCCATATACTGTGATTTAACAGAATAGGATGGGAATGTGGCCAGCTGTTCACCTGGTCTTCCCTACTTGACAGAGTCCTAAACTTTCTAATTGTTGTTGCTGTAGACTACTTGGGTTTTGAGTAACACTTCTTTGGAATTCCAAATATTAGTAGTCTTACTTTTGAGATATCAACTCAAAGAAACTGCTGTTAATGTTCTCTCACTGCTAAATATTCACTAGGATAATATGATTGCAGTTTAAAAGTATAAATATTCTACTTACTGATTCAAACAGCTCCCCTGGAAACTTTCTGGCAAAATTAACTTGTTATTACGTAGGAAAGTTAGGAGAATATAATCTCAGTATTCCACATTTATTTAAAAGAACAAAATATTTAAAATAAAGTGGTTTATTTTAGTATGTGTAAGTCAGATTGTATACATTTTATCATAGAATTTAAATTTCATCTGTATGGGCAAAGGTAAAGTCAAAATTGACTTTTCCTGATAATTCCATTTTCCTCACTGTTAAGGTAGTGCTGTTTGAAGATGGCTAGTATTCAGTAGGGAGTTTCTTAGCTTAAAATGTTTTGTATGACTGGTCCTGCCCTTCTGGGTTTACTCTTAGTGAAAGCGATGGCCCACCTACTTCTTCAGAAGTTCCTAGATGTCTGGTTAAGATTTTTACATCTGCCAGCATATGACATTCTCAGTACCAGACCTATTCCGTATTTTACTGCTCCCTGCTGTGATCTGTTTTACTAGTATAACAGAATGAACAGAAAGAGAAGGTAATCTTGAAATTAGTCCCGATTTTTTTATTTAGGGACCACTGTGGTTTTAACTTTTAAGTGCAGCCTTGTTAACACAATGACATAAAACAACTAGCACTTTTGCTCAGAATTTTGAAATGAAATGCATGCCACACAATGGACATCTGATGTGGCCATTTAAAATAAAAAATGATTTCAAGGTAGCTCTATGAAATCAGAAACAAGGAGGTCAAGAAAGACCGTAATAATGATTCATTTTCTATGGTCCTATGAATTGTTATGAATACAGAAGTAATTGCATCTTAAAATTTCCACATAGCTTTGTTTAGGGAGGTACTATAATTTATTTTTTATTACTTTGTATAAATTAGCTATAATGTGGTATTCAAATGATTTTTTTTTCAATTATGGCTTGCATTCAATATTATTTTGTATTAATTTCAGGTATACAGTTAGTGGTTAGACAATCATATTTTACAAAGTGTTCTTCCCCTCTCCCCACTCCAATATTTCCAGAGGATGTACTATAATTTAAATTTTGCTTTTACTGAAAGGAAGTGGCGTTGATTGTGAAAAGAAAAATTTAAGTTTGCTAATTTTAACATTCATTTCTTCCTAAGAATCTTTAAAACTCTACACCAAGCTATTTGTTAAATGTGCCTTTGCTAATTTACTTAATAGAAAAACTTACTGAACATAAATTCTTTAGATTAGAGGTTATCCTCTTCCTGAAAAGGAATAATATTCATTGAAAAGTGATCTGGTATCAGTTTTAAGACATCTTTGCTCTGAGATGAATTCCATAATATTAAGAATGGGAGGTTTCTTTTGGCCTGAACTCAGTTTTTCTGGGGATAGTGTATTCTTTTTCACCATGATAGCTATTTTACTATAAAGTTACCAAACACACACAGACTACAAACCACACAAGCCATGAGTCTGGAAATGTTGTTTTCTCTTAGGATAATTCCTGATCTCAGAGTGCTTCTAGTCGATGCAGTGACATGGGCTAGGGTAGTGGTCAGCAAGCTCATTAGTCAACAGAGTGGCAAACCACAGCTCGCGAACTGCATGTGGCTCACGAGCCAGTTTGCCAACCAGTGGGCTAGGGAAATGGGCCTGGAGAAAGCAGAAATTTGGCAAGTAATATGGGTTAAACCTTTCTTTTTTAATATACATATATTTTTTAATTATAATTCACATGTTTCAGTTGTACAACATAATGACTCCATATGTGTGTATCTTGTGAAGTGATCACTGTAATAAGTCTCATTCACATCTATGTCATAACCTTTCCACTTGGAAGTAAACAGTGTTAAAACAAATTGCCTAATTTTTCATGATGGTTCATTATATTCATTTTTGTCAAATCACTGTTAGCTCATAAACTTTTACCCAAATTTAAGTAACAATCCTAAATATTAAGCTTTTCCCTCACCCCCTCAAAAGGTTGAACATGGTAGAAAGAAAATTTAAGACAGTCTGTTTGTTGACCCATACCTTAATGATTTTAAGTCCTTGATTGAGTTGGACTGTTGTACCAACAGACCCAAGAGTCATTTTTAGAGTTTTTCAGCTAAATTAGAATCATGGATAGGAAAATTAGAATGAAATGCACAAGTAAAACTCATTTCATCTTCTATGGCACTGCCTTTCTAAGAGGATTTTTTTGTTACTTTCTAAAAATAAATTCCATTACAGTTAACATTCAATATTAGTTGTAGACGTACAGCACAGTGGAGTAGACAACAGAGATCAGAGGGATTTCTGCTGTTCATTTCAGGGGTGAAAAGTTGGTTTCCAGTGATCACTCTTGGTATTTGAAAGTACTGGTTCTGTCTGAACCTGGCATACTTTTTTAGATGAAAAGTAAAACCAGACTATTGGAAAATCCCATACAATTTCAAAAAGGCATATAGATACCGTTACAGGACAGAGATTTCCAAATGAAAAGGTTCCCTTGATCTGGGGAGGCTGTGGGATTTGATCTTGGGCCTTGTGTGCCTGGCTGTCCAAGCGGACAGCGGTCCTGGCGAGGATCATGCGCCCTCCACCCCGGATTCATACTGTGCTTTGGTCTCTCCAAGGTACCTACCAGGGCCAGTGGGCCGGTGGCATGCGGCATGGCTACGGAGTGCGCCAGAGCGTGCCCTACGGCATGGCCACGGTGATCCGCTCGCCCCTGCGCACCTCGCTGGCCTCGCTGCGCAGCGAGCAGAGCAATGGCAGCGTGCTCCACGATGCTGCGGCCGCCGCGGACACCCCCACGGGCACCCGTGGCGGCTTTGTGCTCAACTTCCAAGCAGACGCCGAGCTTGCGGGCAAGAAGAAGGGTGGCCTCTTCCGCCGGGGCTCGCTCCTCGGAAGCATGAAGATCCGCAAATCCGAATCCAAGTCTTCCATCTCCAGCAAGCGCAGCTCGGTCCGCAGCGACGCGGCCATGAGCAGAATTAGCTCCAGCGACGCCAACTCCACCATCAGCTTTGGCGACGTCGATTGCGATTTTTGCCCCGTGGAAGACCACGTGGACGCCACCACCACAGAAACCTACATGGGTGAGTGGAGGAACGACAAGCGCAATGGCTTCGGCATCAGCGAGCGCTCCAACGGCATGAAGTACGAGGGCGAGTGGGTCAACAACAAGAGGCATGGCTACGGCTGCACCCTGTTTCCCGACGGCTCCAAGGAAGAGGGGAAATACAAAAATAATGTTCTGGTCCGTGGAATAAGGAAGCAGCTTATACCGATAAGAAACACAAAAACTAGGGAGAAGGTGGACAGAGCCATCGAAGGCGCGCAAAGGGCAGCTGCCATGGCGAGAACCAAAGTGGAAATAGCCAATTCAAGGTATGTAAATGCAGCGTGCCTGCTTCTGCCGGGTCGTGCCATGTCAGCTTGTTTGTCAGTCTGTCGGTGACGTCGCCAATAGGTCCTACCACGGCCGGAACCAAAGGTGGCAAGAGATTAAGCCCAATAGAATCACAGTCTGAAATGTCCCTGCGCTGTTCTGAAACTTTCCATCATCAAAAAATGTTGAAGGCACATTGAGGTCCCCTTCCTGTTACAAATTATTTCCCTAATCCTTACTGTGATGGAGTTCACACAGGCCCTGTGTTTATTTTCCGAGTGCAGAAAGTTACATGTATTTTAGAAAGTACTCCTGAAATACATACCTGGTAGAGGTGAGTCCCTTTATCCTAATATGTCACTTCTAAGTGTTTACAACTCCCTCCTGTAGAATTATCCTAATTTATAAAATTCAGGCTCTGTTTTCTGAAGACTTATAGGTGACATTGGTTTTGAGAAAGTCTCCAAGATCTAGATTGGCAGAAGTTTGGAAGTTACATGACAAAATCCAGCATGCATTCTTGAAAACAACATGGGAGAGGCAGAGGCACGAAGGCTCACAGAAATCGCCACATTCTGTGCAGGAAAGATTAGATCACTGTGTATTAAAAGGAAGGGGGGCGGGGAACCTGCCGTGGACAGATGGGACTGTCAGTGCGCCAAGGTTGGAAGAAAGTAGAGCAGTAGAGACAGGCTGGAGTGAGGAGGAGAAGGTGGGTGAATAATAGATTGAGAATCAGGGTGTCTGTGGGCACAGAAGGTCTATGTACTGAAAGTTTTACCGTTTATAGCTGGGTTCAGGGATCCAGCGAGAGGGATAGAGAAATCTGTTGGGAATAGAATGTTACGAAGGATGGATGTCATGTTAGACACAAAAGAAAAAGGGGCAGTTGTCATTGGAAATATTTTTTAGCCTTATTTCAGTGGGTGCTGAGGGACCACAGTTGTGTGTGACTTGAAGCAGACATTTAGCATAGAATATTAACAATGCATTTACTATCCATAGAAAACCTTCTTTGAAACCACAAAATATTATCATGTCTTCAGGTTTTTATTCTTAGCATCGAATGAAAGACACCCACTTTTTTTTTTTTTGGTTGAAACATGAAATTTCTGATATTTGAACTTTTTCATGTGGCAGTTTCATATACGTCCAGACCTATAAAGTTTGTGTATGTGATTTTTGTTTTGTTTTGTTTTTTAGTGCCTTTATTCTATGGCTACTATTTACTTCTAAGTGTCTGAAACACTGCTTGGCAAATGGGAGATTTTGCATTATTTATAGCAGGGGTGGGTATGTCTGGCCCTTGGGCCGTATAAGACCCACGAAATTGTTTAGTCTGGCCCTACCAAGGCATTGGGGTGAGTTAATTAAATGTTTGACCAAATACAGCAGGCTAATTTTTAAGTTGATAATTTTGTATGGCTCTCAAATGATGTTATAAATATCGAAATGGCCCTTGGCAGAAAAAAGATCCCCCACCCTTGATGTATAGATACCTATTCTAATACTAAAAGTTTTTGAAGTTTCCATTGCATCTCAAATCAATCCTCATTTAAAGTTAGTGTTTTTTGTTAATCAGCACAAACTTTTATGAAAGGTCTCTCCTGTCTTCACTGCCAAGCATCTTTTATTTTAAATCTTGGTTTTCTCTGATCACCAAGCAATGTATCTATCTGCTTTTCCATTTGATTTGTAGATAGGATGCTTGGAACATCTAATCTGCTGGATTCCCTGGTTCTCAGCTAACTAAAACCAGTCATACACCTAGCATGTAATTTCTAGCACACTCCTGGATTCTTACAACCTAGTGCTATAGTGGAGGCAGTTCAGTCTTGCCTGATGGAAAGTAAGCCATGCAGGACACTCTGACATCAAAAGACTTTCTTATGCTTTCTGTGATTACTGAGTTTATGATTAGTTTATATTGGAGGAATCTACATAACGAAAGGGAACTACTTGCAATACAAAGCTGATCTGTGATTATATTAGTATCATAAAGCTCTTACTCAGGTCCTAGCCGTGTCCTCTCTGCTGTAAGTCTTTTGAGAGTGCTATTATGTAGTTTGGGAATACTGTGTTATACAGTTTATAATCGAGAGTTCTTTAGCTTAAGATGTTATACTTTGCACTGGTTAACTTCGTGAAAGACTTTATTTAACTATTCACAAAGGCTTGGTTTATTATGCCACAGTCACAGGGCAAATGCTGCTTGACTCTACCTATGAAAGTATGGAAAGTGGCCAAACTCATGGAAACAGAGAGTGAAAGTGATTACCAGGAGCTTGGGGGAGGGAGACGTAGGAAGGTGGGGTCAACAGGTATAAAGTTTCAGTTTAGTAAGAAGAAGAGTTCTAGAGAGCTGTGCATAGCATTGTGTCTGCAGTTAACAATATGCTAGTGTGTACTTAACGTGTATTAATAGGGTAGATCTCATGTTAAGCCTTCTTCCCAGAATAAAAAAAAAATACTCTTTGGATGATACACTAAACCAAAAATGCCCACTCAGTGAACCCTTTCTATTTTACTTACTTTCACTGTTGTAATCCCCATCCCTTACTTTAATGACTACTTCAGGTACTGAGCTTTGCAACTCGTCTTGGTAAGAAGTAACTGAAAGACTGGCATTCTCCCTGTACAAGCTCTGAGTTTAGAGTTCTACCTTCTTATAAAACTTTTTTTTAAGTGGGGAGGGGCAGCTTCTGTTAAGTTTTTGGAGATCACTGCCTGGGGGCGCCTTCTAGCTGTCTGTCATAATCCTGCCTCTAGATTCTAGGATGGAAACAGATGGTGACAGGACGGGGGAGCCAGCCTAAAGCAGTGACAACCATGGGCCTTTGCTTGCACTACCTTCACTTTATCAGATTAGAAGAAAGAAAAAATAGGAGACGGGAGTGGCCAGCCTCACTGGAGCTAGTGGGATGCATGGCTGTGAGATCCCAGATCTAGGGGGAAGTGTTAAGGAAGGGGCAGGCCAGCTTGCTGTGTGGGGCTGTGCTCCTCCCATTACCCCGTTAGCATGATATGGATTCTCAGTGCCCCAGCAGCTGGTAACAGCCACACCTAGGCAAGTAGTGTCAGGAGGGAGCCCTGTGCGGTCCCCTGTTCTGCTGGGGCCCCAGCCATAGCTGCATGGCGGGGGGAGGACAGAGCAGCCAGGTAGAAGGTGGAGGGCCTGAAGCTCAAGGTCTGACGTGCAGGTGAGCTGGCTGCATCTGCTCCCAGAGTTCGAGTCTGGGTTCCATGTTTGCCAATTTTCGATTTCAAAATAAAAAAATGATGTAGTTTGAAAAAATCCTTCAGGAAAAGTACATTTCCCATACCTTTCTTTAAAAGACATATTACTGTTTCATACTACTCTCCCCTTGCCCTCCATTCCCAGAATGACTTGGCCACCACAGCTTCCCTTTGCTGAGCCCTTCCCTCTGCCTGGCCCTTGCCCAGCTCCGGGGCCTCCCGTAGGCTGCTCTGTCCTCGGGTTTAGGCACAAAGTCTCTTCTTCACTGAGTCTCTCTCCAACTCCACACCCTCCCACCCCACTGCCATCCCCCCGGTCTATAGTCCCCACTGGGCTACGTTGTCACTTTATTTCAGCCTGTTTGTTTAATAGCTCTTTCTCCAACGAGGTCAGAAAGCCAGGCTGCAGGCAGCTTTGCTCACCTCTGTATGCCCAGCAGCTAGCTTGGATCAGAGCACTTCCCTAAGGCCCCGAGTAAATATTTGATGAATGAGTGAATTAAATGCTCACTGCTTAGGGTCTGAACATGGCCAGTGCTTCTAATTCCGTTCTGCTAGACATTTATAAGTCACCGGTTTAAGAAAAGAAGCATCAGACTCTACTCTAACAGCAGTCAAGGAAATGCAGAAGATGCGGAAGGGTGAATTGCAGGTATCCTTTTCTTCAATGAAGTCAACATCATTAAAGTGTCATAAGTAAGGCAGGGCCAGGAAATGAGAGCTTCAGGTTAAGCCAAACTGTTATCACCATTCCTCATAGGTGTTGAGCTGGTCCAGCAATACATGCGGGTACTTCCTGTAAGCAGATACAGAGACTCCAAAAAATCACCTTACTTAACTAGAACAGCATTAGTTCATCCTCCTGCATATTGGACATCACCAACATATATGAGAAGTCAGGACATGGGCGCTTACTACCTTTTCAAAACCAAAGTTTGCTGAGTGTTCAGCTGGTTTATTTTTCCTCTTGAGAGATTTTTCTTGTCTTGCCTATTTAGGGTCATATTTGTAATGATCCTCAATAGAACAGTCCCTCGCAAGATTGCTTGACTCGATTCGTACTTCACTTATTAGTCATTAAAACCCAAGGGCAGGCCTGAGTCAGGGCACATTATGGATCCCAGTGGAACTTCCTACCGCCAGGAACAAGCTTGACCTCCGCCAAGTGGTTGGGAATGGCAAGGAATTTGAAATTCTTCAATTCTGTTGGACAGAAGGATACTCTTTCTCTTTTGCAAATCAGAATTATAGTTCACATTCTGTCTTTCTTTTCTTCCTGTCTTGGGGTCATATCATATCTTTGAAAACAATTTTAGATCACCTCTTCCATGAACTTTTTGCTGCTTCTCCTGGGGCTCTGGTTCATTCTCAATTATATGCATGTCATTTTTTGCAGGAAGGCACGTCCTTATAATGCCTAACAAGTCATTTTAATGAAAAGGCTGTTAAATGGGTAAGGAAATTTTGGAAGGAGATTACCTAAAATGTGGGGTTTACAGCTCACCAGAGTATTAATTATTTTCTGTAGCTGTGGCGCCTGTGTTCTTCCATATCGCCCTTTCTGCCTGTCACCTGTTTCCACCTGTTATCCCAGCCCTTCTCCACACTAATTCCAAAGGCTCAGTTAAAGCACTCAGACTCTGAGTTGCAGAAAAGTCACCATGAACGAGGACTGGTACCTTGCCTCTTCACAGGAGGGTTGCTGTAAGAGTTGAATGAGGGAGTGGGTGTCACAGGGCTTTGTAAACTGTAAATCCTTATATAGAGTTAATGTTTCTGAAAGCACATCGACCCTGCAAGTACCAGTCCCCAAAGTGAAAGTGGATAGGAGACCAAGAAGTCAGACTGGGATGGAGGTAGAGTGGGGGGAAGAAAGGAAAGGCAGGCTTGGGAAGCAGAGAGAGGGATAAACAAGAGGAAATGAGTCAAACCCTCCCTCCCCCACTCCTGCTCCCCCAAGCTTGACCACTGTGTGCAGACGTGAGCACCGTTCAGAACTCATCCCCTTCCCAGCCAAGGTATACTGTCAACAGGCAATTCTAAGTTTTAAGGCGAAAGAAAATGCACAGGGAAATGGCATATGTATTTATTTCAAGCTACACTGGGGCACTATATATGTGGGTTTCTTAGTGTGGGTCACCAGAATCCTTTATGTGCATTATCCGTTCTGTATGGCACGTAACAATCTTAAATACACATTTCTCCTCTTCGCCCACGAGCACCCCTTTCCCATGCCGAGAGTGAGGAGCCTGCTGTGATTTCCTCCCATTCTTCTCCAAGCTGTTTCAAGAAAGCCACACTTCTCTGTACCAAAGGCCCAGACCTCTTCACAGGCAGGGCAGTCGCTGAGAATGCTCTGTGTGGGTGTGCAGAGGGCGCAGCTGAAACCAAAAGATCACCTGGGCCAGCAGCGCTGTCCCACCCCCAGCAGTGGGGAGTCAAGCTAGGATATCAGAGGCCTGGCTGGGGAACAGAGAGAAACTCCTGGCCTTCAACTCTGATCTCTATCACCTTGCCGTTTAGCAGGTCATTGCACAGCACATGGGAACATACTGTGTTATGAGAACTTTGTAAAACATCCTGAGGCTATCTTGTTGCTAAATATCTTTCTTTAAAAAAAAAAAAAAAACACCTCTTCATCCAGCGCTTCCAAGTCCAGGCCCATTCAGAAAGTGTGGCATTGAGATGGCCCTGTGTTTGAACAATTAACACGGAGGTTCAAGCAGTAGAGATTGAACGAAAATTGGTTTGGGCCATAATAATGAGAGGCTCACAACAATATGTTTAGACATTGGGTCCACGATAAACATACTTTTTGAACCTTGAGTCAGGTAGGCATGGCTCTCCACTTCGGTTAAACAGCGAAGGCAAGGAGAAGATGTCGTGTGTGGTGTGGATGGGATAGGAGAGCCTGTTTAATTCAGTACTTGATGAGAACTGGAAAGAAAATCTATAATCCATGGTGCTGATGATAAGCTAGGTTTGGGGACACGTGTTGGCCTTGTTTTAACTGTAGAAATCTGCATTGACTTCAACAATACAAACTGCAGCAGACCATCTCATTTAGCTCTGAGATATGACTTTTTCGTGATTCTGTGAATGGGAAGCATTCAAGCAGCAGTTACACTGTAGGAGAGCTGCCTTTGTAATGAAATCCCCCCTCCTGTAATGTCTTCCGGAAAGCCAGAGGCATGGTGGCCCGTCCCAGGTATTCCGCATGAATTTGAGCTTTGACCTGGAGAAACTCTGCTTTGGGGCAAGTGTCGAGTCCCGAGTCCCATGTGCATCTAACTGAGCTGGGAGCCGCCTCCTCCGGGCAGCTGCCTGGCAGCCCAACCCGCCCACTCACAACTTTCCATTATGGATTAAGCTGACTGCCAATCCCACTTCACTCAAGACACCACACTGGACGCTTGCAAGACCAGTGCCTTGCAAATCTTTGAGATGCTTTTCTTATTATAGATGAAATATGAACATTGTGTTTAGGAACAGGATCCAACAAATGCCAAAGGTATTTATGTAAGTCATTCAGCTTTAGTACAACAGCCTCTTGAGAATTAACCAAATAAGCTTTTAATAATGTTGCTCTTCTATCTCAGTTGGTGTTTCCCATTTATTTGGATTATATACTCAGTTCAAAATAAGCGGCTTTATCAGAAATTTAATTAACATGTAAGGAATCAAGGCTGCCTCCAAAATAGTGCAACTCTTTGAAGTCCAATCTTCTTAGCATTTCCTCAAGTGCCAAAAGAAACTTGCTCAAGCCAAGGAAAACACGCTCACTTTCTAGGGTCTTTAAAACATTCACTTATGCCAGAGATTAACAAATAGTTGTGTGACTTTTTAAAAACTTTTTAAGTAAGGTAAAAATTTTGCTGAATTTTACTATAGCAAGTCAATCAAATTTTTATCTCAGTTTCTTGGGCTAAAGCCCCCAATGTTTAACTCTTTACATCGGTGTCAGAGTTTTTTTGAGTTAGTGTATCAAGATTTCATACATTTGTGTCCATCCATTAAGGCCCAGGGTTGAGCGTCCTATGGGAAGCCTGTTAGTCAAAACATGTTGAGATATCCCGTAAAAGCTAGAGTTTAGGGTTCAAGAATCGAAGGGAGGAACACCAGGTGACCGGTTTACCTTTCACTGGTTCCTACCTGCTCTTGCTCATCCCAGTGAACAGAATCAGTTCAGCTCTGGACTGATAGCTTACCTTGGAAAGATGCAAATGCCCTGGATGGGAGGTACCTTAGCCCTTATCTGTCATCAGTTACACGTTAGTTAGCACTCTGGTTTGGATGCTTATGCCATTTGATAAGATTTGATTCTTAAACTCAGTGAAACATTGATTTTATTTTTTTATAAGTGATTTCACATATGCATATATAATTATTTACTTAAAGGCAGAAGAAAGTCCGCCTCCCACATTAGTACACTTCTACAGTATTTAGAGTCCTGATAAAGACATTTCCACTGTCAATGCCCATTTCACATTTGCTCTCCCTAGCCTCTTTCCACCAAGTGTATGAAGTGCTTGCTATAGAAGACTTCTTCCTATCACTACTCATTTTAATTGTCTCTTTGTGACATTAATTGATTTTGTGCTATGGTAATGTAAAATTATGATTGGGACTCAGTCCTTCCCATGATAAAATCTAGTTGGGACAGAGAAAACATTTAATTACCTGTCGGATGATTGGTACCTAGCTGTGAGGTTAGGTAGCCCAGAGGAGGAGCTTAATCATAGCCTGGGGATGGAGGCATGATTTTGCAGGTGGTACCCAACATGAGAACCAAAGGATGTGCACGTGTTCTCCAGAAGATGGAGAAGAGTGTCAAGGAGAACAACCCACGTGTATTTGGGCCACTGTAAAATACTGGGCATGGCTGGAGAAGAGAGTGCTAGGTAGGGGTGTTGAGAGATGAAGGTGGAGAAGCAACCTCACTGACCTGTAAGGGGAAGTTTGGACATTATCTTAAAGACAGGGGAGGGCTTTTGGCAGTCTTAAGCAGGAATTACCTGGTCAGACTTAGAAAGGTCACTTTGGTTACAGGTAGTATAGGGTTAGGGAAGAGTAAGGAGAGAGAACTGGAGAAAAATGAAGTAGTGATATGCTAACTAGCAGTCTAGGGAAGGAGAGTCTATGGGCTGAGCTAAGCAATGGCAGTGACGATGGAAAAAAGCAAATGCTGAACAAGAGCCTCCCAAGCAGAATCAATCGGACTTGTTGGTTGGTTGAATGTATGTGGTAGACCTAGAAAAGAAAGTCAGTGTGGTTCAGGATGGCCCACCGGATCGGTGGCGGCCCTGTTGATTCACATACAGACCTGAGAGTAAGGTACGGGTTTGAAGAGGAAGATGAGTTTGCAATGGATATTTGACCTCTTGAATTTTTGAGCTGCTAGCACCAAAGACAACATGGAACACGTGCCTAAAATGCAAAAAGATTCCCACTCTTCATATGAAGCTCAGACCAGAACTCGGCAGAACAAAGATATTTAGGAGGCCGGAAAGGAAGTGTATGCAGATGACATTAGAAACAGCTCTTTTTAAGAAGCACATATAAAGTAGTTCTCACATTAAGTGACCAGAAATCTGTTGCTTTTGAATAATGCAACTCAAGTATTAAAATGTCTGCACTTGAATTTGTGAAATATATGCTTTCGAAGATTTGTGCTGAAGGGACCCACCCAGTGAGCAAGATCCGCTGGCCTGTTTCTTTCTTGGCAACAGAGTAGAACTGAATATCACCCTTGCAAATTATTATGCTAAAGAACATCATTTGGCAAACATTTATTTAGTGTCAGCTCTGTCCAAACATGGCAATAGGCCCTAGGCATACAGAGATGAATCAGAAACAAAACCTGTCATGAAGCACAAATACCATGCTGATGGGTCGGTAGTGCTTCTCTGCAGCTGGGCCGGTGCTGTGAGCATGGTGGGGCTGCAGGTCAGAGGGACACCCCCTCCCCCTGCCCCTGCCCTGAAGTAACTAAGCCAGCCTGGGCCTGTCACAGACACTGTCTAGGTTCTTTGCATGAGCATCTCTCTGGGCTTGAATGCCCTCACCCCCAGCCCTTTCCGTTGCCTAACCCAGCGTTAAATTCCTCCAGGCCATCGGATGGTATACAGTGCTTCTCCAGGTACAGCCCACCACTCCCTGCAGCACATCTCAGGGGGTTCCTAAAAATCCCTGGCCCCCCATCCAGTGCTAAATTAACCTTTCTCAGGGCAAGGCCCAGAGCTTCTCACGTTACTCTTAGGCACACTAACCCTGGTCAGTAAGTGTAGGTTGAGTTTTGATAGGAATGAAGGTTTGGCAGCTAATTTTCTACTGGTGGCCCTGGGGAGTCTTGAAAGGGATTTGAAGGGAGCCATCAGTCTTTTCGATGGAGTTAAGGGGGCCAAGACCCAAGGCCTGGCCTGTGAAGGAAGGATAAAGACCCAGTCAAGGTCAGGGTGGTAAAGAGGCAAAGGATAAAACTTATAGGAATTGATGGACCAGAAGTGGTGGGTAAGGGATGGAGGCCAATCTTAGATACTAGTGTCTGATATTGCAATGGTTCTCAGTGATGTTCGTGAAAAGGCTCATTCATTCCAGAACATGGCAGGGGAGGGGAGTGTCAAGCATATTAAACAAGTAATCTTCTGGGTCTCTGACTCCAGTCCATAAATCCTCACCCAAGGAGTGGGCTGAGGAAGTGGGCAACTGGACCTGTTTATCACAGAAAGCCCAAGTCTGGGCTACTTCCCCTTCATTTATATGGTTTTTGAAGCTGAAGTCACATGCCAGTTCCAACGAGGTTTCTGATAAAAATTATTCAGTAAGTGAACACAGTGAAACATCACTGACCATTTACTTTTCCAACTCCAGGTGTGTCCGCAATTAGAGGGGGGTGGACTGAAAGGGACAGTGTCCCACTGTGCCAGTTGTTGGGAACATAACCCAAATTAACACGGACCAACCACGTTGAAGGACTCGTAAGGAGCGCAGGTCACCAAGCAATGGCCCTGGTCTTCTCAGAGTTACTGAATACCACGTGCACACTCAGGACTGCGCTGGGCCTGGAGGGGGCGGGGGTAGGCTGGGGCCCAGGCCTCCAAAATCTTAGAGCTGGTTCCACATATCTTGCACTCACCGGAAGTAGTTAAATCACACAGAAAGGTGACTGTTGCTCTTCATTTCTCAGTGCTCTGCCTCGCTTCATGCAGGTTTCCAATATTCTCGAAAGGGGTCCGTCTTATAGGAATTAAACAGGAATTGGTTGACTTGTTCAGAAAGTGTTTTCAAAGACTTTTGACGTAGCTACTTGATAGTAAAAGCATTTTTCAAAATTATCTTATTCTTCTTGCACTTCACTAAATTGGAATAGCTTTCAGCCAGTTGTTGGAATGATAAAAATCTGATTAAGGAATGAGCCGTCACTAATTGTTCAATTCCATCAACAAAAATGAGGGACAGGAAAGCATATTTAGGGGTTTTTTTTTCCTTCAGAACCTTCAGTGATGTGTTAATTTTGTGGTGTTAGAGTTGCTACGAAACTTTATTGTTGAGAAGTTTCCTTTAATTACAGTTGCTATATTGGTAATAGTTATAACCATTCCAGAGCCTCCGCTGTATTTGGTGCCCAATAAGATCTTAAAGGTATTTCAAGGGAATAGAAGGGATAAGCCAACAAAGGAAAGAAAAATAAAGCCTCAAATGACCAGCCCCCACACACAGGGTCTGTGTATACATTTGTGTAGAGGAGTCTACATGAGCATGCGTGCATATGAATGCTGGCCCTGAAGAAATGCCGAGTAATGAGAAAAAGGAGAAAAATTGGAGACGGCATGAATATGGAGGGTTCCTAGCATAATTGGTGTGTCTGGTGCCAGATAGAATTGGTCTGGAATAATTTATAAAGAATTGGAGCCTTGAGCAATATTTTGAAGGGAAGTGAAGGCATGATTCTGTCACAGGGGCAAACGGGGTTTTTGCCAGGTGTGGGAAGGACAGCGTGTCTGGTGACTCACAACCTGAAGAGAATGAAAGTCACTCAGAGGCAATAAAGCCCAGCAGTGCTCATTATCCGTGGGCAGGACTGTCTTGTACCTTGCTGGAGATCTTTCTTTTAGCTTCATAGCTTATTCCTCTTCTCCTACTGTTCTGTGTCCTAGTGACTCCCATTGTCTGTAGAAGCTGGAAACAGGGGTCTTTCATAGTAGACACTCTCATCCTGCAACCAGGAGAGATGATCCAGAAAGGCAGCAAACCTGTGAAGAGCGGTGGTGCTAGTCTAAAATTCCTGAAAATTAGTGCTTTTGGTTTGTAGAAAAGAATACACATAACAGGAAAGTAGGAGGCTAGAGATGCTGGATATAATGTTTTTGTATGATTCAGACTGTAGAGCTTCCTCCTTGTTTGAGAAGTCTTACAAACATGTGTACAAAAGTATATTCAGCCCCCTTGTGGGCTGGGCACCCCCTTGCTGGTGCGTGTCATCTAAGATGCACAGCGTGGTGCTTTACCGTGGCGCGAGCATAGCTGAGTCATGGGGAGAGAAGAGGACAATTAGATAAGGGTGCTGACTGCTCAAGGATCTGAAAAGCACTATCAGGTGTTATGCAATCCGCAAGTCGAAGCCGCCTGAGTTCCCAGCAAGTGAGTAACATGAGCAAAACAACATCTGAGGAGAATAGTTTGCGCTGCCATGCACAGGGGGTGGATCCCAGGCAGCAGCAGTTGGACAGAACCATGAAGGACGGAATAAATGTGTCCAGCCGTAAAGAACTGGACCCTTGAATTTGCAAATACGCAGCTGGTCTTGTCCAAGGGAGTTAAAACGCTAGGATCTGAGCATCGTTAGCTCAGAGCACAAGGGCTCGTGAATCATGGTGGAGACATTTGAGGAGGAGGATAAGGAAGCTTTTGACTCATGGACATTTAAAGGAGGAACAGAATGAGGGATGAGAGTCCTGTAAGAATGGTCACTCTCAAGGCTTGTGCATGTAAGAGCTTCCAAAAGAAAGGAAAACATCAAAATCAAAGATGCACATTGTCCTCCACAATAAAGGAGTTGTTCAGAAAGCGAGTAGAGAGGGCTGGGGTAGAGAAATTTATAAGGAATTTTCCAGGATGGTGACCCATATGTGGAAAGAAGCAGGGAACTATTTTATCCTAAAACATTAATCTAAGACAAGGTACTGAACCAGGTTTGAGTGTGGTTATAACTAACATATCTATTTGCATAATTTCATGATTTAAAAATCAAACCGAATTAACAACTCCCCCCTTTATTTTAAATTTACTTTGTTAATAGAGTAGCTGTTGCAGTATCTAGCTCAAGATTGTCAAACTCAAAGGCTAACACAGGCCAAGTAAACGAGGCATGCGGTCCATGGGCTACAAGTTTGACATGCTTGATCTAACTGGTCAGTGAAAAGGTACTCAGAGCTTTCATGGAATCCTCGTGCTCACTTTTGTTTTGGACTAAGTCCATATAGACAACTGAAATGAACATCTCTGACTTTCTTTGCCTTCGAAAAGGCATCTTTCATTTTTTTATTAGTTACTGTTTGTGCAAAAATGGATCAAGAGAATGAGCACAGACATAGCTTACGTGGAGATACCTGTCTTCGTAGTTAAATTAAGAATGTGGAAGCTTCTCAGTGGCTAATTTCAGGCTCTGGTCCTTACCATCCAGAGTTGCACTACAGAAGGACGTGTGTAGGTGTGTTACCTGCGTGGAGTAGGGAGGTAGCATGGAGAAAGTGAGTGAGTTAGGGCACTTGGGTTCAGCTTATGATCAAAACCAAGGAGGTCCCAGGGTTTTGGGTGTTTTTTTTTATTGTTGTTGTTTTGTATTATATTCCATGATACCATCTACAGCATCCCTGGTCCCTGCTCTGACCTGTCACTTTTGTGGCCCCCCTCTCTGGTTTGTAGCAGAGAATCTGCCTAATCTCAGGAGCCAGTGTGTCCTGCTGACAGTCCAGCCTCTCTGTAAATCCTTAGTGGCAACTCATTGCTTGAAAGGACCCCCTTGCTCAGCTGGGTGTGAGAAGTCCCCTCTCCTGCTGGAAGGCAGGTGCGGGTGTGGTGTTGATGAGATATAGGGGTTTCTCTTGAGCAGTCTGATTTCCCTGTTAAGAGGAGTCTGGTTACATGGATATTCTGTTCTAGTCCATCAACAGTGTTCTTATTACAAATCAGGAAAGTATGAAAAGCAAAAATACTTTTACTAAGTGGCAAACACTTCTTAAATGAATCAAAATATAAAATTGTTTATATTACATGCTCTTTGGGTATAAACTGCTCTTTCAAAATCATGGGATATAGTTTGGCTCAGTGGATAGAGCATTAGCCTGCAGATTGAAGGGTCCCAAGTTTGATTCCAGACAAGAGCATGTACCTCGGTTGCAGACTCAATCCCTGACATGCGGGAGGCCAACCAATCGATGTGTCTCACTCACACTGATGTTTGTCTCTGTGTATTTCTTCCGCTCTCTTCCAATCTCTCTAAAAATCAATGGGAAAAATATCCTCTGGTGAGGATTAACCAAAAAAAATCATGGCTTATACTGAGTCATGCTTTATATGTTTGTCTGTAGGAGGACTCTGAATCAGCCAGATATATATAAAGCTTAAGTTTTCAAGCCATAGAAATTAAAAAAGGGATTTCTTTTAGGAAAAAAAGGAAGTTTTTAGGCAAATTGATATAATTATAGTCCTTGTACCAAATAAGTATAAAGACCTTTAGAACTTAAAACAGTCTGTGCATAACTGGATTTTCTCATGACATTTGCTGGATTTTTTCCCCTCTTTTTTTCAATTCTTCCTTTCTCTCTTTCATTCAACCTTTAGAATAAGTATGAAATCCTGCTTGCTTAAATTCTAAATACTTTTTAGAACTCTGAATTAATAAGTACTGAACTAATGAACAGCGAAGCTATACAGACTTACTAAGTTTTCCCTGATAATTAAGCATAAATCTAAAGCTAGCTAGAATCATTTTTAGTAAGAATAAAATGTTTACTTATGTGATGCCTGAGAAGAAAATGATATGAATAGATCGTTTTTAGACTTCAGTGGCCTATTATGTTTATTGGTATACTAGAGGCCCAACGCACAAAATTCGTGCAAGGGGCTCAGCCCTCACAGCCACGATGGCTTGTCTCAGGCCTTGCAGCCCCAGCCTCGGAAGGACATCCGGGAGGTCATTCAACTATCCAGTCTAATTAGTATATTATACTTTTATTATTATAGATACTATATAGCAGTGATTCCCAATCTTTTTTTTTTGGCCAGGCCCACCTAAGCATCTCTAAAATCCTGATGCCCCCCGCTCCCCATGACATATAGTTCTTATTATTCAAAAAGTGAACTCCTATTCATGTGGAGGAAGCCTAAAAGGCCATTAACTTGATCTAAACATGCTTCCAAAGAACACAGCATCCATGAAAGAGAAAAAATAAAAGAATGAAAGGACAGTTGAAATACTGAGGAAGAAATTGTTTAAAAAATAATAATATGAAGTGATATGAAAAAATAGCAAAAAAAGTTTCAAGACATATAATAGAGAACTGAAATGCATAAAAACGTCACAATATATATTTACTATATATGAGCCCCCTAGAACTATAAGAAATGTAAAAAATTTACTGTTAATAACTCATTCTCAAATTGCCTCCCTTAAAAATCAAATTATCCCCCTGTGGGAACCACTCCTGTATAACTAATAGAACCAGTTCTATTTGTTATACCTTGCATGGAACCTAGCACAGATGTGAAGACATTCTAGGTACTCTAAATACTTGTTTTCTTCCTTTTTTTTTTTAATTGAGGTTATTTGGTGTCTTTTGTGGTTCTATATACTTTATTATTTTTATTTTTTATTATTTAAAGTATTACAAATAGTAGTTCATATGTCTCCCTTTTTCTCCCATTGACCTTCCCCCCCGGCCTTCCCTAACCGCCCCCATGCCCCCACCCCCCTGCACATGCCTTGACCTCACGCCCCTCTCCCCAGTGTCTTGTGTCCATTGGTTATGCTTATATGCATGCATTCAAGTCCTTCGGGTGATCTCTTACTGCCCCCCCACAACACTCCCCAGCCTTCCTGCTGTAATTTGACAGGCTGTTCAATGCTTCTCTGCCTCTGTATCTATCTTTTTGTTCATCATGTTATAATGTTCTTTATTATCCAGAAATGAATGAGATCATGTGGTATTTTTCTTTCACTGCCTGGCTTATTTCACTTAGCATAATGCTCTCCAGTTCCATCCATGCTGCTGCAAATGGTAAGAAATCCTTCTTTTTTATAGCAGCATAGTACTCCATTGTGTAGATGTACCATAATTTTCTAATCCATTCATCCGCTGATGGGCATTAAAGCTGTATCCAAATCTAAATACTTGGTTTTCATTGATTTGTCATATTTGAGTTGGTATTCTTAGAGATTTTTGAATCTGCAGTGCAAGGCTAAGATCTAAGTGGATTTCTCATTTAACCTATCAGCACAATACACCATACATATGTAAAATCTCTATATGGAAGCCACAGCATAAGAGTTTTTCAGTTTAATGGAAATGATTGCTTATTATGGGAAGTCCTCTGTGGTCAGTGAGACTGAATCACTGGTCTCAGCTAAAACGTACACAGAAGCCTGAGTGAAAGGAGGTGAGTGGACGAATGAGTTGCAGTTGGAAAGGCCCAGTGACTGGTGACCTGAAGACTGAACCCTCTTCCTGAACAGGCTCAGATTAGGATCTAGAAGCAAGACACCAAGAGACCCATCCGCAGGTGCACTGAGGGAGGACACCCAGATCTCTCTCATGGTACTGTCCCCTTCCTGTGTTTGATGATGAGGATGCTAAAATGACTCTGGGACCTTACTAGATGGCACCAAAGTGGGAGATTTCATTCAAATATTGGCTAATTAAATATTGTTTAAGCATCAGATGTCTAATCCCCCAAAAGGGGTGACGTGGTACCTGACAATTCACAGGAAGTTGAGAGAATTAAATGAGATTAGTGTATGTAATATCCCTAACCCAACAAATAGCACTTAATAGTTAGTAAATAAATGGATATGGGCAATAATTGTTGAATGCCTCCATGCTGAATATTACCAAGAACCATCCTTGTCCTCCTATGCTGGGGCAGGAGATTGAGAAGAAAATCAGCAGGTATTATATGATGTGACCTAGCCAATGATAGTATCTATAATAATCAAAGTGTAATATGCTAATTAGACCGGACAGCCAAACAACCTTCCAGATGACCTTCTGGACGAAGCCAGGACTGCACAGGACAAAGCAAGCCACCACAGCTGCGAGGGGCAAGCCCCTTGCACAGATTTTGTGAATTGGGCCTCTAGTGTATATATAAGAACACAGAGGGTCCCAAAACACCTGGAGGGTCCATAGGAGACTTCAAGGGGTGACTCTTGAGCAACCTTGAGGACACAAGTAGGTGTTTCTAGGAATAGAAAGGAAAGAAAGGGCTCTCCAAGCAGAGGTAGCTGCCAGGACAAAGCTGGAGGATTAAGAGCTCTTACTGGTTTCTTCCCAGCTGAAATGCTATTGTTATTTATGTTCATGTAGACCCAAAGCACAGAAAGGCAGACTTTCAGTTAGGGGTTAGGACCATGTAGCATCCACAACCTCATCTGCTTTCCACAGTTTCACTTATTTGTGGTCAACAGTGGTCCAAAAATATTAAACGGAAAATTCCAGAAATAAATTCATACGTTTTCAATTATGTGCCACTCAGAGAAGCATGATGAAATCTCATGCTGTCCAGCTCTGCCCTGCCCGGGTCATGACTCATCCCTTTGTCCAGTGTCTCCACACTGTAGATGCTCCCTGCCTGTCAATCACTTAGTAGCCATCTGGGTTACCTTATTTGTGCTTGTGTTAACCTTATTTTACTTAATAATGGTCCCACATCATGCCCATTTGGAGTGGCTGTGTTTGAGCATCAACCTATGAACCAGGAGGTCATGGGTGGATTTCTGGTCAGGGTACAGGCACAGGTTGCAGACTCAATCTCCAGTGAGGGGCATGCGAGAGGCAGCCAAACAATGATTCTCCCTCATCATTGATGTTTCTCTCTCCCTCTCTGCCTTCCTCTCTGAAATCAATAAAAATATTTTAAAAATAATTATAATAATGGCCCCAAATTACAAGATGCTGGCAATTCAGGTATGCCAAATAGGATATAAAATGCTTCTGTTCAGTGGAGAGGCCTGTATGTATAGGGAAAAATACACAGTATCTATAGGATTCGGTGCTATCTGCAGTTTCAGGTATCCACTGGGGGTCTTGGTTTATATCCATAGATAAGTGGGTCTCCTCTACACTACAGCCCAAGTCTGGGTTCAGATCCTGAGTCCCAGTGCAGGGATTCAGGCAAATAGCTTAACCCTCCTACATCTCACGTTCCTTCACCTGCACCGTGGGAGGCAGAGGGGGAAGCAGTAATAGCTCCTTACAGGATTATCGTGGGGTAATACATTTGAAGTGGAGTGTTTCGTGTTAGAGTAAATACTGTAGTCATTTCAACCATGAATGAATGCCTGCTCTGTGTAAAACAAGTAGAGTTCATGCATTGGGATAGACCAAAATGAGAAAAATATGGCCTCTGTCCTCCAGTGAAATTTATAACCAAGTCACAGAGATGGATTCATAAACAAGTAGCAATGCCGCTGGAAATTAACCATGAGCCATGCAGAGGTGGAGGCAGGGGCATCACCAGAAAAGACGTTTGTGGCAGAGATGAGGGAGATTTTGGGGGGAGAGGGATTGGTGCCCACAGAGTCCTTCGGCTGCATCATGTGTGAGTCAGCACACGTCTGGCCAGGCTGCGGTTGGCCCCATTTCATCCCCGTGGCTGACTTCGCCTTGGTTCCCATCCATCTACCTGGCCAGAGTTCACATGCATCCCTTAGAGTTGCAGCTGGAGAGGTAGATAGGGAGGTGCCTGTTATCAGCTTGAAAGAGGTGAATTGGAGAGAAGTCAGGTTACTGACAGGTCCCGAGGCTGGTGCTTTGGGGCCCATTCATGTGATTCTGCTCCCAGCGGCTTTCTTGCTCCCATCCTGTTGCTCTCCATTCTAGTGGCTCACAGGACTCCCACTGTGGAGGGAGCTCCTTCAGACGTGCAGGTGGCACCACCATCACTCCCTCAGTCCAGACCAAAGGGAGGAAGACCAGAGGGAGGTCTTTGTTGTGTTGTGGAAGCCGAATCTGCGAAAGCAATTAATGCATCCCTACCCCACAGCGTCCACCCTGTGCCCTACTGTGTCCCCTACTGTGTCCATGTGTCCCCCAACTGCCAGCTCCCAGGCCAAGATCGAAATACCTATCCATTGGCCCCAGTGTCTTCCAACAGTTAGGTCCAAACTATCCTATTTCTGGCAAAAATATGTCACAGGTGTGGTGTGTGCCTGGCTCTTTACCATAGTTTTAAGTGTGATAAATGCTGTCTGTCCTCTTAGGCCAGTTTGGTTCGAAGTCAGATCAAATTCAGTATCATCACGGCAAAATCAGGGAAGAAGTGAGCATGCGCTGGCTGCATGGTGGAGAATTTCAGGGAGAAAATTTAAATAAATCTTTAATATGACAGCCTGATTTTTGCCCAGAGATGGTACAGGGAATTCTCTGGAAATCTTTCTGTATTACGGTATAGTAATTAAGTCTTGGCTCTGTCACTTTTTAGCTGAATGGCCCAAGTAAACAACTTGACCTCCCCAAGCTTTAGCCTCCTCATCTGTGCAATGGTTATGGTAGTTCATAGACCCTCCTCACAAGGTTGGAGCGGGTACTTTCATGAGTTGGCGTGTGTTGGGCTTGCAGTGGTGCCTGGTACCAGTAAGCACTGGGGGTCTGAGCTCTGACTCTTACTATGGGCACAGAGAGAGATTTCGGGTGCCGTCATTCCCCGGTGCCTCACTGGCCATACCTCATGCTTTTGTGAAGTTTGGGTAACATCTGTGTTCAGTGATTGGGTTGATGCTCATTGGCACTCCTATGTCGCTGAGAAGTAGAACTGTAGAGATTCTCACCTGAGGTCTGGAAGAGGAGGACCGGTTTTCTTCTGATGCATCACCCAGATGGAAGAGAAGCCCAGCCAGTGGTGAATGGGGCTGCCCCTCTGTGTGAAGTGCCCTCCAGGTGTGTGCAAACTGTGGCCAGAGCACAGGTTTTTGCGATGCAGGTTTCTTGTCGAGGCTCCGACCAGCCTGGCTCACACCATGTGCTGTCCGCACAGGACTTTTCAACAGCTCTGAGCGGAACACCTGTGCCTCTGTCCTGGATCTTGCCTTGCATAACAGGATTTGCACAGTTGGCCTCCTATATGCTTGCATGTCTGCATTCCCACCTCATTATTTTAGTCGTTATTCAGAAGAAATAGCCTGACTGGAAAGTGTGAGAAAGTAATATTCACCTGAGGCAGAAAGTTCTCCTTATAATACCTTTCTGTTTACTTAATGTAAAAAAGTGTGCAAGTCTACCATAAGATTATTGAGGTTGTACTGTATCCTTTTCTCAGTGTGTCTGTTTAGGCTTTACGGAATATCTGAAACCAGAATTTTCCCCTATACAGTTAGGTCAATTGTCATTTGCAAAATGGCATCAGAAGAATAAAACTAGGGAGAGTCAGTACCCACAGACCCACATGCCATGAGTGTGTGACAATTCATGGAAGCCCTACACCACTGTCCTGGACCACAGTGAACTTGATGCTTCCTGAGAGCATGGTCAGTGCAGAAGTGAGCAGGACATAATTCCGCTGTCCAGCACCTTGTTCCCTGGAAGCGAAATACAGCAAGTCATTGTGATGTGCGATGAGGCATGAGTGCTGTGGGCAAGTCAGTTTTCACAATCTTCTCAGGTCTGGATAAAGTTTTTAAAGCAGAGGGTTTTATCCATATGGGAGCATCAGGAAAGGTCTCATGGGGAGGGGGTTACAGTTGGCTCTCAAAGCATGAGAAGAATTTTCCAGGCAGAAATGAGGGAGGGAGGAGTGTTCTAAGCGGAGCAAAAAGTAAAGTGGGTGTGGGCACAGCAGCAGTTACAACAGAGAACATCTCGTGATACACCCAAGGCGCACAGAGCTCCTGAGTATTTGTGATGTGTGTACATTTTTTCAATTAAATGCCTTTGGGGTTTAATCCTTTGTTAAAAATATCAAAGCTTGAATTATCACTACTAACCTGTTAGACCGTCTTATTGTCCTTGCTTAGAAGATGTCTGTTACCATCTTTCTCTAAAGAGGACCACACCCTAGTTGGTGGCATCTTTGTGATGGATACAGACGCTTGCTGCCATGGCGGCACTTAAGCTTTTAAGCCGAGGGAGTCAGTTGTTTCCTTTGAATCCTATAAAGAAATGAACATGGGATCTAACTCCACTGTTGCCCCATCTTCTCAAACAAGGTTTCTATAGAAAAAGTGTTTTCCCCTACTGAAGGCAGCGTGGTATAGTGGATCCTGTGGAGTAGGTGGGGTGTATTTCTTTGGACGGGTTTGCAGGGTCTTTCAGAGTTCACGTGGCAGCTTCTTTTCTGATGGCTCATCCACTCCTGCCATGTGTGACTGAGTCCATGTTGGCCAAGCAGCAAACTTCCAGGACATATCCTCAGTCCATGCACAAAAGAATTTGAGAGATGCGCCCAAGGCCAAGTCAGCCCTGCCCCATGAAGATATGTCCTAGTTCTTAATGAAAATATGTAAAGCGGAGATAATTGAAATAACCTAAGACTGATGTGACAGTGATGGAAAGTCTGTCATCGTCGCATGTTTGTTTAGTGTTGACTAGGAAGAACACACACACTCATCTCTCCTGGAGAAATTGTCCACAGGCTTCACTCTCTGCTTCACCTTCTTGGTTAAGTGTGTTCTCACACAGCTCACCTGCTCCTCGTCTCTTGATTTCTGCCTCTTGCTTTTTTTCTTGCCTTTCTACTCGCATCCCTCCATCCCCTTTTCTACTTTCCCTAGACTCACCATCCACTGTCCTGGATGTTCATCTCTACTTGGCCCTCAAGTCATTTGTAGATCCAGTTTACTGAATTCATGGATGTTGACATGGCAATATGCATGTTTGAGAAATGGGGTTTCCAAGGCAATGCTCACCCTTTGGGTGAGACAAACAAGTAAATGGCCAACTACAGGGTGGAAGTACTAGTGCAACTGAAATCTTTCTGGAGAAGGTGTGGGAGGCTTAGCAACCCACAAGGTGGGGAGGCGGAAAGATGAACCTGTTTCAGTCAAACCCTCCTGGAGCACCTCCTCCAACTCCCCCCAACCCCCCAACTCTCTATTGCTCCCGAGGAATAGAGTGCCAATAGGTTTCCATACTCATTAGACTATATATACATATGTGTGTGCTTGTTTAAGTAAGTCCAGCCAGTTATTAATAGTTGTACACCTGTGCATAGCAGATAGAACACAGACAATACACTGTGACTTCCCTGGGCTTGGTGTTTTTCATCTGTAAAGTAAAAGGGTGACTTAGAATTCTTGCTAAGATTTTTCTTGCTTAAAAAAAACTGCTGTGATTATCAGTTAAAACAACTATATATTTGCTTTGAAAACTATGTAGATGTTTTGCCTTTATCTTGTAGTTATATCAACATGGTTTATAAGTAAATTTCTTTACCTGAATTAAATTTTAAGGATAAAAAGGGGAGAAAATGTTTTTATTTTTGGCTTTGGATGCAAAGTTTTGTTACCAATGCCAGAGCAGTGGAACTGAATGAAATGCATAGTCAGAGGGAAATCGTACTCCACAGCATGGAATTTCACTCTTCAAAAGCCTCTGCGTTCTGTCTTAAAAAGGAGAAACTGGACTAATTGTTAAATCAAATATGTTGACCTTTTCAAAAAATCGTTTGGAAGTGATTCCAAGGAAGATAAGGATGGTGTTATTTCTAAATTTAGTAGCCCATGATTTTTAAAGATTTTGATTCCTAGTTTAGGCCTTTGGGACTCATTTCAATCAGTAAGTAACTTGTTATTTTAACATCACAGGGAACAAATGCAATTTTTAACTCACAGTAATTCTTATTAGACCATGTCTTGCAAAGGCAAGGACACCAAAAGTAACTGGGCTTTCTTCACCATCGGTGCACAAACAGCACTTGGAAATTGTAATCTCAGAATAATGTCCATCAGCCCAGGGCCCTGCTTCTTACAGCCATTACAGGTGGCATTTGAGTCTTCAGAAAGACTTGATTCTTTTTCCCATTTTCTTTTCATGATAAAGCCTTCCTGGGAAAATGATTTTTGTTTTATAGGCTTAATTCAATTTAGCTTACATTTATCACTTGCTACCCTGGGGCTCATTAGGAAGATGAGATATACACACCGTATAATTAACCACCAATGTAAGAAAAACTGTGCCAAGTAAAAATTTTAAAGTTAGATTATTTTACCTGGACTTTAATGAAATTCCATGGAAATTGAAAGGCTAGGACAAATAAGTAAGCGTGTATCTGGCCTGTTACATGAGTTTTATCCAATTTCAGATCTATTTGAAGAAGCCACATGTGGGTTAGGGAAACAAAAGCTTTACTTAAGAAATGAACAGTCAGCAGTACAGCAGAACTTCGTATAATGTCATTTCATGTGGCATTGATGAGATGCTGTAGGCACTGAACTCTGTTTATATCAATGAGCTCTGGTAAAATCGGTTTTGTTATATTTATCGTGTGGCTTAAAGTTGCAGAACCTGTAGACATCGTTAAGTGAGGACTTTGTAGTTCAAAGGAAAAGATAGCAGCATTGGAAAGACCTGGACATACTTAAAATGAGAGTCAAGAGAAGCAGAAATTAACAGGTACTAAGGAAAGATGGTCAAAGAGATCCATTGGCAGTGGGTGTGAAATGCTGCTTACTGAAGACTTATTAGTAGGATGTATTTTAAATAGATTAGGCTCTCATCCTGTGCTTAGAATTCATGATTTTTTTTAATTCTCACCCAAGGACATGTTTATATTGATTTTTAGAGAGAGAGAGCAAAAGAAAGAAAGAAACATCAATGTGAGAAAAATCAATCAGTTGCTTCCTGTACTCATCCCAACTGGGGATCAAACCAGCAATCTAGGGACGTGCCCTGACCAGGAATGGAACCCGGAACCGTTCAGTGCAGGGGATGACACTCCAACCAACCAAGCCTCCTGTCCAGGGAAGAATTGATTTTTTAATTTTTAACGTTGTTTATGTTTTAATAGATGGCACATGTTTAGGGTTCAAAATGTTAATGTTGCAAAATGGTCTAGACTGAATGATAAATATCCCTCCCACTTCTGACTCCAGCTGATTATTTCTTTTCCCTGAAGATAAGCAATGTTATTAGCATCTTTATAAAAATTCTCTGATGTGTGTACACACCAATATGCATTTTGTCCCCTTTGACACATATGGTTACATTCCACAAGTCCAGAATTGCTTTCTAACCCTTTTGGGTCCAGGTATATTTTAGAATGCACCATATTAGATTTTAGAAAAGTAATATAGTACATATAGCATCAATTGCATAACACCTCCACAGAGTCTGAACAGCACCCAGTAATCAAGCATATTCATTCTCTAGGGAGACAGTATTCCCACAGAGGGGGATAAATCAGAACCATAAATAGCCTCCTTCCAGTTACCTTCCGGTGGCATAGTCAAATAAGTTTTGGTCCTAAGCTTATTTTTAAAAAATGTTTGTTTTAAGGTTTTTCAGATGTTGGAATTGCAGATAAAGGGTTGTAGCCCAGAATACACTGTTGTGTGCCCTGTTGGGTGTGTGTGTGTTTTAATTAGCAATATATATTAGAATGTGTTCCATGTCAGCACCTAGAAAGCTTTCTCCATTTATCAGCAATTACACCTGACTCAAATGCTAGTCTTCTTGTAGAAAATAATGTTCATATATAGTTGTGTGTGTACATATACATACATATGAATGTAGGTAAAGATGTATAAGATGCATTGAGAGCAGAATTCTGTTGAGAGAAGAGTCAGGTCTAGAGCAAGTTATTGATAGATCAGGCTATCTCCCATACTATAATGCCTGTGTTTTTTTTATATAATATAGTTAGAAATAGTGTGTTTGGGGTGGGGGGTGAGAAGCAGTCTGAAGGATTGAGGAGGGGAAAAAAAGAACTCTGGGACAACAGTGTGATAATTTGGGGGCAGGGGGGCATGGAGGTGGAAGAGGGCATAGAGGGATAAATGGTTATGGAAAAAATAAAATAAAAATTGATCACATATCAATATAACAAATATAATAATCAAGTAGCTTAAAATATTGTGTGAATTATCAAAACGTGACACAGAGACAAAAAGGGAGCATGTGCTGTTGGGAAAATGGTGCCTGTGGCTTGCTCCACGCAGGGGGGCTGCAAACCTTGAATTTGTGGGAGGAAAAAAGTATCTGTGAAACACAATCCAGCAATGCTCACACACAGAGAGAGAAGAAGATGAAAGAAACGGTAATAATAGTGGTTTATGAAGAAAATATTAGCCAATCCAATAGAATCACCTTATATAACCTCATTTATTGGTTCAGGGTTGGTGGCAAGAAAGCCTTAAGAACTGGAACTTAGTCTCCAGTATTCCTCAGGGAATTCATTGCCAAGCAGATACACACATTCAGGGTTTATTTGTGATATCGTTGTTCTTTGTAGAGAAATTGCTACTCGGAAAGGCGAGAGGCTGTTTAAATCCCAGAGAGCCTTTTTAATTGGTGTGTCAGCACCAGCGACTGGGAGGAGAGAGCCGGTCACAGCTTACGCAGTTGTCACCGTGCCCGGCTTTGGGCAGAGCAGCCTGACTAAATAAGGCAATGCCCAAGTGAGCCTTATCAGCGTTTGACCAAGGACGCGGGGCTGGTCCACCCATGGGCTCTGCGAGTCCTTAACCTTCTGGCAGGTGCGCTGTTAGCCCATACATCAAAAGTTACTACCCCCGGGGCTCCACGTGGCTGCACCTGCATTTCTTTTTCTCTAAAAGCTGAAACGTCTGGTCTCCAGAGATGATGAAGGAGAGAGTTCAGTTTACCAGTCCACAGCGTGTTGTGCATGTAAGCAGACTTATTTTTAGTGATGTGTCAGGGGAGAGTTTGTTTAGGAATTCATTCACCACCCCTGGCTCCCCAGCTTTCTCCCCACCAGCCCAGCCCAGCACCTCCACAGCGGCCTGAGCATGAAGCTGGGGTCCAGGCAATGAGAAAGCGATCGAGGCCACCCCTGAACCTCTGGGGGGAGGGGAGGAAGGAGGCGAGGTCAAGCTTTTCATCACGTGTGGTCATTAACTCACCTCTCATCTTTCATTGCCTTGGTCTCTGTGTTCTGCATGTTTAAACTCTGCCAGTCTGTAGACACAGAAAAAGAAAGGGGAGCATTTTTTCTCAGAATCAAGCCACATGTTCCATTCCAATGCCCACAAGTACTATCCTCCGTTTCTGTTCATCTTCAAGCCTACAAACTGGCTCTAATCCAGGCATGGCCATACAGGGTGTTGGGGTGCAGGGTGAGCATGTGCCCACACACGTGGTACAGACCTGCCCAATGCTGAAGGTTGCATGTGATAACAGCACAAGGTAGGATGAAAGCAAACAGTGGGTGTGTGGAGGCAGCTCTGAGCTGGATTCACAACTTGTGTCCACCTTCTGTCAACTCCTCTATCTTCCCTCCTCCCCCACGCTCCCTCCCCTCTCTCTCCTTCCTTCCTGCCTTTTCTTAACCCTTCAGTGTAGAAGGTTAAAGGGACACATCCCTCTAGTTCTGCCTTGTGTATGCACCATCACTACCAAGCTTCTCTCTTCTGTTCTCTTCCCTCCTTCTCCATTTTTCCCAGTCCACTCCCTGTTCCTCAGGGAGCTCTGTAAACACTCAGCAGTCGATATTATAACTTACTGATTCTGTATACATGGAAACATGTTGTGTCTCCTGTGTATTTTTTGCTTGTTTGTTCACTTGAATATACACTGAGTGGCCAAATTATTATGATCTTTGAATCCTATATAATAAAAAGCTAATATGAAAATTATCCCTCAACCAGGAGTTTGACCAGCAGGCAGGCGGGCCAACAGCCCATGTACCCTCCTCCTGGTCAGGTTGGCTGGACTCCACTCATTAATGAATCCATGCACTGGGCCTCTAGTATATATGCATACACACACACACACACACACACACACACATACACACACACAAACATATACATACATACATACACACACTGAGTGGCTCGATTAATATGCATTCAGAGATCATCATAATCTGGCCACTCAGTGTGTGTGTGTGTGTGTGTGTGTGTGTGTGTGTGTGTACTTCAGAGAGAGAGGGAGAGGGAGAGGGAGAATCATTGATTGGCTGCCTCCTGCACACCCCACACTGGGGATTGACCCCACAACCCAGACATGTGCCCTGATGGGGAATCGAACCGTGAACTCCTGGTTCATAGGTTGATGCTCAACCACTGAGCCATGCCAGCTGGGCTCTCCTGCGTATTTTTATTTTATATGAATGGCACTGCTCCACAAAGCTCATTTTCTTTTATTTATGTTTTATTTAATACATTAATAACATTTACATGTTGTGTATAATTTTTAGGAAATTGTTGTTGTTTGCCACACCAGGCTGCTTTTTCAGATCCATCCATGCTGCCTGTGTTCCCCAGGTCTGATGGCTGTACACCATCCCAGACTCTGCATGCCCCCCATGTGACTGACATGCCCTGACTGGGGGACGCTTCGGTGGCCTCCGGCTCCCTCACTATCACAGGCTGTGCTGTAACAAACACTGTGTCCAGCTCAATTTTAAAACCGAGATGCAGTCCTTCAAGTACCTCTAGTGAAACCTGGTGGTACGCACTCAAATTAATGTGTACATTCTCAATTTCTTCATTTAAAATGTTGTTCTACACCTTAGGAAACTTGGTAGTGCCCACCCCTGCTGAATACCTTCGGCATCCCTGTCCTAACAGCACAGGAAAGAAATCGAAAGTTTCTGATAGGGGGTGGGATTCCTCCTGGGGTTGGGCAGACATCCTCTGGGTCATCTCATTTAGAATAAAATATTCACACATCTGCCCTAATAACAGTTCAGATCTTTGAGGGGCCAAACTGTGAGGAAGGTTCTAGACTATGAAGGGAGTCTGATCTGAGGCATATACTGTAACTTGAGGTCCTGGAGTGCAGGACAAGCACGTGCTTTGGAGTCTGGCAAAGTCTCGATTCCACCTGGGGCAGGTCATTAAACCGGTTTCAGCCGTGGTCTCTTCCCCAGTGAAAGTGGGATCATTACAGAACCCTCCTCAGAGGGACACCGAAAGGTCATGTGTGCGGTGGATCCTGTATGATGCCTGACATGGTGAGTGGGCCGTAAAGGGGAACGATGGGCCTGAGGTGCACCACCTTGCCCCAGGTTGGATTAGAGAATTTGGCAGACGCATTTCTCGGGGCTTCTAGGAGCCGCTTGGTCCTGTCGGAGAGTTACCTCTCGCCATCTTCCAGTCGCTTATGCCAGAGCTACTGCTCAGCTCTCCTGAAGGGAGAGGGTGGCATCAGTGGTTAGAGAAAAGGGCAAAGTGTTGGAGGGTGATGTATGTTAAGATTTATCCCAGGGCCCAAGAGCATGAATAAATGTGAGGGAGTGATTATGGGTCAGAGGACAGCTGAGAACAGATCCGGACCTGTTGCTTAGGCCAGGGAGTGGCATGTGGACTCTGGTCCTCAGGGCAACATTAAGCATCTCTCACCAACTCCCTCAAGCCCGAAATGTCCTCATCAAACTTTGGTTTGCAATTTGTCTATAGACACTTGCTTCCGAAGAAGAAGGGGGTTATTTCACTGTGTTGGGCACCAGGGCTGGGTCTGCACGCCTGGAATAATTGGGTACACACATCTGTCCATGTAGTATTTTCAGCTCTCTTAACCAAATTGGCTTGGTGGGATAACCAGGGGTCTGCTCCTTCTATGTTAAGGCGAGGCTTAAATGCCCAAGGGACCGCTGCTAGCATTCTGATCCAGGGGGCGCCCTGATAAGCAGAGTAGGTTTAACGATGCTGCTTAATTTGCAGTTCCTTCTTAGTTTCATCTGCATTGCACAGAGTTGAGAAGAAACTTTATCTGAATGATCAATTTAGTGAAAGGTCATTTTATTGGGATTATGTTTGACTTAAATATAAAAACCAGTGTAATAAGCAAACTGTGTCGCCAAAGGCAGATTTCCCCCATAACATTTTAATTACTTCCAGCATAATGTGTAGAAGGAATGTTGGCTTCATCATTAAAAGGCCCCGGGCTCTGTCTGATGCTACTGTGTACTCTGGATAGACCGCTGCCATGCCCCCTTCCTTACACCTCTTTATAACAGGGACCTAGCAGCCTCAAAGAGCTGCTGGGAGAGCTCGGCATAATAATTTTGCTCCCAAAGTGTTTAGCAAGATTCCTGGAATATAGATACTTATCAATTAGCATAAAATTCTGTATCTTTAGAGTGTGTGTGTATCTACATACACATTACAGTGGCATATAAATACGAAAATCGTGATTTTTCACATTTCTCTCAAGGACTTAAGAGAATTTTTCTCGGTTAGCTTGTTGGGCATTTCCCCTGGGCTGTGTGGAACCCACACTACTCCCTGTGTTGCTGTCTTTCCTGCTGTCTTTCCTTTCCTCCCATCACCCATCTTTCTCTGGGTCTTCCACCCCCTCCCCTTCCTTCCATACCTTCTCCCTCTCTTATAGGAGATGGGAATGCATTAGAAGTGTAATTAATTTAAAACAAATATTTGGAAAACACCTGTTTGCTTTCCTGAAAAGTAGACAATCCTTGGTCGTCAAATTACAGCCATCCCTATACATGGCGCCTTCTGACAGTCCCGTAAGGGTGGCAGGTCCCCCGTGTTTCATCACCTCATGGTCGCTGCAGGAGTGCCTTTCATCACCTCATGGTCGCTGCTGGGGCTATTAAAACTTTGCATCCCATATGGCTGTTATGGTGCCTCCCACCATGCTGTCCCTGTGGGTGCTGGTGCCAGTGGGGCTAGGTCCCCTCAGGCAGACATTTTCAGGGTGCACATGAGTGTGGGTGAATGTGATTAACCTTACCTGCTCCGGCCAGTGCTGATCTATGTAAGTGAATTGAACTCGATGATCTCTGAGGCCTTTCTCAGTTTCCAGATTTTGTGAAATAGGTTGATATAATGTGAATTTGTTCAGGTTTAATTAGCAGATTACAGGATGTTTAAGGACTATGGTTAGCGTTAGCTATCCACTTATAAAAATAATCAATCAAGGCCCTGGCCAAGTGACTCGGCTGATTGGGGTGTTGATCTGGGCACCAGAAGGTGGTGGGTTTGATTCTGGGTCAGGGCATTTACCTACGTTTTGGGTTCGATTCCTAGTCAGGATGCTTGCAGGAAGCAACCAATCGATGTTTATCTCTCACATGCATCTCTCTCTTTCTCACCCTCCTTCCCTCTCCTCCCTTTCCTCCTCTCTCTAAAATTCAGTAGAGGGCATATTCTTAGGTGAGGATTTAAATAAGGAGAAAAAGAAGCCACAATCCTTGAGGATGTTTCTGCTCTATACTCACATGTGTACACATCTATTGCTGATCTATATTGTATGAAATACATACAACTTCATATTTTACCTTCCACAGATGATTCGATTGCTACGTCTAGGTTATTACTTAGGGTTCTTTACCATTCAAGTTGCAGGAAAACTTTAGCTAAGAGGTATAATCACCTTACCTCTAACTTGATCTACTAAAGCAAAATCATTCATTTTAGTCAGCCGTGGCTCGGTGGCTCGGCTGGTTGGGGCATTGTCCTGTGCACCAAAAGGTGGTGGGTTTGGTTCCAGGTCAGGGCTAGTCTCACTTTTTAAAGATGGTAAAGAGAGATCTAGTTTTGTTTATATATAATAAGCAGACTTCTTTAGAAGCAAAAGGATAGCTGCCATAGTTATTGAACATTCAGGTTGGAGGGAACTTTTGGACTCTTTACTTGGCACCTTCAAGCTGTAGTTCTAGTTCTGTGGGCATTCTCGGGATCCATGGGCGTTCTCAGGATCTGTGGCATTCTAGAGTTTGGTGGAAGGCCTGTTGCCAGAGGTGGGGAAAACTTGGATCCCTGCCAGCCAGAGCATGCACCTTCGCATCTCACTGTGTGGGGGGTGGAGTGAAGTAAGTTAAATTTTTGTTGTTATTTTTAAATCTTTATTGTTGAAAGTGTATGTTAAATTTTGTTACGAGAACAGATTAGAATTCTCACTTGAACCCCTTTATTTTATAGTGAGGAAACTAATGGATCACAGGGTGGTGAGAGGCTTCCGGTCACAAAAGTAAGGAATCAGCAAAAGAACCCAAATCTCTAAACCCACAGACAGCTTCCCCTTGACCAGTGCACACGCAGCGCCGGCCCACGTGCTGGCCCACGTGGCCAGTGTCAGGAACACCTGTGACGGCCACGCTCTCGGGGGACCAAACGGGTCGGGCTGCTGGTGAGAAGGTAAACCGCTGGGTCCTTCGTGTCAGCCCCTCTCCTCCCGCCTCTCTCTCATTGATTTTTACACTGTCAGCCTCCCATCATGTTGACACACGTTGGGGTCAGCTCTCAAAACTGGACCCATGTTGGAAAAGTTGAGGGAGATAGAACTACAGCACAGAGCACACCCCATTCCAGCGAGGTGTCCCTCAACGAGGAATGGCATCTGTGACCAGATTCCAGGTCACAGATGGAGACTTGTGCTCTCATCACTCCACGGGGGTTTCCAGAGGAAGGGGAGTGGCCTCGAGGGTTGTGGTAGCTTCTAACTGGTAATAACACTTGGTGTGTGTTTCTTCAATTTACAAAATTCTTATTTTTTTAAACAAGTTTTTGATTTCAAAAAGTGGGAGAGGGAGAGAGAAATAGAAACATCTCTATATAGAAAAGCCTAAGCGACAGGTCAACCAGTCGCTATGATGCACACTGACCACCAGGGGGCAGGCGCTCAATACAGGAGCTGCCTCCTGGGGGTCAGTGCACTCCCACAGCAAGGGTACTGCTCAGCTGACTGACCTGGCCCACCCTCCCAGTGGCTCACCAGCCCAGCAGCAGCCACTCACTCCCTCAGTAATCCTGCAGGTCTAATCTCTGGAGAATGAGCCGGCACTGATGGACCGGTGCCACTGGCACAATCCTGACGGCGCCACTGGCCTCCTGGAAGTTGGCCTCAGGCACCATGGCTGCTTCCCTTCCCTAGACACTCTGCAAGGAAGAAACGATATAGAAAGAAAAGATAAAAGTGGCCTTCAGATGGCTCCCAACAACCTGCATGAATGGATCCAGATCCTGGGCCAGCAAGGGCATCCCTCCACCTGCCCGGTGGGCTGACCACATCCCGGGCCTCCCTCCCCAACCACATACCTCCCTCGGGTTGGGCACCATACACAGGGCTGGTGCTCACCTCTCCCAATCAAGACTGACTGGGCACGAGTCCACAGCAGACACAGTGGGGCCGGGATGAACAGGAGCGACAGGCATCAGTGGCAGACGGCCTTGGACTGCCAGTTTCAGTCCAATCACTGCAGACCATGCCGAGGGACCCCACCCATGCATGAATTCATGCACCAGGCCTCTAGTCAGTGATAAGAGAAAATCATTGATAGGCTGCCTCCCACATGCCCCACACTGTGGGTGGAGCCCACAACCTGGGCATGTGCCCTTGACCAGGAATCAAACTGTGACCTCCTTGTTCATGAGTTGGTGCTCAACCACCAAGCCACACACTGGCTGGGCTTTTATTTATTTATTTATTTTTAATCTTACCCAAGGTTACTTTTTTTATTGATTTTTACAGAGTATAAAAGGAGGGAGGGAGCGAGGAGCAGGCTGGCAGGCAGGCAGACAGAGAAACATTGACTGGTTGCCTCCTGCACACAACTCAACAGGGGCCAGGGATTGAACCTGAAAGCCAGGTACATGCCCTTGACCTGGAATCAAACTCTTGACCCTTTAATCCATGGGGCCAATGCTCTAACTCAGTGGTCGGCAAACTCATTAGTCAACAGAGCCAAATATCAACAGAACAATGATTGAAATTTCTTTTTAGAGCCAAATTTTTTAAACTTAAACTTTTTCTAACTCCACTTCTTCAAAATAGACTCACTCAGGCTGTGGTATTTTCTCAAGGGGCCAAAGAGCCACATGTGGCTCCCGAGCCACAGTTTGCCGACCACAGCTCTAACTGAACCATACTAGCCAGGGCTACAAAACTCTTGCACACAAATCTTACATCCCCGCAACAAACATAATGATGACCAACCCCACACCTCCAGCACTTTTAGAAAATCTGTCCAGGACTGCACATCTTGCAAATGACGGGCCCAGGATCCAAACAAAGGCCTTCTGACTAGAGCCCCACCTGCTGCTGTCCCAGCTCCACCCAGGTGGTTCCACTCACTGTCACCTCTCATGATATTCAAGGGCTGCCATAGTTTGCCACAGTATAAGGTTTATGCTCTCGTCACTGTTTTCTTGTTGCATTTCACAAAAGAACAGACACGATGTACATACTGCTTTCTTTTGTGTAGAAAAGGAGAAAATGGGAACTTTATTTTCTTCTATACACTTAAACTATGGAAAAGATTTTTTAAAAAACATCAACACTGGTTGGCTATGGCTGAATCAGGACCAGGTAAATGGGAGAGTTTCCCTATTATTCCTTTTTTATATTTTTTGAACCATTTGAATATCTTATTCAGAAACAATATATATTGTAATACGTTCTTATTGATTTTAAAGAGAATGGAAGGGGAGAGAGAGAGGAGAGAGAGAAACATCAATGTGAGAAAGAAACATTGATGGGTTGCCTCCTGTATCCAACCCAACTGGGGATCGAACCCATAACCTGGGTATGTGCCCCGACACCGGGGGTATTAAATTGGGCAACGCTCAGCCAACTGAGCCATACTGGCCAGGACAAAATGTAATATATTTTTAAGTTATTGAATTAGTTGATAAATATTAATTGGTAATGATGTTGAGTACCCTATGTGCATTGTCTGTTCTTTGGGGCTTTCCATGTGTCATCTGTGATAATCCCCAAAGGTGGGTTTACCACTATTCCTGAAACAAAGGCACGGCTAGTTGAGGGAATGCCCCAGGGTTGCAGGCCAGTGAGTGTGAGAGCTAATTCACATCCAGGCCGTCTGATTCTAGAACTCATGCTCCTAAGCACGCTAGGAGGGGACTCGACACACAGTGAGAAACTCCACTTGGAGTGTGTTCCATTGCGGTGGAAGAGAGATCTTCAGGTCTGAAGTCTGTGAATCCATAGTAACTTGTCTCAAGTGAGAATTCTAATCAGTGCCGGTCCAGGGAGACCGTGAAATCCCCACTATGCTAGTCTAATCTGAGGGTTACATTTATGCTGTGGCTGGAACAATATGCCGCAGATTGAGGTGGCAGGTTTTCACTGCCAAATAGCACAAATACCGAGACACCTAAGGACATGCCGAGAGAAGTAGGTGAGAGGGAACCGGCAGAGCCTCCAGATGGAGGAGACAGCAGGGACCAGGGTGAGTGTAGAGGTGGCCTCAGAGTGGCCCAGCAGGCAGAAGGCTTCATATGCCACCACCACAGGCGTGAAGTGCCTGCATTAGAGGGCTTAGTGTGTGAAGGATTTGGTGTGGATTGCCATTGAAAACCCAGTGAAACACAGCAACACATCAGTGTCTGGAGAGAGATGTTAAATTTAAATCTGATTTCAATGTTTTTTTTGAATCCCTTTTCTTGGAGTAGATCATTTGAAAAGGTAGTGCAGTTTTTAATCACTTGTTACTTGATGGCATTGATCCTACTTTTATTTAAACTAAAAAATTTTGTCCCTAAATCATTATTATATACTAGAGTCCCAATACACAAAATTCATGCATGGAGGGCAGGGTTTGTCCCTCAGCCCAGCCTGTACCCTCTCCAATCTGGGAGCCTTGTCACAATCCAGGACTGTGGGCTCCCAACTGCTCACCTGCCTGCCTTCCTGATTGCCCCTAACTGCTTCTGCCTACCAGCCTGATCACCCCCTAACCACTCTCCTGCCAGCCTGATTGATGCCTAACTGCCCCCCTGCCAGCCTGTTTGCCCCTAACTGCCCTTCCCTGCAGGCCTGGTCCCCCCTAACTGCTCTCCTCTGCAGGCCTGGGTCCCCCTCAACTGCCCTTCCCTGCAGGCTCAGTCGCCCCCAACTTCCCATGCCTGCCCACCTGTTCATCTCTAACTGCCCTCCCCTGCAGGCTTGATTGCCTCCAACTGCCCTTCCTTACAGCCTGGTCCCTCCCAACTGTCCTCTCCTGCTGGCCTGATCACCCACAACTGCCCTCCCTTGTAGCCATCTTGTGGTGGCCATCTTGTGTCCACATGGGGGCAGGATCTTTGGCCACATGGGGGCAGCCATCATGTGTGTTGGAGGGATGGTCAATCTGCATATTACTCTTTTATTAGATAGGATAGAGGCCTGGTGCATGGGTGGGGGCTAGCTGGTTTGCCCTGAAGGGTGTCCCAGATCAGAGTGGGGGTTTCCTTTGGGCATGGGGCAACTTGGGTGAGGGGCTTGTGGTGATTTGCAGGCCTGCCACTCCTCCCAGTGACCCAAGTAGAGGCCCTGGTACCTGAGATTTATTTATTTCCTACAATTGAAACTTTGTAGCCTGGAGCGGAGCCAAGCCTCCTGCGTGCTCCATTGCTGCAGCCATTTCTGTTGGGATTTATTTATCTTCTATAATTGATTGAATTAAGCCTTAAGCTGAGGCCAAGGCAGGCCAGGGCTGCAGAAAGCTTGGCTTCCTCCATCACCAGTGGCAACCCTAGCCTCCAGCTCTCTCCAGCTCCGTGGCTGCCACCATTTTTGTTGGAATTTATCTATCTTCTATAATTGAAACTTTGTAGCCTAGAGTGGAGGCCTGGGCTGGCAAGGGTGTGCGGAAAGCTTGGCTTCCTCCACCACCAGGGAAACCCAAGCCTCCCTCCTGCTCTCTCCGTGGCCACAGCCATCTTGTTTGGGGTTAATTCGCATACTCACTTCTGATTGGCTGGTGGGTGTGACTTGTGATGTAGCAGAGTTCTGGTCAATTTGCATATTGCTCTTTTATTAGATAGGGTAAGAATTAACTAATGGGAAAAGGAAAAATGTATATGTTAGTTTAAGAAAAATGTTAAATGTACCTGGAAAAAAATGTTCATCTTTATTTATTCAGATGAGGGAAATCAAGTATTTATGGCTGGAATGAGAAGGAAGACCACCCTAAGAGGGAGTCTAGAGAGCTTGAGCAGGATTTGGGCTGGGTGAGTGTGTATGTACAATTCTGACGTTCGATTCAAATGAGCTCCCACCACACACTAGCCTGTAACCCAGAGTGGATCATAAGAGACATTACACGTCAAGTTCTTAGGACAGAAAATGCATGTTTAGGCCTCGTGTATAAAAAGCACTTGGTCAATCTTAACATAATTATCATCATCATCACCAATACTTTCTTGCTTAATTAACTTAATGCCAGGTATTTATATTTTTCTAATATACAGCAGGTCCTCAAATAAAGTTGTCTCGTGATAACATTGGTGAGATGTCCTGCGAACCTAACTCTTGTTTATGCCCATTAGCCTGTGATAATGTTCGTTTCCTTATACGTTTTTCTTAAAGTCATAGCACCCTTTGTGCTGTTAAGTGAGGACCTGCTGTACTTGTGGATTACAAGTCAATGTGTTGACTAAGAAGAGACTGAACCTCTCCTTTGTATCTTGTCCTGCCAATGTCATGTGATGGCCAGAGGCAGGGGCTGTCCTCCAGGCCACAGGTCACCTCTCTGTTTGTACCTTCATAGCCTGGAATAAGTCTCTCTGGTTGTGGGTGGTATAAACTCCTGGGACCTGTCCCATCCAGTCACCCCTCTTCCCCACCCCCAGATTCAGAAATTTTGCCTATGCCCCTTAGTTTTCAGCTCCTACCACCTATGTTTGTCTGTTTCATGTTCTTCTCCAAGATTCCTTAAGAAATGTGCTAGAATTTTTCTTAACTTCTCCTTTATCCTGTCTCTCCTAGAAATGAGACATCAGCCCTTGGTTTATTGTGATCTTGGAGTGATATCTGTATATATTGTGTGTTAGCTGGTAATCACAGAGAAACACACAATATAACAAAATTGAACTAATAATTTTGAAGTTATTAGAAATGTGTCCTTAAAAGCATTAGTAATCATTAAAATGCCCCTCCCCTCATTTTTTAAAGGCCAGAATTGGTCTCTTTTCTTCTTGATTCTTTCCTACCTCATATGACCTTTCTGTCCCCCAGTCTCACAGTAGGGAGTTTGGAAGAGCCCGCCTCAGATCTTTGTTGTGTGGGAAGATCCAGATGACTCTCAGGATAGTAAATAAGAGGACTGGACATTCGTTGAGGGACAGCACGCTTCCATGATCCTGTTGTGCTGTGGACACACTTGTTCTCCTGTCACCAGGTTCTCCTGTGGCGAGTTCTTTGTTCCAGACTTGTAAATGCACAATTTATCCTAAATAGTTATGCAGGGTTGTGGTGGGAGAGGCCCTCACATGTGGCCTTGTCATTTAAAAATGAGCTTAAGCCCAGCTGGTATGATTCAGTGGTTAAGCACCGACTCATGAACCATGTGGCTGTGCAGTCACAGTCTGATTCCTGGTCAGGATACATGCCCCGGTTGTGGGTTCGATCCCCAGTGTGGAGTGTGCAGGAGACAGTGGATCAGTGATTCTCTCTCATCATTGATGTTTCTCTCTCTCTCCTCCCTCTCCATTCCTCTCTGAAATCAATAAAAGTATTTTTTAATGTAATGAGTTTAAATTATATCTTAGGAGAAGACAAACTAGAAAGGCCTCGGGACCTCAGGTAATTTTAATTGTGTGTGTGTGTATGTGTGTAATTCTCACCTGAGGATACTTTTCCATTGATTTTTAGAGAAGGGAGGGGGAGAGACAAAGAACATCAATGTGATAGAGACACACTGATTGGTTGCCTCCCACACATGCCCCAACCAGGGCTGGGGATCAAGCCTACAACCCAGGACCCTTCAGTGCCTGGGCTGATGCTCTAACCACTGAGAAACCAGCTAGGGCTCAGGTAATTTTGTTACCTACAAGAATATCAGGGGAAGTGTTTGGGAAAGAAGATGGCATGTGATTTCTTAAAATTGGAATTAGCTCTCTGAAAGCTTAGAGCACTAGGATAATACAGGGTTTATTTCAAGTTGTGTTTTCATGATACTCAGAGCATGATATATTCAGTACCACTTGCATGCCTTCTAGTAAAAGCAGGCATCTCCGTTTCCATCCATTCTCTCCATCTTTGTTTGGCTACTATGTTGAGAAATTTGCAAGTGGTAACCCTGACGACATGTAACCAAATAACCTACTAATTGGCCCTCCTAAAGTGGTTTCATATGAATTGACTAGTGAATGCTCTTTTTTAGCAAAACATTTCCACGATGGTTTTCTTACTCAGCCCAGAAAACAAAAGCCCAGTCTTATTTACTACCTGCTTGGGTACAAAGTTTATTCAGAAAAAAAAAAATCAAGTATAATCTTTGCTGATAGAAAGTAAAGTATAATAGCCCAAGCAGTCAAAGGAAATACCTCAAAAGGCCTATTTAGGCAGAAATCCTGAACTTCAGATAGATGGGTAGGAGCCAATAGCCCGTCTGAATTTTAATTCCCCTGCTAGTGAAATGAGTATGTCTGTGTTAGCATTTGTACATTAAGGTCTTGAAGCAAAAGCCCTAGACTGTAAAAAATAAAAAAAAATTTAGGTTGATTTTCTGATTCTTCATGACAGAGTCTGGCTATAGGCTAGCTTTGAGCTTTGGGCATCTATAAAACCTCTTCTTCATATTATATTTAGCTTTTATTGATGAGGGGACATTTTTTATGTATTTGTCGTCTCTGAAGGGACATTTTCCTCCTAGCACAGACGTGCAGAAACTGCTGGCCGAGGAGCCCACTGGGCCAGCACGGGGCAGGGTAGGACCAAGCGAGTCTTAGCAAGCCCACTTCTCAGCGCCCAGGTACCAGAAAGCTGCCTCTTCACGTGTGAGCCGTTTCCCTGAAGGCTCCCTCAATCAATGGGTTACATTCTATAAAATTCGTATCTGGACATTGGTCTTTGAAAAACTACTCTGCCAGGATTCCAGAAGCATTTAGCTTCTCCTTCCGCAGTGGCTCCTGTTTCTCTGTTTACTCTCTAGTTTTGGGCCCTGCTGTGGGTCATCCCTCCCAGAAAGCCACCCCACCCCCACCTACCCAAAGGGCGGTGAGCACCTGGATGCAAAGCAGGAGCTGAGCCAGTATGAATGGTACCAAATCTTGACTCAAAGCCAGAGCAAACTGGGTTATGTCAAAAAGGGAAAAGGTTGCCACTAACATTTGCCGTGTTTCTGCACTGCACAGGCCAATTTAAATATAGCAGCTACCACAACTTGTCCAGGATTAAAATAGCCCAGAACAAGTGGCAAATAGCAGGGAGGAGGCCTCTCGGCCAAGCGATGGGCTAAACAGTGGTCGGCAAACTCATTAGTCAACAGAGCCAAATATCAACAGTACAATGATTGAATTTCTTTTGAGAGCCAAATTTTTTAAACTTAAACTTCTTCTAACACTACTTCTTCAAAATAGACTCATCCAGGCCATGGTATTTTGTGGAAGAGCTACACTCAAGGGGCCAAAGAGCCGCATGTGGCTCACAAGCCCAGTGGTCGTCAAACTGCAGCTCAAAAGCCTCAGTTTGCCGCTCTGTTGAGTAATGAGTTTGCTGACCACTGGGATAGGGGCTTAATCACAAGGAACAACAATAGCCTGTAATTATTGGAATTGAGAGTCTAAGGGAAAGGGGAAACGGGTGATTGAGTTGGACTGTACAGGCTCAGAGAACAGCAGACAAGCCACCCACACCCAACATCATTGCTTACCTGTCAGGTCATGTAAAGTTCCAGAGCGTAAAAGAGAAGAATGGTTAAGACACTCAGAAGCTTTTCTATTTAAAAAGCTGATGAAACTGTGTGATAGTGTAATTTTTCTATTATGGTCTGGTTACTGAATCCCCGTTGAATGATTTCCCATCCTCAGGCCACGACAACGCCATTGCCATTAGGTTTGCCAGGCTTAGAAGACCTTTTTCACCCATCAGTTGAATTATGTAACAACCCTGAAACAAAGCCTTACTTGACAAAGGAGCCTGGTACCACACATAATGAAATTATAATTTAAAAGCAGAAGCAGCCTGACTTAACTAGTTGCCAGAGCACTGGCAGTAGTCAGTACTAGAGTTTTAGCTGATACCTCACTTAAAAGTATTCATTCCTGAATTTTTGTTTGGTTGGTTGCTTTTCAGTTTTTCTTGATTTCTACTCTGTCATATTCCCTGAAAATCAACAAACTCCTCCCCTCCCTCAAAATTATTAGAGGATAATAAGTAAGGTTAATATTTGTCTCAAATGAGAATAAACAAACAAAAAAACATCAGGCACACATAATACTGATTCATGTTGGTTGCTTCAGATATATACAGGACTGGGCTAAAGTAGATTAGTAATAATAATACTATAATTACTAAATAATAATACAAGAATAAACTGTTTCGTGTACTCACAACCATAAACCTACTTTTACCTATCCCTGTATTTCCATAAAATATTACATCCACACTTTAAATTTGTGTACTACTATCTATATATATAAAAGCCCAGTGAATGGAACAGTGGAACGACAAGAACGACCAGAATGACCAGTGGCTATGAATCACAATGCAGCAGCCAACCAGTCTAATCTGGGCCCAATCGGCCCTACTCCTGGCTGACCCGGTCCTTGATTGGCCCCTACCTCCCTAAGGCCCCCTCCCCCTGACCAGCCTCAGCCCCTCCCCCTGGCCAGTCCTGCCCCCAATCAGCCCCCAACACCCTGATTGGGGCAGGGGTAGCTGGCCAACCCCTCGCTGCCCCTCCCCACTGCTGACCTGGCCTGATGGGCCCCCATTGGGACAGGCCAGCCAGATCTCACCCATGCACAAATTCGTGCACTGCGCCTCTAGTTTACATGTATTTATGTATTCCTTCCCCAAAATTCACTATCAGATTAAGCCTACCAAGCCAACATTCTGTACTGCTGTAGGAATTTTAATGATACAAGAGATTCATCTTCTCATAGTATTTAAATTGAAGGTTACTTGTAAGATGATAAAGCAGATTTAAAAAGTAATAATAACCCTAGGCTTTTTCGTTACATTTAGAATGAAAAAAGTTTGCTTCAAAATTAACTTTAGACTTTTAGAACCAAGGTAGGTAAACTGTTTGCTGGGAATTAAGCTGGCGCTGGAGAAAATAAATGTTAAGTAAATGACAAGAAGTTCTTTATCATATTAAAACAGTGTCGCTTGTGGTGACTTGTTGTGCTGTCTCAGAGCCCAGGTATGACAGCTCCTCTCCCCCACCTCAAACCAGAATCTGAAAAAGGAGGGAAATCTTTATATTTTTCCCCGTCGCCCTGCTAGCTTTCTCTGTAAGCTGCTGTCACCGTGACGTTTCAGAAACACACTGCAGAGAAATGTCATGCTTACAATCAACTGTTTTCAGCAATGATCACCTACCAGAGAGAAATTCAAGGGGAAAGGAGCTTTCGTTTCATGACTAGCATTGCAGAGGGCCCTGAATAGGAGGGCAGCGAGTGCACTAAATGTATGATACGTAGGGAAAGAAAAAGGTACATGATCTTCAGAATTCAGTAGAATGAATTATGTATGTCCAGAGTAGCAAAGAATTTAAAAGGATTTTGAGGCATCTGTGAATCATTAAGTATGGTGAGGTTTTTATTTGAGAGAGAAAACATTAGGGCAAGTATGTCAAACTCGGGGCCCACAGTCCACATGTCTTGTTTATTTGGCCCGTGTTAGCCTTTGAGTTTGACATGCTTGCATTAGGGGTTGATCATGAGATAAGGGTTGAAACAGCATTGGAAAGGTGTCAGGAGAGACAGGCCAGTGGTGATTTTTTTCGGGAACCAACTTCTAAAGTGATCTGAAACCTGGAGAGGTAGCCACAGGAAGAGGGGAACAGCAGGACCTTCGAAACATTAGTAAGAGCTCCTAACAGCATCGATGGCAGCTGCCAGCTGCTCTCCTGCCTCGAGCTCCAGTCACTGTCCCTATTCCTTGTCTTGCATGGAAAGAGGCTTCCTAACCCCTTGTTCTGTGGAACAAATGCGATTTTTCAGGGTATTCCAGCCCTCCCTGGAAGAAGACCTGTCTATAGGGCAGTGGAGGGCTCTGTGAGACAGGCTTACTCTTGTATTCCTGCCCATGAGGAATTGCAGGAGGGGGGGTGGGGGGGTATGAGGGATAGGGGGATTAAAAAATCTTTATTGTTGAAAGTATTACGTAAGTCCCCTTTATCTACAGTGATCTCTTCTAGCCTTCCCCCAACCCCTATCCCAGGCCTTCACCACCCTACAGTCTGTGTCCATGGGTTATGTATATATGCATACAAGTTCATTGGTTGATCTCTTCCCACCCATCCACCTTCCCCTGCCTTCCCTCTGAGATTTTGACAGGCTGTTCCATGCTTCTGTGTCTCTGCGTCTATTTTAAAAATGTGACCCAGACACCTTTTTTATTTTCTTATATGTTTTTATTGCACCCATCCCCTAACTTTTTGGTAACTGCTAGTTCTCTATTATCTATGATTCTCTTTCTATTTTGTTTATTTGTTAGTTTTGTTTTGTTTAGATTCCACATACAGGTGAATTCAAGCAGTATTTGTTTTTCTCTGTCTAGCATATTTCACTTAGCATAATATCCTATAGCTCCATCCATGTTGTTGCAAATGGCAAGATTTTAATCATTTTATGGCTCAGTAATACTCTGTTCTTAATATATACTACATCTTCTTTATCCATTCATCTGTCAGTAGACACCTAGGTTGCTTCCATATCTTGGCTAGTGTGAATAATGCTGCAATGAACATAGGGGTGCATATATTCTTTTTAATTAGTGTTTTTGTTTTCTTCAAATAAATACCTAGTATGTAATTGCTGGGCCATCTGGCAGCTCTAGTTTTAATTTTTTGAGAAATCTCTATACTGTTTTCCATAGTGGCTATACAAATTTATAAGCTCACCAACAACACAGGAGGGTTCCCTTTTCTCTAACTCTTCACCAACACATTATTTATTGATTTATTGATAATAGCCAGTTTGATAGGTATAAAGTAATATTTCATTGTGGTTTTAATTTTCATTTTCCTGATGATTAGTGATGTTGAGCATCTTTTTATATGTCTACTAGAGGCCGGGTACACAAAATTTGTGCACTGGGCAGGAGGGCGGTTCCTTCAGCCTGGCCTGCTCTCTTGCAGTCCAGGAGTCCTCAGGGGGGATGTTCGACTGCTGGCTAGGTACTCTCAGCAGTCGGACATCCTTAGCACTGCCACAGAGGTGGGAGAGGCTCCCACCACCGCAGCTGTGCTTGCCAGCCGTGAGCCTGGCTTCTGACTGAGTGGCACTCCCTCTGTGGGAGTGCACTGACCACCAGGGGGCAGCTCCTGCATTGAGCGTCTGCCCCTGGTGGTCAGTGCATGTCATAGCAACCAGTCATTCTGCCGTTAAGTCAATTTGCATATTAGCCTTATATTATATAGGATGGGCCATGTATATGGGGAGAAATGCCTATTCAGATCCTCTGCCCATTTTTTAATTGGACTGGTTGTTTTTTTCAGTGTTAGGTTGTATGAGTTCCTTACATATTTTGGATATTAACCATTTATTGGATGTATCATTGCCAAATATCATCTCCCAGTCAGTAGTTTGTCTTTTCATTTGTAAATGGTTCCTATGAAAAAAACTTTTTATTTTGATGTAGTTCCATTTGTTTGCTTTTCTTTTGTTGCTGCCCAAAGAGACATATACAAAAAATATTGATAAGATCCATGTCAAAGAATTTACTGCCTATGTTTTCTTCTAGAAGTTTTATGGTTTCAGGTCTTACTTTTAAGTCTTTAATTTCTTTTGAGTTTGTTTTTATATATGGTTAAGAAACTAGTCCAGTTTTATTTTTTTTCATGTATCCATCCAATTTTCCCAGTACCACTTATCTTTCAGTGAGACTATCTTTACCCCACTGTACATCCGTGCCTCCTGCATCATAGATAAATTGACCATGTAAGTGGGGATTTATTTTGGGGCTCTCTATTCTATTCCATTGATCTATATATGTTTTTATGCCAATACCATACTGTTTTGATTATTGTCACTTTATAGGATAGTTTGAAATCAGGGAGCAATCATACCTTATACTTTTTTTCTATCAAGATTTCTTTGGCTATTTGGAATCTTTTATGGTTTCATATAAATTTTAGGATTATTCCAGTTTTACTAAGAATGCTACTGGTATTTTAATAGGAATTACATAGAATCTTATGTTAATTTAGGCAATAAGAATATTTTAACAATATTAATCCCTCCATTCATGAGCCAGGTAAGTCCTTCCATTTATTTGTATCCTCTTTAGCTTTTTTTTTTAATGTTTTCTATAGTTATCAGAGTATAGATCTTTCACCTCATTGAATAAATTTATTCTTAGATATTTTATGCTTTTTGATGCAATTATAAATAGGACTGGGTTTTTTTTTTTAATTTCTCCTATGTTCATTACTAATGTATAGAAATGCAACCGATTCCTGTATGTTGATTTTGTATCCTGCAACTTTACTAAATTCATTTATAAGTTCTAATAATTTTTTGGTAGTGTTTTTAGGGGTTTTTTCTCTGGATAGTATTATGTTATCTGCAAATAGAGTTTTACTTCTTCCTTTCCAATTTGGATGCTTTACTTATTTTTCTTGTCTGATTGCTGTGGCCAGGATTTCCAGTGCTATGTTAGGAAGTGGTGATAGTGGGCATCCTTCTCTTGTTCCTTATCTTAGAGGAAAAGCTCTGAGCTTTTCACTTCTGAGTTTGGTATTAACTATGGGTTTGTCATACATAGCCTTTATTATGTTGAAATGTGTTCCTTCCCTACCACTTTTTAGAGCATTTATCATAAAAGAATATTGAATTTTGTGAAATGCTTTTTCTGCATTTATTGAGATGAACATGATTTTTAGCTTTCATCTTACTGATTCAGTGTATCATATTGATTTACAGTTGATGAACCATCCTTGCACCTTGGGATAAATCCCACTTGGTCACAGTGTATGATCTTTATTTTTTTAATATGTTTTTATTGATTCTAGAAAGAGGAAGAGAGATAGAAACATGGACCAGCTGCCTCCTGCCCATCCCCTACTGGGGATCGAGCCTGCAACTCGGGCATGTGCATTGACTGATAATTGAACTGGGGATCTCTTGGTTCATGGGCCGATGCTCAACCACTGAGCTATACTAGCTGGGCAATCTTTTTTAATGCATTGTTGAATCTGGTTTGCTAATATGTTGTTGAGAATGTTTACACCTATGTTCATCAAGGATATAATTTTCTTTTTTATTTTTTGGGGGGTCATATTTTTGTCTGGTTTTGGTATAAGGGTAATGCTAGCTTTGCAGAATGAGTTTGGAAGTTTTCCTTCTGTGTGTGTGGCGGGTGGGGGAGGATTGACTTGTTCTGAACATTATGATTAACGATTAACTCTCATAGGCCTCTCCTTTCCTTAATGTCCCTCACATTTCAGGCTAACTAGTCAACCCAAAGTGACCCCACATGAAGCTATAAAAGGATTTTCTGTTCCCCATTTTATTCATGCCTGAACAAAATGAAGAATGTGAAGTACCATACTTTGTCATGTCCATTCAAGCATTATTTAGGTCCATAATTGTATATAAATATACTTTACGGTTTCGACTAGAACCCCACAGAGCCTCTCAAGGCTCCAGGGTTCTCTGACTTAAGGGCAAGGCATTTTTATGTTCCCACTTCATATAGCACAGGACAGCCATAGGTGAGGGCACATCAAATCTGTTGTCATTTTGGTAGGTGCTGTGATTATATTGAAAAGGAAGAGCCCAGGTGGCATGGCTCAGTGGTTGAGCATCGACCTCTGAACTAGGAGGTCACAGTTCAATTCCCAGTCAAGACACATGTCCAGTTTTCGGGCTCAGTCCCCCATGTGAGTTGTGTAGGAGGCAGCTGATCAGTAAATCTCTCTCATCATTGATGTTTCTCTCTCTCTCTCTCCGTCTCCCTTCCTCTCAAAAATCAATAAAAATGTATTTTAAAAAATAAAAGAAAAGGAAGGAGTTGTTTCCAGCCCTTGTATTGCTGGCTAAAACATGGTATAGTCAGGAAACAATAACCTGGAAAATAGCTCGTTGCTCTGAGGTTGACCTAGAGGCCTCTGGGGAAGCTGAGAGAAACAGCGAAGCAGCCAGACTTGAGATTCACTCTAGACAACTCTCAACTGGGAGGAGACAGGCTTTGGTTTGGCAGGTAACTCTCCCTGCCCCTCCTGAGTTCATGCTGACATTCCCCAGTGACAAGGTAGCAGTGAGTAGATTTTGAATCCTTGGGCCTCAAGGAAAATTCTGACCTTAGTGTCAATCACATGCCCCTTGTTTGGGAGTGGGCGGTGCAGCATTCCCTCTCTGCCTGGAATTCTTCTGGAGATTCTTAGGATTCAGTGTGGCCCTCAGATTGCTAAGGACTAGTTCCATTCCTGTTAATGCATCTGTCACTAAGAAATGGAGTCGCAGAAGGCAGACCCTGCATTCCCCAGTGACCGCAGCCGGCATCTGTCCATCCTACTGACAGGCACGCATCCCCAGAGTCAATAAATTCCACACTGAAGAAAAAAAACAAGGTTAAAAGTTCATCAAAATGTGTCTAGAGTAGATACCCAGGCAGACAGCAGGCTCCTGGTCAAGAAATCTAAGTATTATAGGCACTGTAAGGATGCAGTATTGAAGCAGGACTAGAAGGAAATATTCCTATTATTTGAGCCAGAATTTAACATGATTCTTTTATTTTATTTGAATCCTGCCTTGCATTTCTACCATGGTCTTTAATGAAAGGGAAGTATGTATACATTCTTACCTCCTGGGACACATAATCATCTTCAAAACCACCTTTGTCTTCCCCTAAGTGATTTTGTTATTTTTATTTAAAGGCACTAAACAGAAAACCAGTCACCCTAATTTATATATTTGTTTCTGCCTGCATTTTTCTCAGTGCCCTTGGGCAAGCTATTATTTTATCTGTTGAGTATTAGGGTGAAAATCTTCTTAGTTCAACACAGCAAATGCTAAAAACAGGTACAATCACAGCGAAGATTTTTTTGAGATTTTCATAAGGAAAAAGAAGAAAACTTCTTAAGAATTCAGGAAAAACTGAATGATTTGATATTTCCTCTTACGTTTGGAGGTGTTAATTACTAATTTGTGATTTGGGGAAGACAACTATGAGTTGGCTGAATCTGCAGTATTTTTAACACACCTAAAAATGTTCCAGCAGAATAGCCTTGATGAAAACCAAACCTTTCCTACAGTTTCCAGTGAGATGTTTTCTAAGCTGTGTTATTTCATTTGAAAGTCAGCCAAAACTGGTTTTAAAATATATGTGAGAAGAAAGCTCAAAATCTTAATTTTCAATGGGAATCATAAATTTATTAAAACTAAAGAATTAGAGAAATAAAGAGGGCAACAGATTCAGAGAAAATATGAATATAAGAAGATAAGACTGGGTTTATGAATATGTCTTTCTAACAGAACAAACATATAGATGAGATCATTAAATGGTAGCAAAATCAAGTAGTAGTACAGAAATCTCTCTTCACAGAGGTCACCCAGCTTTGCTCTAAAGGTTAGAGACTCGGGTTCTGCCCATTCATCCCACTGAATTGCTGTGTGACTTTGCATATGTTCTTTAGCCTCTCTGAGTCTCAAAACCCTACAAAAATAAAAGTAATTGACCATGGGGCTCTCAGAGGTCCTTCCAGTCCTAATTGTGGTTTCCAACCTGTCTGATAAAGCAGAACGTTCAAAAGACACTTCCTCAAAATCAGAAGATTGCCATGAATCAGAGCCAAACCTTTGGGCTCATTAGATTGTTGCCCCCAATATCTGTTGCTGCAAAAGACTGATGATTTAAAGTGAAGTTAGTCAAGGACTTCTTGGTTGAGCTACCAAGTGATTTCCTGGTACAGACCAGGCATAAAATTCATGTAGGTTATAACTGAATTATTATTTCTACAAGGAAACATGAAACAAACAAAACTAGTTTGCCGAGAATAACTATAATCTACTGTCCTGACATTCCTCACAAAGCAGTCTTCTCATAAGCTCAACAACTTCAAAACCTGTACATTGAATGAAATGGAACTAAAGATGCAGGATGGCTTTGCATAGCTAGTCCCAAGCAGGTTCTTGTTCAGGCAGTTAGCATCCAATGCCCGATAGGGGAATAGGTTCTTTTATTGTTACCATTTAGGCATTCAAGATAGGACAAAGGGAAGGGGGAAACTGGTAGATTCGGAATTAGAGAGCCATTTTTTATTATATTAATTTGCGATGTTAATTTTATTCTTAATACTTTATAATTTATTGTACTGAGGCATAATTGACATACATTATATTCATTCCGGGTACACAACGTAATGATTCTATCTTTGTGTCTTTTGTGAAACATCACCACAAGTCTAATTAATCTCTGATGCCATATATAGTTACAGAATTTAGAAAATCATTGTAGATACTATAGGATAGAAAATGGGTATTTTGGCCTTAGTCAGTGGATAGAGCATCAGCCCGCAGACTGAAGGGTCCCAGGTTTGATTCAGGTCAAGGGCACATACCTTGGTTTGCAGGCTCCCCAGCCCTGCATACAGGAGGCAACCAATCGGTATGTCTCTTTCACATTGATATTTCTCTGTGTTTCTCCATCTCCCAGTTTCTTAAAAAAAAAAAAATCAGTGGAAAAATATCAGGTGAAGATTAACAAAACAGAAAAAGAAAATGGGTATTTTATTACCTAAGAGAATGTGTCTCAACTGTGAGTTGAAGGAGAAGCTCTAAAGAATCTGTCATTTTTGAGGAGTGAGTGATGGTTGCTTCATTTTTTTTTAATGTAGAAGAATGTATACAGTGGAGAATTTGAGCCCCACAGAGCATGCATTTACTGGGCACTTGCAGCAGTGAGTGGAGAATAGGCCTGCATCCCTGAGCACTGCTAGCTGCCACGATGGGTTGGACCATTCATCTGGAATTGCTCTAATCCTTAGTCATACTTTAACTTATGCCCCTAATAAACAAGATGCACAACAACAGTGGTGTGCAAATAAAAGCCGCCTTGACATGACCATTCTTGTTCTCGTCACCCAGGTCTTAGATTTCCAAGTTTGCAGCGTCCTTATCAGGCACAAACAGATGTGTCTGTTTCAGTAGAAAATGTAGTCCTGGTTCTCTCTGGTTTCATTTTATACAATATGCATCCATTTTGAAATGATTTGGCCCCACTTTTGTTCTCAAAAGCCTCTAGCTGATCATTTGAACTAAAGTAATTCCTTTTAGTAGTAAGAATCAGGCAGTTTCTATAGAATTTGTCAAGGGAAAGACAACACCTCGTTTCAGTTCATTAAAAAGCACCTGCCCTAACTGGTTTGGCTTTATGGATTGAGCATCGGCCTGTGGACTGAAGGGTCCCAAGTTTGATTCCAGTCAAGGCCATGTACGTTGGTTTCGGGCACATCCCTAGTAGGAGCGTGCAGGAGGCAGCTGATCGATGTTTCTCTCTCATCAATGTATCTAACACTCTATCCTTCTGCCTTTCTCTCTGTAAAATCAATAAAACATATTAAAAATAATAATAAAAATGAAAAGCACCTAAAACTATAATAGCCTACATGTATAGACTTCACAATGATCAGATTGCCTTCCCATTTTTCACTTGATCCTAACCTAATCCTTTCTACTTCCTCCAGCCCAAGGTCCACAGTTGCCATGTGCTCTTCCTCCCTACCCAAAGTCCTGCAGCGAGGACATCCTCCTCACTCGAGTCTCTACCCTGGGTCAAAGCTTCTCTTCTCTCCTGTTTCTGCCAGAGTGAGAGAATGAAGAGAATCATATAGACCTGAAGTCAGGTCCTCCTGGTCCCATCCAGCAATTCTAACGCTCCTTCCTGCGATCCCATAGCACCTCTTTAAACCCCCAGGTTCTTCCTCCAAGCCCTACATATCAATGGAAGACTAACCATGGCCATTTATCAATGAAATACCCTCAGTTAATGCTTCATATAAATCAGTTCTAATGCAAAACAGTTCCTAAGATAATAGCATCCCCATTTGACAAGGAAGGACCTTGAGGCTAAAGTTACATGGCCTGTATGTGATAAACTGGGGATTGACTCAGATCTGTCTGCCTCTAAAGCCCACAGTTTTGTCTCTTTCAAGCTTAGGATCCTTCGTATACCCTTAAAACATTAGATCAACCCAGCTGTTCTTAACTTTTTCCCATTTCCTTTCTTTTGCTTCATCTTGAACCTGACTCCAACCATTGTCACCTTCTCGAAGCTTCTTCATTTGCTTCTCTTCTCTGGGCATCTTTCTTCCCAACTTCCAACCTGACCAGCTCCTGTTTTCTTTAGCTGCAAATCAGACACCCTTTCCCTTGGCCCACTTCATCCTTCTGGTTACTGTCCAAATTTCCTCCTTCCTTTCTGAATCAAAAGTGTCCAATATATGGCTGACACCTGCTTCCTCTACTTCCTCCACCCCTTTCCTCACCGAGCTCCTGCAGTGGCCTTTAGGTCAGCACTGTCCTCTCAAAGCTTCTTAGTAAATGCTCTGAGCCCTCAGCTAGTGCCCCAGGGAAGGGACAAATTCCAGTCTGGCCCACTTATGTCCTAACAGGAGCAGAGATTTATCCAAGAACAAGAACTTTGAATGGTTCTATTGGAAGTCCACCTTCACTTGTTCCCTGCTGCCTTTCAGTTCACTGTGTCCTTCACCAAGTTCCATGGGCATTTTCATCTCTATCTTTAATCCTTTGTTTTTTGTTGTTAATTGTCATTCGAGGATACTTTTTCCTTTGATTTCTTTTTTTTTTTAGAGAGAGAGAGAGTGGAAAGGAGGGTAGGAGAAACATCCATGAGAGAGAGATACATAAATTAGTTGCCTCTCACACATGTGACTGGGGCTATGAATGGATCCTGCAACCCCAGTACATGCCCTTGACCAGGAATTGAACCCGAAATTCTTTTGGTGTGTGAGCCAGTGCTCTGACCACTGATCCACACCAGCCAGGATGTCCTTTGGGTTTTTGACTCATTGACTTAATAGACTCATCCACCTGTTGTTGTGCACTCACCCTCTGTGATCATAGTGCCCACCTCCCTGTTTCTAACCTTGACCTTTACTCTGCATGGCAGCCCTCTGAATGCCTGTGTCATATAAGATTCTACTCGTCTAAAACTGAACTTGTCATCACCTTCAGACTGTCTCCCACTTGCACCTGCACAATTTCTACCTGTAGCAAAACCATTCATCTAGATGCCAAATTAGAAATCTTGAGGGTTCTCCCTTATATTTCTATCCTTCTTACCCATTTCTCCATTCAGCGAGTACTTGTTGACAGCCTCTGTGCCAGACTTTAAGAGCTGACAGTGCAGGCGTAGAGGCCACCCTGGTGTTTCAAAAGGGTGATAGTTCTTCCCTCATAACGTCCTTTGGTTATTCGTTTTCTAATAGCTCTTCCGCCTCATTACACACTGCATGCCCTGGCTGAAATTCATGCACTTCTCATCTGAGAGTCCAACCTTTGCTTTTTCTTCTCACATCCTCTGGACACATAGGGTGTTCTGGAAATTACTTGAACATCAGTAACCATGTTTTAAAAAGTATACATAGCCTAAAATTTACCATCTTAACCAGTCTTAAGTGTTACAGTTCAGAATGGTTGCACAACACTGTGAATACACTTACCAATCTCCAGAACTTTTCCATTTTGCACAACTAAAACGCAACACTCATTAAATAATAACACCTCGTTCTTTCTCCGTATTCCCTGGCAACCACACTTCTACTTTCTGACTCTATGAATTTGACTATTCTGAGTGCCACATATGAGTGGAATCACACAGTCCTCATCGTTTTGTGACTGGGTTATTTCACTAAGCATAATGTCCTCCAGGCTCATCCATAATTTCCTTTCTTTTTGAGGTTGAATAATAATACATGGATGTACAGTCCCCGGCCATTTAACATTGGTATGCCTTCTGAGAAATGTTTCATAAGGTGATTCCGTGGTCATTTGCACATCATAGACTGCACTTACTCAAATCTATATGGTCTCTAAGGCACTACTGTAATTGTATATGCTATGCTTTTATACCACAGGCCACACAGTAAGTTTGTTTACACCAGCATCACCACAAACATGTAAGTAGTACATTTCACTACAGTGTTACAACAACTGAGGTCACTAGGCCATAGAAATTTTTAGCTCCTTTATAATCTCGTGGGATCATCTTATATGCAGTCCATCACTAATCAAGACATTGTTGTGCAGTATATGACCATATACACCACATTTTGTTTATCCATTCATTCATTGATGGACACGAGTTGCTTCCCCCTTTTTTTTTTTCACCTTTTTTTTTTAATAATTTTTTTTTATTTTTTAATTAATTTTTATTAATTTTTTATACATATCTCCCCATTGCCCCCCCTCCCTCCCAGGCGTACCCCGACCCCCCAGTGTCTGTGATCATTGGTTATGTTTATAAGCATGCATACAAGTCCTTTGATTGATCACTTATTTACCTCACCTAACTTTAATCTTTCTGCTATAATTTCACAGTCTGTTTGATGCTTTATGATTTTTGTCCTCCTGAGAATTATCAGTCTACTCCCTTTCTGTGCTCCTGATTCTATTATATTCACCAGTTTATTCTGTTGATCAGATTTTTAATTCACTTAATTTTTAGATTCACTTGTTGACAGATGTGTATTTGTTGTTCATAATTTTTTGTCTTTTACCTTTTTCTTCTTCCTCTTCTAAAAGGGTACCTTTCAGCATTTCATATAATACTGGTTTGGAGTTGATGAACTCCTTTAGCTTTTTCTTCTCTGTGAAGGTCTTTATCTGCCCTTCAATCCTGAATGATAGTTTTGCTGGATAGATTATTCTTGGTTGTAGGTTCTTGTTGTTCATCACGTTGAATATTTCTTGCCACTCCCGTCTGGCCTGCATCGTTTCTGTTGAGAAATCAGCTGACAGTCGTATGGGTGCTCCCTTGTAGGTAATAAACTGTTTTTCTCTTGCTGCTTTTAATATTCTCTCTTTCTCTTTTGCTCTTGGCATTTTAATTATGATGTGTCTTGGTGTAGTCCTCTTTGGGTTCCTTTTCTTTGGGGTTCTGTGTGCTTCCTCGACTTGTAAGTCTATTTCTTTTACCAGATGTGGGAAGTTTTCAGTCATTATTTCTTTAAACAGGTTTTCAGTATCTTGCTCTCTCTCTTCTTCTGGCACCCCCACAATTCTGATGTTGGTACGCTTGAAGCTGTCCCAGAGGCTCCTTACATTATGTTCACATTTTTGGATTCTTTTCTCTTCTTGCTTTTCCAGTTGAATGTTTTCTGCTTCTTTATATTTCAAATTTTTGACTTGATCCTTGCCTTTCTCTAGTCTGCTGTTAGTACTCTGCATAATAGTTTTCATTTCAGTCAGTGTCTTTATCATCTTCTCTTGGGTCTCACTAAATTTATCCATCTTTTCTAGCATATTCTTGCAAAACCTTATAAGCGTGGTTTTGAACTCTATATCCAGTCGTTTTTTTTCCTCCATTTCTTTTGCTTGTAATCCCTTCCCTTGTCTCGGCATTTTCACTGTGCCGGGGAAACTTCTGTGCTGGATTCAGCCGAAGAAGCCTCTGCTGAGCTTGGGAGGGTGGAGTCTCAGGGCTTAAGGGACCGCCTTGCCTTCCAGTCGGCCCCGCCCTCCACGGCCCCCGAGTCTCACGTGACTGGGTAATGGCTGGAGCGGTCCTTGTGCGCTCGCGCACCCGCAGCGCCTCTAACCGCCGCCTTTCCGGCTCCCCTGCGAACCAGGACCACACGAGTCTAGGTCCCCAGGGTTTCGCCCGAAACAGGGGCCCAGTGGACTCAGAAGTGGCGCAGTTGGGAGGGTCTGTCTCCCGCCCACTCGCGAAAGCCAGCGGCACAATCAGCAATCCGTCCTCCGCGTGGTGCCGTGCGCAACCAGACCTCCGATCCTTTGCAACTCCCCTAAATTTCCATGCACTTCTCCCTTTTCACAGTCCAAGCTCCCCCGTATGAGTCTCGGCTGGATCTGGGGTTCAGTGTCGTAAGATAAGGGGTTCAATGGCATTGGGAGTCTCCGTTTCCCTCCCGCCAGAGAAAGCCAGCTAGGCACTCCGGCACCCGCTCTCTCAGCGCGCGTCTCCGTACCTCAGCCTTTTGCAGCTCCTCTGGGTCTCCGTGAGCCCCTCTCTTTCCCTCCAGCTGCAGAACTTCCACTCAGCCAGCCTTCGTGTGGCTCTGGATGATGTCCGTTCTGTCTTTCAGCTGCAGTTTCGAAATTGTTGTGCGAGGCAGCAGTATAGGTGTTTACCTATGCCGCCATCTTGGATTCTCTGCCTGCTTCCCCCTTTTGACGACTGTGAAGAATGCTTCCTGAACATGGATGTACAGATATCTCTTTGAGACTCTGCTTTTCCTTCTTTGTGGTATATGCCTAGGAACAGAATTAGCAGATCATATGGTAATTCTTTTTTAATTTTTGGGAAACCACCATACTGTTTTCTTTTTTTCTTCTTAATTTATACAATTTAATTGGCCAACATCTCTTAAAACAGAAGTCCATTGGGGAGATACTGATTAAAATATGTCTTTGACAATGAAAACAGAGAACCAGTGGGCAGGGGTCTCCAGATTGCCTCTGCCTCTAAAGCTCTAGGATGCCCTACCCTCTACCATACTGTTTTCTACAACAGCTGCAATATGTTACATTCCCAATAGTGCACCAGGTTTTTAATTTCTCCACATCCCCACCAGCCATTGCTATTTTCTGGAGGGTTTTTTCTAGTAACCATCCTAATGGATATGAGGTACTATCTCATTGTGATTTTGATTTGTATTTCCCTTTATATACATGATCTTGAGTTTTTTTCACATGTTTGTTGGCCATTTGTATATCATCTTTGCAGAAATACCTATTCAAGTCCTTTGCCAATTTTTTTTATTGGGTCCTTTGTTGGTATTGAGTTGTAGTAGTTTTTTTATATATTCTGGATGCTAATCAATTGTCAGATATATGGTCAGCATATATTTTCTCCCATTCAGTAGGTTGCAGGTGACTCTGTTTCTAAGTGAAGTTTTAATATTAGTCATAATGTCTTTGAACTTCAAAATGACCACATTAAACGGCTTTTCTCTAAAAATTATTTCAAGAACATAACTTTTCTTTTTTTTTTCATCCAATTTTTCTCAGTGCACAAATTACATGTTAAAGTAAATTTTAGATAAATTCTATAAAACTGAGAATAAAGTAACAGAGAGCCAATTATTTGGCATATTTCAACTGAGGATTAGGAATGTGCTTTTGACCTGGCCTATCCAAAGAATATAGCCTTTAAACTTATTAAGTTTGATCAAATTTTAGGGAATAAAGTCTGTAAAGTACTTAGGAATGAGGACTTATTTTCCAAGTTTGAAAATGTTCTGAATATAGAAAAAAAATCTTATACAGGAAGTTGACTAATATGTTCAGCTTTTCCCAAGTTAGTACATGTGTTCCTGAGCATTAACACAGTGTGAGGGGCTAGAGTTCAGAAAACAGAGAGCTTTATTGAGCCAGTAATTTTTTTTCCAATATCCTGCCAGTTTCCAAAAAGGATTAGCAAGGGCATTATGATGAGTCACTCATACATTCCTGACACTGGGGAATGTTGCAGCCATGTAGTTAGGGGAGATAACCATATACACAGATTGAGGGTGGATTTGCTCTAAGTTTCCTGGCTGCCTTAACAAAAAGAGAAATAAAGGTTATGTAGTTCTTATGTATGATACAAGGAAGCATACCGGTTTATCAGCAGAGACCACATTCTTCCTGGCACTGAATTTTATGAGGAATATCTCACCCAGATCTTTATAAACATGGCAAGGATACATACAGTGAACTGCATTTTACAACAGGTATGTAAACATTCTTCATTCTCATCTTGGTTCCTCCTATCTCCCTTTGATTAAAAAAAAAAACACAAGGGTGTGGTATAAATTGTGATTCTACAAAGACATTTGTCATAAAAGGAATATGGTTTAACTTTTGATCTTATGGACAAGGATTATCTGTGGTCTAGACTGGCCTTAACCTCGTCTCTGAGTATTAGTGCTTCCAAAGCCTGTATCATCATACCTCTGTGAATCTGGGCCTTTAAAAGATCAAACATCAAATTCCCATGGGGAAAGCTAGCCCCTTAGTTTACATTTCATACCTAAATAACTTGATGTTGCTTACTTTTTAGGGACGTAAGATGAACTCCTGCTCTGGCAAGAAAGATAGATGTTTTCTAATGATGGAACAAGTTTTTTGTTGTTGTTTTGTTTTGTTTGGGGAGGGTTTATTTTTGTTTGTTTTTTTGTTTTGTTTTATTTTGTTTTTTGGATGGGACAAGTTTATAGCCAGGATCTAAGATTTTTGTCTTAAAGTTACTGTTCTTGGTCCTTTTAAAATTTAAAAATAAAGCAACTCTGGGAGAAAAGTAACATTCAAGAACATATAAATGTAAAGACTGACCCTTATGAAGCTGTATTCCCACCCAAATTTACTGAGAATGGAATTTTAGTAGAATCATAATCCTTTCTAAATTAAAATCATTAGCAGCTATGTCAGTGAGCAGATGTATAAAAGAGGGAAAGTTAGAAGTTGGGACAGACATGTAAGGGACCCATGTGTTACTTTAGCTGGGTATGTTCAGTATATTGTTTATATGCTTTTTATAGTAAAAGTAGTATTATGTTTAAGAAATATTGGGAAAGCTGGTCTATGTTTTTTAATAAGGTGACATGAAACACTATTTCAGTCATTAAAGGGGAAAAAGCTCAGATTCTCATAAACCTACTGATTGGAAAAATAAGTTGTAATTAAGTTCTTAAGTTCAGGTGGTGCATCAAGTTCAGAAATTCCACATGGACTGTTTTTGGCCCTTCACAGGTGACCTTTGCAGGGCTCCTGTCCAGGAGAGAGTCATTTAGCTCCCCTGTGAGTCTAACCAGCTGCCCACATGTCTGCATCTCTACATTCCTACATAGTAACTGTCTACCAGTTAAAACTTTGGTTTATTTCTAAAAGTATGACCCTAAAAGAAAGCCAATGACGAATGCCTGAAAAAAAGTTGCTTTTCACTTACTGTTGACTGTGCTTTATGGGAGAAAGTATAGGTGATGTCAGCATTTGGAGACTGGTAAGGGTCTGAAGATTTATGGGTGTCAGCAGTTGTTTGATTGAATGAGAGGTTCTTGGGCATGCATGCTGTTTTACGCATGTATGTTTCCCACGTGACCAGCGACAACAGCAGGACATTCCCTACGAGTTGTTTGAGCTCATCTCCCCAGATGGGCCAGCCTAAACCCCCATCTCCCAACCAATGAACAATGGCCGGTCTTACCATTTGGCTGATTAAAGGGACCATGTGTTGCTTTGGAACTGAACCTGGGGTGTGAACACAGGAACTCACTAACATGAGGCAGGGTCAGGCCCAGATTTCCCCCCAGGCAAAATCTAAATATATCAGGTCTGGTCACACAAAGTCAGTGGCAGCAGCAAAGTCAGAGTGGGTTCTTGTTTTCTTCTGCTTTTTGTGATCAGATCCAGGGCTACCAAAACTCCCAAGAAGACCTTGGGTTTCAGGGTCGAACGTGGTTTGGACTCATCTCACCAGCCAGGTGGGAAAAAGGTCCCCCCTCCCTGTGTGGTGTCATAGGAAGGAGCAAGTGAAACAGGACAGGGTTAAGGCTTCACTGATGTTCTGCTTCCAAAATATATTTGCAGAAAGGTTAAGCTGTATTTGTCTGTGCTCCAGCTTCACATATTGTGAAAAGCAGCAGAACTAATACCTCCATTTGACACTATGGTGGTGGGGTGTGATGGTATCACAATGAATTGTTGTTACGTGAGTTTTTTGAATTTGTCATTGAAAGGGTAGTAGATTTTGTTACAAGGCAGCATAACTGAACTCTTATGGTTTCATGTACAATGATACCTGGACATGATTAGGCTCTAGCTAAGAACATGAGAGAACATGAAAACTAATCCTGAAGAAAAGGAGATTCTGGGAAGTTGAAAGAACATGACAGAGGCCTCATAGATGCTCAGACACCATACGTGGGACTGACGTGTCACCTCAGTGATGGCTGCCTGTGGGATAACGAGGCCAGTGTTTAAGAATGTGTTCTAACCCTCATGATTTTATCTCCATTTCATGATACCCATTAGAGACGATCTAAAACATCCTCCGGGATTCAGAAATAACAATTCTGATAACTGGACGTTGATCCACTTCATCTTAATTAAAAGGTTTTATTTTTAGAGCAACATTAAGTTTACAGGAAAAAGTAAGTAGACAGTACAGAGAGTTCCCATGTATCTCCTCTCCCCACACCCACACCATTTTCCCCATTATTATTTAACATCTTGTGTTAATGGGTACATTTGGTACAATTGATGAACCAATATTGATACATTAATATGAACTAGAGTCCATGGTTGGCAGGAGGGTTCACTCTTTGTATAGTTCGGTGAGCTTTGACAAATGCATAATATCCCCCATTATTAGTGTCCCCCAGACTAGTCTCACTGCCCTAAAAATCCCATGAGCCACCTGTTCATCCCTCACCCACTTTCACCCTGGACCCTTAGCAATCACTGATCTTTTGACTGTTTCTGTAGTTTTGCCTATCCATTCACGTGTAAGTAACTACTCAGCTATTTCTAAGGAAGCATCATTCGTTCATTTATTTATAAAGTGAGCCCTCAATAAGGACTGTGTAACGGGCAGTGTTCTGTGCATTGGGCATATAGCCAAAGACCAGATTTAAAATCCCAGCTTTCAGGAAGAAAGCCTACCACTAGTACCTCAGGCCTCCGGGCTAGGGAGTACATAGGAGGGAAATGCCCCGTAAGAGCACAGGGTGAGAGGACATAGTTGAAGGAAGTAATTGGAGAATGGAGCCTCCTACCAGTTAGCCCCATGGTTGCAGGTCTGACCTCAGCCTCCTGCCTCTTCCTGGAACTCTGTCTGCCAGCCTCCTCCAGCTGCCATCTGTTTTCTCTCCTAAGATCAGCCAGGGCACAGTGCCATTTCCCAACGCCTCTCTCTGAAATAAGTCCAAGCACCTTTTAGACTTAAGTTCTTAGTATTAGTTATCTATAGTCCTGCTGGTGCTCATGAAATAGAATGGATAGAAAGTCTACAAAGTTATAAGAAATAGGTGCTTGTGATCATCATCCAAGGACTAACTAAACAAGGTCTTCTCCTTCGGAAGTGGATGACCCAAGATTCTCAGTCACACACCCTCCAGATCCCCTCTTCTCAGGCAGGCAGGAAGCAAATCAATCAACCACAAATACCTGTTGTTGCCATAAGTTCCATTGTTCTCCCTACTGCCTTCTCCCTAGCCCTAGGACAAGAATGATAAACAAACTAGGCATGCGGCCCACCAGCGGGAGTTTGACATGCTTGCTCTAGTCTAGAAGCATAAGAGGTCTCAGTGAGGGAGGATGGGTCTAGAAGAGGGCAGAAGACTGAAAGAAGTCCATTTCCTCCTCTCCTCCCTGCCATCTCTTTTTTGTTTTACCCAAGAAGCATGCTTACAGAGTAGCTACTCCTTGGAACCTGCTCTGAGCACATTCTTAGAACAGGCTGCTGAGAGCCAACTGAGTGCATTGCTTCCCAACCATACTCAGTGGCATCACGCTGGTAGCCTGAAAGTGGCTGTGGTGGGAGTATTTACACCAGTGAAATTAGTCAGTGCTACAAATCAGAGTTTTACTTTCTTTCTCCCCCAGGGAGCTACTATACCCACAGCACTGGGCAGATCCTTATTCAAATTCCACCATAGGAATTAAATCCAGAATACACCATGTTGATTCATGTTCTGATTCTACTCTCCATGGTTGGGGAGAAGAATGGCAACCAAAGTGAACCGGATATTCCATTCAGTGAGTTTTGCATCGAGCTGTACAGAACGTGCTCATTCTTCTTGTCCCTTGAAAGAAGGACTGAGGCATGTTATTGGTAGCTTAGTTCATATTGTCTCTGTTGAAACGACTTAAGACTTGCTGGTACAAGGCCGGATCACAATTAGCATTTCTTTTCGGCTGCAGCCAGTTTGCTTGTCCACTTGTAGCTAACAAGGTCCCACCCTGATGACTGGCCGCTTGTGCTCCCTGCAGGACTGCACATGCCAGAGCCAAAGCTGACGCTGCGGACCAGGCCGCACTGGCCGCCCGCCAGGAGTGCGAAATCGCGAGAGCAGTGGCCAGGGAGCTGTCGCCTGACTTCTACCAACCAGGTAAGACCGCGTTGTCCTGTGGCGGGAAAGGTAAGAGCATCGCCTCTGATTTTTTTTTTTATTCTTTCCCATTTAACTGAAAGGTCTGTGCTTCATGAACCCCAGGAATACTAGAAAACAAATGGGAGCAGAGTTAGAAACATCTGAAGCCTGAGGTTTCAGATGCACTAGCACTAGAGGTTCAGGTATTTGCCAGTGTGACTCCCCTCCTGTCTCCCCACTCCCAGCAACAACCTTTGAGCTAATAGCAGTGCGGGAGATGGGAATCCAAAAGAAGCATCTGATTCTAACAAAGTGCTATTTAGTGGCCATTGCAGATGTAACAAATAACCCCAAACTGGCAGTAAGAGGAGAGCCCATACATACTGATGTGTGTGTGTGTGTGTGTTATTGTCTAAAGTTTTACATATGTCTCCTCAGCCATTCCCACTTTGGGCAAGCCCCCACTGCCCCAGTGTCTGTGTCTATTGGTTATGCTAATATGCTAATATACCTGAACTGAGGCTCCCAGGACTGTGGTTAAGAGATATAGAAACATCCCGCTTAAAGACTGGTGACTCTGCACAGATTGAAGTGATAATGTATGTCATGATGGATGCAGAGAAAGTGACAACCTCAGAAAAGTCAGTCCTGATTATCTTTCAAGTGTTATAAAATAGCAATAAGCAAATGTTTGCAGTAGGTTTAAATATTGAAGTTACTTCCTAGTGGTTTCCAACTAGACTGCCTCCATCCCTTTCTACACTATACTGGTGTTAATAAAATGGCAAGATCCATTTTTATGTGTTTTTCCATTGTCTTATCAACAACATCTTTCTGGGGATTGATTGAGAGTTCAATAGATTTCTAAGTGAGGAAGAACCAAAATGTCCTAAATATCAAAATATGTATTTTCTTGGTAAAGAATTTTCCACATTGGTTTCTGTTAAATCAAGCTGGATAACTTGCACCCTGCACAGCATGTGTATTCCATTGAAGGTGAGAGAATATTGGAATCCCTGGGACATCACTGTGACTGAATGAACAAGGTAAATCAGAGTGAACAGAAGAGCAAAATCCACATAAAATCTAGAAAGTTTGACTGTAATAAAGGACGGAGAAAAGGGAAAGTAACAGGATGCTTTTGTTTTTTCCTGAAAAGAATGAAGACAGTAAGGGCAGGTTCAGAAGACTGCTTTATGAGAGAGGCCAGGGTGAGTCCCAGTCGGGTTGGTTGAGTGATGGACTTGTCACAGAGTAGCTTCTGTAACAGCTCAGGGGAGGCAGTAAGGATCGTGTGTGTTCTCCTTCGCGTGCGTTATTTTCAACCTGTGGCTGAGATTGAAATCATTTAACATGTATGTATATATGTTTTGTCCAGAAAGGGAAACTTTCCAATTTTTATGGTGACCTCAGGTGGGAAGAAACTGTTGGCTGGTGTGAAATCAACTCCCTTTCCTGGTACCTAAGTACATTAGCGAATGGCCTGTTGTAAGGTGAGAGCTGAGAACGGCTGGCTTCTCTCTCAGTGCTCACACTGTCAGGAGGCCACACTGCCTCAGGAATCAGCACTGAGGGAGTGGCTTTGAAAGCAAACAAACTCCCTATTGTCTGCAGATGGCAGTTTCTGGATTCTGTTAGGGAAAGGGTTCCCTATAGATTACTATTAGGTGTGTTACCAAAAGGTAAATGATACAGAAGATCATCTCAGTTTCTCAGACTAAACGGTTTTAAAAGCCTTTTATGGTTGTAAAAGCTTTGGGGAGGGGGGCAGGGAGATGAGTGGGTAGGGAATATTGTGGGAAAATGTAATTGCACCCTTTCTGAGTGAAACGGCTTCATGGGAGCTAGTTGTTGGTCAGTAATGAATATATCCCCAGAGCAGGGGATGACAACAAGGGCTCTGTTTGAGAAAGGTCCAGGGGTGGGGAAGGCTGCAGTCCCCTTTACCACAGCCAGCACTTCCTTTGGCAACTGTCTAGAACAGTGGTTCTCAACCTTTCTAATGCCGTGACCCCGCAATACAGTTCCTCATGTTGCGGTGACCCCAAACCAAAAAATAATTTTGGTAGCTACTTCAAAACTATAATTTTGCTACAGTTATGATTCGAAATGTAAATACCTGATATGCATTATGTATTTTCCGATGGCTTTAGGCGACCCCTGTGTTTTGGTCATTCGACCCCCACTGGGGTCGCGACCCACAGGTTGAGAACCGCTGGTCTAGAAAGTCTTTTCTGTACTGAGTGAGATTGAGCTTCTGCAGGGAGCTTGCTTAACTCAGTAACTCACGCTTTCCCCCTCCACGTTACAGGGTGAGCAAGTCAGGCACCTCTTAAAAGGTTTAAGTATTTTTTCTAAGTCAGGCTGCTCATTCAATTTAGGTATCTCACCTATAAATGTTGGAAGTACACGTGTCCTGTGGAGAAGCTGTTAACCCTGGGTAAGGATGTCCATCAGGGCTGATGTTCTGATCACTTTCATAGTAAGTTACCTACCTCAGGACCTGGCGATATTTTCATGTATTTACACTCTTTGTTAAATCTTATACTTTTAATTCAAAACTGGATGATTCTGTAGTTCAGTTAAAACTAAGTGGAGAGGGTTAAATTCTAGTAAATAAAGCATACAGAGGGCTATGAATGTGTGTAGGTGACTGCAAACATGAATGGTAGAGTGAATCATCCCCCAAGAATTTAGAAAAAGGTTGCCTTCTGAGAGTTGAATTATAAAATGAGCCCAGGTTACTACACAGAGATATATAAAGGGCTCAGAAGTGATCACCTGGGTTTCAGAGTTGCAAGATGTCCTTGTCACCTGATTGAGTGTATTAAAATAGTTAAAGACATAATTGGTCACCCAAAGAGTACAGGGAAAAAGAGTCACAGAGAAAAATGTTGGCAGCACCCACGTAAATACTGTCCAAAGGAGAGAGGAGCCTTGGCCAAAACGTAAGCTCAAGTCTCACGGTTGCATTGGAAGGACATTGCTATAATGGGGAAGGATGCAGGCACTGCCACCAACACTGTGTGGCTTTATTGGCAAGATGACCCCACTGAGGAATTGGCTGCCTCAGGCTAGCTGAGCCTCAGACCTTCAGAATTTTCACTCACCTCATGCTCTGTGTCCTAATTCGTGTTCACTAGCAACCTTCTCATGTTGATTGAGCTTCTGGTGGAGGTCAACCACAAGGAAAGCATGTGCTGGTGGTATCAGGAAAAGTCCCCTGGCCTATGTGACATTGGCGGTTCTAAAATAATGAGCTGGACTTCTGCTGTCCTGCATCAGTCTTGTGAGCTTTGGTGGCAATGTGAGTCTGCCCCAAGGACCCGCTCTGCTTCAAGTGAAATCAGGTAGCTGAGCCAGGAAAGGTAAAATGAGAGGCCTCAGGTGGTCACTCAGGAAGGGGGAGTAGGACATGGTGAGATCAAGAAACTATATACATATGGTTGGTTGTCCCACTGTTACAATTTCCTTTTAGTCAAGATACTTCATTTTTAATATTAAGTGATTTAAGTAGGGTGTAAAATTTTTATGTTTATCAAAGCGACAGGGCATGGATTTAAAAAGACCAAGAAACACTGCCCTGGAATGTAGCAGATGTCTTACAGGGAGCCCCTCTTTGGAGATAGCAAGCCCGGTGCAGGTATAGGGAGAGGAAGGAGATGGCCTCCTCCCCACTTCTTCCCAAGGCCGAGAAGTAAGTGGGGAAAAATAAGTAGGTAGTGAGGAGGACACTTCTTCCCTAGGATGAGAGCTGGGTAGGATAAGGAAGGCGGGTGCTAGGGAGCATTCTCCTCAAGGATAAGAGGCAGGTAGAGAAAGGAAAGGGAGGTGGGTGCTGCGGAGCCTTCTCCTACCTTGTCATGATGCTGGCGTTGTCAGAGAGAAGAGGGCTGTTCCCAGAACATGAGTTCACCTCTCCTGAGCCCATGCAAGGGGAATGACAGAACTCTGCTGTGTCTTCCTCTTTTTGCAAGCTCACTGATTCCATCATAAGGTTTTCACACACATGATATAATCTAATCCTACTTACCTCCCTGTGGCCACACCTCCAAACTATGAATTTGGGAAGCACACATACCGCCCATAGTAGCATGTATTTGCACACACTAATAAATTTATCATTTTAAGTAAAAACTGAGGTGTTTTGCATAGGTTACTGTGGGCTGAAGTTCACATTTCTGTTATGAATTAGAACTCTTTAGAGAGGAGGAATCCAAGATGGCAACAGAGGAGGTGAATGTTACACTCACCTCCTCGCTGGACCAAACTGTAATTACAACTAAAATATAGAGCAAGCAACCTCAATAACCATCTGAAGACTAGCTGAAGAGAAGTCTTACAACCAAAGATTTACAGAAGGAGCCACACTGAGACTGGTAAAAAGGGTAGAGGCAGGAAAAGGGCTGACCTCCCTCCCACAGGCAGCCCCTGAAGTTCGGAAGGGATTCCTTCTGAGAAGTGTGGGGTCTCAACTCCACACTGGGCTCTTCAGCCCAGAGCCAGGAAGAAGCACCCTCATAACATCCGGCTGAGAAAATCAGCAGGGAGTCTGTCTACCAGGGAATGTGCTAGAGACACAGGTGTCCTCCTGCAGTGCCAATGCACAAAATCTCATTTGCAGTCACTCACTCTGGGCTCTGGCAAAGGGAAGGTAGAGCAGACTAGAGGCAAATGAGGAGAGTCTGGGTAGGTAGCTCTGGGGAGAGAACTGAAGGGACAGCCACCAGGATCCCTGTGTTGAGTCCCTCTTCCCCACAGCAGAAGCTGTCTTTCTTGGGTGAAGCATTCCCCTCCATACAGCATCAGCTGGCCTGCACCAGCATATAGAAGTCCAGGAAGACTCACATGCTCTCAGTAACTGAGGTGTGACTTTGGGGTGGAGGCCATTTCTCCCATTCTCCTGTGAACTTAACTGGCGCCTCCCCTAACTAGAGATCTACTGGACCTAGTCTCTGGGCTCCACCCTACTGAGGTACAGGCAGATTGAGGGACAGACTGAATTTCATGACACTGGGGCAGGAGCCACTTCTCCTATCTTCCTCTAAGCTTGATCAGCACCACCTCCTCAGGGGAGATCCACTAGCCCCATCCTCCCTGCAGCCTTGCTCTGCTGAGATCAGGCTCCTGGCAGAATCTGAGACAGACTTAGTTGTGTGGTGTACGAGGGGGGACATTTTTCTCACACATTCCTAACTGGTGCAGAGTCCTCCATTTACAAGGCCAAGTCTTAGTCTCTTTTGGAGTAATAAACCCTATTGCCTTACCCTGATGGTTCCTAACTCCCATCTCACCACAAAGGCCTGCTGGCACCCGGCAGATGACAGCTAGACTTGGTATACCCTGGGACTTTGCCGAGTGGCCTCAGACCCAGCAAGGACACACAGTTTCAAACTGTATCAACCTAGTGAACACCACTCACCTCTGTCTGGCAACTCACTGAGAACCTACCTCATGCAATTTGAATACTGCCAGAGTACAGCCAGCCTCCAAAGAGAACATACAAATGGCCAATAGACATGAAAAGGTATTTAACATCACTAATCACCAGTTAAAACCACAATATCACCTCACACCTGTCAGAATGGCTTTATCATCAATAAAACAAAAAACAAGTATTGGTGAGGATGTGGAAAAAAAGGAATCCTTATGCATTGTTGGCAGGAAAAGAAATGAATGCCGCCATTGTGTAAAGCAGTATGGAACTAACTCAAAAAATTCAAAAGAGAACAACCGCCTTATGACCCAGTGACTCCACTTCTGTAAATATATCCGCAGAAACCCAAAACACTAATTCAAAAGAACACTAGTATGTGCACTCCTGTATTCATTACAGCATTATTTACAAGAGCCAAGATTTGAAAGCAGCCCAAGTACCCATCCTTAGATGAGTGGATTAATAAAGCTGTGGTATATTTATTTACACAATGGAATATTACTTGGCCATAAAAAGGAAATCTTACCTTTTGCTGAAGAGAAGTCTGACAACCAAAGATTTATAAAAGAAACCATATTGAGACTGGTAAAAAGGATGGAGGCACAAAAAGGGCTGACCCCTCTCCCACAGGCAGCCCGAGATTCAGAAGGGATTCTCTCTGAGAAGCGTGGGGTCTCAACAGCATAGATGGACCTGGCGAATATTATGCTAAGAGAAATAAGCCAGTCAGGGAAAGACAAGCACCATATGATTTCACTTATATGTGAAATCTAATGAACAAAATAAATGACCAATGAAATAGGACATAATGATAAGAAGGGACTGGGTGAAAAAGGTGGAGAGATTAAGGGAGGAAAAAACAACTCAGACAGTAGTATGGTGATTACTAGAGGGAAAGGGGATAAGGGACGTTAGAAGAGAGCTAAGGGTGGATAAATAGTGATGAATGGAGACGTGACTTGGTGAACGCACAATACAATATACAAATGCTGCATTCTAGAACTGCACACCTGAAACCTATATAATGTTATTAACCCAATGGCACCCCAATAAATTCAATAAAAACTTAAATCTTTAGAAATAAAGCACATATTCATATATATTTTCCTATGCCTGTCATTAATATGTAAATTTTATGGTTAAGATAAGAGAAGCATTCTGGAATAAATGACTTCTCTCAACTCACTTGCCAAAATCTGAACCATTACATAGAAAATGGGAAATGGAATAATCTACGAGTTTGTGTAATGAATAATTCATGGTTTTTCTGGTTATTCTTACCACTTATTCAGTTTCACAGCTGTGTATTGAGTGTCAGGCATGTGCAAGGGACGGAACGCAGCCATCTTGTCAGAGACAGGATCGAAGTCATGTAGGAAAGTGGTTTTTCTTCCTACGTGGCAGATAAAAGTGATTTTCCTGCCAGCCCTGTCATCCTTTTAGAATTGTTCCACCTGGTTCTGCTTTGCTGAAAGGCAGTCTCCATAGAAGAGACCTCGTGTCCCTATGATGACTTCTGCTGATGCTGCAGAGCCTCTGCTTCCAAGCATTGCCCTTGCAGACATTTGTTTCGGGGGAATCTTCATGGTGCTGCTTCTGCCCATGGCCAGCCCCCAAAGCTCACCTATGAGAACCAGCTGGGTACCCTGCTGTTACCATCTGCCATAGCCATTCAGCGCCTTCCTGCTCACTGCAGCCAGTAACCTGAATGGCATTTTCTGAATGTTCTTGGTTCACATTGTGTGGCATGTCAGTGAGCATGTGACCTGATTCCCAACAGGAATCCTCCAGGGATAAACCCCTGAAGATTCATAGATCCTGTCAGTGAAAATGCCTTGTGCACTCGCACTCGCCATCCTTTTCCTCCCTGGCACTGTTCTGACAAGTCTTTCTCATGAACTGCTGTACCTCATCAGCTTCACGCTGGCCTGGCAAGGCTGACATGCATTCCTACATCAGACAAATAGCAGACACAACGTGTACCTTCCAAGAAGGTAGTCCAGGAACAACATCTGTCCTCTGCCTTATATTAAATGTCTTGTTTTAAATGCATTTGATCTTATTCTGGAAATTTTAACTGTATATCCTCAATGAGAGCCCAGGCCCCATATGACAGCATCACTGTAATCATTGCCAGCAGGGCTGGAGTGAGGACCACCACTGGTCAACATGTTTTCTTGCTGCTTTCAAGCGCCTGTGGCTGGATCCGTTAGAACCCCCTGAAATATGTGTTAAACCTCAAGATTTCTAGGCTTCTCTTCATCCTCATGAAATCTAACTCTCCGGGAGTGGTATCCCAGGTGTCTGAGGCGGCAGCTCTGGAGCCACAGCTGTGGAGGTCATGGAGTCCCTGACCCAGCTACGTTCAATGCATAGTAATGCCAGGACCTTTCAAATCGGACAGCCTGTACTAGAGTGTACTTTCATCCTTCTAGTAGTAAATTCTTGGAACGCAACAAATTTTGAATTTCACTGGGAGCCCTATAGAGAAATCCACATGAATATGCCTGAAAACTGCATCTTAGGAGAGTGTCACAAGCAATTGCGAAAGAAATGCCTTTCCTAACACATTTAGAATAGAAAAAGTGTGTCGAAAGAAGCAACACATCAGATTTCTACAGATCTAAGAGAGTAGACTGGTTAATACACATGAGTATGTTCAATGGAATCCAAACGATAGCTTCATAAAGCCATTAACACATATTCCTCCAGTGGCCAGAGTATTGCCAACTTGGCCTATTAATGGGAGCATAAGGAAAGAAGTAGGGAGAGCCCAGGCCGTGTGGCTAAGTGGTTGAGCATCGATCTAGGAACCAGGAAGTCATGGTTTGATTCCCAGTCAGGGTATATGCTCAGGTTGTGAGCTCGATTCCCCAGTGTGGGGTGTCCAGGAGGCCACTGATTAATGATTCTCATCATTGAGGTTTCTCTCTCCCTCTCCCTTCCTCTCTGAAATCAATAAAAATTTATTTTTTTTAAAAATACAAAGTCATATTTACAAAAAGCATTTGAAAATGTGCATTGTACATAAGATAGCTTCATGCTCTTTTTCCAGATAACTAAAGCATATTCCCTGAAGTGCTGACTTTAAAAAAGTTACATTTTCCTTGGACCCATGATGACTGAATTACTTTGAGGTGTTCCCCCTCCCCCAAATAATCAGTGTCTGTTAGTGTTTCCTCTGTCTCCTCCTTGCTGTCAGCTCTCACTTGGTGGGCATATGCTTTGACAGGGGAGAGGCTCTGTAAAAACAATTCCACAATCGGAGGTGGACAGCCAGTGGAAGTGACCTGAAGGGGTTCTAAATCCCAGAGCCAGCCTGTCGGGGAAGCCTAGCCCTCAGGGTGCTATGTCCCTGTCACAGCACCAAGAATAAATTCAGAAGAGAAACTTCAGTTTCTCCTTTTTCTTCACTCACCCAAGAGGCCTTTCTCTGTGTCCACAATTTATTTTTAAAAGAAAACTGCCAACTTTTAAAAAGAGGTGCTTATACTGAATTTAGAAAAAATACCACCACTGTTGACATGTGATCAGAAAAGGAGGGAAAGGGGGAAGAGGAACATCAAGGAGAGAAACACATGGATTGGTTGCCTCCTGGTCTAGGGCCAGGGAACGAACCCGAGACCCTTTGGTACGCAGGCCAACGCTCTACCACTAGCCACACGGACCAGGAAATTTGAACCCTCCAGGGTGGATTTGTCTTTGGAGGATGGAAGGTGGGATAATGCTATTATGTTTTTGCCCTGAATACAATTATAATTGTAGGTCCTTAGGAATTCTCATTTATGGGCTTAAAACATTACCTTATCCATTGTATTCTATCTCATCTTAAGGATACACAGGCTCTGTGACATTTGGTTTTTCCACTGCTACAGTTGTTTCAACATCAGTAAAGTCAAGATAGTGCCTGCTTCCTAAGAGTTTGGTGAGGCTTGGAATTTGGGAAAATACCTTGTATAATAAATAGCAATCTCCTACCAAATTATCACTCAGACCACCAAGGGAAGAGCAATTAAAAATGTAAGTAGGCAGCATGACTTTTTAACAATGAGGATAATTGGTTTTCAGCCCCTCAGGATTGTGGGGGCGGTGGAGGGGTGCACAAAAGGAAAATGGATGCTGTGCGGTTGAGAGCTGGTCAAGTCCTGTCACCAACTGGTGGGGTGGTTTCTCCCTTGTACACAGGAGAGATGACATTGTACACCCCTGCCCACGTGCAGAACAGAGGACCAACTGCACTGTGTGACCTTGGTTTTACCTTGTGCCGTGAAAAGTGGCTAGTGGAGAAGTGGTGGCCAGAGGATGTGCATGACCTGGTTCTAGGAGAGGGGCTGAGAGGCGATGTCCCTAGCAGGAGGAAGCTTCCTTGGAGCGCTGTCCCCGAGAGCCCCAGCAATGTCTCCTCCCTGAACCACAGGCATCCTTAAACACTCGTGACTGGTACCATCTTGTGCTGTACTTCCTGTGTCTCTACTCCTCACTCCCTCTTCTCCCTCCCCAGATCTCCCATTTAAAATAACAATGCACCAGAATCCCTTTTTTGAAAGAAGTGATTCCCATTGATAAAAATAACATGGGATTGTTATAAACCATCCTGAGACCTGAGGGCCAAAGACAACTGCCCTGTCTTGACTTTGATGCCTGCAGTGCAAGCCCATGCTGCGAAAGACTCTGTGCGAGTTCTTTTGTAAAGTGCAACCTAAACCACAAACGTGGCTCCGAATGAGGAACTTGAAATGATCCTTTGAAGGAGGATCCTTAAAAATAGGTTGCCCTGGTCCATGTGGCCAGTGGTAGTGGTAGAGCATTGGCCTGCTCACCAAAGGATCTCGGGTTCGTTCCCTGGCCCTGGGCCAGGAGGCAACCAATCCATGTGTCTTTCACATTGATGTTTCTCTCTCCTCCCTTCCTTCCCACTCTCTAAAAAATCAATGGAAAAATATCAAATGAGGATTAACACAATAGCTATATAATCTGAAGGTTCACCTCATATAGTGTAATTTAATAAATACTGAGCACATGAGTCCATTTTACTTATATGGGTGTAAGATCTGTGTTGTAGTGATGCCACCTAATTTAAATGTGCAGATCCGCACAGTGATCAGCAGGGCTCCATCAGCGTGAATTCTGCCTCTGTGTTCTGCGAGTAGGCGCAGCCAGTGCAAGTTTCACTTTTATGACCATCAGAATAGTATAAATACCACATGTGATAATGTAAAAAACACATTTTCAGCCAGAGGTAACCATTTGGGGAATGAAATGTGCTTGTGCTTAGACAAAGCCTCAAAAGTATATTTAAAAGAGAAGAAAGGGCCGAAACCGGTTTAGCTCAATGGATAGAGCGTCAGCCTGCGGACTGAAAGGTCCCAGGTTCGATTCTGGTCAGGGGCACGTATCTTGGTTGTGGGCACATCCCCAGTGGGGGGCATGCAGGAGGCAGCTGATCGATGTCTCTCTTCGATGTTTCTAACTCTCTATCTCTCTCCCTTCCTCTTTGTAAAAAAATCAATAAAATGAAAAAAAGAGAGAGAAGAAAGGTTTAGTTGACTTACTACATGTTTGCCAAGTCCTCACTTAACTTCCTCCATAGGTTCTATTATTTTAAGTGAAGCCAGTTTTTCCACTGGCTAATTGAGATAAGTTCCTAGGGCATCTCATTGGCATTGAACGAAACCATGTTTTGGGGGGGAACCTGCTGTAGATGCATAGTATCAGGATGAAACCTTTATGCCTTATTTTTATCACCTTCCTTTCTGTTGTCATTTTTCCCCACCAGGCCCAGATTATATCAAACAGAGATTTCAGGAAGGCGTTGATGCTAAAGAAAATCCAGAAGAAAAACTACCGGAAAAGCCACCTTCACCAAAGGAATCTCCTCATTTTTATCGTAAAGGCACGACACCCCCGAGCACTCCTGAGACACATCCCAGACAAAGCCACTCGCCCCAGCCTTCCCCCCAGCCCATGAGGAAGCAGAACCCCAGCTCAGGGGCCAGACTCAACCGTGACAAAAGGAGTGTGGCTGATGAGCAGGTGATGGCCATTGTTAACAAGCCCCTGATGTCAAAGGCTCCCTCGAAGGAGATGGGAGCCGCCATGCCCCAGTCCAAGTACTCTGGCCACCACTATGTCCCCAACCCCAGTAACGGGGAGCTGCATTCTCAGTACCACGGCTACTACGTGAAACTGAACGCCCCCAAGCACCCTTCGGAAGACCGGGAAGATGAAGGATCCGGCCACTCTTCCTCGGCGCTGGTGCACAAGCCGACATCCAACAAGTGGAGTCCCCCTAAGTCTGTGACAAAACCAGTTGCCAAAGAAAGCAAAGCTGAGCCAAAAGCTAAGAAGTCTGAACTTGCTATACCAAAGAATCCAGCAAGCAACGATTCATGCCCTACTTCGGAAAAAGAAGCCAATTTAGTAAGTTGTCTGAGATGTGTTTTCCCCTCCTTTCCTCTCTCTGGTTCTTTTGGGGAGCAGCATGGTGTGATTTGCACCTTGATGGCAGCTAGGCTCGCAAAAGTCTTGACACACACACGGTGTTTAGAGTAGAGCTGAGCTGTGTGTAGCTGGAGACAGGAAAAAGCTTTCTGGACAGAAATTCCTCCATGTTCAGCCACCCACCCACCTTAAGCATCCTTCAGGTAGGTTAAAACATGACCGGCTGGGACCGCATCACTCCTAGTAGGTGTCTTAGTTGGGACTGTTCTCCCAGAAATACCATATATTGGATGGGGAGTTCCAAGATCAAGTCCCCAGAGATTTGGTGTCTGGTGAGAACCCACATACTGATTCATAGGCCATCTTCTCACTGTGACCTCACCCAGCTGAGGGAGAGAGAGAAAGCAAGCTCTCTCTGCCTCTCTTTTTATAAGGGCGCTAACCCTTCAAGAAGACTCTGCCCTTATAACCTAATTACCTCCCAAAGACCCCCATCTCCAAATACCATCACATTACATTGGTGGTTAGGGTTTCAACATCTGAATTCTGGAGGGACAAACACATGCAGTCAGAACAGCTCTAGCTAAGAAGAATGCTCCACACCATTTGCTAAGTTCTTAGCCACCTTTTGACTCCCCAAAACAGTCAGTAACTTTAGACAAAAGAACATCGTTTCTAGCAATTGTGAATTATTCTCATAAGTATTTTGTTTGGATTTTACTTAATTAAAGCCAGGTTTCAACTGTTTAAGATACAGTAGTACCTCGAGATACGAGTTTAATTTGTTCCGTAGCGTGGGGAACTATGAGACGCTCGTGTCGGTAAACTGGTGGGTCATGTGAAGCTGGCTGATCCGCGGGATTACTCCTATCTCAAATGTTGCTCGTATTTCAAAGCAAAAATCGCTCACTCCATGGCTCGTATCTCAAAAATCTCGTATGTTATGGCACTCGTATCTTGAGGTACCACTGTACTGACCTTGGTTTTCTAATCCCTTAGAGTGTTAGTGCTCCTGACATTTCATATTTTTGGTAGATGCTGGTTTTATCATCAGCCTTGAGAAGCTAAGTTTTTGTTATTCAACCAGTTAGCCTTCAGTCATTGATAAATGTATCCTCAATCAAATGAGTTTGGATTTTATAAAATTCTATAGAATTTATAAAATCTGAAGCAGAGTATTTTCTGATAGGTAGTTGACCAACCTATTCATATGCCTTTGGAACAGAGGTATTGCATGTTTAGCTTATGGTAGAAGCTACAGCCAACCCAATGTTTACTAGTAATTTCAGAGACATATTTGCATAAAGGTGTGGGTTAGTATTTTAGCAAACAATATAATACAATCACCAGTTTCTTTTGTCTGTTTAATGTATTCACATGTTTAAACAATTGAATTCATTTTTTAATTAACTTACATCTGAAATTTCTTAGGTTTGTTGACTTTGCTAATATCTGTAAATACTGGTTCCCACCCTTTTTTTTCAAATTCTCATCTCTTTAATTATCTAAGTATATATTAATCAGATTAACTGAATTATCTTTCTGAAAGTCAGCCCCCATAAGGATAGATGGTTTCAAAACAGAATAACTTTGAGACTCTGACTATTCAATAAGCATTCTTCTTTCAGTTTTTAACATTGATATATCAGTATCCTGATATTATATCTATAATATACATGATATCACTACTGAAGTTGTTAAATGTAATAATTCACTTCTCATTTGGCTTTCAGAATTTTTAGCCACAGATTAATAAAGTCTCACATTTATATAGTATTAGTTTGCCTGATTTACAAGCGGGAAATTCAAACACTGCCAAGCCCTATAATCTGTAGCTTTGGGTTCCCAGTAGTGGGGTTCAGTTGACTTCCAGAACTGCCTGAGGGGAAGCATATGCCCTGGTGTCTTACAATTGGGTGAGTTACCTAGCTCCTGTCTGTAATAGTTCCTCTATAAACTTCATAGTCTCCTTGTTTAGAAAAAGCATCTGTTTGACGTATGTGCAGAATTGTGTGATTCTTGGAGTTAGCCAAGCATCTCCCAGCTCAGTAGGTTGGTCTCCCAGGATTCCCTTCCATAACCCAAGGAGGCAGAGCAGCTCTCACCTCTGTCTGCCATGGGCACCAGAAGTCAGAATTGACATGGCACCTTCGTGGGAAGATTTTAACAATTAACCTTCTCTTTCTAATAATAATCTGAATCTGCCTTTCACACCCTGATCACTGTTTTCTTCAGAGAGATGTAGGACGTGACGGAATTATCCTCAAGTTAGTCAATAAAAAACCTAGTCAGTTTTGCTCAGTGGATAGAGTGTCAGCCTGCAGACCAAAGATCCCGGGTTCGATTCCGGTCATGGGCACATACCTCAATTTCGGGCTCCTCCCCAGCCCGGGCCATGTTGCAAGAGGCAACTGATCGATTATGTTTCTCTCATATCAATGTCTCTAGTCTTTCCCTCTCTCTCTTACTCTCTCTAAAAGATAAGTAGAAAAATATCCTCAGGTGAGTATTAATAGATAAGTAACAAAACTGGGGGATACTACAATTTAATACAACTTTGAGATTAGAAGACACTAAGTAAGAGATCGATAAAATAACTTGGAAATTCATAGGAACATTCACACTAAAGGAACATTCACACTGAAGCAGACATTTGAGGGAAAACAACACTGAATCAGTCAGTGCTCTCTGTGGGCATCTGGCAGATCCGGTGCGAGTCAGAATTGCCCTGTGTAGGGTGTCTCACCAAACCAGATCTAGAATTCCAACCAGCTCATAGAAACACGATAGGCTAGTGGCTGAGGGTGTGAACTGTGCTACCAAATGCCCCAAGGTTCAAGTCCCTGCTGTGTGACCTGAGGCAACTTTCTAACTGTTCGGTGACTAGGTTTCTTCATCTTCTATCATAGAGTTGTTGTGAAGATTAAATGAGCTAATATTAATCAAGTTCTTAGCCTGATACCTGGCACATTGTGAGTGCTCAAAAACTATTATTGAATTTGCTTCAACACAGAACTAGCTGAAGCATGAATAGTTGATAAATGCAGTAAGTCATCAGTACACAGACCATTCTTGAAAATGGCCACTTTAAGTGAAATGACAGGTAACAAAACCAATTCACCTAATTAAGAAAAGCAAGAGCTAAATTTCAGCATATTTCTGGTCACAAAACCATCACCAAACTTCTAAAGACCCAAAACACTTCTGATATTCAACACTGAGATAAATGTCAGCTACATACATATGTAAGAAAGATAAGTAAAAACAAGTACTATCATTCTTTTCCAACCTCCTTATTCCAGTTCAGGGTTATAGGTGGCGGAAGCCTGTCCCAGCAGCTCAGGGCACAAGGCAGGACAGGATGACCTTCAGTCACAGAGACAATGGAGACACAATGTATTCATGAACACACCATTAGGATGTAGGAGAAAACCCACACAGACAGTGGCCCTGGCCGGGAATTGTTTTTTTTGTTTGGTTTTTGTTGTTTATTTTCCTCCTCCATCTTACAATGAAACCATGTTGAACAAAACAACCTATTCGAGAACCTGCTGTCCTCCAGTATTCTCTGATCACCCTTAGGACTACCCTGGCGATTGAACCCCTAGAAATCTATAAAATCTTCTGGGACATAGGCTAACCACTGAGAGCAAATGAATTACTTGAATCTGAGAGGGGGAGCCATGGCAGGGATTTATCTGTAACCCTCGGTGAAGTTTGTGGCCCCCGTGGACAGAGGTTGCATGTAGACTCACGTGATACCACAATATTTTGAGGATTTGGCAACTTGGCAACTTGGGTAGGGGTCAGTAGAAGCATCTGTAGAGCCTTGTTAGCTAGAATGTTGAGGGGTCTTCTAATTAAGAATCTCGTCCCCTTCTGGGAACTGCCTGCCCTGTTTCCCAGCCGTTACTCTGATCAGCTTCCAAGTTCATTTTGAGATTTACCTGTTATTTCTTTGGAGCTATTGAAAAACATGTTTGAAAAACTTGTCAGGCCATGTTTGAACCACACACATACACACACATAAAGAAGTCAATCCATATAATTAAAATTTGCTGTTAATATTAAACTAAGCTTTGGTCTGTTTTTGAAGAAGTTTTCCATTTAACGTTAATAAACTGTACTCTCTTGCCGAAACCAGTTTGGCTCAGTGGATAGAGCATGGGCCTGCGGACTGGAAGATCCCAGGTTCGATTCCGGTCTGGGGCATGTACCTTGCTTGTGGGCACAACTCCAGTAGGGGGTGTGCAGGAGGCGGCTGATCGATGTCTCTCATCGATGTTTCTAACTTTCTATCCCTCTCCCTTCCTCTGTGAAAAATCAATACAATATATTAAATAAATAAACTGTACTCTCTAGCAGAAAATTTCTCACCATTTTAAATGAAATTTTCTTTAAGAAAAGGGGGGGATATTGATTTCTTGCATTAGCCCACCTCCCCACATTCTGACTTCTGGCACTTTACTTTGTAACTGCCTGAAGTTTTCTTCCAATCAAGACTTGCACTTTGCCCTGAAACAGCTTCCTTCAAGACACCTGTCCCAGTCAGTCTTGAAAAGCAAGACTGATTTTTTTTTCCATTTTACTATTTTAAGCTACAACTGGCCACCAGTCATATTTATGGAACTTCACCTTAAAGCTTTGCACCCTGGTGAACACAGAGCTCGCATCCTGACGTCAGCCTCTTAGACACAGCATCCCCACTTTTCACCTGGTTTCAGGTTGAACCTTTTGTTGCTGGTTTTACTGTATCTTTAAAGAGGGCCCTGTAAGTGGTAGGATAAGTGGGTGTGTCTATTAGAACATATTACAGGATAAATATATGTTCAATAGAAAAACGTCCTTATCTTCTTTCATACCCCTATCTTTGGGGTTAGGAATTAAATCCACTGGCCCCAGAGAGTAGAAACAATTCCAAAACTGGTAACACATTTGTGAGCAAAATCTAATCAAAGTTGGTGGTATACCATTTCTTTAATCTCCATGCTGCTGTGATGTTAAAACATCTGAATTATCTCCTGGGTCATAAGAGATTCCCACCTGATATGGTCTAGGTCAGTGGTCGGCAAACTCATTAGTCAACAGAGCCAAATATCAACAGTACAATGATTGAATTTCTTTTGAGAGCCAAATTTTTTAAACTTAAACTTCTTCTAATGCCATTTCTTCAAAATAGACTCACCCAGGCCATGGTATTTTATGGAAGAGCCACACTCAAGGGGCCATAGAGCCGAATGTGGCTCTCGAGCCGCAGTTTGCTGACCACTGGTCTAGGTTCACCTTGATTGAGAAGTTGCCTGGGTTAGTCCTCTCTTAATCGATTACAATGCAAGTATTCTAACAGAAACATGGGTCCTTCCCAAAGTCTGATGTTTTCTGATATTAGAAGCATAGGGTATAGATGTAAATACCATTTTAAAGCAGTTGATGGGAAGTCATTCTTTTTAAACTGAGCCCTGTGGCTTTCATAGGGATGAAGAGAAAAAGGACATGAGCACTGGCGTAAGCAGACCAAAATTTCATTCTAGTTCCAACAGGCTGAGTTCACCTTGGGAAACACACACTCTCAGCTCTGTGAAATGGAATAATAATCCCTTGTGAAAATTTTTTTTAAAATAATCGACACAGGCATCTTGGCCCAGTCCTGGCACAGGAAGCCCTGCAGTCAGTGTTTCTTTTTCCTGTCACTTCCTTGGGGTTTAGAAACTACCACTACCTATGGCAAGGGCACCCGTTTTTACTTCTTCTTTTCACCACCCAGATTTTACTAGTCGCCCTGTTCTTCTTTTAATGCCATGAGTTAGTCTGCTCACCACATCTATGTCACCTGCAAAAGTGCAAGAAGATGGTAGGTTTTTATTAGACACTGGTTGCCTGACTGAATCGGACAGCCCTATGTGAGGGCGTGCTGCTGCGGAACTCCATCTGGGAGGCATGACGGCAATTAACAAAGATGCCAATAAAGCGGGCAGCATTAGAATAGGGAAAAGTGGTGCACACGCCCTGACCTCCTCCAGGGAGGAGACCTCCTTGAAGGACACCTGATCTAAGCCCTTCACCCTGCGAGACGAGCATTGGACCAATGGCAGTTCCAAACTCATCCCCTGCCCCTCAAAATTACAACAAGACATTTGAGAACTCAGTTTCATTGTGGTCTCGCTGGGTAGTCAAACATAGTACAACTGTTTTCTCATCTTCAAGAACAAAACTTCCTTTCCACCTAAGTCATGAGACCAGTTTTAGAACACTTCTAATGCTCTTTAAGAATGCAATACTAGCCTGGCTAGTGTTGTTGCTCAGTGGTTGAGCATTGACCTATAAACCAGGAGGTCACAGTTCAATTCCCAAGCAGGGCACATGCCTGGGTTTGGGCTCCATCCCCAGTTGGGGGCATGCAGGAGGCAGCCAGTCAATGATTCTCACTGATGTTCTGTCTCCCTCTCCTTTCCTCTCTGAAATCAATAAAAATATATTTAAAAGAGAATAAGACACTATTTTAATAGTAAATACCAAGATCATGTCTTTGTAATCAACAAGGCCAAGCTTGGGCAGATCTGAAAAGTTGGGTCATATAAGCCTGGTTTTTGTTTTGAGGGTTTTGTTTTCTTACTGATTTTTAGAGAGAAAGAGAGAAATGTTGACGTGAGAACATAAACAACATTGAGATTGGCTCCCTCCCATATGCCCCCTACCAGGGAGTAAGCCTACAACCCAGGCATGTGCCCTGACTAGGAATTGAACCAGCAACCATTTGGTGCCCAGGATGATAACCAACTGAGCCACACCAGCCAGAACTGGTTTGTTTTTTAAAAAGCCAACCCAGTTTGGGTTCCTTGGGCCGTGAGATATTTATTACAGCAGTATTTATCAAACTAGGATTCTGCGGTTTCTTCAGGATAACTTGACCTCTGAAGGGTTAGGGTTATGAGCAGAGAAACAACAAAATTGAACCTGTAAAATAATTTCTGAACTTGTTTAGCTTCCCACTTGTAAGGAAGGGGTGGTGTCCAAAAAAAGACGCACAGAGAAGGCAAGAGAAAACTCACTGTCCTACAGGTTTCCCTCCCTCATTCAACTGCCTTTCTGAGGAAATCACTCTTCCTCGTCCCGATTGCACATTCACAAGTGCCTGTCCAACCCACAGCAGTTCCTAACCTTGTCAGGGGACCTGTGTCTCACCCAGACTGCTGCTACCCAGTGTTTCCAGATGAATGTAGCAGGTTGTTTTTTTAAGTCCTAGTTCAGATTCAATGAAGGCAGGATTCATTTTTAAGTGAAAGTTCAGAGATGGCTCCGGCTAAATACGGCAGTGCTATTTTTAGTTTACACCTTTTGTAACTGCTGTCATTATTCATGACTCCTTTACCGCAACTGGGGTAGGTATTTTTATATTTTTAGTAATTGCGTTTGTAAGCCGATTTATGTACTGATATTAAAATGGAAAAGTTATGCTTGTTTTGTTCTGTTTTATTTCCAGGGCCCTAATTCAGTCATGATTGTCCTTGTCATGCTGTTGAATATCGGGTTGGCCATTCTTTTTGTTCACTTTCTAACTTGATTGGAGTTAGGAAAGGTAAGACTAGCCTTGATTTCTATTACAAACCACAAAACATAGCATTCTTGTCCCATGTTCAAATTCACATTCTTTTTAACAATGACCTATTGTCCTTCACTTTAACTTCGGCTGTGCCTGAATGTGATTCCACATAGCTACTCAGTGATATAACTGTTTTGACCCTTCGGTGGAGTCATGACAACTAGTAGTCTTAGCCTACAGTTCTGCCCAGTGGTGTCATCAGCCCTTTAAATGGCACACCCCGGTCAGACTCAGACCCAGGGAAGGAGGCTTGGAATTAGGATGGGCTCTCGAGAGACAGGAACCTTGGAAAATGTGGCCAGAAGCCCTGTCCGGTTCCAGTTGGGGGTGGGCGGGGGGTGCTGTGTGGCTCTGGGGTCCTCTGGGAGCTGAAGCAGGCAGCGGATTGGAGCGCAAAACTTAATAATCCTTCTTTTTTAAAATCTGCTGAAGCAGCCCCATCCGGCGAAGTTCCTGGCACTGGCTGCTCCATCTGTCCTAGCAGAGTGTGACTAAACTGGAAACGTATGGAGCTGCGTGTTTGGTTGTTGATGGAAGTCAACAGCTGCCTTACTATTTTACCATCTGACGTTCGCAGTAGGGAGCTGGGGAAACAAACGACCCGACCCGAGGAATGCGGCTGGAGGATTGTGTTGCTGCCGCCGCCTTTCCAACGCTCGCTCCTGTCTCGGTCGGTCGGAGAACTAGGCAGCAGCATCACTCAGCAGTCTTATGCCATGACCTGCTGCTTTCACGCCCCCAAACGTTCTGGGAGAGAACGTTGTGTTTGCTTGTGCACGACTATTTTTGCTGTTTATTTAATATGATGTACGGTCACCTACCACGTGCAGTCCTGGCTGGATGAAACACACACGTTGCACCTCAAGGAAAAGAAACAACAAAAGTCTAGAGGAAATGTGTTGATTTTGACAACAATACAGCATTTTTGTAATGCCACTTGGTCTTCCTAAACCTTTGGTGAAAGGCTGTTTAAACGTTAGCAATTTGAAAGCATTCTACCTTCCTAAGAAATAAGTTAACTTTAAATATTTTTAACGTTACTGCGATGAGTTACTTATGCACTCGGGAGGTGCTAAATTCTAAAAACTGAAAGACAACAGAGTTCTAAGAAGTCAGAATGTTGCATGGGTTGCATTAACCGGTGTTTAAAGGATTCAGTTTCATTGCTGACGTACTTTACAACCAAATAGAATCTTGTCAGTGGCTATGTTAATTCCCAGGAAAGTTAAGCAAGATGCTATTAATAAATGTTCTTCTCTTTCCCTTTATTTTTCTTTTTCCCAACTGAAAATTTTTGTTGAAGACATTCAGGTAGAGCATAAGCTTTGTAAAATCACTGCTTCTCAATTTTATGCCTTTCGTGTTTTTTCAAAGTCCTTTTTTAATTTTATTTCACATCTTAAAGGCTTAGACGTCTTTGTTTCAATAGTTGTCTTTCGCCGTCCTTTGTTATTCTGACATAACCTGATTTTTTTTGTGCTGTTTTATAATGTATCCTTTATTACTCAGAAGCATGCCTACTTCGAGAAACTACAGGGTCTTTCTCAAAGTAATTATTTAAAAAGAAATCAGGGGAGGAAAGATTTCCGTTAGATCTCTATGAAACATGATATTGTGGAGAGGGAGCTATTCCTGAATATTTTCACCATCTGCATGGTTTAATCCGATTCTCTTGGCCTTATTTGCTACCCTTTCAATGCGGAAGAGATCATTCATGTGTTAGCACAGGGGTGAACTGGGTGCTCGGTCACCTGCAGGGCAGTAACCCAGTGGTGTTTCTTGCAGAAGTGCAATATGTTGAGAATCCTGGATGAGACCAACATGGAAGAAAGCAGAAAGAGAGCAAATGAAAATTACAACTTGTATATTTAATTATTTTTTACATTTTGCTTTGACTTTGAAATTTAGGAAATACGTTTTTACCCAAGAAACGTTTAAGTTCCTGTATCATTCTCAATACTCTCACTTCTCCTTCCTAACCCCATAGCTCTTTACGCTGGGAAAGCTGATTTTTTAAAAAGGATAAAATATTTAATCTTATTAAGTGTTTATTTAAAATGTGTAATGCTTTAAAACAATGGATTAACGAGATAACGAAAGAATATGTTTATACAGTAAGCATGTTGGTTCCATTTATAAATATATGTATGATTTATAAGCTTTTTTAAAACAAAGCCCAAATTGTCGGTATTTTTCTAAAATGTGCACAGCTGTATTTTACATGAAAGGCTCTTTCTAATGGGTTGTTATACTGTACTCTACATTTTGGACAGCACATGAAGTCTGCCAGTGTACTTAATAAAACATGACTTTGTTTATTTAAAGTTTCTTGCTGTGAAAAAAGAACTCCCTACCTGTGAGTTCCTTTATTTATAATCCTTGAAACCAAAATGTATAACGTACAGTTTTCACAACTGTATTTGCTCTAATAAAAAAAAAAAGTTGGTTATTTAAGAAGTTGTAGGTGTGTCTCCTTTGTGCATAAATAACTGTCTGGAGTTATGTGGAATTTTGGTGATGTTGTTGAAAGAAAGAGCTGCTGAGAAATGAACAATAGAAATGATGGGGTGAGGGGATTAGGGCTCAAAGAACCCACGTGGCAGAAGGGAGCTGTACTACATAGTATTTCTTTCTACATTTCTTTCATCATGGGTCTTCCAGGTAATTTTGCAAAATAAGATTCACTGCTCTGGTTCTTGCCTTCATTAACTGGATTAATGCCCTGCCCAGGGTTTCCAGTTTTTTCCTTTTGGTTTTTTAATATATTTTTATTGAAGTCAGAAAGGATGAGAGAAGAAGATAGATAAAAACATCAATGATGAGAGAGAATCATCAATCGGATGCCTCTGCATGCCTCCTACTGGGGATCGAACGTGTGTCCTGACTGGGAATCAAACCGTGACTTCCTGGTTCATAAGCCGATGCTCAACCCCTGAGCCATGCCAGCTAGGCAAGGGTTTCAGGTTTTTAAGGAAAACTCAAAGTTGGAGGCAATTCCCTCCTGCATGGGTACTTTTCAATTAATTCAAGTATTTTGGACCATTGTGCCCCAAAGAAATTAATACGTTGCTATGGCCACTACTGGAAGCTTAAGCCAATGAGCAGTTCAGTGAACCTGCTGTGGCTAGACCTTCCAGCCCCTTGAAGCCATCCTGGGATCTGGGCTAGGCAAGCTGCCTTAGAGGTATAATTAAAGGACCTCCAGAACAGCTGCCCAGGAGCTGCCAGGATGCTTTTAAGTTCCCAGGTTTGTCACTCCTGCTGAGGGCTAGTATATTGAGACATCCACATAAATAATGCAAAAAGTGATCACCTCTGGCTACTAAACAATTTATCAACTTAAACGATGAATCTCCTAGCACAGTGGTCGGCAAACTCATTAGTCAACAGAGCAGCAAACCACTGTCCTAGCACAGTGGTCGGCAAACCACATCTCACGAGCTGCGGTTCGCCGCTCTGTTGACTAATGAGTTTGCCGACCACTGTCCTAGCAAATCCTAAAGGAAACCAACACAGGACAGACTATTCTGGAGCAAGAGGGAAAAGCACAGGGTGCTAGAAACATTATTGATTCCAGATTCATGTCCAAACCACACGTCATGATGGTTGAAGCCAAAGCTCAGGAGAAGACTGTGTGGTTGGGAAGAATCTGGAAAAATATTCTGCTCGCCCATTTAATGCAATCACTATTTTAAGAGTCATAATGAATAGGCTCCCAGGCTCACCCTCTGTGCGACCTGCCGCCCTTGTCTCCTCTCTGGTAAATTGTGTAGCCTTGACTTTCCAACTCCATATGGAGTCTGCCCCTCCCCAGGAACAGTTCACGAACCTGTGTTTACTTATCCAAGGCTTGTGAACGATGTCCAACATCTTATTCTTACTCCAAAAGTACTGAAAAGTACTTGAGTATTCTCTAACAACCTCTATAGGAGTCAGACTAATGGGACATAGAAGGAAATAACAATATATATATATATGTGTGTGTGTGTGTGTGTGTGTGTGTGTGTGTGTGTGTGTGTAAAATATAATGAATATGGTGGAATGCCATAATGATCAATGAACTTCTGGCTGTGGTCCTGATTGTCGATCCTCCTCTAATCTGTTCCCCTAGCTTTTTCTCTTAAAATGGGCGTGACCACAACACTGACCTCACAGGCTGCTTGTGAGGATGAAATTAGCTAATTTACATTAAGTGCTTGATAAAGTGCCTGGTATCTAGTCACTGCTTTGTACATGTTAGCTTTTACTAATAGATGAAACTAGGAAAATATATGAAATGCCTGTAAGTGTCTCAAATGCATTAAAAAATAGAAATCCCACTAAAGATCCCTTTATAAGAGTTACTTACACCACAGGCCATAGGATGTTCTTTCTTCAGTGGTGATCAGCGCAGTCTTCCTCACTGTGAAAACCAAACACCACACTCACAGGCTTCCTTCTTGATATGTGTGCTTTTCGGTATAGAAAATGAGATATGTGCTTTACAAAAGAACTTTCACATTGATATCTCATGAAATTCTTATACTAATTCTATAAAAATTAAATGACTTGCCCAAAATCCTTCAGCCAAAAATTATAAAATGTTTATATTTTTATTTGTTTCTAAATGTGCTTTATTATTTCATATACTAGAGGCCTAGTGCATGAAATTCGTGCACGAGGGAGGGGTGTCCCTCAGCCCAGCCTGCACCCTTTCCAATCTGGGAGCCCTTGAGGGATGTCCAATTGCCCATTTAGGCCCAGTCCCTCCCATAATTCAGGACTGCTGGCTCCCAACTGCTTACCTGCCTGTCCTCCTGATCGCCCCCTCACTACTTCCCTGCCAGCCTGATTGATGTCTAACTGCTCCCCTGCCAGCTTGTTTTCCCCTAACTGCCCTCCCCTGAAGACCTGGTCATCCCTAACTCTCCCCTGCAGGCCTAGTCCCCCCCAACTGCTCTCCCCTGCAGGCCTGGGTCCCTCCCAACTGCCCTCCTCTGCCAGCCAGTCACCCCTAACTGCTCTCCCCTGCAGGCTTGATCACCCCCCCCACACTGCTCTCCCTTGCAGGCCTGGTCCCTCCCAACTGCCCTTCCCTGCTAGCCATCTTGTGGTGGCCATCTTGTGTCCACATGGGGACAGGATCTTTGACCACATGGGGGCAGCCATCTTGTGTGTTGGAGTGATGGTCAATCTGCATATTACTCTTTTATTAGATAGGCTAGAGGTCTGGTACATGGGTGGGGGTCAGCTGGTTTGCCCTGAAGGGTGTCCCGGGTCAGGGTGAGGGTTCCCTTGGGGCATGAGGAAGCCTGGGCGAGGGGCCTGTGGTGGTTTGCAGGCCGGCCATGCCCCCACAGTGACCCAAGCGTAGGCCTTGGTATCTGGGATTTGTTTATCTTCTACAATTGAAATTTTGTAGCCTGGAGCAGAGCCAAGCCTCCTGCGTGCTCCATTGCTGCAGCCATTTTTGTTGGGATTTATCTATCTTTTATAATTGAAACTTTGTAGCCTTGAGTGGAAGCCTGGGCCCGCCAGAATGTGTGGGAAGCTTGGCTTCCTCCATCGCCAGGGAAACCCAAGGCTCCCTCTTTCTAATTTCGTGTCCACAGCCATCTTGGTTGGGGTTAATTTGCATACTTGCTCCTAATTGGTTGGTGGGCATGGCTGGTGGGTGTAGCAGAGTGATGGCTAATTTGCATATTGCTTTTATTAGATAGGATTGGCTAGCATTATTCCACACTGACACAGTAAGCAGCCATGAAAAAGTAGAAAATATGAAATTCAAAGTAACATGGTGGGTTGAATAAGCCCATTACCATCAGTCCCTTAATGCCATTTGGTTGATAAAACTATAGCGGAGTCTAAGAAGATCTGAATAATGTCTTCACAATCCTTCTACTTCTTGACTTTTAATAATATGTGATATTTATTTAATAATCTATGATAGTTATTTTTGAACCTTATAAAGTATTAAATATTATTAACAGAAGTGTAGCATTTCAAGGATATCTTGGTATTTTGAAGTAAAAACATCATAATTTAATTTGGGGAGTGTGTGTGTACTTGAACTTAATCTCTAGGATTAACCTAAGAATTACACATAGTATCTAAAAGATTTAGACAAATATGGTGTTCTTTTCTTCACTTTAAAAATATATTTTTATTGATTTCAAATAGGAAGGGAGAGGGAGAGAGGATAGAAACATCAATGATGAGAGAGAATCATTGATTGGCAACCTTCTGCACACCTCCTACTGGGGATGGAGCCCGCAATCCAGGCATGTGCCCTTGACCAGAATCAAACTAGTACCCTTTAGTCCACAGGCCAAAGCTCTATCCACTGAGCCAAACCGGGCAGGGCCAAATATGGTATTCTTTTGACAGTTTATCTGTGTTTAATAAATTTCCTTGGTATTCTCTTGAATCCCAAATCTGATGTTGATAAACATTAGTAGGATTAACCCAAAAGTGAAGGCCTGAGCTTTGTTTAGCTAGTGATTGATAAAGTTGCTCACTTACTCTGGTGAAGAGTACAATATATCAACTTCCGGTGAAGATGGTGGAGTAGGTAAACACTGTGCTGACTTCTTCCCATGACCACATCAAAATTACAACTAGATTATACAACAACTATTGTTGAAAACCACCTGAGGACTAGCTAAACAGAATATACCTAAGGATATATAGAAGAAGTCACAGTGAGACTAGTAAGAGGGGCAGAGACCCAGAACAGGCAGGTCCCAATGGTGTGGTGATTTAATAATTAGGAGGGACATTTTGCTGCAGATGTACCCCCTGTGAGTGAGGTGTCTCGGCCCCAGACTGGGCTACTCTGCCTAGGGCTCCAGTGCCTGGAGGAGGATTCTCCATAATATCTGGTTGTGAAAACCACAGGAGATTGTGGCCGAGACTGAGGTTGCTGCAGATCTAGACACCTCAGGTCTTAAAACCTGAGCACAGACTCACTCGCTCACAAACTCACTCACCGTGGGTTCCAATACTGGGGTAGCAGCTACAAAAGCACCAGAGTCATATGAGAAGGAACTGAAATTACTGGCTTCAGGGTAAGGGCTGGAGGGTAGGAATCAGGGCAACTCTCTCCATGACAGAAGTGCCAACAGATGACAATGTTCCTTCATTGAGCTACCCCCATTATCCCACCACTCCATCCCCAACCTGTAGTGACAGGTGGATGACAAATCTGAGCTCTCCATTAACTTAGTTAACATCATTGGCCCTGCTGTGGTGATTCCCTGAGACCCCACCCCACCAACTCAAATGCCTGGTTGGAACCTATTCTTGATGCTTTTCCACACAAGTGGACTTCCTCACCTCAAACGGGTACCAATATTACATCAGAAAAAATAGACTTTAAAACAAAGAAGGGCATTTTGTAATGATAAAGGGGTCAATCCAACAAGAGGATATAAGTCTTATAAGCATTTACACACCCAGTGAAGGAGCACCTAAAAATAGGGTGTCCTCAAAAAATGTAGACACACTTAACTGGCAGGGGAGATATCATGATCACACTTTGAATAATTATAAAGGCAGTGTTTATTAAAATATATTTCGTTTTGAAAATGTAATTGAATCAGCTATTAAAGTGGGTATTCATTTTTGGGGGAGGGATACCCTGTACATAAAACAAATATTTATGGACATAAAAGGAGAAATCAACAGTAATACAGTAATAGCAGCAATACTGTGGGATTTTAATGCTCCATTAACATCAGTGGATAGATCAGCCAGCCAGATGGAAAATCAACAAGGAAACAGTGGCCTTAAATGACATTTTAGACCAGATGGATTTAGTTGATATTTTTAGGGCATTTCACACCACAGCAGCAGAATATACATTTTTCTCAAGTGCACACGGAACATTTTCTAGGATAGACCAAGGATAGGCCACAAAACAAGTTTTAATGAAAACTTAAAGAAGATTTTAATCATATTAAGTATCTTCTTTGATCATAATGGTATGAAACTAAAAATCCTAAATAATAAAAAGCTATGCAAATTAACCATCACTCCTCACAAGATGGCTGCCTACCACCAGGCCAGCTGGGGGATTAGTGAGGGGTGACCAAACGACTGAACCAGCAGATTGCGTGGGGCGACCAGGCCAGCAAGGAGGGGGAATTAGGGGCAATCAAGCCAGAACTCAGAGGCAGTGAGGGGCAACCAGTTAGGCAGGCAAGTGAGCAATTAGGAGTCCCTGGTCCAGGATTGTGAGAGGGATGTCTGATGGCCCCTTTAAGCCCGATCCCCAAGATCAGGCCTAAACCGACAGTTAGACATCCCTCGAGGGATCCCAGATTGGAGAGGGTACAGGCTGAGCTAAGAGGGTCTCCTCTCCCCCCTGTACGAATTTCCTGCACTGGACTTCTAGTCAATTATAAGAAGAAAACTAAAAAACACACAAACTCATGGAGGCTAAATAACATGCTATTGAACAATGAATGGGTTAACAAACAGAACAAAAAACAAGTCAAAAGATATCTTGAGACAAATGAAAATGAAAACACAATGACACAAAATTTATGGGACACAGTCAAGGAAGTTCTAATAGGGAAATTTATAGCAAGACAGGCCTAACTCAAGAAAAAAGCAAATATTTATGGCATAAAGGGAAAGATCAATGGTAATACAGTAATAGTGGGGGATTTGAGAATAAACAATCTAACCTTACACTAGGACCTAGAAAAAGAACAAAGCCCAAGTGAATAGAAGGAAAGAAAAATAAAGATCAAAGTGGAAATAAATAAAACACAGTCTTAAAAAAATAGAAAAGATCAATGAAACTAAAAACTAGTTTTTTGAAAAATAAAATTGATAAATCCTTAGCTACACTCATCAAGAAAAAAATATATATGGCCAAATAAATTTTAAAAAAATGAAAGATGACAACTGACATTGACAGAAATACAAAGGATTATAAGGAAAAACTACAAACAATATATGCCAACAAATTGAACAATCTGTAAGAAAAAGATAAATTCCTAGAAATATACAATTTTCCAAGGCTCATTCAGGAAGAAACAAAAAATCTGAAAAGATCAATACCTGCTCATGAAATTTAGTCAGTAATCAAAAACTTCCCAACAAACAAAAGCCCTGGACCAGATGATTTCACATAAGAATTTTTAGCAAACATTCAAAGAATTAATACTTATCCTTCTCAGATTGTTACAGAAAAATGTATAGGAGGGGAGGGACCTAAATTCATTTTACAAGGCTATGATACCAAAACCAGACAAAGAAATAAAAGAAAATTATAGGCCAGTATCCCTGGTAAATATAGATGCAAAAGTTCTCAACAAAATATTAGCAAACCAAATCCAACAATACATGTAAAAGATTATACACCATGATCAAGGAGATTTATTCTCAAGATGCAAGGTTCGTTCAATATCTGAAAATCAATTAACTTATACACCACATAAACAAAATGAAGGACAAAAATCATATGACCATATTAATAGATGCAGAAAATCCATTTGACAAAAATACAGCATCAAGGAGAAAAATCAAGATGGCAGCATAGGTAAACACCTAAACTTCAGGCTTACACAACAATTTCAAAACTACAACTAAAAGACAAAACGGACATCATCCAAAACCACAGGAAAGCTGGCTGAGTAGAAATTCTACAACTAGAAGGAAAGAGAAAAGCACACTGAGACTGAGAGCAGCTTCAGGAGGCAGAGCTACTGAGACACACATGTAAAGAAGACTGGCAATTGAGTGCACATATGGCTTTCTCAAGTGGAAGGGAGACAAAAGCTCCCAACTGTGCTGAACTCAGTTCCAGGCAAGACTCTGGGGACCCAGATTCATATGGGGTGAAACTGGACTGTCAGGAAAGAAAAAAGCACACAGAGACTCAGAGGAACTATGGAAGACAGAGATAACAAGATGCATGTGCGGAGAGGGTGGGCAACTGAGTACACGTCTTGCTTATCAAGCAGGAGGGACACAAAAGCTCCTGACTGCACTAAACTACAGTTCCAGGAGAGACTCTTGGAACCCAAACTCATTTGGGAAGAAACTGGTCTGTCTGGCAGTGGGCAGAACTCATGGACAGCTTTCTCTCAGAGGTGCTTGCAGCAATTACCACAGAACATAGAGACACAGGGGCCTATTAGGGCAGGGCTGACAGGAAACCAATGCTGTCTTCCCTACCCTGATTCCACCCTAACCAAGCTGAGCACGAGGCTTTTGCAAGTCTTGTCTCATAAGGGTGTCTCCAGCACATAAGTTCTCCCAGTGTGCACAAAGCTGATCCTCACAGCCAATTGGCCTGGAGATCAATTCCTCACACTGATACCAAAAACAATCAAGGCTTAACTACAACAAGACTGTGCACACAGCCCACAAAGAGGTGCACCAAGAGTGTCCACCTGAGGTAACTGGGGAGGCTAAGCAATTGGGCCCTATAGGACACCTAGCACACAGAGCCACTCCATCAACTCAGGGAAGCATCCATGATGCGGAGACAAAGAAACAGATCACAAATGAAAGAAATGGAGGAAAGCAAATGACTGGATATAGAGTTTAAAACCACGTTATAAGGTTTTTCAAAAACTTTCTAGAAAAGGCCGACAAATTTAGTGAGACCCTCAAGGATATGAAATAGAACCAACTAGAAATTAAGCATACACTGACTGAAATAAAAAATATTATACAGAGATCTAACAGCAGACTAGATGATCACAAGAGTCAAGTCAAAGATTTGAAATACAAAGAAGCAAAAACACCCAACTGGAAAAGAAAAAAGAATCCAAAAATATGAAGATAGTGAGGAGCAACTAAGATGGCAGCATAGGTGAACACCTAAACTGCTACCTCACACAACAATTTCAAAACTATAGCTAAAAGAAAAAACGGACATCATCCAGAACCACAGGAAAACTGGCTGAGTGAAAATTCCACAACTAGAAGAAAAGAGAGCGGTTCACAGAGACTCAGAAGAGTTGAAAAAAGCTGAGGTATGAAAACATGAACCTGAAGAGGATGGGCAGTGGAGTGCCTGGCTGGCTTCCTCTAGCGGGAGGGAAAACAGAAACTCCCAACTGCATTGAACCCCAGTTTTAACTGCACTGAACCCCAGTTCCAACTGCACTGAACCCAGTTGTGGGAGAGACTCATACGGTGAGAGTCTGGACTGTCAGAAAAAGGGAGGAATGCATGGAAACTCTGGGAAGCCTCAAAAAGTAGAGATCTACAGAAGCACAGGACAGTGTGCTCAGAGAGGACTGACTGCTGATTGTGCCGCTGGCTTTCTCTAGTGGGAGAAAGACAGAACCTCCTGACTGTGCTGAAATCCACTTCTGACTGCACTGAACCCCAGTTTCGGGTGAGACCCTGGAGACCCAGACTCGTGGGTCCCCAGAGTGCACAGACATTCAGGGGAGCTGTGAAAGGCAGAAGGTTGGAGGCACGGAGCGCAAGTACACGCAGAGAGCGCTGCAGTGATTACCAAGGAACACTGAGACCCAGGGGTCACATAGGGCAGGGCTGCTTGAAAGCCAAGGCAATCTGCTCAGCCCTGAGACTCCGCCACATACAAGCTAAGCAAAGAGGCTTTTGCAATTTTGCAAGTCTTGTATCATAAGGCTGACTCCAGCACAGAAGTTCTCCCAGTGTAGACACAGCTGATCTTCAAAACAAATTGGCTTGGAGGTCAATTCCCCCCAATGATACCAACAACAATAAGACTTAACTACAACAAGGCTGTACACACAGTCCACAAAGGGGTGCACCAAGAGGGTCCCACCTCAGGTAACTGGGGAGGTGGAGCTACTGGGCCATATAGGACACCTAGCACACAAAGCTACCCTACCTACTCAAGGAAGCAGTGAAAAGGCAGAGATAAAGGAACAGATCACAAATGAAAGAAATGGAGGAAAACAAATGACTGGATATAGAGTTCAAAATCACGGGTATAAGGTTTTTCGAGAATTTCCTGGAAAAGATGGATAAATTTAGTGAGACCCAAAAGGAAATGAAAAAGGGCCAACTAGAAATTAAACATACACTGACTGAAATAAAAAATATTGTACAGAGACCTAACAGCAGACTAGAGGAATGCAAGAATAAAGTCAAAGATTTGAATTACAAAGAAGCAGAAAACACTCCACTAGAAAAGCAAAAAGAAAATAGAATCCAAAAATGTGAAGATAGTGTAAGTAGCCTCTGGGACAACTTCAAGCATATCAACATCAGAATTATTGGGGTGCCAGAAGAGAGAGAGCAAGATACTGAAAACTTATTTAAAGAAATAATGACTGAAAACTTCTCTCACCTGGTGAAATAAATAGACTTACAAGTCCAGGAAGCTCACAGAACCCCAAGTAAAAAGGAATCCACCAAGGACCACTCCAAGACACATCATAATTAAAATACCAAGAGCAAAAGACAAAGAGAGAACATTAAAAGCAGCAAGAGAAAAACAGTTAATTACCTACAGGGGAGCACCCATTTGACTGTTAGCTGATTTCTCAATAGAAACTATGCAGGCCAGAAGGGAGTGGCAAGAAATATTCAACATGATGAATAGCAAGAATCTACAACCAAGATTACTCTACCCAGCAAAGCTATCATTCAGAATTGATGGGCAGATAAAGAGCTTCATAGATAAGAAAAAACTAAAGGAGTTCATCAAAACTAAACCAGTATTATGTGAAATGCTGAAAGGTAACCTTTAAGAAGAGAAAGAAAAAGAAAACGGTAAAGATAAAAATTATGAACAACAAATACATATCTATCAACAAGTAAATCTAAAAATCAAGTGAATTAAAAATCTGATGAACAGAATAAACTGGTGAATATAATAAAATCAGGGGCATAGAAAGGGAGTGGACTGACAATTCTCAGGGAGAAAGGGGTGAGGGAGGTGCAGGGAGAGACTGGACAAAAATCATACACCTATGGATGAGGACAATGGTAGGGGGAGGTAAGGGCAGAGGGAGGGGTGGGAGCCAGGTGGAAGGGAGCTATGGGGGGAAAAAAGAACAATTGTAATAATCTGAACAATAAAGATTTATTAAAAAGAAAAAAGAAAGAAGAATCCAAAAATGTGAAGATAGTGTAAGGGATCTCTGAGACAACTTCAAGCATACCAACATCAGAATTATGAGGGTACCGGAAGAAGAGAGAGAGCAAGATACTGAAAACCTATTTGAAGAAATAATGACTGAAAATGTCCCCCACCTGGTGAAAGAAATAGATTTACAAGTCCAGGAAGCTCACAGAACCCCAAACAAAAGGAATCCAAAGAGGACCACACCAAGACACATCATCATTAAAATACTAAGAGCAAAAGACAAAGAGAGAATATTAAAAGCAGCAAGAGAAAAACAGTTACCTACAAGGGAGCACCCATACGACTCTCAGCTGATTTCTCAACAGAAACTGTGCAGGCCAGAAGGGAGTGGCAAGAAATATTCAAAGTGATGAATAGCAAGAACCTACAACCAAGATTACTCTACCCAGAAAAGCTATCATTCAGAATTGAAAGGCAGATAAAGAGCTTCACAGGTAAGAAAAAGCTAAAGGAATTCATCACTTCCAAACCAGTATTATATGAAATGCTGAAAGGTACTTTTTGAGAAGAGGAAGAAAAAGAAAAAGGTAAAGATAAAAATTATGAACAACAAATACATATCTATCAAGTGAATCTAAAAATCAAGTGAATAAAAAATTTGATGAACAGAATAAACTGGTGAATATAATAGAATCAGGGGCATGGAAAGGGAGTGAACTGACAATTCTCCTGGGAAGAGGGGTGAGGGAGGTGGAGGAGAAACTGGATTAAATCATATACCTATACATGAAGATAATGCAGTGGGGAGCGGCGATAAGGGCAGGGTGGAGTGGGAGCCAGGTGGAGGGGAACTATGGGGAGGGAAAGAGAAATAATTGTAAAAATCTGAACAATAAAGTATTATTAAATTTAAAAAAGAAGAAGAAAGTAAATTCCACCAGCCTCTGTCCTGCCCTAAGGAATGTATTCTGCATATAGTATCTATTGTACTCTAATTAAATGGTTTTTTTCGAAAGCAAAATGTAGGCAAGATTCAAAGCTCCTAGTGTCCATTAGAAGGTACACTGGCAAGTATTGATGCATGCTCATAAAAGGCTTAGGAATAGTTAATCATACAGAACACTCATTATACACAGTAGGCACAGCTATTTATTAGTGTCTATTAGTCAGAAAAAAAGGCATGAAAAAAGAGTTAAAGTGTGTGAGAAATGAGCCTGACAAAGGCCTGCCACAGTGACTGTACTCTTGGTTATAGGGACCTTCTGAAGTATGTAAATATATCCTATCTAATAAAAGAGTAATATGCAAATTAACCATCACTCCTTACAAGATGGCTGCCTACCACCAGGCCAGCTGGGGGATTAGTGAGGGGTGACCAAATGACTGAACAAGCAGGTCGGCAGAGGGGTTAGTGAGGGACTACCAAACAACTGAACATCAGGCTGCATGGGGTGAGCAGGTCAGCAGGGTGGGCAGTTGGGGGTGATCAGGCTGGCAGGAGGGGGGGTATTTGGGGACAAGCAGGCCAGTGGCAAGAAGCAGTTAGGGGCAAGCAGGCCAGCAGGCAGAGTGGTTAGGGGCAATCAGGCAGGCAAGCAGGCAGGTGAGCAGTTAGGAGCCAACAGTCCCAGGTTGCAAGAGGAGAGGGATGTCCAACTGCCAGTTTAGGCCTGATACCTACTGTTGTAAACTGGCAGTAGGACATCCTTCAAAGGGTCCCAGATTGGAGAGGGTGCAGGCTGGGCTGAGGGACAAACCCCCATCCTGTGCATGAATTTCATGCACCAGGCCACTAGTACATACATATACACATGTACATATATATATGTGTGTATATGTATATATATGTGTGTGTGTGTGTGTATATATATATATAAAAAAAATCAATCAAGATTTTTAATGATATGCATAAATATGTTAATGGCTCTAGCTATTATGTTTAATCACTGTGGTTATGAACATAGGCAAATAGATCTGTCTTTACATAAAATTAAAATATATTTAATCAGAAATAATAGCAAAACATCATGTCAGCTCTTCCAGAGCTGAGTATTCACTGTGCCATCCATTAGTTGATAAATCCTTTCCTTGGCATTGACAGAAAAAGAACAGAAGTTAATACCCCAGTTCAGTGAAGACATCCAGATAGATGAGCTCAAATCCCACAGAGAGCTAACCTCGGGGGCCTTTCCGCAATGGGTAACAGGGAACAATTCACTTGCTTGAAACATATTCTACTCTCCATTTTAAAGAAAGCCTAACACAAGATGAAAATCACCTCTGGGACTTTAACTATTAGTTTTAGGGATGGGGAATCTTTTTTCTGCCAAGGGCCATTTGAATATTTATAGCACCAATTCCGGGCCATACAAAATTATCAACTTAAAAATTAGCCTACTGTATTTGGCCAAACATTTAAATAACTCACTCCTAATGCCTTGGGAGGACCAGACCAAATAATTTTGTGGGTCTTTTACAGCCCGTGGGACATTGCCCACCCCTGTGTCAGCCACAACAGGAAGATGACCTTCAGAGTTTCTCAAACTCTAACCAGCACTAGGACTACTTGTGGGTGCTGAGCTTCCAACGGACGTTGTGGGGAATTCATTTCTAAGATGCTGCTGCTGCTGGCCAGGGAACCCCACTTTGAGAACCACTTCTCTTTGTAATCAAGCAACACACAAGTATCAAGCACCAACTACATTTAGACTCTGCTTGGCTACAGGTCTAGTGTGGCAAAAAGAATAAAGAAGAGCAAAAAGGAACACAGATGTACCTAACAATGTCTAGCCATCATGTTATTTAGTCCTTATAATGACTCAGGGAAGCATTTTCCCCATTTTGCACAGGAGAAAACCAAGGCACAGAAGGGTGGAGAGAACTGTTTTACCAAACACTGCTAATGGGGAGTGGAGCCAAGACTGACACCCAGGAGCCTGTGGCCCTAAGTCCAGCATGCTCTTTCCCCTTCATCTCAGCAGCTCCAACCCTGTCCTCTGGCCACCAACAGCTTAGAACACAGACACAGTTGGAAAGCCCTTCTGATTGCCATTGGGCCAGATAACATGAAGACTGAGTCCTCAGGGTTAATTAGAACAAAACATTGATATCTGAGGCTGAAGGCAGGATCCATGAATGGAGCCAATCTCCTAGACACCGAGCTGTTTATCAAACCAGATATGAAAGTGGAGCACATTCTTTAAGATGTGCTGGTCAAACACTTCTGTTTTTTCAGCCAGTGCTCCCACCCGCCAGCCTGCCCCTCACCCCCTCTGTCTGTCTATGCAGACTTTCCCCCCTGGCTCTCACAGGAAAGAAAGCAACTAGGCAGTTAAAGTTGACGTCAGTGTCGGCACGTACAATTCCATTTCATCCCATCCCACCGACTCTCTCTGTGACCTCAGGCTCGAAGAGGAAGCCTGGTTATCAGAGAGAAGTCAGAGAGGGACAGGAAGCAGGGGGCTTCTAGGAAAACATCCTAATCCTTATTCTTGTGGAAAACCGTGTGTAGCGCTAGGGAGCCAATCCTTCAAAGAGCATCAGACCAGTGCCCTGTGTGCCTCAAAGAGTTTATCTTCAACGGTAAGATTTTCCACAAACAGCAGGAATAGATAATACATAGAGGAGAAAATACACTTGGTCACTTAACATGAAAAGATGCTCAACCCCACTGGGGGCCAGGAAAATGCAGATTCAAACACCTGTGCCTGCCACACAATGTTCTTGGCTGAAATGGAAAAGGAACTTGATTGGAAGTCAGCTTAGATCTCAAAGCCAGATCACCTTTCCTTTCCAGATTTGGAGGTTCAATTGAGCAACGTCCCTCCTCAGTGACTCCAGACCACCTTACTTGATTCTGAGCATTTCACTGCATTAATTCGCGTTTTCCAGTCTGTCTCTACCACTAAGCTGTGTGCTCCTTGCAAATGGAGACTTTGTCCCATCTCTCTACCCCAGTAGTGCCTGGAGCATACATATGTGCGATAAGAATGATGAGTGATTAATAAAACTGAAATATCCTTGTCCTTGGACAACTCACACATGAATGTAAGAACCATCTTCTACAACATGCTCTGGGGACATGACACCCCAACTCTTTTGTCTTTCAGGATTAGTATTACTATGTTAATCAGAAAGTGAGGTTAATACTTTGTAGAAGATAGTAAGTTTTAAGTATATGTAGAAATCATGTTAAGATATCACTCATTTCCATTTGGCAAAAATTATGGCTGAGTGCCTTTGTAAAATTAGTTTTCTAAGCAATTTGATAACATATGCAAGAAGACCAGCAGTTCATTAGTCTTGATTAAGAAAATTATTTCTAACCAACAGGTATAACACTTTAATGAAGTAAAATGAGTAATTCCTAGAGGTCTATTCTACAACTTTGTGTCTACAAATAACAATACTGTTTTGTGCACTTAAAATCTAAGAGGGAAAACCTCATGGTAGGTAATCTTACTACAATAAAATAAAAATGTTTTCATCCTCACCAGAGGATGTTTATTTATTTTAGAGAGGAAAGAAGAAAGAAAAAATGAGAGGGAGAAACATTGATGAGTTGCCTCCTGTATGCTCCCCAACTGAAGGGGACTGAATTTGCAATATAGGTTTGTGCCTTTATGGAGAATCAAACCCACATCCTTTTGGTGTATGGGATGATGCTTCAACCAAGCCACCCAGCCAGAATGAATTTTAATTTTTTTAATTAATTTCTTAGCACTATAAAATGTTTTGAGGCATTTAAGAGTAGGAGGTGGCAGAATGAAGCTTGGAGCTCATTCAGAAATCAGTTCTTTATGCCTTATTTACCTTAGAGTGGCAACTGTGGAGGTGATGAGAAATGAGCATATTAGAGCCACATTGAGGAGAGATGAACCTGAGGTGGTGAATGATTTGATGTGGAGAGTGAGGGAAAAGTAGAATTCAAGAATGACGTCCAGGTTTGAGGTCCTTATCTAAGACACGGAAGCAGGGGAGGAGGCACAGATCAACTGAAGATGCCAAGTTCAGTGTGAGATATCTTGGACCTGGGAGTTCATGAGATGGCCAAGTGGACAGGATGCCATTGGGTAGACAGGTCCAAAGTTCAAGAGGACACTTCGAGATCAAGAAATGTACTGAGTATAGAATGGGGGAGAAAGGAGAGACACCCACTTATATGTCACTATTTGCTCTTCTCTTTACAAATTATTCTACTCATTTATTAGGGCAAGTCCCTCAAAAGAACTATATTCTGGCCCAACTGGCAGGGCTCAGTGGTTGAGCACTGATCTATGAACCAGGAGGTCACAGTTCAATTCCTAGTCAGGGCACTTGCCCAGATTGCAAGCTTATTCCCCATTGGGGGGCATGCAGGAGGCAGCCGATCAATGATTCTCTCTCATCATTGAGGTTTCTATCTCTCTCTCTCCTTTCCTCTCTGAAATCAACAAATATTTCTTTAAAAAAAACACATTTCATAGAATTTTTTATTGTGGCAAAATATCTATAACATAGATTTACAATTCTAACCATTAAACGTTCAGTTCAGTGGCATTAAATATATTCACACCACTATTCATCTTCAGTAGATTTTTAAAAATTGCCTCTTTTCAAAAAGATAATGATTTTGTAATTAATTTCATTAATTTGGAGTTTGTTTTTTACTATTTCAGAGGTGTTTGAAGTTATAAGTTGCTTAATCACTAAGTCTGATTCACTGAATAGCACATGAAATACATAATTTTTCTCATTCATTTTAGAACAAGGAATGTGAGATTGAGCTACTATACATATCTGCGGATTCTTGAGCTATCTTCAAATCAAGGAAGTTTTTCTTTATGAGAAGGAACCAGCCCTGCTCTCAGGCCCGAGGGCAGAAGACAGGCTGCCAGTCACGACTGCAGGGCCCCTTCCTGCTCCTGGGGAGCTGGCCTTCCTTGACCTCTTCCCTGTTGTCTTAGTTTCCTGTGCAATGGAACCTCGTACTAAACTCATAGAGTTAAAAAGCAACAAAACTTAATTGTGAAGCCCACCAGTATTTTTTGTCATTACCTCGTTGGAGAGATCATTATTTATTTATTGAAATTGGAGGGTTTGGGAGAAGTGAGGGTAACTAAAGCTTCTGGGAAAGGGAAAGGGAATTAAAGCTTTTGCCCAAGGAAACAAAAAAGACAAAAACATCACAGGCTACCTACTCATCCATGAAGATGTCCACTAATCTACAGCTAACGGGTACATCACTGGATACATCAGAATTCTCAAATGTCAAAATTTCACGCCAAAATTTCACGCCAAAATCCAGCTGCTAAAAACCTCCCCTTTGCCCGGCCAGCAGGCTCAATGGTTGAGCATTGATCTATGAACAAGAAGGTCATGGTTTAATTCCTGATCAGGGAACATGCCCGGGTTGTGGACTCAACCCCCACTGTGGGGCATACAGGAGGCAGCCAATCCATGATTCTTTCTCATCATTGATGTTTCTGTCTCTCTCTCCCTCTCCTTTCCTCTCTGAAATCAATAAAAATATTTTTTAAATCTCTCCTTTGAGTATGAAACCACTGACAGGCAATCCCATTCCTCTTTGCCAGTTTTTTGCTTTCCTGGCCTTTTTTAACCCTTGGTGATGGCAGGGTGACCAAACTCTGGCCAATGAAACTGCTGAATCTTTTGGAAAACTTTTTGCTTTCCTGATAAAAGCAACAGACAGCCGAGACCTTAATGGTGCTTCACCTTCCTCTTTTCTTGTCTTGAATGTAGATGTGATGCCTTAGGGCCTAGGCAATGGCAACTATCTTGCACTATGAGACCACAAGAATCGGGGAGCAGAAAGTTGGAAAAAGCCAGGATCTTTGATAACATTGTTGAATTTCTCTTGTTAAACAAATAATGTCATGGTTTAATCTCCTTTAGAAAAAAATATTTCAGCTTTTATTAAAGTAATAAAAGGACAAAAATAACCACATTATCTAAGTATGAAAGAAATTATCAATAGTACTCATGCTTGTCATTCACAGCTACCCCAAAAAATAAAAGACTATTTTATAAATCAGTTCATTTCTGTGCTTAGGAGAGTTGGACTTCTAAAATATCAAAGACCTGAAGAGACCCCAGCACAAACTCTTGATTCCTCCATGTGACTCCCCTGAGTAGCTCATCGGGACCCGGTCACTCTCTCTGCAGGCTCCATCTCCCCAATTCACCCTCACAAACTGCTCTAATCAACTACCCATGTATTGACCACTCACCTATTATAATGCTTCATGGGTATTTCTCATTGAATTTGTTCCTCACAATAAATAACTAGGAAGTAGTCATTGTCATTCCAGGTTTTACAAATTAAACAACAGATAAGACTGTACGAGGTGCCATACTACTGGCACCCTCACAGCCAGTAGTAACAGAGCTTGAATTTGAAACCAGGTCTATTTTTGAAGCCTGCCTCACAGGGTTTGTGAGAATTGCCTTCCCGGTTTCTTTTCATGGCATTGAAGCCACCATTCCCTCAGGGCGGAATCCGGACTGCTCTGTGCTGGAGTCATTGTTACGCCCACACATTGTGCCTCCGGTATGTCTAAAATAACCGCCTGATTCCACTCCCAAGCCTCCATAGGCTCCCCGTTGTCATCTGGTCTCCCAGCCACCAGACTGCCCTTTCTATCTCTAAGACTTGCTGGAGATACAAGGCCACATCTTTTAAAACTTAGCTCTGAGCCTAGGACCCCCTCAGGAAGGATTTGAGAGTAGAAGAAACAGGGAAAGGGCCCTCATGCATGCACAGGGTGAGGCCAGGGCCTTTCCAATCATGCGGTCATGCATCTAACCTCGGTGGCATCCTGAGGAAAGCATCATTAGACGGCTTCCTCATTAGTAAACATCATGGGTTAGCCCACTGCACACCTAGGCTGTGTGGGACAGCCTGTGCGGGACAGCCTAGGCTGTGTGCTCCTACCCTACAAGCATGTTACTGCACAAAACAGCACGAGAGCCCTAACAGGTTTGGCTCAGTGGATAGAGTGTTGGCCTGCGAACTGAAGGGTCCCAGGTTCAATTCTGATCAAGGGCGTGTACCTTGGTTGCGGGCACATCCCCAGTAGGAGGTGTGCAGGAGACAGCTGATCGATGCATCTCTCTCATCGATGTTTCTATCCCTCTCCCTTCCTTTGTGTAAAAAATCAATAAAATATTTTTTAAACTGCACGAGATTAAATCAGAAATGTGTAAACAAGAGAGGGATGAGGCCTCCCTATACAACAAACTTTATTTAATAAGTAGAAAGCATGCACTCTAAAATAATGGTTGAAAGTATAGTATAATAAGTATATAAAAGTATGATATAGTAAATACACTGTAAAATAAGGATTGAAAGTAAATATATAAACCAGTAGCAGAGTTGTTTGTTTTCATTATCATGTACTGTACATAACTGTACGAAGGGCAGCTCAATAGGTTTGCTTACACCAGCAGCACAAACACGTGGCTAATACAGTGGCTACAACATCACCAGACAATAGGAATTCTTTAGTTCCACTGTAATCTTATGGGACCACCATCGCATATGAGTTAATGTTGATCAAAGTCATTATGGAGTGCATGACTATACAAGGGTCTCTGTATACGAAGAACAGTCAGGGGATACTCTCCACCCGGCATCCCTGTGGGAACCAGTCCCCTGCTGGGTCTTGGGCTTCCAACTAGCCAACACTTTGGCCATGAGAACTCAGCCAGAGAAGGGACAGAGAGCCCCTCAGAAAACTCCCTAGAGACATGAGTGCCACGTTTGTAAAACCACAAGCCAGCCAAGCAGCTCGGAGGGACTTTGGCAGGTGTGTGCTTCCCGGTGTGCTCGAGGTCCCTGGGGTCCCGAGGTCCCAGAGCTGCTGGCCCTAAGCCCTGCCTGACAGACTTCCCAGGTTCACATTTCAATGGCCTCATTGAAAGATGGTGCTTTCAATGGGGGGGTAGGGAGTCTCAGTTTTACAAGTTAGAAATGCATATGCATGAAGTGGAATGAGGAATAACTTCCTTCTTTCAACACCTGAACTACAGGAAATAAGTCCCAGTGGACTCCTGGCTGGGGGTTTGCAGATGCTGGGTACTCTGTGGGGCACAGGTTAAAAGACTGAGACCAGACACTGGGCCTCCCTCCAGGCTACACGTCCTTCTCAGCCACACCCTCCCAACTCTCCTACTCCAGGCTCTCTGCTCCTCTCCTCATTTGGAAGAGCAGCTGCAAAGGCATATACTAGAACCGTGGTCAGCAAACTGTGGCTTGTGAGCCACATATGGTCCTTTGGCCCCTTGAGTGTGGCTCTTCCACAAAATACCATGACCTGGGCAAGTCTGTTTTGAAGAAGTGGCGTTAGAAGAAGTTTAAGTTTAAAAAATTTGGCTCTCAAAAGAAATTTCAATTGTTGTACTGTTGATATTAGACTCTGTTGACTAATAAGTTTGCCGATATTATACTAGTAGAAGATGGGTGCCTCCATATACCTCTCACCCTCTAACCACTACCATACCCACTGCCCCACCACAACACACATGCTCAGATCTGTCCCACCAGGCAGAGAAGATGTGTCCCTCCCAGACAAGAATTTTAATGGGACAGGCCACAGGTCCTGTAAGAAAACGCATTAGTGGGTTTGTGGGTCCTTCCTCAACCTTCTACGTTGACCTTTATCCTGTCACCACACAGCTCCCAGGACAGACTCAGCTGCAGTCCGATGTCACAGGTGGGGACCCCAGGAAGCTGACTGAGACAGGGTGAGCATGCAGGTATCTGTTAGGGGGTGCTCCTGGGTCAGTCTCTGTGGAGGGTGGGAGCAGGAGTGGGGAGGGAGAGGCTGGGTTGTGATGGAGCTCCAAGGACCTCAGCTGACCCCCTATGGGGGAGCTTAAGGGCTGAGATCGCCTTCAGAGTTGTCCCAAGGTGGGTAGGAAGACCAGGCCTGTCACCTGGCCTTGGTCAGTCACTGGGTGTGGGCTTCCTGTGGAAGGAGGAGGAGCCTTGAGTGAGGTAGTTGTTTTCTGCTGAGGCAATGCCCAGGGGGCTGACAGCTGAAGACCATCTTCCCGAAGCATGGCCAACAGCTGGGGTAGTAAGTTCCTCATTCCTAGGAGGATGCTACGCAGCCCCTCACAGCATTCCCCACCCTGGGATTCCCTCTTCAGCAAAGTGAATGGGGAGTTCCGCTTCCTCCAGGAAGCCCCCCAACTGTGGCCTCTCACAGGGATTGCTTCTCGTCTGAGCCCTCTAGCACCACAGCATTGTGATAGCTTTTGCTTCGAAGCCAACTTTCCATGTTAAAGAGGCCAGATGGTCACTTCCTTTTAGACAGCCCCTCCTGGCGGGTCCTTTCTCCGAGGAGCAGTGCATTTGAAAGGGGAGTACATGGGCTCTGGGCTCAGATCCAGGCTGGAAGTCTTATTTGCTCAGGCAGCTTAGACAAGCTAGTTAAGCTATTAGCCTCAAATCTCTCCACTATGAAATGGAGATCACATACCCAGGACTCTCTCTGGCTTATTTATTCCAACAGCAGACATACGGCGGGAGGCCATGACCAACCAAACCCCCTTACCTATGTTATTCTAGTTCTTACAACATTTCTTCCCCCTTAGCAATGCCATTCCCGAAGGGGAGACCACAAGATGCCTCCCAGGTCTCACAGCTGTGAGGGATGTAACAGGCCAAAGTCCTCTCCTTCTGCTTTCACACAGAAACCCTTGTGGAACTCCTTGGGGTGCTACTAGGTGTAACCTCCATGGCCGCCAGGTTTCTTAACGTGGCAAACAAGCTGCTCTGTGATTTGACTCCCAGCCACTTTCTGACCTCATTGCCCATGGCATCCTCCAGCCCCACGCGTCTGCTCCCCCAGCCCAGCACCACCATCCCTCCTCCTCCCCAGCTGACACCCTCCTGACCAGCGCCCCACTGTAACAGCACTCCCTCCGTGCACCTTCTCATACCTGCCTTCTTACATGCAAAACACGTTATTCCCACTTCGTATGATCTCTCACACCACCCTCTGTCCGTGTTTAGTTATTTAAATCTCTTTTCTTCAGTAGACTGCAAACCCCTCAGAGACCGTCTCAGTCACCATGGTACTCAGATAAGCTTTCTTTCCCCCCAATAATAAGTGGTGAACACACAATTCAATACACAGATGAGGTATTATAGAATGACATCCCTGAAACCTGTACAGTTTTACTAACCAATGTGACCCCAATAAATTCAATCAAGAGGTGTCAAAATGCAACTATTGAATTTCTTCAAAAAACCATAATTCATTCATTCCACAAAGCCTTTTTCAAAGCTCTTTGTCACCTCCTCAAGAAGTTTCTGGTTAAAGTTCTTCCCTACCTTGTCTGTGGCAAGCGCTGGGCTTTGGAGAAGCCCACCCCTGATGTCCTGCTTGACTTTTGTACCTGGTGACGGAGGTTCTTTCTTCGCCTATCCTGTTTCTGTGTGGCATGCTCTCGCCCCAGCCTCGCAGGCAGTCAAGTCCAACTGTCAGGGGCTTGGGAACATGAGCGAACCAATAAAGGGTTGAAGATGGGCCTCAGCAGCAGCCAGCAAATCAGCACCATGCACCTGAGGCTCAGGGGGGCCTTCCCGCCCACTAGTGAGGATTGCCAGATAGAAACCATATAGGCAACAGTTCTCCAGGGTCAGCCCCCTGGACAGCTAGGGTTTTCCCAGGCCCCTTCCCCTTCAGCCTCCACAGACACCCAGGAGAAGGTAACCCTGGGTCTGCTCTTGGCAGAGACCCTGGGAAATGGGTGGCCTGTTGCCTGCTCCACACCCTATGAGCTCCCCTGAGAATGAGCTGGAAAAGAGAGAATCAAGGATGCAGCCAAGCTGCTGCTTCCCTGAGCCAGGCACCTTTCCTCCTGGAAGAACACTGTACCAGGTGCGGTAGGAAATCCAGAAGTAACGCCCGCTCCCCTGGCCTTAGGCAGCCTGCAGTTAGCAAAGGAGACAGGCCCTGACTCTAGGTCCCTTGTGTTTCCTGGGCCTGAGGATGCAGGGCACCTGCCCACTTATCTCGCCATAAAAAGCTGGGTCATAGCTAAGCAAAAGCAGAACCAAAAGCTGGTTCTCTCTCCACCCCAGCCCCATGCACCCAACCCTCATTTGACATCGGCCATTGGACTGTCTGTAGCCATGATCAAAGTGTTTCAAATTCTCCAAGGACAGAGTCTGCTCACTGGAAGCCACAGCTGCACAGGGAAAGGCTGCACTTGGTGGAAGCAGGATTTCAGATACCAGGAAGCTTGCCAATTACCCAAATTTCCTGTTCTCACAACAGCTTCTCCTCCTTGGGAGGCATCTGCTAGTTCCATGCGGTGCTCTTACTAAGGGAACCAGCAGGAAAGCACATTCCTTTGTATCCACTAGGATCTGCTGCATTCAACAAAGAGAGGAACCACAACACAGGGAGAGACAGTGCTGGGAAGCCCTGGGTTCTTCTTTGCCCCAGCCTGCATCAAGCTCCTTCAACACAAATTTGCAAAAGAGTAAAAGAAGAGAAACGGGGAAGAGGGAGGAGTGAGGAAGGAGAAGACAGGCATAGAGCCCAAGCCACTGACATGTTAGCAATAGCATAAGAAACTCTAGATTTAAGAGTTCACATGCTAGAAACGGAATCGCCCTTTGAAGAAGAGAACACAAGCAACCTCTTTTTTGGTCATCAAACATTTTTATTGTGGTGGGATTGGGGAGATGAGAAGATACAAACTAAAGAACGTATATACTTATATGTATAGCCCATGGACACAGGCAATAGGATAGTGAAGACTTGGAGGGGTTGGGGGGGGAGGGAGAAAGGAGAGGGAAAATAGGAGAGACCGGTAATACTATCAACAAAAAATATATATATTAAAATTTTTTATTGTGGTTTTGATTGAAGTTGTGTTACATGTTATAGCCTTTTCTGTAAAGGTTAAGTACAGATACTAAAAAATGGAATTTTCCTGATGTAAAAAAGGGGGAAAATACATTTCCTCCCTTTTTTTCTTAGAGCAATTCCTTGAGAAGAACTCTTAAGTGTCCGTCTTTTCTCTCTCCCTTTGAGATGTAGGTAAATCTTCTTTAAAAGGAACTAAGTCTCTTACTAGTTTTACAGCACAGGAACATCTTTTTTTTTTTTTAATTCTTTTATTCTATCCGTTTCAGGTGTACAGCATTGTAATCCAACAACTGTTTCCACTACAATGATCACAAGCCCTGTTACCCACACCATTCAAAATCTATAAAGAATGCATACAACTCAACAGCAAAAAAAGCAAACAATCTCATTAAAAAATGGGCAGAGAATCTGATAAAACAAGCTACATTGATGCCTTTTGGAAGCAACACACCTTCTCTCAGCCCACAGGAAGTAATACAGAGCCTCATAATCATTTCCTATCCTTCCCTGCCACCCTGTTCCCAACCTGGTCATTGCATCTCCTCCCCCAGTTCACCAGCAGCCTTAAGCTTTCCTTCTGTTTCTATTTGCTGGGCTGAGACAATATGCATCTATCTCTTTTTCAATTTAAAAAAAGAGAAAAAAACTAGTTAATTTTTCAGAAACCCAACAAACAAAATAAATGAGGACTTTGGGCCCTGGCCAGTGGGTTTGAAATCATTCTAGTCCATACATGCTTTCATTTCTGCAGTTAACCAAAAAATTATATGTAAGTCCTATTTTTCCCAATACAGCCCAGCATTCTTATTCTTCTTCGTGTGTCTTATTAGGCCTTTTATAGTGAGCAGTGAAACTGGGGAGTTTATAACCACGATACATGCAAGGATCTGAATTTTCACTGAACGATTGAAACACAAAGGGACAGATCCCAAAGCCAACGACACAGGCGAGCACCTGCCTATGCTGTCCTCATCTGACTTTGTGTGAACCTTAGCGACGGTCACAACCCCATCATCCTGGAATCCGATCTCACCGACTGCAGGATCAACGTGACCCACGCCAGGGCCATGCACTGGTTTCTCTGTTGACACGCACTCGAAAATTCACTGGCAGCCAGTGTCAAAGCTGCAGGCTCAGGAGCCGTGTCTCTGGCGCTGGATGATCTAAGTGAGAATCCTCATGATTGCATTTCTCAGAAGTTGGAGTAATGGCTGCATTCCTCGGGCATGCTTCAGCGTAACACAGCTTCAAAGTCGTCAGCTTCTGCTTCTACAACAGGGAGCCAGTACGGAGACCGAAGGATTATCAGCCAAGGCGCTCACAGCAACAGGGCAGGGGCACCTGGCCTCGGCCCCAAGGCGCCAACCTGACTGTTGGGCTAGGGAGGCACCCCTTCCTACCCACTCAGCCAAGGTCAGGAGCGGACAGAGAAATGCTTTTGTGCCAAAGCACATTGGGCCCCTACACAGCAGTGTCACCCTCCCCATGTCCTCTCTGTCCCTTCGAGTCCTTCCGTGCAACGTAAGGAGATGGCAGCACACTGCGAACTTTCTCACCGCTGTGCCAGGGACCAGCTGTTGTGTCTAGGCATCTGGGATATTCTGAGCATGCCTCCAATGGAAACACTGCAGGAGGTCCCCGTGCGGCACTGCCTCAGAGGAAGCCAGGTGTCCACACAGATGTGAAATCAAATTCTGTGTTAACAACACATCAAGGACTTGGGCACTCACATTGGTAGCAGCATTATTCACAACAGCCAAAATATGGAAGCAGCCCATGTGTTCAACAACATACGAGTGGATAAGCAAAGGCAGTATAGCCATACAATAAAATATTATTCAGCTCTAAAAAGGAATGAAATTCAGACATAGGCTACAACGTGGTTGAACCTTGAAAACATGCTAAGTGAAATAAGCCAGATACAAAGAGACAAATAACTTTAGCATTCCAAAATAGGCAAATTCATAGAGACAGAAAGTAGAATAGAGTTTATTAGATGGAAAGGGAAAATGGAAGTTTTTATTTAGTGGGTATTGAATTTCTATGTAGGATGATGACAACCTGTGGAAATGAATAGTGGTGATGGTTGCACAACAATGTGGATGTACTTAAATGTCACTAAATTATATAATTAAAAAGAGCCAAAATGATGTTTTATGTTATGTATATAACACATTTAAATTTTTTTAAATCAAGATAAAATGTCATTTTGTTAATAGAAGTATCCCACTAACAAATAAGCTATGCCTTTTACAAGCATTCATGAAATATTGATTATGTGCTAAATTTTGAAGCAGGCTTTTTGTGGGATTCAAAGCAAGCCTCAGGAACAGTGAGTCTCATCAGCAGTAAACAAGAAATCAGTATGATAAGTCAAATGATAATACTTCTGTGTGTGTGTGTGTGTGTGTGTGTGTGTGTGTAGTAAAGTTTAAAGTAATTAATGGTAGTATTAGATTTACTCTAATATTTCATTAACCCAAACACTATGTGGCACCTAAACTGAACTACATGCTCAATAAAATGTTAGATAGATGTTGGTACCATTATGTCTTCTATTATTATTACTAGAGGCCTGATGCACAAATTCGTGCACTGATGGGGTCCACCTGGCCACCCAATGGGAACCATCAGAGGGTGAGCTGGCCAGAAAGAGGGTCCATGGGCAGTTTCCTGGCTGCCCCATCCCTGATCAGGATGGGGGTACCCACTTGGAGGCATGGCCAGTTGGGGAGAGGGGCTGCAGGCATTCCAGTCATTCCACTGTTTGGTCAATTTGCATATTACCCTTTTATTATATAAGACTTGAGTCCTAGTGCATGAAATTTGGTGTCCCTAGCCCCATCCTGCATCCTCTCCAATCCGGGACCTCTTGGGGATGTCCAACTGCCTCTAACAATCTGGGACCAATGGCTCCTAACTGCTCACCTGCCTGCCTGCCTGGTCACCCCTAACCACTCTGCCTTCCTGCCTGATTGCTCCTAACCACTTCTGCCTGCCTACCTGAACACCCCTAACTGCTCCCCTACCAGCCTGGCCACCCCTAATTGCTCCCCTACTGGCCTGATTGCCTCTAACCACCTCTGCCTCATCCTGCACCCGAGACCCAGGAGTCCCTCCTCCAGCTGATCACAGGCACCCAAGACCCAGACTTCCCTCCCTCTGGCTGGCTTTGGCACCCAAGTCCCAGGCTGGCTTTGTCCAGGCCAGCCACAGGCGCCCAGGACTGCGAGGCGGGTGGCTTGTTCCTCTCCTGGGCTGAAGCCACAGCACTGGCACCCGGGACCGCAGGGCAGGTGCTTGTCCCTCTCCTGGGCCGCAGCCTTGCTGGTCCCCATTCCTCTCTCTCCAGCTCATTTGTGTCAGGCTGGTCCTCATTCCTGTCTCCCCAGTGTTGAGTGTCTAAGTCATTACAGCATGATGGCTAAGGGCATGATAACTATTTGCACACACACACACAAGTATTATATAGGATTGTGCAGATGAAGAAACTGAGACACTAAGAAGGTTATAACTTGCCCAACAATTATATGTGGCGATGCCAAAGCAGTCTTTCAATATAAATGTCTGAGCTTATCCCACTAAGTTATAACCACCTCCTCAAATGGTTCCCCTATGGATGGAAGTGTCCATCCTTTCTGGGAACAAAATACCCTTCCTGTCTGGATTAGTTAGAGTACAGCTGCTGTAACAAAGGCCAAAACAACAGAGACATCAACAAAACAGGCTGTTTCCCCTATGGAACAGGCGATGTGCAAGCAGTCCATTACTTCCTCCCTGGGCGTTGGGAGCATAGGCCCCTTCAATCTTGTGCTTCTGGGTTCTAAGGCTGCAGCTTCTCAAGATGACTGCTCCAGCCATCATGTCAACATTCCAGCCTACGGAAAGGGGGACGACTGAGTGAAGCCCTTCTCCCTTTAAGGGCACAACCCACAAGTCACACACGTCACTTCTGTGCACATCACGGGACTCGGTTGCATAGACACACCTTAGTGTAGAGCTTGGACATCATTTGCTTCAGTTCAACCTGGGGGCTCTGCAATGAACAGAAGAAGGAAGGTTGTTGTGAGGGGACAGCAGGCAGGCTCTGCTGTCTTTACATCGAGATAAAGTCAAGGTTTCTGTCTCCTACTCTCCACTAGGGAAGCCACTCCAGGGGCTTCTTCTTCCCAGAAGCCCACACTGTGTATGCTGCCCCAGGTGCTGAGCCTTTGATCTCTGCCAAGCCAATGCTGATGTTGAGAAAGCAATGGGACAGGACAGTCTTTACCAGGAGATTAGAGTTTTCTATAGGAGTAAAGGAGATATCACTTCACATCAACTCAATCTGTTCTGTGTGGAACATTCACTGAGAGAGATGCGAGAAACAGGAACTATGTCCTGCAGCCTCCAGAACAAACAAGTCAACGGTCACCTAGCCACAGGACCCCGGAAGCACACGGCCGAAGAAAAGGAGAGCAAGACAAAGGTCAGCCTTGGAGAACAACAGTAGCTGGGAGATGGGGTGAAAGATTAAGACACAAAGAAACAAAGAAGGGATGAGCAATGAGAATGAGGAAGAGCCCCAAGAATGCCCAGGGGAAGGAAGAAAGTGATGGGATGGACATTATTGAGCTCTGATGGTATACCAAGCCCTGCACCAGGAGTCTCTCACTTCAAGTGCCTGGAAAATCCCCATGAGCGAGCCATCTGTATCCTAATTTAACTCCAATGGAAAGTGTGGTCCCGCAAGGTGAAATAACTGGCCCGGGACTGCATAGCTATTAAGTGGTGAAATGGGGTGATAGCCAAGCCTTGCTGGCTCCAAAGTTCATAATACTCTTTTCATGGCAGAAATGGCTTCAGAAAGGCAAACAGGGCTGGAAAAGGCCAAATGAATGTAAGAAGTCATCTCTCAGCCAAGGGTGAGGCTTCGTGGCCATAAGCTGCCAAGGGAGTGGAGGCTGAGCACACAGACACACACAGTGAGGTACAGTATTTTTTTTTAGAAAACTGTCCTCATCCAGCCAACAAACATCCCAAAATGTTTTTGGCTGTCCTGTCATATGCCATGCACTGTTCTAGGCACTGGGGACACCAAGTCACTACTCTCAAGGACCTTGCTTTTGGGTGATGGGAGAGACACTTAGACTATGGTCTCAAAGATACAGCATAATAGTATATCAGGCATAGAAGCTGCTAGGAAAGAAATAAAGCCAGGAAGTGGGTAGAGGTGCAGAGAAAAGGAGGAGTTCTAGGTCGGGGAGAGGTCTCTGATAAGACTACGTAGATGCTTGAATGGAGCACTTCAAGGAGCAAGACTTGCAAACAACCCAGAAGGAGTGGACACAAACGCTCAGAGGCGGGATCACACCTGTCCAGTCCCAGGGTCAACAAGGAAGCCAGCAAAGCTGGTGGGAGTGATGCAGCACAAGGAGTGCGGAATGAAGGCCTGCAAGCACTGCAGCGTGAGGACCCTGGAGGCCGGGGCAGGAATCTGGGTTTTATTCTGAGTGAGATGAGAACCCTTGGAGGCAAGAAGTGTTCCTGTCATTATCCATCCCATCGGGAGAAATTAGCTTGGTCAGAGCTTCCTGGGAAATGCTGATCCCACTCTCACCTCCTTTCTGACTGGAGCGGCTCGGGAGGGGCCGGGGTCAGAATGGTTGTATAGCAGTGATGAGCAGAACATCTGGTGGACCAGGGTCAAGCCTGGAGCAGGACACTAGGTGACCCTCCCCAGCCACTGCTTCAGTCATCGGGTTCTGGACTTGGTAGGGCAGGGCCCTGGGGACCCTTAGATTTCCTACTTGGAAGTCTGTATTTCAACCCACACCTGTCACCCAGCACACCTCCATCCTTAAGCAGATGTCCTTAGACACTGGGAAGGGAACTCTTAAACAGCACCTTAAATAGTCTCAGAGAGATGCTGGGTCCCAATACAGCTTCAGAGATTCAAGGCTGATCCTCTGATCAGACACTGTATGTATGAATTCCAGTCATGCCCTGCCCCAGCAACATAGATAGTTCATCATAACCATGCAGAAAACATGAACTCCCCGTAGCTAATCACACTCTGCACATGCCCGGAAGAGTCCGTAAGAGGGAAGCAACAGTCCAGCAGCCACAGCCCAGAGATGTGTTAGCCCTAACAAAGTTTTGGAGGTAGTCTTCCAGCAAAGAAAGAACCATTTATCATGATTTTGCTGTCACCTTTCTTTTTTTTTTTTTAAACCTATATCAGTAGAGGTCATTAATATTGGATGCAGTTTCCCTTTTACCTCTTTGGGAAGAATAGTGGCCAGATTGCAAAGGAAGCTGGGGTTTTGTGAACCAGCTGGTAGGGAAGGGCTTTGCCACACACAGAACATACCAGGCTCAAGGGGCAGCAGAGGTCATTGTAACTGATGTGCCCTGGATCTTAGCCTGGTCTGGGTGCTATAACAAAATGCCACAGATGGGCAGCTTACAAACACAGAAATGGAATTCTCACAGTTCTGGAGGCTGGAAGTCCAAGACCAAGGCATGGTCCCCTTCTGTTGAGGACCTTCTTCCTGCTTCATAGTCATGATCTTCTCGCTCTGTTCTCACACAGCAGAAGGGGAAAGGAGCTCTCTATAGCCTCTCTTACAGGGACACTAACCCCATTCATGAAGGCCCTACCTAATCAACATGAATTTTGGGGGGACACAGACCATAACACCCTGGTTATTAACATACATTGACATGCCTCTCTTAGTTGCATCTTGAACGCTTGAAACTTTTCACACCCATGATTGAACTGGTGTCCTTTATAAGGGAGGGAGACACCAGAGCCTTCTTTCTCCCTCTCTCTCTCTCTCTCTCTCTCTCTCTCTCTCTCTCTCTCTCTCTCTTCCCCACATAAGGATTTAGAAGGCAGCCATCTGCAAGCAGGAAGAGAGGCCTCACCAAACCAAATCTGTGTACTTCCGGCCTCCAGACTGTGAGAAATAAATATCTATTGTTTAAGCCAAGCCAGCCTATCTATGATACTTTGTCATTGCAGCCCAAACTATGACAATCATCATTTGTTTTCATATCTCTCTTTCAACACCACTAGACTGTAAACATGAGACAGGAAATAAAACTTTTTTCTTTCTGTTTCTGGTATCTTTACATTTCTAGAACAATCCATGGGTCATAGGAAATGTTGAATGAGTGAGTTGAATGGACAAATATGTGCTCACACACAGGAATTTCAGGAATGGGGCAAGTGAGAATCTCCTGGCCCTTCAGACATCCTGGAGAGGCAGCTACTTCCTTGGCTTTGCCTGGGTGAGCCCTACAAATTCCAGCCCTCCTTCCTGCTCCTCTTCTCACTCCCTCTTCACTGGGCCTGAAACTGAGCCCCTCGTGTGTGCTTCCACCAAAACTGTGGGCTTGAGAAGTCTCCTCTATGGAAAGACTGTGTCACATTCCCGTTAGGCTCTGGGCTTCGCCCTTGCTGCACATTCGTGCAGGTCTAAAGGAATCACTAACGCACAGATCTTCGCGGCAAAGACAGCCTGCAGCAGAATGTGATTTTCTGACCTAAACTCTTCCAATCACTTAGGGCCTAGGCTGCACGTAGCTACCGGCTCTATACAGAGAAAGCCCTGTTTTCTCCCTTCCCTTTCCTTCCCTTCCCTTACAGCAAGATGGAATCCACATCCCTCCGTATCCTTTACGAATTCTGCCTCCTATCGTTTTTTTCCCCCAGAGAAACATGCGCTCTCTTTTTTTAACCACCCCCAGAGAGTCAGGCTGGAAAGTGAGATGAATCATCAAATTTCCACGGCCGCTATAGGGAACCCGAGCCGGGCAACTGACACTCGTGTCGAGAGGACTCGTAACACCCATTTCGCCCAGACAGAGCTCACTTATTTTCCATAGCATTTTAGAACTGGGCCTGGCACCGTGATTCACCCTATTTATAGTTTAACATGCAACATAATATTTGGTCCAGGCTCCAATAGGAATGCTTCTTACAAATGTCAGTGGATTATTTACTATGGTAAACTAATTCGTTACATAAGAGCTTCCCTTTTCAGGCTGCATGAGGAGGAGGCTGCTAATGCTTCTTGGATTAACCTGTTATTATTGTCGTTTGAAGTTCTTTTACATGGAAGGTCGTTATTGCAAGACTTTCCGACTTTGCATGCAAAGCACATCTGTTGCTTAAATAATGTGAAGCTGTCCCATCCTCACTGACAGGCTGAAGCATAACAGTGGAATAGGAATGCATCCTGAATTAAGAGAGAATAATTACAATGAGCACACGAAAAAGTAAGTCGTCATTCCATGAGTCTGTGATAATGTCCTTGGTCGGCAGTGTGAATCCATTCTACTTTTTATGATAATTAGAATACATACACAAAATAGTTACACATAAAAGAAGCATCAAGGTTAGTGACCCCTGAGAAATTATTACAGTGGCCAAAGGCAGTTTTCTTCCTGGACTTCTCAGGAATTCAGATCAATGGTGAGAGAAAACAGCAAATGAGATCTGTCCAGGTTTGAAGACCGGCCTGGTACAGGAATGGTTCATCCTGGGGAGTGGGAAGACATGTATTTCTTCAGTCCTGACCACAAAGAGATTATCAGTGTAAGAACTAAATGTTAATGGAGCTTAAAATATTGAAAAGGACAGAAATCTTTTCCAAATAGAAAACAACAATGTGTAAGTCACCCCACACCTTATTTTTCCATAACAAGAAGATTTAAAGGAGACTGGGGGAGAGGGGAGAGTTGCATTCCTACACTTGATCTTAGCCAAAAGGCCGAGAAGCAATGAGAGTTGCATTCCTGACAAAGGAATTAACATAGAATTAAGTCCTATCCTATATAATAAAAGGCTAATATGCAAACTGTCTCCTCAGGTGGGAGTTGGCCTACCAGGAGTTCAACCAGGGAGCATGGTTGGCCAATAGCTTGCAGGCCCTTCCCAGGACAGCCCTACCCCCAGTTGGCCTCCCCAACCCAACTGGGGGCAGGGCCAGCCTGCCAACCCCTGTCCAGCCTGCCTGATGAGATCCAATTGGGCGTGCCAGCCAGATCCCACCAGTGCATGAATTGGTGTACCAGGTTTCTAATATGTGAATAATACTCTCTTACAGATCAGAAATAATCCCAGTCTATGTCTATTTAACAATCATAGTAATGAGCCCTGGACTGTGTGGCTCAGTTGGTTGGGTGTTGTCCTATGCACCAAAAGGTTTGCAGTTCAATTCCTAGTCAGGGCATATACTTAGGTTGTGGGTTTGATCCCCCAGTCAGGGTACATATGGGAGGCAGCCTATCGATATATTGCCCTCACATTGATGTTTCTTCCTCTCTCTTCCTCTCACTCTCTAAAAAAATAAAATAAAATAATAAAAAATATTTAAAAAAAAACTATAGTAAAGACTTTGAAGGATTTTTGGTCTCAGGCACAAGTCTAAATGCATCACATTAATTGTTATTTGTTATCAGATCATTTTAAAGATGGCGAAATTCAGCTACTAAAAAGTTCAATAACTCGCCCAGCTAAGGTAAAGTGGTGGAGTGGACTCTGCTAAAGGACAGGTTCTCACACTGAAGATATCTGACGCTCTAATGGAGTCAAAACTATTTTGTGATAGAAACCAAGATGGCGGCAGAGGTAAACATCTAAACTGCTGACTGACACAACAATTTCAAAACTACAACTAAAAGACAAAATGGACATCATCCAGAACCACAGGAAGATTGGCTGAGTGAAAATTCTACAACTAAAAGGAAAGAGAGAAGCACACTGAGACTCAGAGGAGCTGCAGAAGGCAGAGGTACCGAGGTGCATGCACGGAGAAGGCAGGCAACTGAGTGCACAGCTGGCTTTCTCAAGCAGGAGGGAGACAAAAGCTCCCAACTGCACTGAACTCTAGTTCCAGGTGAGATTTTTGATACCCAGACTCATTCGGGAAGAAACTGGACTTTCTGGCAGCAGGCAGAACTCGTGGACAGCTTTCTCTCAGAGGTGCTTGCAGCAATTATCACGGGACACTGAGACACAGGGGCCTATTAGGGCAGGGCTGATGGGAAACCAATGCTGTCTGCTCTGTCCTGAGACTTTGCCCTATCCAAGCTGAGCACAGAGGCTTTTGCAAGTCTTGTCTCATAAGGGTGTCTCCAGCACAGAAGTTCTCCCAGCATAGATACAATTGATCCTCACAGCCAATTGGCCTGGCAGTCAATTCCTTCCAGTGATACCAACAACAATAAAGACTTAACTACAACAAGACTGTGCACACAGCCCACAAAGGGGTGCACCAAGAGTGTCCACCTCAGGTAAGTGGGGAGGTTGAGCCACTAGGCCCCATAGAACACCTCGCACACAAAGCCACTCTATCAACTTAGGAAAGCAGCCAAATTGCAGAGACAAAGAAACAGGTCATGCCAAGACTGGTTTGGCTCAGTGAATAGAGCGTCAGCCTGCAGACTGAAAGGTCCCAGATTCGATTCTGGTCGGGGGCATGTACCTTGCTTGCGGGCACATCTCCAGTGTGGGGTGTGCAGGAGGTGGCTGATCGTTGTCTCTCTCTCATTGATGTTTCTGACTTTCTATCCCACTCTCTTCCTCTCTGTGAAAAATCAATAAAATATACAGTGGTACCTCAAGATATGAATTTAATTCGTTCCTTAACCTTGAGGCATGGGAAACTATGAGACGCTCGAGTCGCGGTAAACTGGTGGGTCATGTGCAGCTGGCCGATCCGCGTGATTACTCCTATCTCAAATGTTGCTCGGATTTCAAAGCAAAAATCGCTTGTTCGATGACTCGTATCTCAAAAATCTCGTATGTTAGGTCACTCGTATCTCGAGGTACCACTGTATTTTTTAAAAATATATACAAATGAAAGAAATGGAGGAAAGCAAATGACTAGATATAAAGTTCAAAACCACAGTTATAGGTTTTTCAAGAATTTTCTAGAAAAGGCCAATAAATTTAGTGAGACCCTCAAGATTATGAAAAAGGACCAACTAGAAATTAAGTATACACTGCCTGAAATAAAAAATATTATTCAGAGATCTAACAGCAGACTAGAGGATCTCAAGAATCAAGTCAAAGATTTGAAATACAAAGAAGCAAAATCACTCAACTGGAAAAGAAAAAAGAATCCATAAATGTGAAGATAGTGTAAGGAACCTCTGGGACAACTTCAAGAGTACCAACATCAGAATTAAGGGGGTTGCCAGGAGAGTAGAGAGAGCAAGATACTGAAAACCTATTTGAAGAAATAATGAAAACTTCCCCCACCTGGTAAAAAAAAATAGACTTACAAGTCCAGGAAGCGCCCAGAACCCCAAACAAAAGGAATCCAAAGAGGACCACGCTAAGACACATCATAATTAAAATACCTAAAGCAAAAGACAAAGAGCATATTAAAGCAGCAAGAGAAAAACAGTTAGTTACCTACAAGGGAGCACCCCTACGACTGCCAGCTGATTTCTCAACAGAAACTATGCAGGACAGAAGGGAGTGGCAAGAAATATTCAAAGTGATAAATAACAAGAACTTACAACCAAGATTACTCTACCCAGAAAAGCTATCATTCAGAATTGAAGGGCAGATAAAGAGCTTCACAGATAAGGAAAAGCTAAAGGAATTCATCACTGCCAAACCAGTATTATATGAAATGCTGAAAGGTACTCTTTAAGAAGAGGAAGAAAAAGAAAACGGTAAAGATAAAAATTATGAACAACAAACACATATCTATCAAGTGAATCTAAAAATCAAGTGAATTAAAAATCTGATGAACAGAATAAACTGGTGAATATAGTAGAATCAGGGGCATAGAAAGGGAGTGGACTGACAATTCTTGGGGGGAAAGGAGTGAGGAGGGTGCGGGAAGACGCTGGACAAAAATCGTACACCTATGGATGAGGACAGTGGCAGGGGAGATAAGGGCAGAGGGTGGGGTGGGAACTGGGTGGAGGGGAGCTATGGGGGGAAAAAAGAGGAACAACTGTAATAATCTGAACAATAAATATTTATTAAATTTAAGGAAACTATTTTGTAATAATGCTAAACTATTATTTGCCTTTTTGCTCTCTGGATATACAACAAAGTTTTTCAAATGCTACATGACACATGATAGTGCAACAGCCTAAGTGGCTGCTATTAGGAGATATGCAACCATGCAACAATGCCCCTATTCTCACTAAATTGTTCTTGTTTTCAAATATACATGTATTTTCATAGAAATCATGTTTATGTTAATACGTACTATATTTATTCATCTTATTTTTAAATGAATTAATAAATAAAAGTTTACATTTTCCTAGACTTAATCTGTAATGCCATAAATATCTACAGATGTAAGCCTAATAAGCAAAAGCTCTTTGAGGTCCTCAATAATTTTCAAGAGTGTAAATGTGTCCTGCCCTAGTTGGTTTGGCTCCGTGGATAGAGCACTGGCCTGCAGAACAAATAGTCCCGAGTTCAATTTCGGTCAAAAGTACATACCTTTGTTGCAGGCTCCTCCCCAGCCCAGGTCCTGGTCAGGGCACATGCAAGAGGCAACCAATCTGTGTGTTTCTCTCACATCGATGTGTCTATCTGTCTTTCCCTCTCTATTCCACTATTTCTAAAAGATCAATGGAAAAATATCCTCAGGTAAGCATTAACCAAAATATATATAAGTAAATAAAGATCATAAAGGAGCCCTGAGATCAAAAGAAAACATGCAACAACTGAAATACGTTCTTTCACATCCTATAAAGTGAGCAATCAGCACGTCACAGCCCTTCTGACAAAAGGAGTTGTGATACCATAGCATGAGCCATATGTCAAAAGCCTTGATGAAAACAAAAATCAGTCCTGGCCCAAAAGTTTTCAACACCAGAATATTTTGATACCTGACTTTGGAGCTGAGATTTCAAATTTTAGTCTAAATGTGTCTTGGCTTTTAAAAAAACCACTTATGATCTGTTTGCCTGGAATATCCCCAAAGAGTCACAGGCCTCACTGGCTTACTTCATTTGGATCTCTACTTGGATGAGCTGGCCATCCTATTTCCATTAGAAACCTTCTGGTCCCGCCACCACTCTACCCCTTACCAGGTCTTCTTTTTTTCATAGCAGTTGCCACATCCAACACAGACATATCCTTTCTCTGTACCCTCTTCCCCTGGGGAATTGTTAGCTGCATGAAAGCACTTTGCATCCCTCGCACTCAGAAAAATGCCAGAAACTTAATAGGTACTCAATATGTATGTGAATAAATGAATAACTGTTTTTATATGGAAAAGAATACAACGAAAGAGTAAGAACAAAAATAAAATAGGTATTTTAAGCATAATAAAATAGGTATTCTGAGCAAATAGCCAACAAATACTAAGTAAATACTGGAGTGCACCGTTGTAGAGAAAACACAGTATGTTCACCACACTACTAGTATTTCCACTTCCTAAGCCCCTATTTCCAGCGTCCTCTGAAGTGGGGGCCACAGGACTGAGTTCTGGGCAGTGCTGCTCAAACCTGAAAGTCCATGCAAACTGCCTAGCAATCTTTTAAAATGTAGATATGAACTCAGTAGGTCTGGAAGCTCTCAAATTAGAATAATGCTTCTAGTCTGCGGACCACACTTTGAATCTTTTTCCATATCCAGACCTTAAGGCACATACCATATAGAAGCAAAAGCACCCTAGAGTAGCAAGCACACCTAATACCCAAATCCTGGTCTCACCAGTAAAAGGAACCTGGGAGAAATGGCTGATTCTGGGACTAGTACAGAAAACACAAGACGGAGAGTCTTGTTGAGCCAAAAAGTAAGAAGTGCTTTCTTAAGTCAAAGGGACACAGGAGCCACTGAAACACTCCAGGTGACCAAAGCTGGAACAATTCAAGCCACGGGATCAATAAAGAAGTATTGGATTATAAAGTGTAAAATAAATATAGGAGTCTATACTTATATAAATTATTGGATAAGTTATTAAGTACGAGACAAGCCTCCTTACATAAGAGTTTCAAATAATTTATGCAAATCTTCTGCCCTGAAGGAGAAAGAACATAACCCCCCACCACCTAGGTGTGGGCTCCACATAGCAATCCTTTCCAAAAAGTATCGCACGGGAAGGGGGGGAAAGTCTAGCTTTTCATTGGAGATACCTGACCAACACAACCTCAGCTAAATGGTCAAGGTCAACATCCACAGTGACAAAGCATGTTGATATGATGAGACAAAAATAACACCTTACCTCTGAGGTCTTCCTCCCAAAATGCATAGACACAGCCTAAACCAGTGGTTCCCAACATGGGCAATTTGATTTTTAAAGGGGACAATTTGAGAACAAGTTATTAATAATAAATACTTTACATTTGTTATGGTTCTTGGGGCTCATTTACAGTATATAAATATATATTGTAACATATTTATGCATTTAAATTCTCTATTGTATGTTTTGAAACTTTATTTGCTATTTTTCATATCACTTTATATTTTTTTGTTTGTTTCTTCATGATTTCTTCTTCAGCACTTCAACTGAATTTTATTTTTCTATTTCATGAATGCCATGTTCTTTGGAAGCTTGTTTAGACCAAATTAATGGCCTTTTAGGCTTCCTCCACATGAATAGAAGTGCTCTTTTTGAATAATAAGAACTATATGTCATGGGGGGCGGGGGACATCAGGATTTTAGAGATGCTTAGGTGGGGCATGGCCAAAAATAAAAGATTGGGAACCACTGATCTAGACAAAAAAACACCAGACAAATTCCACTGGGGGGCATTCTACAAAATTCCTGAGCAGTACGCCTCAAAACTCTCGAGGTCATCAAAAGCAAAGAAAGTCTGAGAAATATTCCATCCAGGAAGGATCTAAGGAGATGTGACCACTAAATGTAATGTGGGATCCTTGGCATTTTATATAAGGACATTAGGTAAAACTAGGGCAATCAGAATAAAGTAGACACTTTAGCTAATGCAACAATATTGGTTAATTAACTAAAATAAATGTACCATCCTAACGCAAGAGGTTGACACTATGAGGGAACAGGGGGCAGGGATTATGGGAAGTTTCTGTGCTAGCTTCTCAATTTCTCTGTAAATCTAAAACTGTTACTAAAATATAAAGTCTTTTTAATTATACACACACACACACACACACATACACACACACACACACACACATATATATATATATATAGCTCATGTGATTCCAGAGCCCTCCCTTTCCCTTCAGAGAGAGAGCCTCCTTAAATGTGGTGCCCTAGGGGCCTCTCACCCTGCCCCAGTGCCAGCCCCATCCTGATGCAGGTGGAAGGGCCGCAGCATGAAGCAGGGCCATCTGAGTGGGCAAGCGTGAAATAATATTAAATGTGGTAAACCACTGCCATTCCCAAGTTTTAGAGTTGTTAGTGCAGCATAGCCCAACCTACCCTGACTACTACAATGACCTACATCAGGGGACACATTCATTCTGCAGACTGTTGGTGCACAGCCCAGGAGCTAAGTCTTTGTACATTTTTAATGGAAAGAACAAAGGGCGGAGGGGCAGGGAAGGAAATGTGGAAGGGGCAGGGGTGGGGGGAGAAGGAAAAGGAGCAGAGAGCACAGGTGACCTGAAAAGCCTAAAATACTTACTATTAGCCTTTTATGGAAAAGCATTGCCAATCCCTGATCTACATCAGATAGGTAACTTGGTTCAGCAAAGGTTGTATCTACACAGACTCATTAACAAAGTCCCAGTTATCAGAGACCCTCCCCAAAGAGCCCCTAAATCCATTCCTTTTATTTCTGAAATCAGTTCAGAAAGTAGATAGACTTTTAATTGAATTTTTAGAGAGAGAAGAAAGGAAAGACAGAGAGAGCGCATTGATTGGGTGCCTCCTTTACACACCCTGACCAGGGCTCAGGGATTGAACCCAAAACGTAAGTACGTGCCCTGACGGGAAATCAAACCTGAAATTCTTTTGGTAAACAGGACAATGCTCCAAACAACCGAGCCTCCTGGAGTAGAAAGTAGCTAGACTTTAAGAGCTTTCCAGTGATTACGAATTCACATCAGCTACACCTCCAGAGAAGAAATGCCTTGGAACACGAAACACATTAAGAAATATCAAAAACAGGTTTATTAATTGAACCACATACATTTAATTCTATTCATGTTGTAGTCAAGAGGTATTTCAATTCCCTCAGAGTGAAGACACTTTAGAAAATGATACCCCATGCTGATTTCAAAAGATGACATTTCAGTCCCCACAAGTGCAAGAAAAGGGGCATTTCGTAGGTGAGTGCGGTTAGCTGTCTGACAAGTTCCCCAGTCAAGCATTTGTTCAATAGTGGATGAAACTGAAGAGAATTGCAACAGTTTGACCATGTTTTCAATAATTCTTCGCTGTGGGATGCCTTTTCCTGTGAAATAAAGTCCCAACAAATTAAAATCAAACTAAGCTGGGAAAAACTAATAATCAATGAGGAAAATGAAAAAAGCTGCCTTCTGAATCTGAGGGAATCTGAGAATTAATGCCTACATTTCGTTCAGCAAATTGTCACTTTCAAATTCATTGGTTGAGAGCTGACTATGCACGTTACACTCTGTTAAGAGACTGTTTAGAAAGGTGCACTCGAATTAAAAGAAATATTCTGGCCCCAGCCAGGTGGCTCAATTGGTTGGAGCATCGTCCTGTATACCAAAATGTTGAGGGTTCAATTCCTGGTCAGGACACATACAAGACAACCAATGTTTCGGTCTCTTTCCCTTCCTCTCTCTCTAAAAATCAATTTAAAAAAAAAACATCTTGGGGTAAGGATTTTTAAAAAGATATATTGGTCCTAGACTCTTGATTCCAATAACTACAGGCTGTTGTTATTCCTTGTGATTAAGCCCCTATAGAGTATCTTTCATATATGTCAAGGTTGTAGGTTCAATCCCCAGTCAGGGCACATACAAGAATCAACCAACGGCCCTATCTGGTTTGACTCAGTGGATAGAGTGTTGGCCTGCGGACTGAAAAGTCCCAGGTTCAATTCTGGTCAAGGACATGTACCTTGGTTGCAAGCACATCCCCAGTAGGAGGTATGCAGGAGGCAGTTGATTGATGTTTCTCTCCCATCAATGTTTCTGACTCTCTATCCCTCTCCCTTCCTCTCTGTAAAAAATCAATAAAATATATATTTTTAAAAAAAGGATCAACCAACAAATGCATAAATAATGGAACAACAAATCGATGTTTCTCTATCTCTTTCTTTCTCTCCCCCCTCCCCACTCCTTTCTCTAAAATCAATGAATAAAAATAATAAAATAAATGTAATTTTGCTCTGGCCAGTTTGGCTCAGTGGATAGAGCATCAGCCTCACACTGGGGTGGGGGGGGGAGTCCCAGGTTAGATTCTGGTCAAGGGTTGTGGGCTCAATCCCCAGTGGGGGTGTGCAGGAGGCAGCCAATCGATGATTCTCTCTCATCATTGATGTTTCCATCTTTTTCTCCCTCTCCCTTTATTTCTGAAATCAATAAAAATATATTTAGAAAATTATTTTTAATTTTTTTTAAAAAGATATAGTCACACACAAAGGAAAGCAAATGCTGATGAGCTTACATATGGAAATCAATGTGTATGTATACACAGATGTGCACACCCCCACACACACAGAACAAACAGCTGAGTTCATAAGCATTTGGGGAGGCTTTGAGCACATTTACTCAAAAAAATAGTAACATTGAAAATGCTGGGAAGATTCTCGGCTGGTTTACTAAAGATCAATTGTGCACAGTTGGTAGAATCTCAGATGTGGTGGTGAAAATCCGTAATTAATCAGTGGCACAATTTCTCTTAAGAATGCATGCTCAGTGGGGAGCCCTGTTGTGCTGTCCAGTAGTTTGTGCTCCCACCTTGATGAGCCAGAGCTCCTGTCCTGGCTCTACACAAAGCCCACAGCCCTTCTGACTCCCCAGTGTGACACATACAGAGGCACATTCAGTGTTTGCAGAGCTTGTGCTTGAAAAACTTGGAAGGAGCCACTTTACAAAAATAATAGAAGTGACTAATATTAGGTATGAACACCAAACAATTCACAATTTTTAAGAAAGCTGATAAATACCACTCACAACAGATGTCTGACACATCTCCCAATTTTTTCCCAAAGGTTTTGGCTACCTACTCATATATGACAAATATTTTCTGTTCAAAAAAAAAGAAAGATCATTTATTATTTTCTCTGGCACGATTGGCTAATTTTCTTTTATTGAAAGTTTAGAAAAGTTGTTTTCCGTTTATTTTTAGGATTGGTGAATTTTTTTTAAAATGTCATTAAGTTTCACTCCAATTTGAATTGTGAGGTTTCAGGGTATTTCAATTTTCTTGTGCAGGGATTAATCCTATATAATCTGTAAAGTGATGACATTCAAAGACCAGCATATGGGACACCTCATGGATTCCCCACCTTGTCGGCCCACCTTTTGCTCCCAGCTGCTGCTTAAGTAGTGATCTGGAAGCACAGCCACTGTGAATCACTTGTTTTCTGTTGGGCCTTCTCTGCCTGGATTGGGTCTGCTGCAAGAAATAGTTCAACCATCTGCTTCACACCAAATCCTGGAATGTTTGAGGAAGTTACAGCTTAAGGAGCAACCCTTGACCATGAGGTTGGGAGCTGCTAGATACACCCTCTCTACCTACGTGTCTCAGTAGACAAGTCTCCATTAAATATATGTCTTCACACACAGGCTTCCCAAGTTATAGCTTTCCAGCACAGGGATTCTGATCAACTCTGGCTTGAACCTGCAATCAAAAAGAAAAAGGTTGATGGTGCATATATAATTACTGGAGGCCCATGCACAAAGATTTGTGCAAGAATGGACCTTCCTTTCCTTAGCTGCTGGCACGGCCTTAGCTCTGGAACCACCTTTCTACCTTCCCACACTGCCCAGAGGCCAGGAGTGGCTGGGACTGTGTGGAACACTTGTGTCATCACCATGGCAACAACGCAAGTATCCCACCCTGCCTCCAGCCACTCAGCTCCAGTGTATGCAAATTAACCAACCATCTTTGTTTGGTTAATTTGCATATTCACTCCTGATTGGCTGGTGGGCATCAGGCATCACATCACAAAGATATAGTCCATTTGCATCTTACTCTTTCATTGGTGAAGATATGTGCCATAATAGCAAGTATATTCCTAACAAGGAGAACTTTTATTTTTGACCAAGCATCTATAAAAGATCAATAATGAGTTGCATTGACTGCATAAAAGAAGCCACAGGTATATAAGAGTCTACAGGACCTGAGCAGAGCTGTTGAGAACAGGACATTGTGGATATCACTCATTCCTAGAGCTGCCAGGAGTCAGAGCCAACACAACAGCATGACACATTTATGACAACTGAATTTTCTCCTAATTATATGCATAATGATGACTGGAAGAATTTTTCCATAGCTTGTGGCCCCTTATTGAGCTCTGGTTCCACCTCAGACCTAGTTATCCTCCATCTCCCACTTACTTCCTATATCAGGCTCCACAGTGCACCTTCACAGGTGGGTAGAACGTCTGGCCCTGCTGCTAGAAACCAGAACACTGGTGTCAGTTTCATGACACTGAGTAGGTCAGCAGAGTGACTGTAAACCACAGAGATACATCCCACCAAACTAAACTACATGAATCCCCAACTCAATTTCACCTTAGCCAGATCCCCAAAATGCCCATGGCCCTTCCAACACTCTCTGACACTAGGAGATGTGAGTTCCAGAAGTCACAATAGAAAGAAAGCAGTCCTAACAAATTTCATCAAAATATCTTATTTTGCAAATTTTATAGCAACACATGACCATGGGAGTCCATTCCTAGGGTTCTCCTAGGACCTGGGAGGGGACTCATGCAAAAGAGGGTCCCTGAAGCTTAAGTTTAGGTCGTTTCATAGCAGATCCACCTCTGGGCATAGGTTGTCTCCAGAATCAAGCTTTGGGCCTTGACTCTGGAACCAAACTGCATGGGGACAAAACCTTTGCCCCATAGTTCAGTAGCCAAAAGTTCTGAACCTCTGTGATTCACTTTGCTCACCTGTAAAATGGAGGTCATGAGAGTGGTGACCTCAGAGTGCTGAGAATTCGGTGATGGGCACATCAAGGAAGTATCTGTAAATATCCGTTGTCTCTCTCAATGGTAGGGAGCAAAGGGCATCATTAGACTTCCATTCAGAAGGGACCACAGTGCTGATTAGCATGAAAGGCATGCCCAGTTTGCATTCAAGCCCATCATCTCCCCACTGAAATCAAGGATATCTCCATAAGCAATCCTCACCTTCAGAGAACAGTAACTAAAGAGCTTTCCAAAAATCCAGGGTCCCCTCACAAAGTGTATTTACCAAGGGAGTGTCCTGGTGACACACTACACATGATCAGGTCCCTGAAAGTTGCCTAGCTCTTGGAATTCATCCTCTACCTGCTTACAAAAGATGTTTATCACATCAGTTTCATTTGATGTGAGCTGCTACTGAATTCAGTTTTGTTTTTGTTCTGGTTTTCTTTTTTTGTCAACTAATCAAGCTAAAAATTGGAATGATTCTTGGCTGCTGAAACTATTGCACTAATTCCAAGTCTCTGGGAAGCCAAGCCTTACCAATAAATCCAGTTTGAATTAAAATTAGGTGTCTTCCTTCTTGATTAGGAAGCATCACATAAGAATGCATTTCCACAAATATTCCACAGGATTTTGCTGCTAGAAAGTAACAAAGTCCTATGATGCTTTGTTATGGAAGCCTCCCCTTCCTGGCTTATGTGTATTGTCAGCCTCCTGGGGCATGCTGGGATCTGACTCTGGTTAGAGACTTAGAGACAGGATCATGGGTTGAGGGGGTCAGATAGTGAATGGCTAAGTCCTAAGAAGAATTGGCTTCACATTGAGAGGGAGTTACAGAGCCTTCCAGCAAGAGAACATCCCCCACCCCATGACACAGGATGCTGCTGGCTGTTCTGACTGGCAAGGAGGGCTCACTGAAGGGTCTGGGAGTCCAACTACCTCTCTGGATCCTTCATATCTTCCCACACACCCTCATTCTAATTCTTCCCATAGCTCAGTGTTTTCCAATTTGGTTCACTGTAAGTTGAGTCCTTTTAAACAGAAGAGAATAAAAATAGCAGAACATTTTGCTTATAATAAAGATAAATACTATTTCATCACACCTTTTCTCAGGTGTGTGTGTGTGTGTATGTATGTGTGCACGTGCACACACGCATGCTGTGTCAAAATAAAATATAGTTCTTCTAGGGACTGAAAAAATGTATTTGAAACCTATTGTGTAAGAGATTAACAAAACTGTAGCTTTTTTGTAATTATAGTGGAATTACTAAAAACCAAAGTTTAGTTTTTTTATACATATGAGGGGACCTATATTTTATCAATGATAGAAAACTAATCTTCAAATTAACATAAATTTAGAATTACAAAGCTGTAGCTTGGACTAATGTACTTTGGCAACTACATACACTTGGAATTTGGTGTGGGGCATCCTGAACCATTCAGCCTCAGGTGGTAAGAGAATTCTTATTGGAGAATTAGTACTTTGGTGGATGGCCTTCGCACCAGATAGTGATGGCCATTCAGTCATTGGTGCATCCCTTTCTGGCCAGAAACAGTCATGCTGAAATATTTTCAATATTTTATATCTCAGACTTTCACCCAAATAAGACAACTTTGAATCTCTCCAGTGAGCCACTATTTCCTACCCTTTAGGTTTTGCTAAAATGATTATATTAAGCCCTAGAAAATAGGCCCTAAATAAACCAGATGGCTAGAGAGATCAGACTATGACTGGACATCAAAGTCAACTTTTTGACTTGCAGTATGATTTGCATTTATTGAGTTATTCAGAGAAACATAAAAAACTTCTGGGAACTGGGTCATATTTTAAAGAGGAATGGTTTAAATCAATGTTTATCTTGTTTCTTTGTGTCTGTGAATTTAATCCTCAGAACAATCAATATTTTATAGTTAGGTTCCCCTAATGGTTAGGTCACATGTTCCATGTTGTTTTATATTATTGACATTTCCCAAGCCTATTTCAACCTGAAACATGCCTCTCTCCCAATTAGATTACAAACTCCAAAAAGGGTGGAGCCTTTAACTCACACTTTTTATTTTCCTGGTCCAGTATTTTGCTCCATAAATATCTGATCATTGGCTGAACCAGCAGGACATGGAAAGGTGGAGGAGAAGACCAAGTGATGAGAGACATGAGCAGAGCCAGAGCCCAGCATCCAGAGGCTTCATCACATTGGTCATAAATCATCAGACAGATCAGAGAGGGTGACCTAGCTCCTCACTTGAAGATAATCGGTTGGTTCTTGCTGTTTGGCACTTGTCTCCCATCCCTTCTCATTTCATTGAGTTCTAATTGGCCATTTACTCCTTTGGGCTCCTCACCCCCTCCCTCCTGCCTCTTTGGTCTAACAGGGTAGCAAAATAACAAAGGAAATGCACACAAACACTGTCACGTACACAAAATGGCATCACTCTCAGAAAGAACATGCTGAACATGTAGAACCCAGACAGATCCCCAAGTCACGGATGCTCCCTTCTGACTGAAGCTTGGACCAGAAAAACCTAAAGGCATCCAGTCCTTTCAAGAATGTCTGTGAGGAGAGAGTCCAAGATGGCGGCATAGGTAAACACCTACACTGCTGCCTCGCACAACAATTTCAAAACTACAACTAAAAGACAGAACGGACATCATCCAGAACCACAGGAAAGCTGGCTGAGTGTAAGTTCTACAGCTAGAGGGAAGGAGAGGGGCTCACAGAGACCCAGAGGAGCTGCAAAAAGCTGAAATATGGAGACGCAAGCATGCATGGAGAGAGCGGGTGCTGGAGTACCTGGCTGGCTTTCTCTGGTGGGAGGGAAATGGAGACTCCCAATGGCATTGAACCCTTTATCTTACGACACTAAACCCCAGATCCAGCCGAAATTCATACGGGGGGAGTTTGGACTGTGAAAAGGGAGAGGTGCACGGAAATTTAGGGTAGTTGCAAAAGATCAGAGTTCTGGTGGCGCACACGGCACAGCGCAGAGGACAGATTGCTGATTGTGCCGCTGGCTTTCGCGAGTGGGCGGGAGACAGACCCTCCCAACTGTGCCACTTCTGACTCCACTAAGCCCCTGTTTTGGGCGAAACCCTGGACTCGTGTGGTCCTGGTGCACAGGGGAGCTGGAAAGGCAGCAGTCTAGAGGCACTGCAGGCACGTGGGCACAAGGACCACTCCAGCGATTAGCCAGTCACGTGAGACTCAGGGGCTGTGGAGGGCGGGGCCGACTGGAAGGCAAGGCAGTCCCTTAAGCCCTGAGACTCCACCCATCCCAAGCTCAACCAGAGGCTTCTTCAGTTTTGCAAGTCTGATATCATAAGGCTGAATTCAACACAGAAGTTTCCCCGGCATAGTGAAAATGCCGAGATAAGGGAAGGGATCACAAACAAAAGAAATGGGGGGGGGGGGGAAACAACTTGATATAGAGTTCAAAACCACGCTTATAAGGATTTTCAAGAATATGCTAGAAAAGATGGATAAATTTATGAAGTCCCAAGAGGAGATGCAAAAGGACCAACTAGAGATGCAAAATATCCAACTGGAGATGATGGATAAATTTAGCGAGTCCCAAGAGGAGATGAAAAAGGACCAACTAGAGACACTGACTGAAATAAAAAATATTATACAGAGACCTAACAGCAGACTAGAGGAAGACAAGAATCAAGTCAAAAATTTGAAATATAAAGAAGCAGAAAACACTCAACTGGAAAAGCAAGAAGAGAAAATAATCCAAAAATGTGAAGATAATGTAAGGAGCCTCTGGGACAGCTTCAAGCATACTGACATCAGAATTGTGGGGGTACCAGAAGAAGAGAGAGAGCAAGATACTGAAAACCTATTTAAAGAAATAATGATTGAAAACTTCCCACATCTGGTAAAAAAAAATAGACTTACAAGTCCAGGAAGCACACAAAACCCTATATAAAAAGAATCCAAAGAGGACCACACCAAGACACATCATCATTAAAATACCAAGAGCAAAAGAAAAAGAGAGAATATTAAAAGCAGCAAGAGAAAAACAGTTCATTACCTACAAGGGAGCACCCATACGACTGTCAGCTGATTTCTCAACAGAAACGATGCAGGCCAGACGGGAGTGGCAAGAAATATTCAACGTGATGAATAGCAAGAACCTACAACCAAGAATAATCTATCCAGCAAAGCTATCATTCAGAATTGAAGGGCAGATAAAGAGCTTCACAGATAAGAAAAAGCTAAAGGAGTTCATCAACTCCAAACCAGTATTATATGAAATGCTGAAAGGTACTCTTTTAGAAGAGGAAGAAGAAAAAGGTAAAAGATAAAAAATTATGAACAACAAGTACATATCTATCAACAAGTGAATCTAAAAATTAAGTGAATTAAAAATTTGATCAACAGAATAAACTGGTGAATATAATAGAATCAGGAGCACGGAAAGGGAGTGGACTGATAATTCTCAGGGGGAAAGGGGTGAGGGGTGTACAGGGAGAGACTGGAAAAAAATCATACACCTATGGATGAGATCAATGGGAGGGAGGGAACGGTGGGAGCTGGGTGGAGGGGTGCTATGGAGGGGAAAAAAGAGAAACAAATGTAATAATCTGAATAATAAAGATTTAATTTAAAAAAAATAAAAAATAAAAAAAGAATGTCTGTGATATTGTGATTTACAATAAGAAATATATAATTGGTCTTCATCCTATTTTCTGGCACAGAACCCCTAAACCCTCAGAATTTGTGTTTTGTTATATGAATATCGTGATTTTTGGAAAGTCCTTAAGGGTGAGGGCTGATTGATGGTAGTCAACCTTGTAATTACAGGGTTGAAACTTTTAATCTTGTCCCATTGACCTCTGTGAAGGGCAGAGGGCTGAAGTCTGAGTGCTTGAATTCAATCACTGATGGCCTATGATTTAATCAATCATGCCTGTGCATTAAAGCCTGTGTAGAAACCTAAAAGGGCTAGGTTTTGAGAGCTTCTGGTTAACAGGTGGAGATTCAAAGAGATCTGAGCACTCAGAGGGCACATGGAAGCTCCCCACCCTTTCTCCATATCTTGCCCTATGCATCTCTTCTATCTGGCTGTTCCTGAGTTATATCTTTTTATAATAAACCAGTGATGGAATAAAATATTTTTCTGAGCTCTGTGAGCCATGCTAGCAAATTAATTAAACCCAAGGAAGGGATGGTAAGAACTTCTGATCTATAGAACCTCTTATCTATAGCCTGTGGGTTAGAAGCACAGATGACAACCTAGATTTGTGATCATTGTCTAAAGAGGGCAACCTGTTTTGGGACTGAGCCTTTAACCTGTGAGATTTGATGCTCTCTCCATGTACACAGTCAGAATTGAGTTTAATTGTAGAACACCTAGCTGGTGTATAAGACTTGCTTTAGATATGTGAGGAACATCCCCACCTCTACCCCACCAACCTCACCACACACACACATTAGAATTGAGTGTGGTATGGTTCAGGTCCTAAAAGTTAAAGGCTGGTCCCATATTTGGCCTGATTTACAAAAGATCTGAAGAATAAACTATGTTCAACATCAACCCCAGATATAACTCCAATACAGAGTTGTATCAGGGAACCTAATTTCGTCTGATATTCCAGCTGAACTCACCAGACTTAATCAATTTAAAATATGTATTCAGAAGCTACACTGTCCAAGACAGCAATGAGGCAGATGCAAAGATGTCAAACGCAGGTGTAAAACTCATTCAGTATGCTGTCTGGTGGAGGAGATGCAAACACATTCCTCATGAACTATAAGACAACATAAAATGTGATAATTGCCACAGAAAAGGGGCCTGAGGAAAGTGCTGTGAGATTGAGAAAGTGGCATTTTCTTCTACCTGGCAACAAGCAGGGAAGTTTCAAGCCAGCAGAGCATAGAGATGGTTGGGTCAGAGCCCAAACTAAGCATGTATGAAGGGAAATAGTGGGAAATGGTGTTTTTATGAAACTTGAATTTTTAAAGGAGCCTTAAGGGACCTTAACATTCTCCATCAAGGAGTCTGGATTCCCACCAGAGGACAGAAGGAGCCACCCTTGCTTGAGGAGTAGGAGAGCTATGAACTGTTCTTGAGGTTGAGGTTCAACTAGCAGCAAGGAACAGAAAGGACTCGGTGAGGAGCAGTGGAGACAGACAAAGCTAAGCTGCTTCTTGGTGGTAAGAAGAGAGCGAGCAGAAATGAAAGCAGAAATGAATCCTTTAAAAGGATTTGTGTGCGAGAGAGTTGGGCTGCAATGACTCTTTTTTGCACAAAATCTTACTCCAGAACTGTTTTCTGCGCCACCTACAGAGCAAGTTGCTGAGAACGTCTCCCACTAAAAATAATTTCATCAGGCTCCCTGTTGCACATTTCAACTCTTTATTAATAATCTTGATATCGTGAAGGAACTTTTGGGACTGAGCTTTAAATCTGAAATGACAAACATGCTCCCATGACTGAACGAAATGGTCATTTGGTGCCATATTACTGAATTGTCAGCTAGCATGACAAATGCCCTCTAGAGCCACTCAGCCCCTGCTGTGTGCCTGGGTATCCTTTTACTCAGTTTACCATTGGCCAATGAGATCCACCTGTGAGAGATGAGAAGTGACCACCATGTGGCCCTACCCCAGCTTCCAGAGACCATAGCTCCCTGCTCTTACTGATCCCAGGGCACTGGACTATACCTCGTTTCCTAAATCCCACCAAGGCCTTGAAAAATGTGCCTGTACTAAACTATCTTCACATCTCCAAATTTGCAGGTGCCATCTCCTCCCCACGGGAACCATGATGGATATGTCAGGAGATGAAAGTCACTGCTGTTATATAAGTGAACCACACCTCTGATTACTGCAACTTTGTATGCAAAATACTCTCCCCTGGCCAGAGTCCAGAGGACATGTGATCATAGCTCTGCCATTGAGTAAGAACTTAAACGGTGCCCCTCTCCCAGTACCAAGCTCATTCCCGTGGGACTGTCAGGTGAATTATTTCTGACCAGCAACACTCAACAGCTCTGGGCCTAGGGCAGATTGATTTCAGTGAGATGGCCTTTCGGCACATCGGTCTTTGGGTAAAATGATTTGTGTGGCTCAGTGGTTGAACCAGGAGGTCACAGTTCGATTACCGGTCAGGGCACATGCCCGGGTTAGGGGCTTGATCCCCAGTGGGGGGCATGCAGGAGGCAGCTGATCAATGATTCTCTCTCATCATTGATGTTTCTATTTCTCACTCTCACTCTTTCTTCCTCTCTGAAATCAATAAAAATATTTTTTTAATGATTTGGGCAAGTTGTTATTTGGTGCGGTGACCTGATTCCGCACTCAATGCCTCCCTCACTGTTTTGAACTCAGTATCTTTCCCACTCCAGGCGATCCTTGGAGAGGGAGAGTCACGTCCTGCTGTGTGTGTGTTTCCCCATCTCCCTCCCAGGGCCCGAAGTAAGTGACTCAGTTAATGTTTGGTGAAAGCAAGCCAATGAGCAAAGAGATACAGTGAAAGACTGAAACAGACAGACTCCATCAGAGAGAGACACGAACACAGAGGTTTTCCATCTTAGTGTGAAACAGTCACAGAGGGTGGGAAAAAAAGACATGGAAGAATGGGAAAAAAGAAGAGAAGGGGAAATTAAGAAAAGGAGACTATCCTTTTGCAAATCTACCTCAAGTAAAAAGAAGTTGCATAGTAACGTACATAAAGAGGTGCACAGCCGCAAGGATTTGTCCCTAGACATCTTGAAGGCCTCTGAGAAAGCCATTTTTAAAAACTGTTGGTAATCACAGACAGAATGCCCACAGCTTCTCTTCCTTAACAGTATTTCCCATTTTTTATTCTGAAACTCCATGCAGATCCCTTTAGCTCTCCCCCAAAAGAAAAATCTCCCTTGAAATGTAAAACTCAAACCAGAAGGCTGCCGGGGATCCAGACATGAATATGGAGGCTCTGTCTCTGATTTCTAAAATTGGACCAGAGAAATGACTTTCCCAGCAGTATTTTTAGCAGCGGGAAGGAAGGCGCTCCCTGTGCTGCTCCTTGGCGAGCTCGCAGTCTGCCACTCTGAGCCTGTCCCCCGAATCCTCCTGTCAGTCCTGTCACCTCCTGTCGTCCGCACCAGTCGACACCTACACTTCTGCCTGGGAGCCCCCGGAAGGGACCCCACAGCTGAAGAGGGCCTTTCCCTAAAGTGGCCGTTTAAGACACCAAGATCTCCTCCCCAGGACTGTGATGCAGACAGAGTCCACGTATTGCTCAGTTACACAGTTCCAGACACACTGCCACCTAAAGAGGAGCTAATTCGTGTGTCTTTAGAATAGGCACTCTCTATATTTATCATCCCGTGGAGAAGCAGATCTAATGCTCCTCTTTCCACAGACAAGAAAAGGGGCGGCTTCGGGAGGTGAAATAGCCTGCCTGATGCTCCTCAGCTCGTTAACAGTGAAAGCAACACTAAACTAATAACCACCACGTATACAGTGCTGCCCAGGTGGCCATGTGTTTCTGCTTCCTGACCCTCATAACAAACTCAGAGGATGAATTGGACAGGTATTGTCATGATTCCCATTCCACAGAGAGGAAACTGAGATTCAGCCAAGGAAAGCAAGTACTTGTCTGGCCGGTGTGCCTCAGTGGATTGAGCATCATCCCATGCACCAAGACATCATAATTCCTACCCTAGCCAGTTTGGCTCAGTGGATAGAGTGTCGGCCTGTGGACTGAGGGATCCCAGGTTCGATTCTGGTCAAGGGCATGTGCCTTGGTTGTGGGCACATCTCCAGTACGGGGTGTCCAGGAGGCAGCTGATTGATGTTTCTCTCTCATCAATGTTTCTAACTCTCTAACCCTCTCCCTTCCTCTCTGTAAAAAATCAATAAAATATATGAAAAAAAGACATCACAATTCCCTACCAGGGCACATGCCCAGATTGTAGGCTCAATCCCCAGTAGGGGGCGCATAGGAAGGAGCCAATCGATGATGTTTCTCTCTTATAGATGTTTCTATCTTTCTCCTTCTCCCTTCCTTTCTCTCTAAAATCAATCTATAATAATAGAAGCATAATATGCTATTTAGACCAGACAGCTGATGTCCTTCCGGATGACCTTCTGGACGAAGCCATGACTTTGAGAGCTGAGCCCCTTGCACAAATTTCATGCATCCAGCCTCTAATAAAAACATAAAAAAAGAAAAAGGTAAATTCTCTACATCCGTACACTGGGAAGGAGCAGTACAAAGGTTGAGTCTGTGACTCCCAACTTCCCTGAGCCAGTGCCCAGCCGGCTGTCCCTGGCGCTGGCTCCAGGCAGCATGCTCAGGGGGACCAGTCCTCCTCAGCACTGCAGGCCTCAGAAATAAGCTGCCCAAGTCAGGGCGGCCTGGCAAGGGTGTCTAAGGAGTAAAACAGGGAATGTCACGTCTATATCCACAGGATCCCTAGGTAACTGCATGGCTCATCTGATCAAACAAAAAACAAAGTCAGTGGGGAAGGGTGTAAAATTGACAACACATGGCATTTGGCTTATAGAACCTTCCTTGCAAAGCATGACTCAGGAAAGCGGGGTGACCATCTGTCCCATTTGCCTGGGACCATTGCATTCTAGGCTGTTGTCCTAATATAACTGGGCACAGTGCCCTCTTTTCTCTCAAAAGCACCCTTGCTGGTACAATCAATCGTAGAGTCACCCTGCAGACAGGTATTGGTATTTCATAATTGTCTAAAGCTCAGTGCCTCTCCTATTTCTTCGACACTCCAGACTGTAACACCAATGTGAGCAAACAGGTACGTCACAACCCACTGGTGTCAGGAACCCACAGAGGCAGAGGCCAGACTGAACTGATCCGTGTGGAACTGGCACTTTCTCAGCATTTTCAAGTTGGTGAACAAAGCAGAAAATTGTATGTTTTCCCGCAGGTGCTCTGAGATCGAGGCTCCTCAGAAATCTTCCTAGAACAAGGGTCATCACAAAGAGACAGCAAGAGAACTGCTTCCTGCCAGACCTCTTTGCTGCCATAATAAGGAAATGACATTTGGAGGAAAAAAAGCAACTTTATTTTTTAAAAATCAGACATATACAAGATAGAATCCAAGACAATACTTTAAGTTTTTAAACCCTAAAAAAAAGTATCATTTTTCTCCAGCGCTACAACTGCGTAATAAAAATGAGCTCATCAGAGGTGTTGAATTACATTGTCTACTTTCAGGCACAGCCACTTGTCCTTGGACATTTCAAAATCAGCTCATGAGTTTACAGTTTCCTGCGCAGCCTTTCTGTCTTCTAATTGCCTTTAAAAGGACCAGCAGGCAAAGCCAGAAGCCTTTCCAAGCCCTCGGGCTTTGCCCAGGACAGCACAGCTCATCCTCTCCCACATCAGCAGATCCGGTTACTATGCGGGAGGGCTCCCTAACCGGCCTCTGGTTCTTTAAGGATCCATTACTGTGTTTTCCAGGCACCTATGGGCTCCACCCTCCGGTTTCTCACTTACTGACTTCAAAAGCGATTCTCAATGTCATGAGATTAAACCAGATCTCAGGGAGGCAACATAATGCCTGGTTCAGAGCTTCAGCGTCAGCATCCAAGCCTGGGATGCAAACCCCAGCTCTGCCATTCACAGGCCATGTGACCTGGTTAAGTGCCCATCTCCTCATCTGTAAAATGGGATGATGACAGTGCACAGCTCATAGGATGGAGGGGGAGTTGGAGGGAGGGGCACAATGAAAGAATTCAAGTAAGCAGGAAGCACCATGCCTGACACAGAGTATGTGCTCAAAAAAGTATCCATGGCCTAGAATGTCAATTTACTTCAGGTTGTCATGGTAAGAGAGATAAGGGTTTTTATCAGAAGAAGACAAAGTTTGGAATCAGAAAACCTAAATTCCATTCTTTGTTTTCTTATTCCATGTTTTATATGGTTTGGGATTATTTCATTTCCTTGAACCTTAATTATTTCCCTCCACCTTGTAAAATTATGATAAATAAATTCTAAGGTCAGTAGGATGATCCAATGAGATAACATAAGGAAAATTGTTTTGTAAACCCAACAAATATTTATCATCAATCAGAATTATGATGAATGAAAACATTAATTGAGACAAATATGTATTATTATTTATTATTCAACATATCTGCACAAACTTAAGGGCTAACATGTAACTAAAATGCCAGGAACTTTCCAGCTGTGCCCCTCCCAGCTCTTGGGCCACGCCTGCCTGGTTGCTCCATTTCATGTGATGCTGAGGAGCACAGCTGGATCTCCTTTGGGAGGACATCTAAAGGCCTGTGTGCCTGCCAGCCCTGCAGTGTTTGCTCCTCAGCTGTGTATTGGTGCGCTGTAGCCTCATTATATCTACAATCATCTCCTTATGAGATTGTGTCTATTCCCATACATGCCAACTTGGCCTTTGCAAAAATCGCCTCCTGTGTCCACTGACAACATCACCCTGCTCCTCACCCCTTCCCAGACTCCGAAGAAGGAGGGATTATGTGTCTGGTAAGTTTGGGGAAATGAACTGGGGGGCTCCACGCCACTCCTTCTGGGTTCTTGCGGAGAGCCAGCTTGACTACAGTGAGGAGTCTCAGGGCTGCTCTCCAAGGAGCAAGAACAGAGCCTGCGTGCAGAGGAGGCCAGCTGTGCCCTCTGTCTGGCCACTTGTGATGACACCTGTCCACTGAGAGGGTGGCTCAGCTCTGCCTTCCCCATACTTCATCCTTCACTCAGTTTGGAACTGGAGCGGGAGGAAGTGCATTAAACTATAATCCCAAAAGCCCTAAAACCTGGAATTGTATTAGCTCCCTCGTCCGATCTCACTGTTTTCTCCTTTCCAGCCAAGGAGAAGTTCTCATCTTTCTCACTTGCCTGTCTTACCTCACACTGTACCCTTCATGACGTCAGCTTCTTCCCATTAGATGGAGGGAACTGAGTTGCACAGTTCCTAGTTGAACGTTCAACTTGGCAATTAGGAGATCTATTCGAAGAGGAAGCACCACACATACACAGGAAGCTGTCTTGGGTATTGGAAGTGAGACTCACTGAACCATCTCGTGCCATTACTCTGGTTCCCATGGTAAGCAGCCAGCCCAAACAGTGCCACCAAAGGTTGTGCAAAAGAATGACTAACACACCGGTGGTACTCCCACAGCCTGGGCATCTTGAGCTCTGTACCACAACAACACGAGCAAGTCATTTCAGGCAAAACAGCAAAAGAGATTTCTGTTACCCGGGAGAAGGCTATCATGAGCTGGCGGTGGGTGTTCCAACCCCGGCTTCTCTGCTTCCTATTGGCCTGGCTTCAGATGTGCTCTTCCGCCACTCTGCCTCAGCTTCTCATTTGCAAAAGGAGGATAATGGCCGAGACTGGTTTGGCTCAGTGGATAGAGTGTCGGCCTGCGGACTGAAAGGTCCCAGGTGCGATTCCGGTCGGGGGCATGTACCTTGGTTGCGGGCACATCTCCAGTGTGGGGCGTGCAGGAGGTGGCTGATCGATGTCTCACTCTCGTTGATGTTTCTGACTTTCTATCCCTCTCACTCCCTCTCTGTAAAAAATCAATAAAATATTTTTTTTAAAAAAAAAGGAGGATAATGATAGTACCCGTCTCTCAGGTTTGGTATAGTATTAAATGAATTAATGTTTGTAAACACTTAGACGGTGCTGAGCACACAATAAACATTCGTTGAGTTGGAATGTGCTGCTCTCCACTCAGAATCCGGGAGCATTCCACTTTGTCATTCGGTTGTCTCGTAACAGCCCCATGGGGCTCCATCCACAGGAGCTCAACAGAGCTCCTTTGGGGGTTAGTAACGTGCCCAGCCTCCTTCATTCTACTCTAAATAGCTAGGGACTTTTAACATACATTTTCGTTGATTGAAGAATTATGTGCTTAATGTTAGTAGAGCTACCGACCACAGGTGTGGCAATCCCAGACAACTTAGAAACCAATAAGATTTCTGTTGTCGTGGTCTCTGGGAGCACTGCCTGTGGCATCATCGGCTCGAGCACCCCGTCAGTTCTGTAGGCAGCATCTTGCCCGGAGCTTTGGTTAGCAGCCTCCATGTGGGACATCACAGAGGTGAGCCCAAAATAGTGTGGCAAGCAGAGCAAGGGGGGTTGGACATGAGGGTTCTGGTCAAGAGCGTGGCTTCAAATTCTCCTAATGGCACAGAAACGCAGCATGGTAAGCAGGGATCAATTTCCATGGAAAGATCAGTCCGATGCACAGAGTGAGCTCCCATGGAGTCCTTCAGAATTCAGGTTCCATCCTTCCTTTGCACCTGCACACAATGGATCCCTTCCCCTAATTGCTGTGTGTTGCTTCAGAGGCAAAAAAAAAAAAAAAAAAAAAAAAACAGTATGAGCTGTTTTTATGGTAATTACAGGTCTTGCTCGGAAAACATAAACCTCCACCAGTTGCTGAAACAATTAAGTTGTTGCTGCATTTCCCAGGCTGGGTGTTTGGGCCCTGCCCAGCAGCACCCTCCTTCCTCTCCCAGTGGGGGCCTCTTTTTGCTTCGACAATAACTGCCTCCAGGGCTGCCACTGAGGATTCCGTGTCACCGTGGAGAGGAAGGATGTGATTTTCAGTCTGTTTATTCCTGCAGTGCAGGATCCCTGCAGGGAGTTACCAACACTTCATAGAGGTCAGAAGAGGGTTTTTAATCGATGCATCTACATATAGAGTGAAAGCTAAGCAGCTGCTTTTTTTTAAAATATATATTTTATTGATTTTTTTAATTAAATCTTTATTATTCAGATTATTACATTTGTTTTTCTTTTTTCCCCTCCATAGCACCCCTCCACCCAGCTCCCATCCTTCCCTCCCTCCCGTTGACCTCATCCATAGGTGTATGATTTTTGTCCAGTCTCTCCCTGTACACCTCTCACCCCTTTCCCCCTGAGAATTATCAGTCACGGGTGGGTCTGGAGCAGCAAGTCCTCCGCGGGCTCCGCCGTGAGTGACTCTTCAGTCTGCAGGCCGACGCTCTACCCACTGAGCACACCTCCTCCTGCTGCCACAGCGGCAGCACACACACGTGGGCGGGCCGCGGGGTCGCAGGGGTTAAGGGAACCAGCACCGGCGCTCCTGAGGGCAGGTGCCCTGGCGGCTCGAGAGCCGAGCAGCTGCTTTTAACTTGGGGCCTTGGGAGAAGTTGAAAGACATTTGAAAATGCTGGGAACTGTGTGCGTGGAAAGTGGGTTTTGGAGGAGCGACATCAGCATCGTGGTGGAGTGAGAGAGAGGATTTTGTGGCTGTGAGTCCAAAGAGCTAGACACTTGATTGGCCTGGTGGCTCCTGCCCACGCGTCTTCGCTGGGAACTTGAGATGCACAGGTGGATACATACATCTCTCCTGATTCAAGGTGGCGGCTCAGAGAAGACCCCTCAAATTTCAGGGGGTGAGGTGGCTGAAAGAACTTTACAAAGCTTTCCTTGATTCCAAACTCTCTAACAAGTGAAAAGGTCTTGGTACCGAAGCATAGACGCCACCAGCAGGGGCGTGCAGCGCAGCTTTCCCACTTCCATGCATAGCGTTTTAAGTAATAGGCAGTTCCCATTCCCATCTGTCATGGGTACTGGCTCTAATCCTTCACAATAATGCATCGAGGAGTTTATATCCACACTGTGATTCTCATTCTAATAGACCCAGCTTTCTGACCTTTGACCTCTTCCTTCAATGTCTGCCAAGGCAGTTCCAGCATGTCCATTTCTTTCACTAGACGCCAAGGTTGTTTTTAAGCTTCTGGAGCTTGTGCCATCCACATAAGAGGACTGGCTTCAATGTGCCTTTGCCAATATATTATTCTGCCCTATGTCAGACATTGTTTGTTATGTTCTTTCTTCTTTGATCCAAACTTTCAAGAGCAACGCACTCCGTCCTCCTATTCTTTTTTTTCCCCTTTTAATATATTTTTATTGATTTCAGAAAGAAAGGGAGAGAAAGAAAGAGACAGAAACATCAATGATGACAGAGAATCATCAATCAGTTGCCTCCTGCATGCTCCCTACTAAGGATCAAGCCTGCAACCTGGGCATGTGCCCTTAACCAGAATTAAACCTGGGACCCTTTAGTCCGCAGGCCAACGCTCTATCCACGGAGCAAACCAGCTAGGGCGATTGTCCTCCTGTTCTTGCTGGTACATATGAGCCCTGTCCTGCAGTTCCTTCCATGAATAACCCTTTGCTTCTCACAACAGAGCAAGTTTGCCCAGCTTGGGCCACACTGAAATGTAACCCTAATCACTGGTCTGGAAGCAATGAAAAGAAGAGCTTGAGAAAGACAAGCATCATATTGCAGAACATCCATCTCAATGAGCCTTTTGCATGCCCCCCAGGGATTGCAGATAGGATTGTGTCCCCTCAAAAAATATGCTGAAGCCCTAACCCTCAGTATGTGGGAGTGTGACTTCTTTGGACAGAGGATCTTCACAGATGTCATCAAGCTGAGTTCATCCTGGATTAGGATGGGCCATAATCCAATGTGAATGGTGTCCATATAAGAGAAGACACACTCACAGAGGGAGAGCTCCATGTGAAGACGGAAACAAAGAATGGAGTGATATATCTAGAAGCCATGGAATCCAAGGATGGCCAGTGATCACCAGAAACTAGGAGAGAGTCTTAGAACCGCTTCTGCCTCAGAAGTCCCCAAAAGAGCCGAAACCAGTTTGGCTCAATGGATAGAGCATCGGCCTGCGGACTGAAAGGTCCCAGGTTCAATTCCGGTCAAGGACATGTATCTTGGTTGCGGGCACATCTCCAGTAGGGGGCGTGCAAGAGGCAGCTGATAGATGTCTCTCTCTCATTGATGTTTCTAACTCTCTATCCTTTTCCCTTTCTCTCTGTAAAAAATCAATAAAATATGGGGGGAAAAAAGAAGTCCCTTGATGTTGGGATTCTGACCTCCAGAATGGTGAGAGAATACATCTCTGTTGTTTTAAGCCACCCTGTTTGTGACCGTTAATGCACTTGTCAACAGGAGGCTCTTCTCCCTTATTCCAGCCAAGAGCAGTCAAGGAGATCTCAGAATGTACACTAACACATCCTCATCCAGACCTTAGAGCCCTAATTTTAACATAGGAGACTTTCCTATGTTAAAATTACCCATTTTACCCCAAATCTAGTGCCTCCTTCCAGCTTTGGGAGATAAGGGACTATTTAAATGCTGCCCTAAAGGACTTCTACTTTTCCCACTGTGCCTTGAGTTGATAGGTATCTGGTCTGAATAGATCATTTCCTTCCTTCAGGGTTCCTAGGATCATTAACACTAGCAAGCTAATCACCACTGTCCTCATCTTTCAAGCACTAGGAATATCATATAAGCCAGCCCATCTCCTTCTTCCTGTACCTTATCTGATCCACCCCATCAGAGTTTTAGTAAGTGTGATGCTGCAGGACACCAGGGGTTATCACCATAACATGAACCCCAGCAATGGGGCCCTTGTTGCCAAGTAGCCAGAAAATAACCAACTTCAGGATCCCCTCCTAAGGCTCTGCTCTGGAGGACCACTCCCAACAGCAACTGCTTTAGATTGGCATCTCCTAAGACAAGGACTGAGAACAGGAGCTTGTTTGGGAAGTGATCCCAGGAAGCACCATAGGGCGCAAAGAGATGAGACAGAAAAGAAACAAAGCTAAGATGGGTGTGCTAATGAGCTGGTTACCTCTGTAGGCAAGTGGGCTCAGTCCCACTGCAGAACTCTGGAAAATGTCACAGGGCTCACCTCAGAGTATTTCCACCTGAGGGAGTGGCAAGGACAGATACAGGGGTACTTACCCACCAGCTCCCATCTGTCGCCCACCAAGTGCTACACTTGGGAGTGTTGACTTCCCAGCAATTCTGATCTACACCAGGTATGGGTCAGTCATGCCCCTCAGTCAGAGAAGGTGCCAGAGTGGCAGGTTTTGCAGTAGAAGCAGCAGTTGCCTGTTCAAGAACAGTGATGCTGAGGGGTCCAGGTGCAGCACAGACCACAGCTGCTACACCCAATATGACAGACTCAAGGACAAAGAAACAGAACACCCAGGTTTTGTGGACTTGAGCTAGAGCAGAGGCGAGGCAAACTCTGAAGTGAGAGTATAGGAAGAAAGTGATGCTCTCTTCTTTAGTCACGGACCTTTGTTCTTTTCAAGGGCCAACAAAGTGAAGGGGCCATCTGCTCCAGCACAGAAAAATTAATTGTTTATTCAATTAAAGGGATCCCAGTTCTTCCTAGCTGCTGGATAGAATCTACAATCTGCTGTAACATAGAGGCTCACTTTTCTTTTTTTTAATAAATCTTTATTGTTCAGTTTATTACAGATGTTCATCTTTTTTTCCCCTATAGCTCCCCTTCACCTGATTCCCCACCACTTAACCCATCCCCTTAACTCCTGCCACTGTCCTCATCCATAGGTGTAAGATTTTTATCCAATCTCTTCCGTACCCCTCACATCCCTCCCCCGCGAGAATTGTTAGTCCGTTCCTTCTCTATGCCCCTAATTCTATTATATTCACCAGTTTATTCTGTTCATCGGATTTTTTATTCACTTGATTTTTAGATTCACTTTTTGATAGGTACGTATTTGTTATCACTTTGTTGTTCATAATTTTATCTTTATCTTTTTATTCTTCCTCTTCTTAAAGAATACTCTTCAGCATTCCATATAATCCTGGTTTGGTGGTGATGAACTCCTTTAGCTTTTTTTTTATCTGTGAAGCTCTTTATCTGCCCTTCAATTCTGAATGATAGCTTTGCTGGGTAGAGCACACTTGGTTGTAGGTTCTTGCTATTCATCACTTTGAATATTTCCTGCCACTCCCTTCTGGCCTGCATAGTTTCTGTTGAGAAATCAGCTGACAGTTATATATGTACTCCCTTGTAGGTAACTGTTTTTCTCTTGCTGCCTTCAAGATTCTCTCTTTGTCTTTTGCTCTTGGCATTTTAATTATGATGTGTCTTGATGTGGTCCTCTTTGGATTCCTTTTGTTTGGGGTTCTGTGTGCTTCCTGGACTTGTAAGTCCATTTCTTTAACCAGGTAGGGAAAGTTTTCAGTCATTGTTTCTTCAAATAGGTTTTCAGTATCTTGCTCTCTCTTCTTCTGGCATCCCCATAATTCTGATGTTGGTATGCTTGAAGTTGTCCCAGAGGCTCCTTACACTATCTTCACATTTTTGGACTCTTTTTTCTTTTTGTTTTTCTGGTTGCATGTTTTTTGCTTTCTCATATTTCAGATCTTTGGTTTGATTCTTAGATCCTCTAGTCTGCTGTTGGATTTTTGTATATTATTCTTTATTTCAGACAGTGTGTGCTTAATTTCTGACTGGTCCTTTTCTATTGTTGTTTTTGTTGTTGTTGTTGTTTTTAAATTAAATCTTTATTATTCAGATCACCACATTCGTTTCTCTTTTTTCCCCTCCATAGCACCCCTCGACCCAACTCCCACCCTTCCCTCGCCCTTACCTCCCTCCCATTGACCTCATCCATAGGTGCATGACCATTGTCCAGTCTCTCCCTGTACATCCCTCACCCCTTTCCCCCTGAGAATTATTAGTCTACTCCCTTTCTGTGCTCCTGATTCTATTATATTCACCAGTTTTTTCTGTTGATCAAATTTTTAATTCACTTAATTTTTAGATTCACTTGTTGATAGATATGTATTTGTTGTTCATAATTTTTTGGCTTTTACCTTTTTCTTCTTCCTCTTCTAAAAGAGTACCTTTCAGCATTTCATATAATACTGGTTTGGAGTTGATGAACTCTTTTAGCTTTTTCTTATCTGTGAAGCTCTTTATCTGCCCTTCAAAGCTCTACTGGATAGAGTATTCTTGGTTGTAGGTTCTTGCTATTCATCACGTTGAATATTTCTTGCCACTCCCGTTTGGCCTGAATCGTTTCTGTTGAGAAATCAGCTGACAGTCGTATGGGTGCTCCCTTGTAGGTAATGAACTGTTTTTCTCTTACTGCTTTTAATATTCTCTCTTTGTCTTTTGCTCTTGGTATTTTAATGATGATGTGTCTTGGTGTGATCCTCTTTGGATTCCTTTTATATGGGGTTCTGTGTGCTTCCTGGACTTGTAAGTCTATTATTTCTTTTACCAGATGTGGGAAGTTTTCAGTCATTATTTCTTTAAATAGGTTTTCAGTATCTTGCTCTCTCTCTTCTTCTGGCACCCCCACAATTCTGGTGTTGGTATGCTTGAAGCTGTCCCAGAGGCTCCTTACATTATCTTCACATTTTTGGATTATTTTCTCTTCTTGCTTTTCCAGTTGAGTGTTTTCTGCTTCTTTATATTTCAAATTTTTGACTTGATTCTTCCTCTAGTCTGCTGTTAGGTCTCTGAATAATATTTTTTATTTCAGTCAGTGTATGTTTAATTTCTAGTTGGTCCTTTTTCATCTCTAGTTGGACCTTTTCCATCTCTAGTTGGATCTTTTGCATCTCTAGTTGGTCCTTTTTCATCTCCTCTTGGCTGTCGCTAACTTTATCCAACTTTTCTAGGATATTCTTGAAAAACCTTCTAAGCGTGGTTTTGAACTCTATATCCAGTCGTTGGTTTTCCTCCATTTCTTTTGTTTGTGATCCCTTCCCTTGTCTCGGTATTTTCACTTCTGTGTTGAATTCAGCCTTATGATACGAGACTTGTAAAACCGCAGAAGCCTCTCTGTTGAGCTTGGGATGGGTGGAGTCTCAGGGCTTAAGGGACCGCCTTGCCTTCCAGTTGACCCCGCCCGCCAGGGCCCCTGAGTCTCGTGTGACTGGGTAATCACTGGAGCGGTCCTTGTGCACACGCACAGTTCCTCTAGACCACTGCCTTTCCGGCTCTCCTGCGCCCCAGGACCATACGAGTCTAGGTCCCCAGGGTTTCACCCGAAACAGGGGCTTAGTGGAGTCAGAAGTGGCTCAGTTGGGAGGGTCTGTCTCCCGCCCACTCGCAAAAGCCAGCAACACAATCAGCAGTCTGTCCTCTGCGTGCAGTGCCATGCGTGCCAACAGCCCTCTGATCTTTTGCGACCTCCCTAAATTTCCGTGCACCTCTCTCTTTTCACAGTCCAAACTCCCCCCCGTATGAGTTTCGGCGGATCTGGGGTTTAGTGTCATAAGATAAGGGGTTCAATGCCTTTGAGAGTCTCTGTTTCCCTCCTGCCAGAGAAAACCAGCCAGGTATTTGGGCACTGGCTCTCTCCATGCGTGCGCGCATTTCCGTACCTCAGCTTTTTGCAGTTCCTCTGGATCTCTGTGAGCCCCTCTCTTTCCTTTTAGTTGTAGAATTTCCACTCAGCCAGCTTTCCTGTGGTTCTGGATGATGTTCGTTCTGTCTTTTAGTTGTAGTTTTGAAGTTGTTGTGCGAGGCAGCCGTGTAGGTGTTTACCTATGCCGCCATCTTGGGTTCTCCTCCATTGTTTTTTTTGTTTTTTCGGGGGTTTTTTGGCATTCTCATTAAGATCCTTGAAGGTCTCACTAACTTTCTTGGCAGTTTGTAGAAGATTGTTGAGTAACCTTATAAATGTGGTTTTGAACTTTATGTCCAGTAGTTTGCTTTCCTCCATTTATTTCATTTGTGACATGTTTGTCTATGCATTTTGGCTGCTTCCCTGTGTTGATGGAGTGGCTTTGTGTGCTAGTTGTCCTTTAGGGCCTAGTAGCTCCACCTCCCCAAACACCTGAGGTGGACACTCTTGGTGCACCTCTTTGTGGGCTGGGTACACAGTCTTATTGTAGTTAAGCCTTGATTGCTATTGGTACCCTGGCAGGAATTGACATCCAGGCCAATTGATTAATAAAGGAACTGCTGTGCTGGAGACACCCCTATGGGGCAGGACTTGTTCCAGCGGGGCTTTGGTGCTCACCAAGTTGCCTCTTGAGTGTGTCATTTATGGATGTGAGGAGTTGAAATCTAGTGTTGTCTCACACTGACCTCTAGGTACACTGGTTTCTGGATCTCCAAGGAGGTGCACGTCAGCTAGTGTCTGAGGTCACCCAGCATAAGCTACAGGGAGATTTGCAGATTTCTCCTCTTTGCTTGGAGTTTGGAAGTTTTGGGAGTTGTCTAACCCAGTTACAATTTATCTTAGGTTAAGCTGCGAGAGGGCAGGCAATTCACAGGCAAAGGTCACTGCACACAGCTGGGTGGGTTTGTAAATTTGGCAGGGTGGGGTCTCAGGGAATCACTAGGGTGTGGCAAAAAGCGATGGCTGCCAGTCAGCCCTCCCTGTGTCCCATGTCCTGCGTCCCACACCCCAGCACAGTAAACAATGATTCCTGTGCGCACCTCTGCGAGAGAGCCACCCTCCCTTTCCGACCGGGTAACAGACAGTCCAGTTTCTCCCTGTATGAGTCTGGGTCCCCAGAATCTCGCCAGAAACTGGAGTTCAGAGAGTCAGGAACTTGTAACTCCCTCCCACTTGGGAAAAAAAAAACAGCGCACGCCAGACCGATTCACGCGTCTCCATACCTCTGCCTTTCTGAGCCTCTGCACGTCCTATAGGTCTTAATGCACTTTTTTTCTTTCCTTCTAGTTGTAGAACTTCCACTCTGCCAGCTTTCTCATGGTTCTGGGGGATAGTCGTTTTGTCTTTCAGTTGTAATTTTGGTGTGGTTGTGGAGAGGCAGCATGTATAGTTGTATACCTTATGCTGCCATTTTGGTTCTCCGAGGCTCACTTTTTTTATGTCAGTTCAGTGTGACCATGAAATTACTTGCTGCCCTAGCTCAAGAATGTCTTCTTGCTACTCATGCAGCCACAGTGCTAGAAGAATTTTCCTGGGATGGGAGCTGGAGAAGGCACCTTCTAGACAGAATGCTAACCCAAAATAAGCACACAAGCAAAAGACATCACACCAAAGTCATTTACTTGACTGTTGTTTCTTGGGTCACACCCTGAGAAGTCAGCCTGTCTCCCCAGGTTCAAATGCATTCCAGCATTTGTTATGTAACTATTTCTAATGAGGATCGCACTCCAATTTAGGGAATGCTGCCATCTGGAAACAAACAAATGATATGCTCTCCATAAAATATATTAGAGTTGGTCTTGAAAGAAGTCATAGAAAATACAAACTATGGTGTCAATGGAGTTACTGAGCATTAAAAATATGTAAATTTTCCCCTATTCTCTGCTTCATGCCAAATGGAACCAGGCCTAGAATTTCAAATGAAGGACTATCATGCCAGTCCCCCAGATGGTCAAGGACCTGGGCAGGACAGAGTGGGCAGTGATCACCAGTGATGCCAGGAGGAGGTTGCCTGCCTCTTGTGCTTAGCAGAGAGGGCATAAAGTATTTTCTGTAATGATAAACTCTTCATAGAGTAGATTGGACCATACTAAATTGCTGACCCTCTATCATTTTTTTACTACAAAAAAAAGTCAAATTTCATGTTGTTTAAATTAATAACTCCCCAACTGAGTTACATGAGCTTTTCTGGACTTTGTTTGGGTTTAAAAGTAATGAGTGACACATGTTAAATTAATATTTTTTAAAGCTGGAGGAAACTTCTGGTTTTAAAATGACATAAGAAAGCTGGCACTGCCCCTTGTTCTCTTAGAAATCATCCCAAACAGAGAAAACAGGGAAAATAAACCAGATATTTGATGAAACCATATGCAGCCCCCAAATACAAAATGTGGGGAGGAGCTGCCCAATGCAGAGAGCTTCCTTTGGGAATGTGTGAAGATGCTGTAAGAGAATGCCTGTGGCTCCAAATCAGTGCACGCCAGACCGAAGGAGCAAAGAACAGACCCTTTGAAGGAGGTGACACCTATCAGTGGGCAAAACCAATAATTCCTGATTTAGAACAAGCTCTGTGAACCAAGGAGAAGCAGGGAGGCTGAGCTAAATGAGAAATCAGTAGTTATGCCATGTTTGTAGGAAGCTATCTGTCTACAAAGTAGGGTAGGTATAGTCACTTATTCTTGTCAGCTAGGAAAAGTAAAGGCTACAAACCCTACATACCACTGTCTCATCTCATTAAAAATATCACTGTGAAATGGGAAGAATTCTTGCTAAACTGAATATGGCCTGACTCCAACCACTACACTAGATCCCTCCCAGTCACACACACACACACACACACACACACACACACACACACACACATGAGAGAGAGAGAGAAAGAGAGAGAGAGAGAGAGAGAGAGAGAGAGAGAGAGAGAGAGAGAGAGCGATGCGGGGTAAAGAGGTTCAAGATCTCACTTCAAAATAAAATAAGAATTATAAATGATTAGGCCTAAAACAACATAATTTGTCACCGCCAAATAACAAGCAACTCCAAAGCTTTAGTAGCTTCACATAACAAAACTTTATTTTCTGACTATACCACTCTTCTCCATACTATCCTTGCCAAGAGGCCTAGGTTCATCATCTAGAACACCCTAATAGAGCAGGAGGGGGAGGAGGGAAAGAGAATTATTCACCTGCTCTTAAATCCTTCTTTCCAGAAGTGACACATGTCACTTCTGATTATGTTTCTTTGGTTAAAGCAAATCATATGAACACCTAACTGTAGACACAGAAGTGCATTCCTACTGCACTAGCCAAAAGGAAAAGTGGAAATGTTCATGAGCAACAATGTTTACCACCATCTTTATGAGATCTTATCAAGTGAAAGGAAAAAGCTAGCTTTTTCTTCATATTAAAAACATATGACATTTTCATTTATTGGCCAAAGAGTTCTATAACTCCATAGATTGGATTTAATCTTATTATTATTCATAACTCAATGTGTGGTTCCATTTTAGATAGTGAACACTTGTTTTATTTAAGGAAGGCCTAACCTGGCATTTCCTCTGAGAAAAATGACACTCAGTCATCCACTGCCCATTATCAATGAAAATGCTATGAAATAATGCTGACAAATTATTTACAAAGAGTGATTATTGTTCCCTTCCTGTTGTTGCAAAGGAAAAGTCATTTATTTCAGACTTGAACATTACCTTCCTTTGTCATGAGATGCCATTACTCACACAGATGTACTAGCCAAACCCTTCTTTCAACAAACATTTAATGCATTGTTATTATGTTTGGGTCAGTGATGGGTAATTTTTATAGATTTAATTCTCTTAACTGCAGGTACCTGTCAGTGCCAATCCAAATTTTCACCCTATTAATTGATATGCAAAAATGACAAGTTAAAGTGATGCTTGGACAATATTGAAAGCATAACATTCCAGGCATCACATTAAATTTATTTTTCTGATTTTGATTCTGCTTATTCTCTTATTAATAATAAAAAGAAAGAAATTACACTAAAAATGCCCATTAAGTAGGGCATTAAAAGCTTGAAAAAAATTTTTTCAAATACCTACCTTAGAGTAGTTATTTGTAAATTTCATGTGTTGGACTTTGAAGACCAGAGCAGGGATGCTCAGAGGAGAAAAACATCTTAGTCACAAAAGGAAACTACAAAATCCCGTACAAAACTGTTTGAATAATCTACACATAGTAATTATAGTTAATAGTACTATGTTGTATACTGAAAAGTTGCTAAGAGAATAGATCTCAAAAGATCTCATAAGGAAAATAATTTTGTAAATATGTGTGGTAATGGATGTTAAGTAGATTTATTGTACTGATTATTTGCTATACAAGTACTAAATCATTATGTTATATACCTGAAAAAATGAAATAAAAACATGTCATATACTTTATATTTGTGATATGCATTGAATATTTCTGGAAGTCTATACTGATAATAAGGCAATATCTCTAAGTAAGCCTAGAAAAACTGGGTGGTCTAATTTTCTACAAGGCTTCATTTTGACTATGTGAATTCAAATCTTATGTATTTCATACTATGTATGTATTATCTACTAAAAATGCAATTTAAAACAAACAAAAATAAAAGGCATATGCCCTTTGACCCTAAAACATAAATGGCAATATAAGAAATCTATTTCATTCAGCAGGCATGGTTCAGTGGTTGAGTGTTGACCTATGAGCCAGAAAGTCATATTCAATTCCTGATCAAGGCACATGCCTGGGTTGCAGGTTCAAAACCCAGTGAGGGTTGTGCAGAAGGCAGATGATCAATGATTCTCTCTCATCATTAATGTTTCTGTCTCTCCCTTCCTCTCTGAAATCAATAAAAATACTTTTTTAAAAAAGGGAAATCTATCTCAATAGGCTTCCCCTTGAATATAACAATGTCAGGGTTTCCTAAAAAGGAATGTGTGTGAGCCCAGAAGAGTTTTTAATTACTTACATTTGAGAGAATAGATCTCAAAAGATCTTATAAGGAAAATAATTTTGTAAATATGTGTGATAATGGATGTTAAGTAGATTTATTGTGCTGACACTTTTTAAAAAAATTTTTTATTCCTCACCTGAGGATATGTTTACTGATTTTTAGAGAGAGAAAGGGAGAGAGAGAGAGAGAGAGAGAGAGAGAGAGAGAGAGAGAGAGAAACATTCATCAACTGCCTAGGTATGTGCCCTGACCAGGAATCAAACAACCTTTTGGTATGCAACACAATGCTCCAACCAACTGAGTCATCCAGCTGGAGCTAGAAGATACTTTTCTTTTTAAATATATTTTTATTGATTTCAGAGAGGAAGGGAGAGGGAGAAAGAGATAGAAACATCAATGATGAGAGAGAATCATCAATTGGCTACCCCCCACATTGGGGATCAAAGCCTGCAAGCTGGGCATGTGTCCCAACCAAGAATCGAATCATGACCTCCTGGTTCATAGGTTGATGTTCAACCACTGAGCCATGCTGCCTGGGCTAGAAGACACTTTGAAACTCAGAGGCAAAGTCAATAGATCTTGGTCTAAAATGAATTGATCATGATCAACATCTACAAAACAGATGACCAGATGCAGTCACCCATTTCCAGCAGAATAGCTGAATCATAACTGCATCTATTTGTGGGAGTGAACTCCCTGAGGAGTACACACTATGAAATGCATTAGGAAATAATTGATCACAGCATTATGGACAAGGCATGAACCAGTCATCTGTCCATAAAAAAAAACACACAAAAAAACCTGAGCACCTTCTAAAAGTAGCAGGGCCTATATCGGGGAGAGGAGGATGTTCTTTCCTTATATAAACCACACACCCAGCACATTTCCCCGGCCCAGGGTCATTTTTAATGTAAACGTCATCTTGTTACGGAACACCTCGTGCTTTCAAAGTTCTTAAATCATTCATTAGTTATGCCACATTAATAGCAGCTTCTAGGTTCTGTTTCTGTCCACACTGACAGTTCTGTTTAAAAAAAAAAAAAGACTAGCTAAAAGGCAGGGAAGACACTGATATTTTCTGGGCACTCACACACCACCTCCTCCCCACATAATGGCCTCGTGCCACACGTCCATTCCAGAAACACAAGAGCTCACAGTTAAAATAAACCATTGCCAATGCCCCAGGCTGGGACGGAGACCACCAGGGAGAGTGAGGCAGTGTCTTGCAAGTGATCGCAGGTGTCGTCTGCTTTGATGTAGCTCTGTGCCCTGAGGCCGGGCAGGAGCCCATCTAGGTTCCTTTCCAGCCATTCTGCTTCAAAGGGCTGCCCAGGTTACAGGTGCCAAAGCAAACCTGGGATGAAAAGTCTTGAAATAGCCCGCACATAAAAAGACAAGTTCAAGGACAGATGCATGAAAGGTGCAAAGAGGGAAAGAAATGCTGTCTTCTTGTGGAACTGGCCTACAGGAAATGGTGCAGCACCAATGTGGCTCCTGGGAAAGCTGAACAAGAAGTCAGCATCTGCACTGCCTCCGACCAGGATGGACGTCAGTCCTAAAGGGAATAGGATGCTAATGACGATGGAGTCTAATTCCCATGAGTTCACAGAACACCAAAGCCCTGGGGAACCCCACTTCAGCCCCCAAAAAAGTATAATTAGAATAAAATAGTTTGGGGGACTTGTCACATTTCGTGTCTTTTTCAACATAGCGAATAGAATAAATTAATTTTAATAACAATCTCCATAAATAAATCTACTAATAAGAAAATAAATGCTTTGCCAGACCATATGTCCTAATTTTTTATTTAGGAATTATTGCCACTGTATCTTGATTTATGGAAACAGAATTTATTTAGCACTTACTTACTACATGCCAGGCACTATGCTAGATTAGGAAAACAACATTTAAAAAAAAAAAATCAGAGAATCCAAGATGGCGGCATAGGTAAACACCTACACTGCTGCCTCGCACAACAATTTCAAAACTACAACTAAAAGATAGAACAGACATTATCCAGAACCACAGGAAAGCTGGCTGAGTGGAAGTTCTACAGCTAGAAGGAAAGAGAGGGGCTCACAGAAACCCAGAGGAGCTGCAAAAAGCTGAGGTACGGAGACACGCGCATGCATGGAGAGTGGGTGCCGGAGAACCTGGCTGGCTTTCTCTGGCTGGAGGGAAATGGAGACTCCCAATGGCATTGAACCCCTTATCTTACAACACTAAACCCCAGATCCAGCCAAAACTCATACAGGGGGGCGTTTGGACTATAAAAAGGGAGAAGTGCACAGAAATTTAGGGGAGTCGCAAAAGATCAGAGGTCTGGTCGCGCACGGCACTGCAGGGAGGACAGATTGCTGATTGTGCCGCTGGCTTTCGCGAGTGGGCGGGAGACAGACACTCCCAAATGAGCCACTTCTGACTCCACTAGGCCCCTGTTTCGGGCGAAACCCTGGAGACCTAGACTTGTGTGGTCCTGGTGCGCAGGGGAGCTGGAAAGGCAGCGGTCTAGAGGCACTGCGATTACGCACAGGGACCGCTCCAGCGATTACCCAGTCATGTGAGATTCAGGGGCCGTGGAGGATGGGACCAACTGGAAGGCAAGGTGATCCCTTAAGCCCTGAGACTCCACCCATCCCAAGCTCAACAGAGGCTTCTTCAGTTTTGCAAGTCTGGTATCATAAGGCTGAATTCAACACAGAAGTTTTTCCGGCATAGTGAAAAAGCCGAGACAAGGGTAGGGATCACAAACAAAAGAAATGGAGGGAAAAAAACGACTGGATATAGAGTTCAAAACCACGCTTAGAAGGTTTTTCAAGAATATGCTAGAAAAGTTGGATAAACTTAGCGAGAGCCAAGAGCAGATGAAAAAGGACCAACTAGAGATGCAAAAGAGCCAACTAGAGATGGAAAAGATCCAACTAAAGATGAAAAAGGACCAACTAGAAATTAAACATACACTGACTGAAATAAAAAATATTATACAGAGTCCTAACAGCAGACTAGAGAAAGGCAAGAATCAAGTCAAAAATTTGAAATATAAAGAAGCAGAAAACACTCAACTGGAAAAGCAAGAAGAGAAAATAATCCAAAAATGTGAAGATAATGTAAGGAAACTCTGGGACAGCTTCAAGCGTACCAACATCAGAATTGTGGGAGTGCCAGAAGAGAGAGAGAGCAAGATACTGAAAACCTATTTAAAGAAATAATGATTGAAAACTTCCCACATCTGGTAAAAGAAATAGACTTACAAGTCCAGGAAGCACACAGAACCCCATATAAAAGGAATCCAAAGAGGACCACACCAAGACACATCATCATTAAAATACCAAGAGCAAAAGACAAAGAGAGAATATTAAAGAGAAAAACAGTTCATTACCTACAAGGGAGCACCCATATGACTGTCAGCTGATTTCTCAACAGAAACGATGCAGGCCAGACAGGAGTGGCAAGAAATATTCAACGTGATGAATAGCAAGAACCTACAACCAAGAATAATCTATCCAGCAAAGCTATCATTCAGAATTGAAGGGCAGATAAAGAGCTTCACAGATAAGAAAAAGCTAAAGGAGTTCATCAACTCCAAACCAGTATTATATGAAATGCTGAAAGGTACTCTTTTAGAAGAGGAAGAAGAAAAAGGTAAAAGATAAAAAATTATGAACAACAAATACATATCTATCAACAAGTGAATCTAAAAATTAAGTGAATTAAAAATTTGATCAACAGAATAAACTGGTGAATATAATAGAATCAGGAGCACAGAAAGGGAGTGGACTGATAATTCTCAGGGGGAAAGGGGTGAGGGGTGTACAGGGAGAGACTGGACAAAAATCATACACCTATGGATGAGATCAATGGGAGGGAGGGAAGGGTGGGAGCTGGGTGGAGGGGTGCTATGGAGGGGAAAAAAGCGAAACAAATGTAATAATCTGAATAATAAAGATTTAATTAAAAAAATAAATCAGTGTCCCAGACCTCAAGAGTTTACTCTCTAGACATGCAATAAATAAGTCAATATAATAGCTGCATTGATCAGAATGCTTGGCATCTAACAGGAACTGAGCAAATACTTGTTGAAAAAATAAATTTTAAATAAATGGTAGAGCTTTGTAATAAAAGACAATCCCTAATTCTAAACACATTCATCTCTTTGGCTGAGAACTCGGTCCCTCTGTTAATATACAAATAAATTCTGTGTACGCATCTTAAATATTTATGTATTGATAAAAAGATGAGAAGGACTCATGCCAAAATGAAAACAATGATATTTCCTCTGGGTTGTAGAATTATTGGTTTTTATTTTCTTTCCTTTTCTACATACATATTTTTTTTAATGAGCCTGGGTGTTTTTATAAGAAAGAAAATGTTTCAATGATTTTCAAAGGCAAAAGGACTGTACCCTTGTCCTCTACAAATAACCTTGGGAACGGAAGCCCATTGAGCTATGAGCACTGGAGGGAGGTATGAACACCTTGCTGTTAATTAGTCAGAAAGCCAGCCAACTGATAACAGGGAAAGGAGGAAATGAGACACTTGCTCTGCTCCAACAGGATGGAATAGTTCTATGCTAGGTGAAGCCAGAAAGGTGAGGGGCCTTCGATTTTGGTTAAGGCATCCAAGGTCAAGAGGAGAAGGCTTGGCAAAGATGGGCCTGGCAGACACTACTGTCACTTCATCCCTCACGCTCTTGTCATTGTCCCTCTCTGGCAGGAGCTGGAGCCAACAGCTAGATGTGATCTTGCTCCTTATGTCCAGGTAGGGCTCCTGTCAAGAGCTCCTGCCTGTCTCCCTGCCTCTTCCAATGATTTCTAAAGTCCCCTTTAGATCTCACCCTTGAATGTAGAGTCTAGAACTTGTCTCCCCTCCTCTGAGCCCTATCCTGGCCCTGCTCACCGTCTAGAGCAGAAGGGGCCCTCCAACCAGAGAGACAGGAGCACAGGCAGGAAAGGGACCGCCCCCTGGTCTGGCTTTGTCTGTGCTCCAACAAGGCCATCACCTCACCTGCATCTCACACCCCTGGCCTTCCAACCTCGAAGTCCTCTCAGGTGGCTCACTTGCACCTTGGTTCCCACTGGTACAATGCCATTCCCTGGGGTCTGCTAACTTCTAATGGGCTTCCAACCCAATGCTGTCCACCTGTGTGTAGGAATGTCCAGGGTTCCTCCCTGCTCTGTGGAAGACAGAGGAGACTCAGAGCTGAACCCCAGACCTGTCTCTGCCAATGACCCCTATCCCCACTTCTAACTGGGCCGACTTCCCTGAGTCAGCATTCAGGCCCCATCCTGCATGTTTCCCATTTATCCACATGTTGCAGAGCCGCTGCCCCGCCCCCACTGCAGCTTGGCCCAGGGAGTAGGGAGCAGGGGGAAAACGAAGGAGCCCTACCCAGCCTTTCCTTTCTCCTCTGTAGTGCCCGGGTTCCCTGGGTCCCTTTCTACCATTTTCTGTGTCCCCTGGCTTTCCTTTTCAAATGCCAGCAGCAAAGTATCCTTTCTGAAAGAGCCTGATATTGTTTTCCTAATATCTAGAACCTGCTATCCCTGCATACACAGGGAACTGGGCATGTCTGAAACTTATGTCCCCAAGCCCAGCTCCTCCCCGCATGGGCCTTCACCAATAGCTAATGGGGCCAAAACATGAAAGACTATTTCTGTTAAAAATATTGAAGTCATTGTACAATTAATAAAGTTCTCTATATCAGCCAGGATAGCCTAGGTTATTCTGTGATAACAAGCAGCCTCAATACTTTAGTAGCTGGGAAGGTGGGGGAGACACTGGAGGGGATAAGGACACATATGTAATACCTTAATCAATCAATTAAATAAATAAATAAATAAATAAATAAATAAATAAATAAATAAATAA
>JAAGEH010000040.1:14447814-14458318 GCA_011751065.1 Lasiurus cinereus | reverse complement strand
TAAATAAATAAATAAATAAATAAATAAATAAATAAATAAATAAATAAATCTAGTAGCTTAACATAACAAGACTTTATTTTCTACCATACCACATGTATTTACGGAGCCAGGGTGATCTGTTCCCTCCTATCCTTACCCAGAGGCCTAGGTTCATCATCCAGGCCTTGCTTTGGGTCCAGACAACTCAGGAGCACAACCTGTCCCCTGAGGATTGGGATGAAGCTGCCCCCTGGCCCTCCTATGAGCTGATCTCCTCTCTGCCCCCTTTTCCATCCCCTCCTCTCATAAATCCCCATCCCGCGAGCCACTGTCTTAAATTCCTCATTTGCATATAAGCCTGAATCTGGGTCTGTTTCTGGGAACAGATCACTCTGTCTTCTTCCTAGAAGGGATTAACTCAAACTCCTCTCTTATCTAACTCCCTCTACCATAGTTCAGCAAACCTCATTTCTTCCAGTGGAGTGACCACGGACTTTCAAAATGTTCTTCTAATCAAGAAATACCAAGACTGATTCAGCATAATCTTAACAAGATAGATACCCTCTGGAAAAGATGAAAAGCCAGGTACTTCTTGGACTTTGCAACAATAGACAGCTGACAGAGCCTTAGGCCAAACGAATTCATCTCAGAATTTTAAACTTAGAATATCCCTGACCCCTTTACTGAATTTCATGTTAACACTTGTTCAATTTTTTTTTAACCAAATTGCAAGTTATTCTCCAGATGCTGAACTTGACCTGCTTTTTAAAAAATGGGTTAAAGACATTTGGTGAGCTCCCTCTGCCATCATTCGGTATGAACATTAACTTAAAAATATGGGGCCTGCAAAGACCTGACTGGGTTCACTTCTGATTGACTCTGAAAGTTGAATTTGATACAAGAAGCTCCCAATATTGGGCTGATTCCTTCTTCAAAGCAACTCTGTTTCTGTGGGGCATAAGGAAGGCCCAATATACTTGATATAATGAGGCCAAACCTAAAGTTAAACCATTTACCATAAAATAAGAATTACCATTTACCAGTGACCGAGCGTCTCAGTATTGAGGGAAGGTTCCATCTTGTCTTCCCACCAACATCCTCTGTGGACTTTCGGAAGATCATTTTACAGTCTCTAAATAAAGATGTTCCAATAAATGCTGAGTGATATAGTGAAACATCCCATCCAATTAATTGTATCCTCCCTCGAATTCGATCAGATTCTGCCAAATAGAGCTGAGTAAAGCAGAGACCCAGGCCCACAGTCATGGGTAATTTGGAAATTCAGGAACACACTTCAACCTGAAAGAAGCATTGTTGCTAAATTATCAGCATTCTTCCACCATCATTCTCCACTTTGCAGACAAAATAATAACTGGGCCAGAAATAGCAAGCAACCTTGGAAAGCAATTTCACACATATGGTATAGAAAGGAGACTGCATACGGTATAAAAAGCACCAAGCAACCCTGGCTGTCTTGAGTCAGTTGGTTAGAGTGGTTCCTGTGCATGGAAGGGGGGGTTGCGGGTCCAATCCCTGGTCAGGGTAATGAAAGGCAACCAATCAATGCTTCTCTCTCACATCAATGTTTATCTCCCTCTCCTTTCCTCACTCTCTAAAATCAATATTTTTAAAGTTTCTTTTAAGCACCAAATAATGATAGCTAAGGTTTTTGAGTGCTTACTACATGCCAGACTCTGTTTTAAAAGCTTAATCACATTAACCATTGAATCCTCACAGCAATTCAATGCAATGGGTATTCTGAGTATTCCCATTTTCCAGAGAAGAAAACAGAGGCACAGACAGCAGCCCATGTGTCCCTGTCACACAGCTTTAAGCGTCAGTCAGGACTTAAACTCACCCTTTTGCTCCAGAACCCATACTCTTACCAACCACCTCATCTTGCTGCCTCTGGCAGCCTTGTCCAATCAAAAAACCCTCCTCCACAGCCTCTGTGAGCCCTAAAATTCCTTCTGTGGGACCAAGTCCCTGGAAAAGGACAGTCCTCAGAAGGCTCATGTGAACATGCAAATGGGAGATGAGGCAATGCCACGTGCCTGTGAGCAAACGTGGGACAGAGACTACAATGTGAGTGGTGCCTCCTGGAGGTGTTCAACTCTGAGGCCAAAGTAAAGCGATCCAGTCTGTGAAGCCCTGGAGATTCAGTGGGTGAATCTTGGATCAGAAAGAGAAAAGGAAAGGAGCCTGGTGCACTTCTAGACCAGCCAAGCAGTGCAGGCTGTTGGCACAAAGCCCTTGGTACCAGAATAAAGCCCTAACACAATGAAAGCTGGGTGATGATTAAAGAAATTCTTGGGCTACTCAGAATCTTGGCAGATTGGGTCAGCTCTTCAATTGCCTCTGAATTCCTAACTGCCCATTGGCCTCCTCTCAAATCCATCCCAGCAGGCTTTACTCTGGGTTAAAGAGTCAAATGACCACCTCCCCAGCCTCCTCTGCACCTGTCACCAACATGCTTCCCCTTCAATAACACCCACCCACACACACTCTCGGTGCCATCCCTGTCTGCCTTTGCAGAGTTCTCTTTGTCTCCCTACTCACCTGGGAAATGTCTACTTGTCTTTCAGGACAGTTGCTATATCATCTATAGTATAAAGAGAGAGAGAGAGATGATAGATGGAGGGAGGGATGGAGAGAAAGAAAGGAAGGAAGGAGACATAGAATATATAGTGTAGACTATATACTATAGTATATGCATACTATAATTTTGATGGCTTCCCTTAATAATTCCATCTGGTTCAGTAAATGAGAATTATCTCAATGGACCAGGAGCTGTGCTAAGGATTCAAAGATCTCTGTAAAAGCAGCTCTTTGTTACTGTCTCCCTCATATGAGCCCTGTAATTCTCAGTGTTCATCAGGCTCATTTGAGGCACTTTGAACAATATTTTTGCCCAGGCTTCTCCATGTAGACATTCTGATTTACTGTGTTTCATCAAATCTAAGATGTCACTGGCTATCTGAAGTTCACTTAATGTACAACTAAGAAAAAGAAATGCTTGCCCTAGCCAATTTGGCTCAGTGGCTAGAACATCAGCCTGTAGAGTGAAGGTCCTCAGTTCAATCCAGGCCAAGGGCAAACGCTGGGGTTGCAGGCTTGATTCCCAGTAGGGGGGCATGTAGGAGGCCGCTGATCAATGATTCTCTCTCAGCATTGATCTTTCTATTTCTCTTTCTACCTCTCCCTTCCTCTCTAAAATCAATAAAAATATATTTTTAAATGCTTCAAATTAAATTATGGTACAACTCCTTTTTATCACATTGATTATAAGAAGTATCTAAAAGAAGCATTGATAGGGGAGGTAGAAGAGGGTAAAGGGGTGATAAATTGTGATGGAAGGAGATTTGATTTGGGGTAGAGGCCACACAGTACAATATACAGATGATATATTGTATACCTGAAACCAATATTTATTTACTAATGTCACCCCAATAAATTCAATAAAAATAAATTTAAAAATAAAAATAAAAGAAGCATTCGTTTCTGTGATATTGAAATGTGGGTGGAAATTGTACCTTAGAATCAACTAATAATAGTAATTGGTCTGAGTCTCAGATGATTCTGTTAAGAATCATGCCCTAATACCTTTGCCATATACCTTTTTATTCAGCCATTTTTTCATTCATTCAAGAAGCATGCTTTGATGGACACAGATAACAGGGGGATGAGGTCATGAGTGGGAGGGTGGAAGGGCAGTGGGGTATAAGGACACATATGTAATACCTTAATCAATAAAGAAATTTAAAAAAAAATAAAAAGGAAGCAGGCTTTGGACACTTACTAAGCTGCAGATGTTGTATAGTGTAATATATATAGATGTTAATATGGCATGGTTACCACCTCGAAGAGCCTACAGTCTAGCATAGAATAGGCAAATGAGTGATCACAATCATTTTCTGTCTCTCTCACTAAACTATTAATTTTCCTTGAGTTACACGGCTCTGTTTCTAACAGATGAGGAGAGAATATGAAGGCCTTCCATCTAACAGATGAAGAGCCTTATCTTCTGTTTGCTCTAGTGCCTTGCTTCTCCATATATCAGAAAACCATGGGCAAATTGTTGTTTTCAATTGACAAGCAACTGGACCTTTAACAGTAATAAAGACAAGGAAAGAAAGATGTACTTGACTAGAAATAGCTGAAAAAGCAAAACCCCATTGTGGACAGCCGCGGGAAAGAAAGAGAGGTAACAGCATTAAAATTAAAAGTGGAACACAGGAGGAAAAGAAGGGTAAGCTGCAGATAGAAGATATAACATTAGAGATGAGAAGCAGTCAAAAATCACAAAAATTACCTGCAGCAAAAGGTGACAATGGACAAGAGATTTAGTAACAAAAGGCAGATCTGTGGGAGGGAGGCGAAAAGACTAGAATAGGTAGCAACTTAAGAGCAAATAGTACCTCTTGCTGGCACCGTGTCAGGAATTAGTAGAAGAATGAGTGGAGTCCCACTTCCAGAAGTCACTCTTTTACTAAGTAGAAGAGCAATTGATTCATTTAAGATTAATGATTATTTTCTATTGTTAACATGGCCAGCCAACCCCACTGAAGACAGAGTCATAAAGAAGGTCCCCATTTGAAGACCTGCTTGGGGACACCAGGAAGCCCAGGCTCTCTGCACTGTGTCCGTGTGACAGTTCAGTGTCTGGATAGATATCATCTCTCCTGATGTTACTCATCACTAGAAAATCACACTCCCCAGGTACACATTATCTGGAAACCTTTCACTGAGTTTGCCATACATGTCTACTCTTGACAGTTTACACCTACCTCCACTCAAAGTACTGAGTTTAAAATGCAGCTGTGGATAATCCAAAAGGAAGTAAAGAGTAGATTCCTGCCTCTAAATTATATTCTAATTCATGCATCCTTCTTATTCCTTTGATAACCTATTACATAGATGATACAAGTGTAGAATCAATCCAGGAGGCCTACACACAAAGCACATTAGCAAACAAATGCCCGAAATACTCAAAATTCTACCCATAAAGGGACCAAAAGAAAGGCAAAACCTGCTCCAATTCCCAAAACCTAGTCAATAATGCATCTAATAACATCCTAAGGTTATTTTTCTAAAATCTATTAAACATCCCAGACTCCTTGATTTGAGCAGGGACAACTATACCATGACGAGTATGTATTGAAGGCCTGTGGTAGGCCTAATCCTGTGCTTCATCTATGAGGAATGAGAAGTTAGGCTATGCAGTCCCTTCACATCCAGAGTTTACTTATCATCATTACCTCATGATATACTCATCTATCATTTATTGAGTTCCTACTTTATGCCAGCCACTGAGATAAAACCTTATACTACAGTGGGAGAAAGACACACAGAAACATTTCGTTGCTACTATGAGAGAATTCCAGATGCGAAATCCATGTTGGCAGACCTAGATGAGCACAGGTATTCATGAGACCACTAGGAGTCCTTTGGCCAAAGGACTCATCGGGTAATACAGAACAGGAAGCTGAAAAGCTAGGTAGGGAACTGGATTATTTATGACTTTGTAGGCTATGTCACAGTTCCGATGTCTTCTGGCAGTGAGAATAACTGAAGGTTTTTAAGCTGAGGGGTGACATACTCCATGCTCTCTGGGCAATAGTAAGGTGATGGATTGAAAGAGGTGAGTCTGGATCCAGGAGGGGGGGGGGGGGCGCCTATTGGAAGGCCAGTGTAATAGTCCAAGTGAAAAATGGCAAAGGCTTGAATAAGCCAGTGGTGCCAGGGATGGAGAAGAGGATCCGAAGGCATGCATAGGGATAGAATTGACAGAACTCAGGCTGGATGATGAGTTTCTAAAAGAAAGGGAAGAATCAGAGGGGATTGGGCAATTGCTTAGGAGCTTATTTATAGAACAGGAGCAGGAGTGAGTTGGAACAGAAGGGAAAGGCAGGTAAGAGGGTGGTACTTCAGATATGCTGACATTGAGATGTCTCTGAGACATCCAAGGTTATATCTCTAATATCCATCTGGTGCTAAAAATATATATATATCTGAGGCAGAGATACCTGTTCTATGTCCAAAAATGTATCTAAGGAGACAGGACACTATGTACACATGGAAACGATTAACAAAGAAGCATGGAACATTTTTTGTGCTGAATTGCCTTAAATGGGGTAATCATGGTTCAGAGTTCACAGAACAGGGAGAAGTGTGTCAGCTGGCTCAATAAGGAGGTTAGGTTGGCCCTGAGGGATGAATAGAATTCAGACAAGTAGAGGAAGGGCATTTCAATGGTCAGAACTTGCACCAGCCAAGTCAAAAGTGGAAGGAGAAGTTTAAGCTAAAGATCAAGGGAATCTTGAGTGAAAAGTAAAGGCAGGGCAGATTCCTTGGGGTCCTGAAAACTCAGAAAGAAGAATGAGTGCTTGTCACCATAGAGAACAAAAAGCCACTACACATTTTTGGAGAGAAGAATATCATGATGGAAGTGTTTAATCATCCAATCCAAATGTAGTTTATATGGGGATATAAATCATCTTATCAGTATTTATGTCTGTGCCCACACAAAGTTATCATCTCTTCAATAAAGCCCTTAGATCACCTAAATGTATATAGAGGATTCTTAAAAAGGAAACTTTATAGAAGATAGACCAAGGTGAAGAAGCAGAGTAACAGTGAAACTTCACAATGCCAAGTATCATTACAATAAATGACTCTGCTAACAAATATTTCAATGTTCTGCAGATGGTCTGTGATAACAGTGTTGTGTTGAGCAGCTTAAAATGTGTCTACTGTCTTGAGAAATCCCCGTGAACACATGCTTTCCTCTATCCTCGACCACCCAGGTCACTATCTATGGTGAACCTGAAATATTTATGAGCTACACAAAATCTTGAGTTAAGATAGAAAGATAGGAACAGAAATCCTTTTTTTTCTTTTTTTCTAAGTAACAATTATGTCAAAAATCTGATAAAGAATTTTCATGTTATTCCTGGGTAGGAGAACTAGCATAGGAGTCATAGTTTGAATAATAGGGACCTGATTTCCTACTCTGAGTTTATGTGAGTTGAGCAGACAAACACAATACCTCTACCTACCACCATGGTTACCATCTCCACAGCACCCAATAGAAGATATGTGACTATGGTAGTCAATGATTGCCTCAGGAATGCATACATAACACTGGCAGACACTATTTGGTACCTACACTGCCCACCACTTCTTCCTTGCTAATTGAACGGATTTTGTTTAGCTATTGGGTGACTTGAAGACATCCAGGGGCTCACACCTGGCCCCAAGGAAGAAATATTAAGCTGAAAACTACCAGGATATGTGTATTTCCCTTGAAAAGGAATGGTAAAGAGTGAGCGTGTGATGTAATTCACCCATGAAATATAAGGAGTGGTCTGTCCCTTCAATGGCTTCTGTAGAGATTTTCTGCATTGTGTGTGTGTGAGTGTGTATGTGTGTGTGTGTGTGTGTGTGTGTGAGACAGAGAGAGAGTGAGAGAGAGAGAGAGAGAGAGAGAGAGAGAGAGAGAGAGAGAGAGTGTTCCAATAAAATCTGCATAGCCCTAGCCAGTTTTTCTCAGTGGTTATAGCATCATCCTACAAACTGGAGGGTCTCGGATTCGATTCTGGGTTAAGGGCATGTACCTGGGTTGCAGGTTCAAATCCCTGGCCCAGGTCAGAAGGTAGCCAATTGATATGTCTCTCTCACATCAATGTTTTTCTCTCTCTTTCTCTCTTCCCTCCCCTCCTTCTACTCTCTAAAAATCAATGGAAAAAAATATCCTCACGTGAGGATTAATAACAAAAACAAAACAAAACAAAAAAAATCTGCATTCTTTTTTTTTAATTAAATCTTTATTATTCAGATTATTACATTTGCTTCTCTTTTTTCCCCTCCATAGCACTCCTCTACCCAGCTCCCACCCCTCCCTCTGCCCTTAGGTCCCTCCCATTGATCTATCTCATCCATAGGTGTATGATTTTTGTCCAGTCTCTCCCTGTACACCCCTCACCCTTTCCCCCTGAGAATTATCAGTCCACTCCCTTTTCGTGCTCCTGACTCTATTATATTCACCAGTTTATTCTGTTGATCAAATTTTTAATTCACTTAATTTTTAGATTCACTTGTTGATAGATATGTATTTGTTGTTCATAATTTTTTGGCTTTTACCTTTTTCTTCTTCCTCTTCTAAAAGAGTACCTTTCAGCATTTCATATAATACTGGTTTGGAGTTGATGAACTCCTTTAGCTTTTTCTTATCTGTGAAGCTCTTTATCTGCCCTTCAATTCTGAATGTTAGCTTTGCTGGATAGATTATTCTTGGTTGTAGGTTCTTGCTATTCATCACGTTGAATATTTCTTGCCACTCCCGTCTGGCCTGCATCGTTTCTGTTGAGAGGTAAGCTGACAGTCGTATGGGTGCTCTCTTGTAGGTAATAAACTGTTTTTCTCTTGCTGCTTTCAATATTCTCTCTTTCTCTTTTGCTCTTGGCATTTTAATTACGATATGTCTTGGTGTGGTCCTCTTTGGATTCCTTTTATATGGGGTTCTGTGTGCTTCCTGGACTTGTAAGTCTATTTCTTTTACCAGATGTGGGAAGTTTTCAATCATTATTTCTTTAAATAGGTTTTCAGTATCTTGCTCTCTCTCTTCTTCTGGCACCCCCACAATTCTGATGTTGGTACGCTTGAAGCTGTCCCAGAGTCTCTTTACATTATGTTCACATTTTTGGATTCTTTTCTCTTCTTGCTTTTCCAGTTGAATGTTGTCTGCTTCTTTATATTTCAAATTTTTTACTTGATTCTTGCCTTTCTCTAGTCTGCTGTTAGGACCCTGTATAATATTTTTTATTTCAGTCAGTGTATGTTTAATTTCTATTTGGTCCTTTATCATCTTTTTTTTTTTAATTAATTTTTATTAATTTTTTATACATATCTCCCCATTGCCCACCCTCCCTCCCAGGCGTACCCCGACCCCCCAGTGTCTGTGATCATTGGTTATGTTTATAAGCATGCATACAAAGTCCTTTGATTGATCACTTATTTACCTCACCTAACTTTAATCTTTCTGCTATAATTTCACAGTCTGTTTGATGCTTTATGATTTTTGTCCTCCTGAGAATTATCAGTCTACTCCCTTTCTGTGCTCCTGATTCTATTATATTCACCAGTTTATTCTGTTGATCAGATTTTTAATTCACTTAATTTTTAGATTCACTTGTTGACAGATGTGTATTTGTTGTTCATAATTTTTTGTCTTTTACCTTTTTCTTCTTCCTCTTCTAAAAGGGTACCTTTCAGCATTTCATATAATACTGGTTTGGAGTTGATGAACTCCTTTAGCTTTTTCTTCTCTGTGAAGGTCTTTATCTGCCCTTCAATTCTGAATGATAGCTTTGCTGGATAGATTATTCTTGGTTGTAGGTTCTTGTTGTTCATCACGTTGAATATTTCTTGCCACTCCCATCTGGCCTGCATCGTTTCTGTTGAGAAATCAGCTGACAGTCGTATGGGTGCTCCCTTGTAGGTAATAAACTGTTTTTCTCTTGCTGCTTTTAATATTCTCTCTTTGTCTTTTGCTCTTGGCATTTTAATTATGATGTGTCTTGGTGTAGTCCTCTTTGGGTTCCTTTTCTTTGGGGTTCTGTGTGCTTCCTGGACTTGTAAGTCTATTTCTTTTACCAGATGTGGGAAGTTTTCAGTCATTATTTCTTTAAACAGGTTTTCAGTATCTTGCTCTCTCTCTTCTTCTGGCACCCCCACAATTCTGATGTTGGTACGCTTGAAGCTGTCCCAGAGGGTCCTTACATTATGTTCACATTTTTGGATTCTTTTCTCTTCTTGCTTTTCCAGTTGAATGTTTTCTGCTTCTTTATATTTCAAATTTTTGACTTGATCCTTGCCTTTCTCTAGTCTGCTGTTAGTACTCTGCGTAATAGTATTCATTTCAGTCAGTGTATTTATTATCTTCTCTTGGGTCTCACTAAATTTATCCATCTTTTCTAGCATATTCTTGCAAAACCTTATAAGCGTGGTTTTGAACTCTATATCCAGTCATTTTTTTTCCTCCATTTCTTTTGCTTGTAATCCCTTCCCTTGTCTCGGCATTTTCACTGTACCGGGGAAACTTCTGTGCTGGATTCAGCCGCAGAAGCCTCTGCTGAGCTTGGGAGGGTGGAGTCTCAGGGCTGAAGGGACCGCCTTGCCTTCCAGTCGGCCCCGCCCTCCACGGCCCCTGAGTCTCACGTGACTGGGTAATGGCTGGAGCGGTCCTTGTGCGCGCGCACACCCGCAGCGCCTCTGACCGCTGCCTTTCCGGCTCCCCTGCGAACCAGGACCACACGAGTCTAGGTCCCCAGGGTTTCGCCCAAAACAGGGGCCCAGTGGACTCAGAAGTGGCGCAGTTGGGAGGGTCTGTCTCCCGCCCACTCGCGAAAGCCAGCGGCACAATCAGCAATCCGTCCTCCGCGTGGTGCCGTGCGTGACAGGACCTCTGATCCTTTGCAACTCCCCTAAATTTCCGTGCACTTCTCCCTTTTCACAGTCCAAACTC
>JAAGEH010000040.1:14326186-14447804 GCA_011751065.1 Lasiurus cinereus | reverse complement strand
CAGTCCAAACTCCCCCCGTATGAGTTTCGGCTGGATCTGGGGTTTAGATAAGGGGTTCAATGCCGTTGGGAGTCTCCGTTTCCCTCCCGCCAGAAAAAGCCAGCCAGGTACTCCGGCACCCGCTCTTTCCTCGCGTGCATCTCCGTACCTCAGCTTTTTGCAGCTCCTCTGAGTCTCCGTGAGCCCCTCTCTTTCCTTCTAGCTGTAGAACTTCCACTCGGCCAGCTTTCCTGTGGTTCTGGATGATGTCTGTTCTTCTTTTAGTTGTAGTTTTGAAATTGTTGTGCGAGGCAGCAGTGTAGGTGTTTACCTATGCCGCCATCTTGTATTCTCCCAAAATCTGCATTATTAAAAGGAGACACAAAGCAGGGACTTATTCTTTCCTATCTTTGGACATTGTCATAAGAAGATGTGATGCTGGAAGCTGAGTGAACCATCTGAGTCAAGAGAGCCAGGGAGAAGCTACCCAGGTGCCTGCCATCATTAATGCCCCGAGTTCACTGACTCTGAACCTGCTTCTCCCTCCAGGTTTTTGCTATATGGGAAACATAAGCCCCTTTTATCCAGTTTTGCATTATTTATGGACAAAACCATCCTAAACTGATTTAGCCCACACCTGGTACTTGCCACCATGCTTGGAAAGTAGCGGTTCTCCTTCCATGATGGGCTGAGTCTGATGGGCTGTGACCCTGCAGCTCTCCCCAGCTTCATTGTTTGAACACCTACAATTTTCCATGCGATCTTTTGCCTGAAGCAAAATTTTCCCCTTTTTGCTCTTCGAGCAGTTTTTCTCCCACTTGTAATTTAAAGAGACCTATACAAATTTAGGCAAAGAGAGAGAAAAACAAACTGTCTGAAATAACATATGGGAACCTTAGGTGTCTGATACACAGCAGGCACTCAGTAAATAATGGGGGAACGTCAACCTAAGCTTTCTGCACCTCTTTTATACTTCAGTCAAGACATCATCATGGAGAAAACATTAAGCGAGTTCCAGTATTGTCCAACTCCCTCCACCTCCCCAATCTTGAATGTTCCACAACTTGAAATAAAATCTGTATCTAAGCATCCTTGGCAGTCCCCAAAGAAAGCAAGAAGAGAAAATGAAGCAAGGTGGCCAATGAATATGGCCTTTCCTTCTTTCCCTTCCTACTTTATAGAAAGTGTGTGTGTGTTTTTTCAAGTATTAGGTCGTTTTCCTATAAATTATCCCCAGCTGTCTCACCCTCCATTTCTGCCAAATGATTAGGAACAATTCCCAGCATTGTGTCAATGATGACCACAGGTCACATCTGGCTCCATCCTCAATTGTAGCGCATGGGTTTATATGCTAACATTTTCTGATCTACAGGCGCTGAAGTCCTGGAGATTAGGAGCAGGCTTCCTCTCGAAACACTCAGTACCTAATGCAGCATCTTACACGTTGAAGGCACCTAGTGGCGTTCGCTGATTGACTAAGTGAATGAATGCAGTCTCAGTCTCCCTTCATGTACATGAGAAAGCTGGGGTGTTCTTTCAAGATGAGCCAGGCCACAGAGCCCAAACCAGATCCTTTACCTCTCTCAGGAGCAACTCTGCATTGCAAGCTACAGGAGCTCACTCGGGCTGATTTGTTAGGAAATGAGTTTATTTAAGAGATAGTGGGTAGCACATAAGTTGCTGGGAGGACTAGAGAACAGACCTCACTTTCTATAAACAAAGCCCCATTTCAGACCACAGATCTGGCCAGATAAGGAAACCACCTCCACGCTGAGCCCTGGAGGGAAATGCTGCCATGGCCACCAGGGCCACCAAAAGCGCAGGCTCATGCTTTCTCATGCTCCTCACGTCTGAACGGCAGACTCATGCTGACACCTCTGACTGGCAGATTCTGGGTCCATCCCTGCATCCCTGCGGCAAAAGGGCTCAGAGCCTGAGATGACTTCTCTGCTGAGCTCATTGGGAGAGGCTCCCCTACACACAGAAAGGCCACCCAAAGGATGATGGATGGTCATGAACCTGGTGCATGTTCACTACTTTGGAACTCAGAACCTCAGGCAGAAAGTCATCTGTGTGAGCTGCATGCCAGCTGGCCAAGGCCCCCAAGAGGGCAACACCTGACCCCAGGTCCCTCTGAGCCAGAGCCTCGGGCTCTTCCCCTCCTCTGTGGTCTGACATTGGCTCCCGGGGTTGGCCCAGGGCAGGGAGGACCCTGGAAGGGATACGAGAAAGATGTGAAAGTTTAAGAACCATTTCGAATGATAGGTAGAAAGTGAATGCTAACGGATTTGTGGCCACTATCTCATGGCTTTATGAGGCAGGAAGAAATTCCCTTCACTCCACATCAAAGTAATGAACCAGAGAGAAGGTTCTTTGGCTGGTTGGCCCCACTCCGCCCAGCTCCGTGTTGCCCATCTTCTCTCATGGGCCCCCTTGTACTCTGACAACATTTTCAAATCCATTAGCTCTTCCATTTTGCAAACTTCTCAACTGAAATTCAAGGTCTTTTTATGTCTCAGTTTCCCAAGTGTTTATTCAAGTAGATTTTCCAAAACTCCTTGAACAAAACAATGCAGACTTTACAAAGGCTTAAATTATCTACACTCCCTGCCTGTGTGGACCTGCAATCTTGTCTCACAGTTGCTGGGAAGGCTTCTTTCTCTCTGGAAAATGACAGACAGGTAGTCACAGCGTGCCACACAGTCCATACGATGCGCTCTAACCAGCAAAACAACATTTACCCTCACGGCACGCACGTTCCGTAATCACTGCTTATGTGAAAATAAACCTCAGCGGAAAGCAATGAGAAAAACCACTTCCAAACTGAACCCCTTACTTGCCAACACTGCCCAGATGTTTATTGATGTGTACACGCCATTTACATGCACTGCCCTCCGCTAAAGAACTAAAGGTTCTCAAATTGCTCCAAGAATCAATCATGTTGACAAGGCGATTGCAAAGTGCTGTCAACTGCGTGATCTGTCTGCAAATTACCCTTGATAATCAGTAATTCCTGATTCCATTATTTCCCCCAGCAGCCACTCTAGGGATGCTAAGTGTGTTTTGATTACATGCCCAGATGAGGACATCGTCAGTATCATTTCCTCATGCCTTTTAATGGAAGGCAGCTGTTGCCATGGCGAGACCCAGGTGTGAATCATGGCTCTGTCTCTTGCTATCTGTTAGACTTTGGGTACATTGTTTTACCTCCTTAACACTCCATTTTTCTATCTTAGCACTGATATACCTCAGGATGCTGTGAGAGGGCCAAACTGAAGGCATTAACAAGCAAGAATGCAATACATGTTAGTATATGTAACATATACTCAAAGGACACATTTCCACTTGAATTCGGAGGTAGGGATAGATATTACTTAGTAGATATACTGATGGACTTCATTTCCATCGGGCTAATAGGCTTTACAACAGACCAGGAGGAGATCAGATCAGGACCGCACACTGAAAAGATGCTAAAACCTCTCTCCCGTCTCCAATTCCTATAAATGATAAGAAAAAATGTAATTGAAAATAGCACTAGAAAATAAAACTTAGTACCCTCCATAGGCCAGAAATTAGAAAAATTCCTGAAAAATTCAAGGCAGATGAGTTCATAATAAAGGGAAAAAAATAATAGCCAAAATAATAGAAGAGGACCAATGAAAAGGGTGAGAATAATGTCTGTGGGGTCCAAGCTGAGAGACGACAGATGAAAAGAACGAGAGAGGATCTGAGTTCAACCAGAAGGGTGATTGGTGGAGGCAGGGGCATCGGAAACCTTGAGCCCTTTGTCCCAAGGTGGGAGCAGTGCACAGCCAGAGAGAGGTGGTGCCTGGTCCCAGGCCTGGGAACAGCACTTACTGCCACCCGGAAGGAAGGGGGCTTCCATCACCCACAGGCCACAGGTCACAACCCCGCCTGGAACACTGGAGACAGGCCAGGTGATCGGGTCCAGCAGAGACGGACTAACCAAGCAACTCAGGTCCCAGGGGAGCATGCAAACCCCGCAAATACTGAAGGGAAAGTACCCTGGAATGAAGGCACCATAGTCATCACATGGATAAACTAGCATCCAAAGAAGCAAAGGTGATGGAATAAACAAATAGGACTTTAAAAGATGTAGGTACCGTACATACAGTTAACATCCTCAGAGGAATAAGAGAGGAGAATGCCTCCTTTTAACTAAAACTGGTTATTACAAACAACAACTGGGAAACTTGGAAAGAAAAATTGTGGCTATTGTGGGGGAAAAGTTAACTCAATGAATGTGCTGGCTAACAGAAAATATATAATTGAAGAATGATTACTCAGAAGATAAAACTGAAGGGTTCTCCTAAAACACAGCTCTCAAAGGACAAATAAATGATAAATGTTAAAAAATTAAATTTCAAAAGAAAGGAGAGAGAACAGAGAGAAGAAAAAGATTTTCAGAAAATATTTTTAAATCCTCAGAATAAATGGATTCAACAAATGTCCAGCAGAATGAGAGAAAATAGACCAACACTCACGTACACCAAGATGACATTCTGTGGCTGGGGGTGCAGAATAGCTACAAAGAAATAAGGATCATGTTGTGAGTTTTCTCATAGAAAATACTGAATGCGAAAATCCACTGACACAGTATTTTCCATTTTATATGGTAAAATAATTATAATTTTGAAAGTCTATATCCAGTCCCAGGGTCAATAAGAAATAAAGCTATAGTAGACATGCAAGAATATAGGAAGTTGCCGAAACCGGTTTGGCTCAGTGGATAGAGTGTCGGCCTAGGGACTGAGAAGTCCCAGGTTCAATTCTGGTCAAGGGCATGTACATTGGTTGCGGGCACATCCCCCGTAGGGGGCGTGCAGGAGGCAGCTGATCGATGTCTCTCTCTCATGGATGTTTCTAGCTTTCTATCCCTTTCCCTTCCTCTCTGTGAAAAATCAATAAAAATATATTTTTTTAAAAAAAAGAATATAGGAAGTCTTCCACTTACATTTTACTAGCTGAAAGAATGTTTTAAAAATCAGCCCTGACCAAAAACTAACCCACCAAACCCTGGCTGGTATTTCTCAGGGGTTAAAGTGTCAGCCTACAAACTGAAGTATCATGGGTTCTATTCTGGATCCAGGGCACATACCTGGGTGGCAGGTTCAATTGCCAGCCGAGTCAGGGTATATGCAGGAGGCAACCAATCAATGTGTCTCTCTCACATCAATATTTCTCTCTCTCTCTCTCTCTCTCTCTCTCTCTCTCTCTCTCTCTCTGTGTGTGTGTGTGTGTGTGTGTATGTGTGTGTGTCTCTCTCTCTCTCTTTTTCTTCTCTCTCTGTCCCTCCTTCTCTTCCACCCTCTTTAAATATTAATGGGAAAAATATTCTCTGATGAGGATTAACTAAAAACAACAAACAACCTAATTTAAGAGAAAAGGGTGATGCATTCAAAATGGTGGTGAAGAGCTAAAAACCCTTACTGTTAAGTGACAGTTCCAAATGATCTTGACATGAAAGATGGTGTCCAGAGAAAGAGAAGAAAGTGGAATTGTGGCAGGAAGATTCAGGACTGAAAGGAGGAAGTAAAAGTAGGCTTTTGTTCTTATCTGGTTTAGGGAAAGGATGTAGATATTAACTCATTCTATTTGTTGATTCTGAAAATATGCTTACAGGTAAGTGGTAAAAAATCTTAATCACCAAAGGACAGATAAGAGTTCACTTACAAGTCAATGAAGGTGGGGAAATGAAATCTAGAAAACTCAATCTTCACCCAAAAGTCAGAAATGGGATTAAAGGTAGAGTACAGGGCAAGGGAGAGAAAGAAACTAAGGAAAAGAGAAGTAGAAATTAAGAATGCAAGAATAAATCCAAATGTGTACAAAAACCACAGTAAGCATGAAAGTGCTCTATAGTCTCGTAAAAAACAAAGCTCATGACTTGTTTTTCTAATCCAGCCAAATGCTTTTTATAATAAAAGGGCCTTTAATTCAGGTAACAATACAAAATTTACTCTCAAAAACAATACACAGGAACATTCTAATTGCTTATTCCACAAAGCCCAATAAGTAGTTGGAGTCATTCAGAAAGTTATATATTTTTTATTACTATTATTACTTTCAAGTGTCTGGAAGCTACAAATGACAGTAAGATTCCTTTTGTTCGTTCTTGCCCAAAGGTCTCAAATTTCTTCTCTGGGACTTAATCTTCCTTTCCATCCTGAAAATACCCTTGGCCTAGACATGTAAGCACCGTAATTAAAACTAAGTTCTTACTTAGTTATGGCTAAGTGCAGCTTTATTGAGCTCCAAATGTAAACCCTGAAAAACAAACAATTTCAAAGTTTTAAAATCAATTGATAGAGTAAGATAAAATGCCTTCCTATTCAGCAAAATAAAAGCATGTGATGGGGTGAATGACAATCATAATTCTGTTGTTTCACCAGGAATGGCCATCTTTAATTCAAGATTATTTTTTGCTTCACTTCCTGAGGTATATAAATGTCTAATCACTATGCTGTGCACCTGAAGCTAGCATAATATTGTATTCAACTCTAACTGAAAAATACATTTTTAAAACGATTTCTTCCCTTCCTAACCTGTAGCTAAATATTCATGACAAAGCAAGGGGTTTTATAAAATACTTCTAGAGAAGGACTAATCTGTGGAGATTTATTTCCATACACCAAAGAAGGGAATTTATAACTTTAGGTTTACTAAGTACCTCTAGATGACGCTTGAAGAACATAATGCATGTTGGATCACTATCTCCACCCCATTCCATTTTCAACACAGAAATTCTTAGGGGAATGTTTTTACTTTTAAATTACCCTCTTGTTTAATATTACACTGCTATAAAAATGAAGGAACTTTTACCATTTGCAACAGCATGGATGGAACTGGAGAGCATTATGCTAAGTAAAATAAGCCAGTCGGAGAAAGATAAATATCACATGATCTCACTCATATGTGGGATATAATGATCAACATAAACTGATGAACAAAAATAGATCCAGAGACAAGGTAGCACTGAGCAGACCGTCTAACCTCAGAGAGAAGTTGGGGGGTCGGGGGAAGGGAGTGTTAGAGATCAACCAAAGGATTTGTATGCATGCATATTAGCATGACCAATGGACACAGACACTGAGGCAGTGGAGGTTTGCCCTTAGGGGTGGGAGTGGCATGGGAGGTGTTAATGGGGGTTGGGGGAGTCATGTAATACTTTAAACAATACAAAAATTACCCTTTTGTTTTATCATAAAGGTATGTATGGTGTTTATATTGATTTTTCAAAAATTACACTAAAGTTTGGACAGCCCCAGTGGGGCTGAACACCTTTGCATTTTAGAGCCATGCCATTCTCTAGGTTGAGGAACAAAATAATTAATTCTCTACCCATTTCTTATTGAGTTACCAACCCCCAGCTCTCCAGAGACTCAACTCCAATCCCCCAGAATTTGAAATCCTGCTCAGATGTTGAATGTCATCCGCACATTCTCAGAACGCTTGCCGAAGGGAGTTCAAATCCTGGCGTACTGGCCAATGTCTCCTTCACCCTTCCTTTTGCAAACTTGATCTTTGCCTTCTATTCTGGTAACCCAATGTTCCCTAGGGCCAGTTATCATCCAGTTCCACAATCTACAAAACTTAGCCAGGCACAGAGCCATCTTTGAAATCAAAGCACACCATGCTCAGACCTACTCTAAACGCCAAACTTTTGATCTGCCATTTGTTCTCTCTTCCCTTCCCTCCTGGGATCATGGACCAGATGGCACTCTTCGTTGGTGCTATGTCCTGCTCCTGACACAGAACACAAAAGTTCTCATTTCCAAATATGGAAGCAAGGGTTCAGAACTGAGGGTACTATACTGTGTAAGGTCATAGATTTCTCAAGGCATTTCAAAGATTTGGATATCTGCTACCACAATTGATCATTCTTCAAGTTGATGTTATGTTGACTAAACTATAAATATTTTAGCAGTGAATTCACTCATGTTTTAAAGACACTGTGCATTTACCCAAACACAGGTTCATTATCTATAGAATATTTCAGGTAGCTTAGGCAACATCCTTTTACAGTAGTAAGGGAGTAGAAAAAAGTTAAAGAGATAGGATAGATTTTTTAAAATATATTTTATTGAGTTTTTTACAGAGAGGAAGGGAGAAGGATAGAGAATTAGAAACACTGATGAGACAGAAACATCGATCAGCTGCCTCCTACTGGGGATGTGCCTGAAACCAAAGTACATGCCCTTGACCAGAATCAAACCTGGGATCTTTCAGTCCACAGGCTGACGCTCTATCCACTGAGACAAACCAGTCAGGGAGATGGGATAGATTTGCATTAGTATCTTATTCATAAAAGGGAGGCGGTGAAACCTTTTATTTTATTTTATTTTATTTGGAAGTTGCTAAGCAAGGAACCCAGCTAGACTAGAAATTTTAATTTTTTTAAAAAATTAAAGTCTATTTAATTATAAGAATCCAATAGCAGAATAATAGCCAATTCTCACTTATGTACCCCTATGCAGAATTATTTACTAGTACATGGAGAGATGAGGAAGAAGAAAGGGAGAGAAAGGGAGGGAGAGAGGGACCTAAACAAGTCACACATGGAAGAAAATATTTGAGTTTGGAGATAGAGATTTTGAGGCCTAGTAGGAAAAAGGTGTGAAGTTACTGTGACAATGGCACCATATGTAACTAACCCTATTTCCAATCAAAATTTAAAACCAAACCTGTTTATATGATCAATTATTGTTAAGAGACTGTGCAAGGCACCAGAAGAGATACAAAGAACACTATATTTTCTTATATAGATAACTCCTCTGCTTAAAAGAATTCACTAACTTCCTCTGCCAGGTTCAAAAGATGCCCATGACTAGGTCTCTGAGCATCTTCTTACATCCCATAACCCAATGATGCCAAACTGTGTTAGGATTCTCTCATTTTACTTTTTCATATCTTTGCATATGCTATTCAAATAGCTTGTCTACCCATCCAGGAAGTATTATTCATCCTTCAAAATCTGACTTAATTATCTCTTCTTCTGTGAGAGAATTGACAGATGTTATCTCCTAGATGGTGTGACAAATGAGCCTTCAGCAAGCCATGCCCTCAATGACTCTCCATTTGAAATTCAACTTCTGGCACCCTGGCCAGTGTATCTCAGTTGCTTAAGCAGTATCCTGTGTACTGAAAGGTTGCCGGGATCAATTCCAGCCAGGGCACATGCCCAGGTTGCAAGCTTGATTCCCAGTAGAAGGTGTGCAGGAGGCAACTGATCAATGTTTTGCTCTCACATCAAAGTTTCTCCCTGTCCCTTCCTCTGTCTCTAAAAATCCATTTTTAAATCCTTTTTTTAAAAAATAAAAGAAATGCAGCTTATGGCTCATTACCAAGCCCTGATGGAGAGTGAATGCCAGACCATGGGACATCAAGAGACACAGCAATTTGAACTATCATGACCTGGGTGTTTATTTGATCTGCCAAATTATAAAACCTACTGTGCACAGCAGCACATTCAGTTACATTGGAAATGGTTTAAGCCTCAGTGTTTGGGAGGCACATCTCTTCCTCAACCTGTGGTGTCATTGGAAGTTCTCTGGGATCAGTTCAAAGAAGGAGGAAATGCTTGGGCCTCATGACAGACAGATCAGCATTGTGTGTCTTTCAGGCCATGGGCACAACTTTGGAGTGTACATTTGCTTGTCTGCTTCATGAGAAAGAACAATATGGTTGAGGTCTAGATCTACACTGACACATGGGCAGGGGCTAACAGTGTTGGCTGGCTGGTCAGGGACTTGAAAAGAACAAAATTAGAAAACTGGTGACAAGGAAAAGTTATGTGACTGGACAAGGTATGTGAATGGACTCTTGACCTGGGCGTGAAGCATGATGGTACTGACCACAAGGATCACTTTGTAGGAGAATCTTGATGATCAAGACATAATGACCTACTCTGTGTATCAGGCATTTTCTTTCCTTGGCCTCCACAGTGTTTGCTTGATGGGCCCACTTAAGAAGTGGGCCTAGTAGCAGGGATTAGGCTGTGCATGGACTCACCAAACTTATCTAGCTACCACACCTGTTGAGTGCCCAGCCTGCCAATACCAAAGCCTTGATATAATACAATTTCCCAAAGTTCCAGCCAGTCACTGGAAAGTTGGTAAGTTAAACTGGACTTCTTCCATGAGTGAAGGGGGTGTAAATTTGTCCTCATGTTAGACTCATATTCTGGGTGCAGATTTGCTTTCTCAGTCTGAAGTGCTTTTTCCAGCATCTTTGTACATGGACCTACAGAATACTTTCATCCTTGTCATCAGTGTCCCACACAAACGCTCATTTGGGAAAAAAAAATTTAATTTTTAAATTCCTTCTTTAGGCAAAGGAAAAATAGCAATACATTTCATTAATTAGTTTTATCATCCAAAAATAACTGGCTTACAAAAGAAAGATAAGTATTACATGATCTCATTCATATGTGAAATCCAATGAACAAAATAAACTAAGGAACAAAACAGATCCAGAGACACAGAAGCACAGAACAGAGTGACGAATCTCAGAGGGAAGGCAGGGGGTGAGGAAGTAGGTAGGGAGAAATTAATTGGGGAACCTATATGCATATATGTATAGCCCATGGACACAGACAATATTATGCTGAAGCCTGGGAGGGGTGGAGGCGGGGTGAAGAGGGTCAATGTGGAGGAAAAGAAAGGACATCTGTAATACTTTTAATAATAATTTTTTAAAAAACTGGCTTGATAAAATGGCAGGATGATCTATTCAAAACTCAGCTATTGCACCAGCTGGAGCCCACACACTGTGAGATTGGGGTGCTATCCTACAGGATATAGTAATATAGGCCTTAAACCCTTAAACCAGCTTCCACTAGATAGTACTCCCTCACTATTATATCCAGTGAGTTTTTCATCTTGTCCCCATAACTCAAAAAAATTGTGTATCCTATCTTTATTTTTTTTTAATATATTCTATTGATTTTTTACAGAGAGGAAGGAAGAGGTATAGAGAGTTAGAAACATTGGTGAGAGAGAAACATTGACCAGCCGCCTCCTGCACGCCCCCCACTGGGGATGTGCCCGCAACTAAGGCACGTGCCCTCGACCGGAATCGAACCTGGGACCCTTCAGCCCTCAGGCTGACACTCTATCCACTGAGCCAAACCAGTTTCGGCAATTTTATATCCTATCAATGTGACATTGAGCTCAGTGAGTTTAGATGTCCTAGTGTCCAAGGAAAGCACACTTCTGCAGGAAACACAATCATTCTTCTAATGAATTATGACGCTCTCCTCTGGCCTTTTTAAAATTCTAGTGCCTCTGAGTCAACAGACAGAGGAATAGGGTGATTGATCCCAATTACCAGGAGGAAATTGGGTTGTTGTGGAGGCACGAGAACTGTGTTTGAAACACAGAGATCCCCTAGAGCAGTGGTCGGCAAACCCATCAGTCCACAGAGCCAAATATCAACAGTACAACGATTGAAATTTCTTTTGAGAGCCAAATTTTTTAAACTTAAACTTCTTCTAATGCCACTTCTTCAAAATAGACTCACCCAGGCCGTGGTATTTTGTGGAAGAGCCACACTCAAGGGGCCAAAGAGCTGCATGTGGCTTGCGAGCCACAGTTTGCCGACCACAGCCCTAGAGCATCCCTTAGTATTGTCTTACCCAATAACCCTGATCAATGGAAAACCGCAGCTACTCAACTAAAAAAAATCCAAGGATGCAGACCTATAGGAATGAAGGTTAGAGTTACCTCACTAGGTAAAGCACTATGTTCAGATGAGATGTTAGCAGGGAAAGCATGGAATGATTGCTGGACCAAAGTCAATTAAGTCTTATGACAAGCTATAGCAGTAGAAAATGTAGCAGCTGCATTTTATACTAATTATTTCTTTTCCTCTTCTTCCCCCATATCCTTGCATAAATGAAGAACACTGGTGATTGCTAGTTTTATGAGCATATGACCAGACTGATGACTTCGGTGCCAATGATTAACTGAAGGAGCTGATGGGACCATTTTACCTGTGTTGGGACACAAACATTTACTGAGTGAAGGGCAAGAGTTGATATAGAGAGGCAAGAAGAATAGTGTGTTAGATATCTTCTTTTGCCCTCCAAATCTATTCTCCACTCTCCCCCACCCCATTCTCCTCTCCCAGAAGTTGACCTCTAAGGGCTAGATCAATAAACGTCCTTGCCTCCTGATCTCTGGTTGAAGGGCATCGGGAGAAGATCCCAGGACAGAAGTAGGAGGATGAGTATTATTTCCTTCACTCATCTCCCTCTCCGTAAAGTGCCCCAGTCCTATCTAAGATTTCCGCTCTGAGCAGAGACCCTGAAGCATATTCTTTCTTTCTCTTTCTGTTTTTCTTTCTGTTTCTCTTTCCCTTTCCCTTTCTCTCTCTCACTTTCTCTCTCTCTCTCTCTCTCTCTTTCTCTCATTTCTCTCTCTCTCTCACCCCATCTCTCTTTCCTTCTCTCTCTCCTCACTGTCTCTGTAGGTCCCAGTAACTGTTTCCATCATCCTTTCAGAAGCCCTGCGTAGCTAGCCCCTAGATCCTGCACTATCTCTGGTGAGTTCCCTGTACTCTGACCTGTAAATAGTCTCTTTAGTAGATTTCCTTCCATTCACCCTGTGGATGGGCCATCTGTTTGCTGCTGTGACACTGATGGACAAGCATCCTTCTCACCCACTAAGATAGGAGTTCCTTGAGGGCAGAGTCGGTGCCTTAGACATTGTCATACTCTCCAGAGCTTAACCAGTGCCTGGTTTATAATAGGTGCTTATTGAACTTGCTGATTGAGTGAATGATAAAGTACAAACACCTATCATACAGGTCAAATTATGAATCATAACAGCAGAGGCCATTGCACAACAAGGAGAGACAGTGGGTTTAAAAACCAGTCTGCACACAGCTGGTTAGCCTGACTCAGAGAAAGGAGTACTTTTCTGTAATTATCCAGCTCATTAATTGGGGTACCTCCTGGTGATATGCACAAAGAAATGGTATATTCTAGCAGGTGGTCTTGCATAAGAAAAAATGTGACCTAAGTATTTGGGACAGTAAGAGAAAAGATTTATATCTGCTTGGGAACAACAAAGAAAACTTCAGCTAGGACACATCTCATAATTACATTTACTATGAGATAAATGCATTATTATTCAGTTACTTACTTATAATATATTTAAACATTGTAAATACCATATAAGGATGAAGTAGGGTCTTTCTAGCCAAGTCTACATAACCTCAGACAAATCATAATGGGATTTTTTTTCAACTCTGATCCAATTAGTTGAGGGCTAACTGTGTAGTGGGAGATGCTTCCCAATATAAGTAAGTGGCTGAGCACACTTTTCACGTGTTCTAATTTGGCCACAGGTGTAGGGACCAGGATTTACACAAGGCTTGAGTTCTCTCAGGTAAAGAAGGTAAATGATCCAAGATCAATACATGTTTTTCAGGTTGCTACGTGAATCTCTAAACACTATGTGATAAATAATCAAAAACATAAATGGCAATGCCATGTTCCAACCCACCTGATAAATAATGGTACAGAGAATGCCAAATGCTCAACTAAATTGCTATTAATAAGACAAATCAGGGATTAGCACCTGCTACAAGATTTCTCTTTATTTGGTAAATCAAGGTTCATTTCAATTACTTGCAGAAAATACTTGTGGGAAATACTGAATCTGATTTGCAATGATATTTTAAAATCTTTGGGATAGACCCAAAGACTCTGATATTAGCATTCATGACATTCTCGGGTACTTAGTAAAAATTATAGGGTTTGGAGTTTTGTGAAAGAATTAACAAGCCTTCACATTCACAAAGGAGAGTTTATTTTAAGATTTCCGGGCACAAGTGGATAATTCAATAGAGAACTCACACATTTTAATGGTTCTGTGTGACCAATCCTTTAGCAAACAAGGGAGGCAGTTTTGGTTACTCTGCTGCACTGAGTTCATTTAAACCACACCTGTTTAGAAGGGTGTGTAGGGAGTTCTGCAAGTTCTGACCTGCATCTCCTCATTTAGAATGAAGGGGAGTTTGCTCCTATATCATATTTATGTCTCACGTTTCAGAATCCTCTGACAGGGAGCAAAGCAAGTTTGCCATTTTGCCAGGCACTCCCAAAGAAAATGCTTCCTTTCACATTGTTTTAAGCCAGGCTAGCTTAGATTCAAATTCTAGTAATATTCCTGTTATTTTAACCGTGTGGACTCTAAGATGCTTCATTTCCCTGTTTATAAAATTGGGCTAACAATCACTATCTTATAGGGATATAAAAATGCATAGAAAGTATCAGGAATCCTATATAATAAAGAGGTAATGTGCAAATTGACCCTCACACTCTCACAAGATGGCTGCCTATGACCAGGCCAGCAGGAAGGTTAGTGAGGGATGACCAAACAATTGAACAAGCAGGCTGCATGGGGCAACCAGGCTGGCAGGAGAGTTAGTGAGGGACAACCAAATGACTGAACAGCAGGCTGCATGAGGTGACAAGGCCAGCAGAGAGGGGCAGTTAGAGGTGACCAGGATGGTAGAGGGGGGGGCAGTAAAGGATGACCAGGCCAGTGAGGGGGGGCAGTTAGGGGCAACCAGGCAGGCAGGCAGGTGTGTGATTAGGAACCAGCAGTCCAGGATTGTGAAAGGGATATCCCAGATTGGAGAGGGTGCAAGTGGGGCTGAGGGAACCACCCCATGCATGAATTTTGTGCACCAGGCCTCTAGTATAAAATATCAGGAATATAAAAATGCATATAAAGTATCTATTGCAGTACCAGGTGTTTAGTCTTTTAAATATTTACTTCAGAAAGAGGAAGAGGGAGAGATAGAAACATCAGTGATGAGAGAGAATCATCAATCGGCTGCCTCCTACATGCCCCCTACTGGGGATCGAGCTTGAAACGTGGGCATGGGTCCTGACCAGGAATTGAACCATGACCTCCTGGTTCATAGGTCAACACTCAACCAGCCAGGCATTACCAGGTGTTTAATAAGTAGCGGCAGCAGAGGAGTCGTCATTTTTCTTGTAATTATTATAAGCAGGACTTCTAAGATACCAACTGGATTGCAAAAACCTGTAGTGGTTATTAAAGAAATTATTTAAAATTATTCAAAAAGTCAGGGTGATCACTAGTAAATCAGTTATACTTTATTCAGCAATATGTACCTGGTGATAGGATAGGCTTCTTCTAGCCTTTTACTATAGAAAGCATGTGCATGTTAAAACTGTCAGAGAAACGGTGAGGTGAGAATTCAGGTGAGGCCTGGCAACCTAAGCCACCTGCAGAGCACTTCAGAAATGGGTTTTTTCTTTGCTGATGTTGGTCCAGAATTTAGCATCCTTTGTGAGCCATTGACAGTTTTTACTATTGCCTAAAATATTAGATCTCCATAAAATGATTTCTGACTTTTCGTTGCTGTAATTGTTGCCATTGTTCACTTAGACATCATCTATAGCTCTTCTGTCAAATAAAGGAACAAAAGTCCAAATCACGTGAGACAGTGGTCCACATATGTTTAAGGAGCCCTTCCAGTGAAACTAAAAATCCCAGAATTCCAGCCATGTTATAACATCAGTGTTGAAACACATTTGCATAAGGAATTGGAAACACTTTCACAATGTGCTAAACATCCCACATTATCTACCATCTTCACCTTTCTTTTCCCCCAACCTTTTCTAAGATGAGTCTAACAATATTTATTTGCCCTCATGTTTCAAGGCATCCAATGTCTTTTTTCCTTGTTCAAATGATTTGATCTGAGAGATGTGGCTTGGAAAAGCATCAGGAGTGTCAGGTTTTATAACAAACCATGTGGGTGAAGGGTTTTGTTGCATTAGGGTTTTTTGGTTTGTTTGTTTGTTTGTTTGCTGATAGCAAACAAGTCTATCTGAAAACATGCTAAGCTCCAGCAGGTGCCCAGAGCTAATTTAGTTGGACCTATTTTTAAAAAAGCACCAGCTAAGTTTTATAACTAGTCACACAAAATAGCTGTACTGCTTTTCTGTCTTCCTGCAATCCAGGGACCAGTTATGAAATGTTACTCTAAACATAAGGCCACAAACCGGCCACAGACTAAACAGATCTAAAATACCCAGATCCTGTGTGGCTCAGTGGTTGAGTGTCAACCTGTGAACCAGGAGGTCATGGTTCAATTCCTGGTCAGGACACATGCCCAGGTTGCGGACTTGATTCCCAGTAGGGAGGAAGCGGGAGGCAGCTGATCAATGATTCTTTCTCATCATTGATGTTTCTATCTCTTTCTCCCTCTCCCTTCCTCTCTGAAATTATCAAAAATATTTTTAATTAATTATTTAGTCAATTAATTAAAATAAAATACAGGATTCTTAAATCTTCTCACTGATCTCTAGACACAAAGCACGTAGAGATTTATACTTGAGTTTACTCATCAGACATTCCTTCGTGAATTCTCTGCATTTCCTGTCCATCGTTTTCACTGAAATCTAGTGAATTTGGCTCTGGCCCCCACTGATGATGTGAAATGCTTCCCAGCAGCCAGATTCACATGGATTTGTGGATTCGGCCACCTGCCGACGCACCTGTTTGGCTTTGGGCTCCGAACTGATGCTCCCTGTGGAACCTCATGGCAGGGCCACACACACACACACACACACACACACACTGGCATTTTCCTCCTAACACTCCCAGATTCAATGCCCACGTAGGTGTGGTACCTGAAGAATCCTCAGCTTGAATCTCTCTGATACGGGCATTTACCCTGGTCTTTCCTTCCTCAAATGCGTAAGTTCTACTTGGATTAAGATACGAAGGTTGGATTCTTGGTGTGTTCGTCTTTTGTTGGTTTATCTCTATACATACAAGTACAGAAATCATGAGTGGAAGGCCTGGAGTCAAAATATATGTTTGTCCTATGACTGAGACAGCGGGTATCAGGGGAGGAACAAGGGTTTTGGTGCCATTTGTATCTGGATTTGAATTCTGGAAAGTCCTCCTGGCACTAGTGAAATCTTGGGCAAGTTACTCAACCTCTCGGACAAAAAATAGAGTTAATAATACCTACCTCACAGGATTGTGATGAAGACTAAGTGTGATTATGTATGTACAATTTTTTTTATGTATTTTCATTGATTTCAGAGAGGAAGGGCAAGGAAAGATAATGGAAACATCAATGATGAGAAAGAATCATTAATCGGCTGCCTCCTGCAAACCCCACATTAGGAACTGAGTCCGCAACCTGGGTATGTGCCCTGATCAGGAATCAAACTGTGACCTCCTGGTTCATATGTCAATGCTTAACCACTGAGCCATGCCAGTAGGGATGTATGTAAAATTCTTAACCTTACATCAGGTTCATAATAAATGTTCAATAAATTCTAGCTTCCTTGCAACTGCCTCTCTTTAACAATGAAATAACCCAAATTTGTTGCTTTGTGTTCATTGTGCCACAGGGGACATTCAGCGATGGCATAACAAACACTGGTAGCTCTGGAACATGGTAGCTGGTGGCCGCTATGGTTAGCCTCCTTGGAGGAAACTGAGGTGCTAAAAGGTGAAGACATTTTCCCAAAGCCTCACAGAAGGCAAGTAGAAGGCCCAGAGTAGGACCTAAATCACCTAACCCTAAATCAACTTCTTTTTCTCCCATTTCATTATTTGCCACTGATTTTGTTCACCACTATGAATTATTTCATGAAAACCTACTCTAGCTCATCTCCATCTCAGCAGACTTGATAAACAGGATTGTGAGCAGACAATCCAGTGAATCACAGCTGTCAGAGCATGTCCACCCTGTCCCTGTCTGTCCCTGTATCTGTCCCTGCCACTGCAGCCAAGACCATACTGGGGGGAGGGGTGCTGTCAACTCCGAAAGACTGGGGTATTAGGGCCGGAGAGGACCACGAAGGGCAGGTGATGGCCTAAAACCACAGTTAAGATGTGATGACTTCAATGTTGACATTTTGAGATTGAAGAGACAATAGGACGGCTAACTCGTTCTCTTGCCCATTCATCCCCTCCAGAGGATTTGCTCTGGAACTAACACTGGGTCCTCTCAGCTGCCCTGGGAGGTCCCAAAACTTAATTCACAGACACATGGTCTCAAAAATGCTGCCCAGTGTCTCAATGTAAAAAAAAAAAAGTGAAGTTCAAACATGCCAGCTGGTAAGACGTGACAGGAAAAGGGGGGCCTAGATCACCTAACTCCTCATCCTGAACTGTCTGAGTCATCTTGCCCTGCGGAGGTGTAGAACACAGTCAGCTTCACTCAGCACCGGAAGCATAAAGGGACTTCTGTCAACATTTGTATGAATGGATGGGACCACAAAGGACAGTGGAAGCTGTGTGCTCTAGTTATCTATGCGTTCTGACTCTTACATTGTGAAGGAATCTCCCAGCAAATTCAGCTCAAATAATCAACTCATTTTTGTCCTGCTGGGACAGTCTGTCATGTGGCCATACACCACAGAGGTAACTGATCCAGGTCAAAGCACCCAGAAGGCTCCTGAGGAAGAAACTTGTCAATTTAGGGGAGGGTGCACAAAACAATCTCAAAAAACAAGGAAAAGGCCACAAAATGAATGTGCCCTACCTTGGGCCTTCTCTTGGTAGGCATCTCCAGTTAGTTGCTCTCTGTGGCTGACCCATGAAAATTCTTAAATGTGATTTCCGAAAAACCTGAATGTGATGGGATCTTTTGGTCAGCTCAGAAGTCAGACTCATCATGTCTCAAAAGTTGGAGTATGAAAGCTTGTAAAGAACGCAAACTGATGGCAGGCCTGAGAAAACAGAGGAGAAACTGACTCAAGCAATACTAAATTGATGACATGTGATGTGGAGCCTTTTTGTTGCCACGTCTGTCCAAACAGTCAACAAAAAACCCTCAAATAGATTACTTCTTCCTTAAAATTACTTTCAGTAGTTCACGTTATTATGGTATAGAGCAGATCAGTGAATCAGGTGGACCTGACCCATTTTGTCAAAACATTCTTTCTTAGACTAGACACAAGACTGGTTCTCCACAACTGCATTGCTTGGTCATTCAGTCCTGGATTATCATTCTCCTTTAATGTAGCAATATGGCCTCTCAAAACCCAGACTTTCTTATCATTGGGTCACATTGATGTTCCAGATTTTAATCTAAATTCAGGGGTAAAACCTTTGATAGCAAAGTTAAAGACAAAATGGACGGGGGAGAAGTGTGTTTGAAGCCTTGGTTTGAGTTCTAGGAAATGTCCCAAGTCTCTCTGGTCTCTCTGAAGGAGACATTAATTTTTGTATCCATCCCCATGAAGTGCTAAGTGTGGGGGGATTCTGATATTTCATCTCCCAAAACTCAACTAACACATTATGCATCTGTGGAAGTAGAAAAGTCTCATGTGTCCAACGCCTATGATGCAACAGAGTCTAGCATACAGGTGAGAGACAACTACTAAGGAACACCAAAAGTCAATATGTATATATTTCTCTCTTTTTTTTCCTGGTTGAGGGGCAGGAATCTTAAAACAGTGATTCCCAAACAATGTTAGCACGTCCAGGGGACATTTTGGACATTAATGGGGGTTATTTGGTTACAGAATACTAAAGACATTTTGTGTTTGGGCCAGAGATGGCTGATGTCCTGGAATGAGTGGGCTGGTGCCACAGTGCAAAGTCTTATTCTACATCTCATAGGACTGACTGAGCGCCTTACCCAGCATCCATGTAGATAAAAACCTATTTATAATGGTCCAAATCCAATGTACATGTTTTAGATTTAAAATCAAATGATTTATGCACTATTTTAATGTATTTGAAGTTGAGAGATTACTGTGCTCTATTTTGTTCTAAATCTTACCAAGAGTTGTTCACCATTTTCAAAAATCATGTTACTGATATATGCCCCTGACTGAATCTGAGCCATCAGTAAGCCACCTCTGCATGAAGTGGCTGTCCCTATCATCAGGATTTCTCCCTTCTGAAATACATATCACTTTTACTATAAGACACTCTTCTTTCCTTTCTGCTTTATGTTATAGTTGGAGTTAAGTGTAGGTAGGTTATATCATATATGAGATATATTGTAGGTTAGTAAAGGGAGAGTTGCAGATTATTTTTTAGAAAAACAGTTCTGATTTGCTATCTCTATCACTTCCACATTTATCATTTGGCACAATGGAGCTAGGAAATTACAAATGGATGAAAATTTAATGAGAGATAGGCTACTTAGGCACTCAGAAACCATCTCCTCACAAATTGCTTACTAATTGCAGAGAAAAATAGTACTTTATGATGGAGAAGCCTGGAAAAACACCACCTTAATTAAGTGATCAAGGTTTAGGGGGGGTAAATATATATATATATATATATATATATATATATATATAGTGAGGGGAAATGGCAAAATAAAAAAATATAGATAAAAACCTATTTATATATATAGTGAGGGGAAATGGCAAAAAAATGAATTAAAGAAAGAAAGAATTAACTATTTTTAAAGGATATATATTTTATGTGTAAATCTAGGAAGATTCATGTTATATATATTATTACTGTTAATTTTCCATTTCATACAGACTCATGGAAATATCTAACAAGATAGTAACAATGGGTGACAGTGATACTGAGAAAGAAGAAAGGAAAAGCACAAATGGCTAGGAGTCATGAATTTTTAAAACAAATGTGGGTGTTGACATATATTAACACATATTCCTTTATTCTGGTTTGCAAAACTTTTATAAACTCTGTGAGAATTCTGAACATAAGAGAGACTGATAGAATTTTTATACCAAACAAATAAAACCAAAATCAAACACCTCGTTCTCACCCTGTTCTATCCAACAGTGAGGGCTCTGCCAGCATAACCTGCAGCAGCTTTTGCATACTTGCGGTCCCAAATGGCAGTGCACAGGGCTTCTCTCTGAGGGGCCACGATCAAAAGCTCCGAAGAACAAGTGTTAAGTAAATGATTAGCCTATCAAAGAACTGTTAGGAGATGGGCAGGCTAATGACCTCACAGATTTCAGTATCTTCCTCGAGACCCCCAAACTTGCCCACGTTGTTTAAAGAGGAGTACGTGGCAGGCATTTCCCTTCCCAAGAGCACAGGAACCATTGTCCTGCTCAGAGGCTTGGATCCTAGCACAGCCCAGGAGGAAAGGAGTTTCTCCTTCTCAGGCAGTTGTCTTTTTCCTGGCAAACAAACCAAGTGCCGGAACATTTAGCCAGATAGAGAGGGCAAGGGAACAGAGGAAGCAGAAGAACAAAGGCTAAGCAAGAAAAGAGAAGCATTAGAAAAAGTGAAAGACGGTGTCAAGATGGTTACAATTGGAAATAGTCTCAGAAAAATTAGTCTTCAAAGCATTGAAAGCCTCTCAAAGCTCTGAAAAGGCAGAAAAACAGGACACCTCCCACCAGAAGTCACAAGAGTGTGCACGCTTGTGTGAGCACCATTCACTGCTGGTTGCATTTCATTTCTTTGTACTAAAGAGAAACTGTTCTCACAAGTTACCATCAACCGCAGGGACACCCTGTCAGCACGGTTCCTAGGGCTTGTGTCCTGCTATGCTTTTCTCATACCTGTTTCTTTCTATATGTCTGGCATTCACCTCTCTCCCTTTCACCTGAACAATGGTTATACCTTTCCCAAGTTCCTGAATTAAATCACATTTTATCCTATAACTACCCAGAAAAAAAAAACAGTCACTTGGAGTCATCTCTTCAAGGTTGTGAAGCCTGAGCCACCCACCTGCTCCTGCTCATCAAAGTCAAACCTGCCAAGTGCTGAGTAGCTTGAACATGTCCTATTAAGTCATTTAAAGATGTAGCTCTTCATACATCTAGCAAAGCATGACCTTCACTTGAGACATAAACCTTGCCACAATCACCGAACTTTTCCACAAGGTGTTTTCTTTATTAGAAAATAAAACAAGCTCCCATCTGAAAGTGTTATTATTCATGTTTCCTATTCGTATTCCTTACCTCCTTAACAAAAAGAACACTCTTTAGCCCGGCCAAGTGTGGTTCAATCTATGAACCAGGAGGTCACGGTTTGATTCACAGTCAGGGCACATGACCTGGTTGCAGGCTCGGTCCCCAGTAGGAGGGAGTACAGGAGACAGCAGATCAGTGATTCTCTCTCATCATTGATGTTTCTTTCTCTTTCTCTCCCTGTCTCTCTGAAATCAATAAAAATATTTTATAAATAAATAAAATGTAAAATAATAAAAGAACAGTATTTAATGTAACCACTTGCTAACAGTAAATAATATTTTTTAGTATAATGACCTAACATTATTTTAGTTTCAGGTGTATGAATACCCATCACCATATATATAGTTATAAAATGTTTTTTTTGTGATAAGAACTTTCAAGATCCACTCTCTTAGCTACTTTCAAATATGCAATACAGAATTTTTAATTATAGTCACCAGGCTGTATCTCTCCTTCACCCATTTTGCCCCCTCCTTGCTGCAGGCAACTACCAATCTCTTCTTCAGATTGTTTATTTAGATTCCAGATATAAGTGAGATCCTATTATATTTATATGTATGTATACACACTTTAACAGCTGATAGGTCAGTCATGAAAATGAAATGTATTTTAATAAATACTGCCTTTTTAATTATTCAAAGTGTGTGTACACATTTTGGGGGACACATATCTCTCTCACAATTTCTTCATTCATTCACTGATAGACATTTAGGTTGTCTCTAAGTCTTGGCTATTGTAAATAATGTGGCACAAAAACATGGGGGTGCATTTATATTTTTGACTTAGTGGTTTTACTTTCTTCCGATAAATATCCAAAAGTGGAACTGCTGGATCATATGGTAGTTCTATTTTTAATTTTTTTAGACACTTCCAATGTTTTCCATGGCCGTACCAATTTACATTCCCACTAACAGTGCACAGGGTACCCTTTTCTCCACATCCTTGCCAACACTTATTTCTTGTCTCTTTTATCATGGTCATTGTAACAAGTGTGAGGTGACTTTCCTTGTGGTTTTGATTTGAATTTATCTAACAATGTTGAACATCTTTTCCATGTACCTGTTGGCCATCTGTGTTTCTTCTTTATAAAAATGTCTATTTAGATCCTTTGTCCATTTTTTAATTAAGTTGTTTGGGGGGTTTTTTGTTACTTAGTTGTAGGAGTGCTTGATATATTTTGGATATTGATCTCTTATCAGATACATGATTTACAAATACTTCTCCCATTCAGTAGGTTGCGTTTTATTTTGTTGATGGTTTCTTTACTGTGCAGAAGTTTTTACTTTAATGTAGTCTCACTTGTTCATTTTCTGCTTTTGTTGCTTTTGCTTTTGCTATTAAATCCCCAAATCGCCAAGACATATCAAGGAGTTTACCACCTATGTTTTCTTCTAGTTTTATGGTTTCAAGTCTTACAGTCAGCTCTTTAATCCATTTTTAGTTACTATGGTGTAAGATACTGGCCAGTTCCATTCTTTGTATGTACTTGTTCAATTTTCCCAATACCATTTATTGAAGAGACTGTCCTCTCCCTATTTTATATTCTTGACTCTTTTATTGTAAATTAATCAAAGATTTATTTCTGGGCTCTCTATTCTGTTCCATTGATCTCTGTGTCTATTTTTATGTCAATACCATATGATTTTGATTACTATACCCCTATAATATAGTCTGAAATCAAGGAGTATGATGCCTCCAGCTTTGTTCTTCTCTCTCAAGATCATTTTGACTATTCAGAGTATTTTGTGGTGCGATCCAAATTTTTCATACAAGTGAGATTATTTGTTATATTTCAGTGAAAAATGCCATTGGAATTTTGGCAGGGACTGCTTTGAACCTGTATATTGCTTTGATTAGTATGAACATTTTTACAAAATTTTTTGTTGCTGTTAATCCTGATCTGAGGATATTTTTTTCCATTGATTTTTTTTAGAGAGCATGAAAGGGAAAGAGGGAGGGGAAGAGAGAGAAAAAAACATTGATGTGAGAGAGACACATCAATAGCTGCCTTCCCCACGCTCTCCTCCCTCTTCCCCTATCGGGGCTGGGAATCAAACCTGCAATCCAGGTACATTGACTGGAAATCAAACTTGCAATTCTTTGGTGCACAGGCTGATGCTCATTTAGCAACACCAGCCCCAAACTATAGTGCATTCTTCCAATCCAAAATCATAGAATATCTTTCCATTTATGTATGTCTTCAATATCTTTCATTAATGTCTTATAATTTTCAGTGCACATATATTTCACCTCCTTGGTTAAGTGTACTGCTGATATTTTATTCTTTTTGATACAATTGTAAGTGGGAACATTTTCTCAACTACTCTAATAGTTTGTTATTAGTATATACAAACATAACAGATTTTTGTGTACCTTGCAACTCTGCTGAATTTATTAGTTTAACAGTACTTTGATGGAATCTTTAGAATTTTCTACATGTAATATCATTTCATCTGAATTAGTAACAGTTTTACTTCTTCCTTTTCAATTTGGATGCCTTTTACTACTCTTTCTTGCCTAATTTCTCTGGCTAGGACTAAAAATACTATCTTACCTAATAATAGTGAAACATGTAAATTGACCCTACCTCACTATGCCCACAGCCAATCAGAGTGAGTATGCAAATTAACCCAACAAAGATGGCGATTAATTTGCATACACACCTGGGTCCCATAAACCTCCTCAGCACCCAGGTCACTCCCAGCGGGCCATAAAAGGCAGGAGGTCCTTCCCAAGCCTAAAGCCTGCGGTGAAGGTTTTAGAAAGGGGCTGAGCCTGCAATCAGAGGGGAAGGAGGGTTCCCCTTCCCAAGCCTAAAGCTTGGGGTGGAGGCTTTAGGCTTGGGAAGGGAGTGAGCCTGCCATTGGAGGTGCGGTGGGAAGGGGAACCCCTCCCCAAGCCTAAAGCCTGGGGTGGAGGCTTTAGATAGGAGGTGCTGTGTGTCCCCCTTCCCAAGCCTAAAGCCTGGGGCAGAGGGAAGGGGAAAAAAAATCAATGGAAACATATCATCAGGTGAGGATAAAAAGAAAAATAAAGAAAGAAATGTCATAGCTTATGAAAGACACATCTTGAAAATGCCTAAAGAAAGTTGTCATTTTTTTCATGGTGAAGGGACTAGAGTCCATGTTGATGAAAACACCTTGGTGGCTGCAGCAGTGGGGATAATGGGGCTGGCACCTTCCCTGATCAGCCTGGTCGCCTCTCACGAAGGAAGGCCAGACTGCAGCTTAGGTCCACTACCAACAGGGAGAGAGTGTAAGCCATCAGTAGGACATCCTCTAAGGGCTCTCAATATGTGAGAAGGGGCAGGCTGGGACCCTAGTCTATATAGGCTAATATGCTAAATGTCCCTCCCACAGTCCAACTGGTCGCTATGATGCACACTGACCATCAGGGGGCAGATGCTCAAATGCAGGAGCTGCAGTGACTTGACAGTGGGGATTCTCGGGTAAAGACCTGGAAACCAGAGAGGAAGGAGCCTGATTCCTTTAGGGGCTGTGCAATTCCACCTTTGGCCATCAGTTATGTTGTTGCTGGGGCCTGTTACCCCGAATCTGGTTTACTGCACATTTGCATTTACATTCCACACCTGGTATGACAGCAACTTTTCAGAGTGCCCTCTTGCACTCCAGGACCCTTCAGATGATGTCAGAGAACTGGTTTTGGTCCGATCTCCACAGGCCAGGCCGAGGGACCCCATCTGCCAGAGAGATCCTGCTCACTCCACCACGGTGTGGCCTCAGGTACAGCTAGCCAGGGACAGACAATGGGAGATTGGCTCCAGGACATGTCCAGCCCATCTTGCCCAGTCCTGCCCCACCAGCCACCTCCTAAATTAATTTCCTTTCAATGTGCATGAATCCATGCACCAGGTCACTCGTATTAAATAAAAGGGCATCCTTGTCTTATTCTGACCTTAGAGAAAAAGCTTTTAGCTTTCCATAGTGAGTATGATGTTAGCTACGGGTTTGTCATATATGGCCTTTATTATGTTGAAGTCCATTCTCCTTATACTCACTTTTTTAAGATTTTTTATCATAAATGAATGTTGAATTTTCTCAAATTCTTTTCTGCATCTATTGAGATAATCATATAATTTTTATTTAACATTTTGTTAATGTAGTGTATCACATTGATTAATTTGCAGATGTTGAACCACCCTTGCATCCTGTAATAAATCTTATTTGATCATAGTATATAATCCTTTTAATGTATTGGTGAATTTTGTTTGCCAGTATTTCGTTGAGAATTTTTTCATCAGGGTTATTGGCCTATAACTTCTTTTCTTGTGGCATTGTTGCCTGGATTGGTAACAAGGTGATGCTAGGTTCATAAAGTGAGTATAGAAGGGTTCCCTCCTCTTCTATTTTTTGGAAGAATAATTGGCATTAATTGTTCTTTGAGTGTTTGGTAAAATTCGTGAGGCCATCTGGTCCTGGAGTTTTGTCCGTTGGGATGTTTTTTATTATTGATTCAATATCATTATTAGTAATTAGTCTGTTTAGATTTTCTATTTCTTCATGATTCAATTTTGGTAGGTTGTATATTTTTAGGGATTTATCCATTTCTTCTAGATTATCAAGTTTATTGGCATATAATTGTTCATGGTAGTCTCTTATGATCTGTTGTATTTCTGCAGTGTAAGTTATAATGTCTCCTCTCATTTTCCATTTTACTTGTATCCTCTTTATTTTTCTTTTTTTTTTCTTTTCTTTTTAAGTCTAGATGAAGTTTTGTCAATTTTGTCTGTGTTTCCAAAGAACCAGCTCTTAGTCTCATTAATCTTTTCTAGTCTTTTTAGTCTCTATTTTAAGTATTTTTGCTTTTACACATTTAATGAGAATTTGTGATATATACCACACCAGATGTTGGGATTGAAACAGACAAAAGCCCCTGCCCTCATGAGGACGACATTTTAGTAGAAGAGGCTGACAATTTAAAAATAAGCATAATAACCAAAATTGGTTTGGCTCAGTGGATAGAGCGTCGGCCTGTGGACTGAAGGGTCCCAGGTTCGATTCCGGTCAAGAGCATGTACCTTCGTTGCAGGCACATCCCCAGTAGGAGGTGTGCAGGAGGTAGCTGATGGATGTTTCTCTTTCATCGATGTTTCTAACTCTCTATCTTTCTCCCTTCCTCTCTGTAAAAAATCAATAAAATATATTTTAAAAAACTAAAAATAAGCATGTTATATAGTGTCTTACTAAATGATACATGTGATGAAAAAATATAGAGCAGGGGGACCAAGAATGCTGAGGTGGGGTACAGATTGCAGTGGCTATTAGGGTCATCATGAAGTAGATGACATTGGAAGGACTTGAAATGAGGGAGTTAAGTATATCTGTCTGGGGGAGAACATTCCAGGGAGATGAAACACCTGATGCAAAGGCCCTAAAATGAACACACCTGGAATGTTTAAGAACCAGTAGAGGCCACACTGAACCTGCAGTAAATGAGTAATAGGAGAGGAAGTGAGATAGTAGCAGGTGGGGGAAGGGGCAGATCCTGTAGCACTTACATGCCTTGGAAAGGGTTTTGGCCTTGACTCTGAAGGAAACTGGGAGTCACTGAGCAGAGAAGTAACATGCTCTGACTGATATATTAAACAGCCTACTGGCTACTCTATGGAAAACTGACTAAGGACAACATGAATAGAAGCTTGGAGATCAGTTAAAAGGCAATTGAAATCATCCATTCAAGGGATATTAGTGGGTCAGACTAACATGGTAACAGTGAGGTGGTGAGAAGTATAGATATTGTGATTCTTTGAGGGATTGGATGTAGAATTGAGGGGAAGAGGGGAATCAGGGATGTTTCTTGCACCTAGAAGGATGAGGTTGTCCTTCACTGATATGCACAAGACTCTTAGGGAGGTCAACTTGAAGGGAAGATCTGAATTTTACTTTCAGATACATGAAGGTGCAAATGCAGAGAGACACACAGAATAGTTGGTTGATGCTGAGTCTGGAACTCAGGGATAGATTTGCGCTGGCGATGTACTTATGTGAAGTGTTAGCATAGAAAGCCATAATACCAGTGATATTGCCAAGGGAGTGAGTCAAGAGGAGAAAAACACAAGATCTAAGCTCTGAGCCCTGGATGGTCCATGAAAAGAGAAGGAAGCAGCAAACTTCTGGAAAGAAGTGGCCAGTGAGATAGGAGGAAAACCAAAAAATCATGATGTCTTAAAATTCAAGAGAAAGAGAAACTGTTTCCTGTGCTAACTCTGCTGAAAAGTCATGTCAAAGGAAGATGGGACTGAGCTTTGAATTTAGCAAGGTTGAGGTCATGGACGATCTTAGAGTTTCAGGGAAATAAGAAGCGGAATTTTATCTACAAAAAGTCTAGAAAAATCTCAATGATTAACACAAAGGGAGCCAGGAGAAACCAAGATGGTGGCATAGGTGAACACCTAAACTGATGCCTCGCACAACAATTTCAAAACTACAGCTAAAAGACAGAACAGACATCATCCAGAACCACAGGAAAGCTGGTAGAGTGGAATTTCTACAACTAAAAGGAAAGAGAGGGGCTCACGGAGACCCAGAGGAGCTACAAAAAGCTGAGGTATGGAGGCGGGAGTAGAGTGCCTGTCTGGCTTCCTCTAGCAGGAGGGACATGGAAACTCCCAACTGCACTGAGCTTGAGTTCCAGGCAAGACTTAGACAGGGGGAGTCAGAACTGTTATGAAAAGGGAGGAGTGCACAGAAACTTAGAGGAGCCACGAAAGACAGAGGTCTGGGGGCACGTGAGAGGAGCTGACTGCTGATTGTGCCACTGGCTTTCTCTAGCGGGAGGAAGATAGAACCTCCCAACAGTACTTAAATCCAGTTATGACTGCACTGAACCCATTTTGAGCAAGACCCTGGGACCCAGACTCACACGGGTCCTCAGAGTGCATGGAAACTCAAGGGAGCCGTGAAAAGCAGAGGGCTGGAGGCATGCAAGCTCGAGTGCGTGCAGAGAGGGTCGCAGAGATTACCGAGGGACACTGAGACGCAGGGGCCACGTCGGGTAGGGCTGATGGGAAGCCAAGGCTGTCTGCTCAGCTCTGAGACTCTGCCCCATCCAAACTGAGCACAGAGGCTTTTTCAAGTTTGCAAGTCTTGTATCATAAAGCTGACTCCAGCACAGAAGTTCTCCTGGCATAGACACAGCTGATCCTCACAACCAATTGATTTGGAGGTCAAGTCCCCCCAATGATACCAACAACAATCAAGAATTAACTACAGAGGAGAGAGAAAATGGCTGCAAAGTAGACAGATGCGTCTGGAGCTTTGTCGCTGGGCAGAGGGAGAGAGAGCGGCTGAGAGTCGCACTGGGAGTGTTTGTTGGCTAGCTAAGAGTCAGTTATCCTCCAAGAGAAGGTGGGGGACTGCTGGACGGGGCTCTCCTGGCCAGGCAGCCCCACTGCCACGGGGATTTTGTCTGCCGGAGCCACCAGCGCGAATGCAGAGACCACGCCATCTTGCAGAGGGAGGTGGATGTCTGCGACGGTCTGAAACCTGCGGCTGGGGCACACATCGAGCAGCTGGGGATCCGGGGACCCAGAACTCCGCTCTCCAATTGGCACAGACACGCAGCGGAATCAGAGATCCACAGAGCACACGGAAAGGTCAGATTTCACCTGGGATAAGAGGGAGGTGGATGTCTGCGGAAGTCTGAAAGCTGTGGCTGGCAGAGGCACCCACCGAACAGCCGGGGACCCAGAACATGGCTCTTCAAACAGAGCAGACATGTGGGCATCGGATTCAGAGATCCACACAGCACATGGAAAGGTCAGATTTCGCCTGGGATAGGGTGAGGTCTTCTACCCCCACAGAACAGAGACGCACACACTGTGGGAACCGGGCTGCAGGAAAGCTGCCTCTGGAGAGGTCCCCAGAGGTGGGCAGGGCGTGATCCCTAAGTGTGGAGGCAAACTCTCCGAGCTGTTGACAGAGGGGAGCTCTGGAAAATGACTGGTTTTTCTCTGGGGCAGAGGGACAGCCTGGGAGTTATTACAGTGTCCCGGCTGCAAAATCCCCACAAACTGGCTTTGAGAACCACAGAGTAGCAGGATCTGAGCACAGCCTAGAGAGGTCCTGTGCTTTGTCTCAGAGATCAATTCCGAAACACTGCCACCCAGTGGATGACACACAAATTGACTCTCGCATAACCACAAAAGAATAAAGATATTAAAACACCAACAGGGGAACACAGGGAACTGCAATACCTTCCCTACTGGGAAACAGGAGTGCCAAGCAGAATAATAGTGGAAGTGAATGACCATTCTTTTTTTTTTTTCCTTTTTTCTTTTTCCTTTTTTTTAATTTTTTTTCATTTTTACATATTTTAATTAAAAGACTATTTTTTTCTTTCTGCCTCAATTGATTTTACCTTTTTAATTATTACATTTTTGTTTTAAACTAGTATTATTAATTACTACTAATACTTTACCTTTTTGGAAAAAAAACAAGTATTTTGTTTTCTCTTTATTTTATTTTGGGATTAGAGTTCTACATTCTATTTTCATCTTTCCTTTAGCATAATTTTATTCCAACTCAACTCTACCTTTATGCCAACACTTTCCTCGTAACTTTCCCCATTTTGTTGTCTTGTTTCTCTTTCCCTTTTCCAACTTTAGATTCTCCCTATTCTTTCTCTTTACCTGGTTAAAATTTCACCCCATTTATATATCTAATTTCAAATCCCCTACTACAAGTCCATACAAACCGCTCTCTTCTTGTCTTCACTAGCCAAAAAGTTGTTTTTTCTCTATGTCCTTTTGTTGCTATTTGCCTGAAAAGTGATAATATCAATTTTTGAAATTTTTTTGAGATTATTTTAGTTTATTCTACTTGTTTTATTTTGCTTTCTTGCTTGCTTAGTTTTTTATCTCTCTTTTCCCTCACCTACCTCCATACCAGTTGCTATTTGCAGTGTGTATTAATCTCTAGGTACTGGTTGCTGGCCTGTATTGGGATTAGTGACTGTTCTACTGGAGTTTTCTCCTGACATCTATAGTTTGTTCCCCTTTTCTCTCTTATACGCTTTCTTTTCTCTCTGACTTTTTTCTCTTCCTCTTTTCTTCTCCGCCTTCTCCTTTTTATTTTCTTATTTTATTTTATTTTTTGTTCATTTATTTATATTTTTTTCTTTTCTCGCTCTCCCAATTTGATTTTGGCATTTCTCTCTTTTCTTTTTTCCTCGTTTTCCTCTTCTTCTTTCTCTATTTACCCCTAATTTGTCTTTCATTGGTGGTCACCTTATTTGTGATTATTAACATCTTGAATACATTTCTACTCAGTGCCTTGTGTGCTGTACCTGGTCGTGTTGTAGTTTGTGCCTTTCAATCAACATAGGAGAGAGAACTACATAACCAGACACCTGGAGAAGAAAGACCATGGGCAGAAAAAGAGACAGCCCACATAAGACAGAAAGGCAGGTTTCACCAGAAAAGGAAGTAAACGAAATAGAAGCAAAAATAAGCCTGCCAGAGAAAGAGTTCAGAGAAATGATCATAAGGTGGATGAAAAGAATGGAAGACAAAATTGACAATCTGAGTAAGAGCCAAGAGGAAATGAAGAAGAACCTAGAGGAGATGAAGAAGCAGCAAGAAGAAATGCAGAAGAACCTAAATGGGGTGCAGAATAATCAAGAAGAAATGAAAAATGACATCACTGCTATAAAGAACTCAATAGAAAGCATCAAAAGTAGACTAGAAGAAGCAGAGGACCACATCAGTGAGCTAGAAGACACGGTAGGAAAAAATACCCAAGTACAGCAGCTTCTAGAAAAAAAGTTAAAAAGCAAGAGGAGAGCCTAAGGAAACTTTGGGATAACATGAAACAAAACAACATCCGCATAATTGGGGTTCCAGAAAGAGTGGGAACTGAACAAGGATTAGAGAATGTGTTTGAAGAAATAATGACAGAAAATTTCCCCAATATAGGAAAGAAAAAAAACACACAAATCCAAGAAGCTCACAGAGTCCCAAGCAAAATTAACCCCAACAAACTGACACCAAGAAACATTATAATTAAACTGGCAAACACCGACAACAAAATAAGAATCTTAAAAGCAGCCAGAGAGAAACAGAAAGTTACCTACAAAGGGACCCCCCATAAGAGTAGCTACTGACTTCTCAACAGAAACTCATCAGGCCAGAAAGGAATGGAATGAAATATACAAAGTCATGCAAAGGAAGGGTCTGAATCCAAGAATACTGTACCCTACAAGACTCTCAATCAAAATTGAAGGTGAAATCAAAAGCTTCACAGACAAAAAAGGACTAAGGGAATATATTACCACCAAACCAGCAATGCAAGAAAGGTTAAAATTTCTAAAAAGAAAGAGGAAGCAAAGAAGGAACTCAGGTGTAAGGACTAAAAATGGCAACAGATAAATACTTATCAATAATAACTTTAAATGTAAACAGATTAAATGCTCCAATCAAAAAACATAGGGTAACCGATTGGATAAGAAAACATGATCCATATATCTGCTGTCTGCAAGAAACCCACCTCAGGAAAAGAGATGCACACAGATTGAGGGTGAAGGGATGGAAGATGGTATTTCAGGCAAATGGAAATGAAAAAGAAAGCTGGGGTTGCAATACTTATATCTGACAAATTAGATGTCAAAGTGAAGGACATAATAAGAGATAAAGAAGGCCACTTCATAATACTAAAGGGAACAATCCAACAAGAAGAAATAACTCTGGTAAACATATATGCACCCAATATAGGAGCACCTAAATACATAAAAAAAAACTCTTGGAGGATATTAAGGGAGAGATTGACAGCAATACAATCATAGTAGGAGACTTTAATACCACACTGTCACCATTGGACAAATCCTCTAAACAAAAAATCAGCAAAGAAACATCAATCCTAAATGACTCACTAGAACAGATGGAATTAATTGACATCTTCAGAACATTTCACCCCAAAGCCACAGAATATACATTCTTCTCCAGTGCACATGAGTCATTTTCAAAGATAGATCATATGTTGGGTCATAAGAAAAGTCTCTTCAAATTCAAGAAGATAGAAATCATATCAAGCATTTTCTCAGACCACAGTGGCATAAAACTGGAAATCAACTATAATAAAAACAATAGAAAGAAATCAAACACATGGAGACTAAACAGCATGCTATTAAACAAGGACTGGATAACCAGTGAGATCAAGGAAGAAATAAAAAACATCATGGCAACAAATGACAATGACAACACAACAATACAAAATTTATGGGACACAGTGAAAGCAGTCTTGAGAGGGAAGTTCATAGCCCTACAAGCCTACTGCAAAAAACAGGAAACAATGGTAATAAATTACCTAAACCTACAACTCTAAGAGCTAGAACGAGAGCAACAAGAAAAGTCCAGTGTACTCAGAAGGAAGGAAATAGTGAAGATCAGAGCGGAGATAAACAACTTGGAGACCAAAGAAACAATTCAAAAGATCAACAAAACCAAGAGCTGGTTCTTTGAAAGGATAAACAAGATTCATGGACCTCTATTCAGGCTCACCAAGAAGCAAAGAGAGAAGACCCAAATAAACAAAATCAGAAATGAAAGAGGAGAAATAACAACAGACCCCACCGAAATACAAAGGATTGTTAAAAAATACTATGAACAACTCTATTCCAACAAATTGGACAACCTGAAAGAAATGGACATTTTCCTAGAAAAATATAACCTTCCAAAACTCAATGAGGAGGAAGCTAAACATGTCAATAGTCCAATAACTATGGAAGAAATTGAAGCAGTCATCAAAAAGCTTCCAGCAAATAAAAGCCCGGGAACCAGATGGCTACACAGGACAGTTTTACCAAACATTCAAGGAAGAATTAAAACCTATCCTCCTCAGACTATTCAAAAACATTCAAGAAGAAGGAACACTTCCAAACACCTTCTATGAAGCCAGCATCTCCCTAATACCAAAACCAGATAAAGACAACACAATGAAAGAGAATTATAGGCCAATATCTCTCATGAACATAGATGCCAAAATCCTCAAAAAAATTCTAGCAAACCGGATCCAGCAGTACATCAGAAAGATCATACACCATGACCAAGCAGGATTCATCCCAGGAATGCAGGGATGGTACAATATCTGCAAATCAATAAATGTGATACATCACATAAACAAATTGAGAGATAAAAATCACATAGTCATATCAATTGATGCAGAAAAAGCATTTGACAAAATCCAACACCCTTTCTTGATAAAAACTCTCAGCAAAGTGGGAATAGAAGGAGCATACCTCAACATCATAAAAGCCATATATGATAAACCCACAGCTAACATCATACTCAATGGGCAAAAACTAAAACCATTTCCCCTAAGAATAGGAACAAGACAGAGATGCCCACTTTCACCTCTCCTGTTTGACATAGTACTGGAAGTATTAGCCATTGCAATTAGACAAGAAGAAGAAATAAAAGGCATCCAAATTGGAAAAGAAGAAGTAAAGCTGTCCTTATTTGCAGATGACATGATATTGTACATAAAAAACCCAAAGGACTCCATTCCAAAACTAATTGACTTAATTAATGAATTTGGCAATATAGCAGGATACAAAATTAATGCTAAGAAGTCTATGGCATTTCTATTCACTAATAGTGAAATTACAGAAAGAGAAACTAAAAAAGCAATCCCATTTACCATCGCACCAAAAAAATTAAGATACCTAGGAATAAACCTAACTAAAGAGGTAAAAGACCTATATGCAGAAAACAAAGGACACTGAAAAAAGAGATAGAGGAAGATGTTAACAGATGGAAGAGCATACCATGCTCATGGATTGGGAGAATCAACATCATTAAAATGTCCATACTACCCAAAGCAATTTACAGATTCAATGCACTACCCATTAAAATACCAACGACATATTTCACAGACCTAGAAAGAAATCTTCATAGATTCATCAGGAACAAAAAAAGACCACAAATAGCTACAGCAATTCTGAGAAAGAAGAATAAAGTAGGTGGGATCTCAATACCAGATTTCAAACTATACTACAAAGCAACTGTCCTCAAAACAGCCTGGTACTGGCACAAGAACAGACATATAGACCAATGGAATAGAAAAGAGAACCCAGATATCCACCCAAACCACTATGCTCAATTAATATTTGAAAAAGGAGGCATGAACATTCAATGGAGCCAAGATAGCCTCTTCAATAAATGGTGTTGGGAAAATTGGACAGATACATGCAAAAAAATGAAACTGGACCACCAACTTACACCAAATACAAAAATAAACTCAAAATGGATACAGAACTTAAACATTAGAAGGGAAACCATAAAAATACTAGAGGAATCCACAGGCAGCACAATCTCAGATATATGCCGAAAGAACTTCTTCACTGATACTGCTCCAAAGGCAATGAAAGCTAAAGAAAAAATAAACAAATGGGACTACATCAAAATAAAAAGCTTTTGCACAGCAAAAGAAACCATCAACAAAACAAGAAAGATCACTGTATGGGAGAACATATTTGCAAATGTTATCACTGATAAAGGTTTAATTTCCAAAATCTACAGCCAACTTATACAACTTAATAAAAGGAAGATGAATGATCCAATAAAAAAATGGGCAATGGACTTAAATAGAACCTTTTCAAAAGAAGACAGAAGGAAGGCCAAGAGACACATGAAAACATGGTCAAAGTCACTAATTATCCTAGAGATGCAAATCAAAACGACAATGTGATACCAACTTACACCTGTCAGAATGGCAATCATCAAGAAATCAACAAATGACAAGTGTCGGTGAGGATGCGGAGAAAAAGGAACCCTTGTGCACTGTTGGTGGGAATGCAGACTGGTGCAGCCACTGTGGAGAACAGTATGGAGTTTCCTCAAAAACTAAAAATGGATCTCCCATTTGACCTTGTAATCCCACTCTTAGGAATTTATCCTAAGAAATTACAAACACCAATCAGAAAGGATTTATGCACCCCTATGTTCATAGCAGCACAATTTACAATAGCTACAATTTGGAAACAGCCTAGGTGCCCATCAGCAGATGAGTGGATCAGAAAACTTTGGTACATCTACACAATGGAATTCTATGCTGCCATTAAAAAGAAGGAATTCTTACCATTTGCAGCAACCTGGTTGGAAATGGAGAGCCTTATGCTTAGTGAAATAAGCCAGTCAATGAAGGAGAAGCATCACATGATCTCACTCATTTGTGGATAATAAAGAACATTATAAACTGATGAACAAAAGGATAGATACAGAGACAGTAAAGCTTCAAACAGACTGTGAAATTACAGCAGGAAGATTAAAGTTAGGTGAGGGAGATAAGAGATCAATCTAAGGACTTGTATGCATGCATATAAGCATAACCAATGAACATAGACACTGGGGGGTTGGGGTATGCCTGGGAGGGAGGGGGGGCAATGGGAAGATATGTATAAAAAAATAATAAAAATTTAAAAAATAAAAAATAAATAAAGCAAGGGGCCCTGAAAAAAAAAAAGAATTAACTACAACAAGGCTATACACACAATCCATAAAGGGGTGCACCAAGAGTGTCCACCTCAGGTAACTGGGGAGGTGGAGCTACTAGGCCATATAGAACACCTAGCACACAAAGCTACTCTACCAACTCAGGAAAGCAGTGAAAATGCGAAGATAAAGGGACAGATCACAAACAAAGGAAAATAAACTGGATATAGAGTTCAAAACCACAGTTATAAGGTTTTTCAAGAATTTTTTAGAAAAGATGGATAAATTTAGTGAAATCCAAGAGGAGATGCAAAAGGACCAATTAGAAATTAAACATACACTGACTGAAATAAAAAATACTATACAGAGACCTAACAGCAGACTAGAGGAGCTCAAGAATGAAGTCAAAGATTTGAAATACCAAGAAGCAGAAAACACTCAACTGGAAAAGAACAAAGAATCCAAAAATGTGAAGATAATGTAAGGAGCCTCTGGGACAACTTCAAGCGTACCAACATCAGAATTATGGGGGTGCCAGAAGAAGAGAGACAGTAAGATACTGAAAGCCTATTTGAAGAAATAATGACTGAAAACTTCCCCTGCCTGGTAAAAGAAATAGACTTACAAGTCCAGGAAGCACACAGAACCCCAAACAAAAGGAATCCAAAGAGGACCACATCAAGACACATCATAATTAAAATACCAAGAGGAAAAGACAATGGAGAATATTAAAAGCAGCAAGAGAAAAATAGTTAATTACCTACAAGGGAGCACCCATATGATTGTCAGCTGATTTCTCAACAGAAACTATGCAGGCCAGACGTGAGTGGCAAGAAATATTCAAAGCGATGAACAGCAAGAACCTAAAACCAAGATTACTCTACCAAGCAACGCTATCATTCAGAATTGAAGGGCAGATAAAGAGCTTCACAGATAAGGAAAAGCTAAAGAAGTTCATCAACACCAAACCAGTATTATATGAAATGCTGAAAGGTACTCTTTAAGAAGAGGAAGAAGAAAAAGGTAAAGATAAAAATTATGAACAACAAATACATATCTATCAACAAGTGAATCTAAAAATCCAGTGAATTAAAAATCTGATGAACAGAATAAACTGGTGAATATAATAGAATCAGGGACATAGAAAGGGAGTGGATTGACAATTCTTAGGGGGAAAGGGGTTAGGGGGGTGCAGTGAGAGACTTGACAAAAATCATACACCTATATATAAGGACAATGTTGCGGAGGTAAGGGTAGAGGGAGGGGTGGGAGCCAGGTGGAGGGGAACTTTGAGGGGGGGAGAGAAACAATTGTAATAATCTGAACAATAAAGATTTATTAAATAAATAAATAAATGTATAGTGCCTGGCACTAAACTTTTAGGAAGGGGAAGAGGAAGAAATGACAGTGTCTTTGGCATTTAAGGGACAGGCTTGTGTGTGAGCCAAGCAGAGATGTTCTGTGTGTATATAAGCCTTTTTCTCATGACTCAACAGATTATGCTGCTAACACACTGACTTTTTATTCTCTCTTCAACTCTATCTTAAATAAAGCTTAATCTTTTAAGTGGAGGGGGGGGAATTAAAGGTCACCACCAGCAATTAAGACATCACTCATGCGAAACCTGAACTTAATTCATTACATGAAAGGGATGCTTGCAACACTCTTCTTCAACTTGAAAGTCATCTCTGCAACAATGGATTTTTGCTTTTAATGTTGTTACTACACCTTTGGAACAACAATACTGGGAAATGCACACTGTCCTTTCTCGATGTTCAATCCAAAGAGGCCAGGCTTCTATGTTCAAGGCCAAGCTTGCTGTTTCTATCATCACACACTCCGTCTCTGAAAATCATCTCCTATCACCAGAATTCCTGCCAAGTTTCCCATTTAGAACTGTCTCTTTCTCTTCACACATAGTCATATGCAGAATACAGAAGAGAGGATATACTTAAACCCAACAGAAAATTTTCTTTATTTCAAAAATGGAAGATCTGCCTCAAAAATTCCTGAACAGAACCTTCTAACTCATTAGAAAAGTTCACTTGTTTATTTTTCCAGTTAAAACAGAAGATGAGCCCTAATCGGTTTGGCTCAGTGGATAGAGCATCAGCCTGAGGACTCAAGAGTCCCAGGTTCAATTCCTGACAAGGACATGTACAGTGTACCTTGTTTGTGGTCATATCCCCAATAGTAGTTGTGTAGGAGGCAGCTGATCAATGTTTCTCTCTCATCAATGTTTCTAATGTTCTAATCCTCTCTGTAAAAAAATCATTAAAATATATTTTAAAAAGAAAAAAAACAGGAAATAAAATGCATTTCTAGAAAGAGAACTGAGTCATTATATTTACACTGCTTATCCTCTGCTTTGTTTCAACTTGATAAAGAGAAATATCTTTAACTACTATAAAGAATGGAAAAATTGTAGTAAAGCCAAAATCGCTTTGGCTCAGTGGATAGAGTGTTAGCCTGTGGACTGAAAGGTCCCAGTTTTGATTCTGGTCAAGGGCATTTACCTTGGTTGTGGGCACATCCCCAGTGGTGGGTGTGCAGGAGGTAGCTGATCAATGTTTCTCTCTCATCGATGTTTCTAACTCTCTATCGCTCTCCCTTCCTCTCTGTAAAAAATCAATAAAATATATTTTTTTTAAAGAAAAGAAAAATTGTAGTAAAACCTTATTATTTCATATGCTAGGAGTTTGAAAATAACAGTAATTCAATCCGGATTGAAGATTACTTTTGTGTGGCCTGTTTGAGAAAGGGATTATTGCAAAAAATAAATAAAAACATTACTAGTTTTAAGGAAAGATATTTAGCCCCCTTAAAACAAAGTGCTTCAGATATACTGGAGACTGATCCAAGATGGCAGCATAGGTAAACACCTACACTGCTGCCTCGCACAACAATTTCAAAACTACAACTAAAAGACAGAATAGACATCATCCAAAACCACACGAAAGCTGGCTGAGTGGAAATTCTACAACTAGAAGGAAAGAGAGGGGCTCACGGAGACCCAGAGGAGCTGTAAAAAGCTGAGGCGCGGAGACTCGCGCGTGGAGAAAGCGAGTGCCAAAGTGCCTGGCTGGCTTTCTCTGGTGGGAGAGGGATGGAGACTCCCATGTCTGGCCGGGACTCATACGGAGGGAGTTCGGACTGTGAAAAGGGAGAAGTGCATGGAGATCTGGGGGAGACGTGAAAGAGCGGAGGTCTGGTGGTGCTCATAGCACTGCACGAAGAGGACCGACTACTGGTTGTGCCGCTGGCTTTCACAAGCGGCCGGGAGACAGACCCTCCCAACTGTGCCACTTCTAGCTCCACTGAATCCCAGTTTTGGGCGAAACCCTGGGAACCCAGACACATATGGTCCCAGAGCACAGGGGACCGGGAAAGGCAGAGGTCTAGAGGCACTGCGCAAGTGCGCGCACAGGGACTGCTCTGGCGATTATCCAGTCACGTGAGACACAAGGGCCCTGGAGAGCGGGGCGACTGGAAAGCAAGGCAGTCTGTTAAGCCCTGAGACTCCACCCATCCCAAGCTCAACAGAGAGGCTTTTGCAGTTTTGCAAGTCTGGTATCTTAAGACTGAATCCAACACAGAAGTTTCCCAGGCATAGTGAAAATGCAGAGACAAAGGAAGAGATCACAAACAAAAGAAATGGAGGAAAACAAACAACTGGATATAGAGTTCAAAACCACGCTTATAAGGTTTTTCAAGAATATCCTAGAAAAGTTGGATAAAGTTAGCGAGACCCAAGAGGAGATGAAAAAGAACCAACTAGAAATTAAACATACACTGACTGAAATAAAAAATATTATTCAGAGACCTATCAGCAGACTAGAAGAAGGCAAGAATCAAATCAAAAATTTGAAATATAAAGAATCAGAAAACACTCAATTGGATAAGCAAGAAGAAAAAAGAATCCAAAAATGTGAAGATAATGTAAGGAGCCTCTGGGACAGCCTCCAGCGTACCAGTATCAGAATTGTGGGGGTGCCAGAAGAGAGAGAGCAAGATACTGAAAACCTATTTGAAGAAATAATGACTGAAAACTTCCCACATCTGGTGAAAGAAATATACTTACAAGTCCAGGAAGCGCACAGAACCCCATATAAAAGGAATCCAAAGAGGACTACACCAAGACACATCATAATTAAAATACCAAGAGCAAAAGACAAAGAGAGAACATTAAAAGCAGAAAGAGAAAAGCATTTAATTACCTACAAGGGAGCACCCATACGACTATCAGCTGATTTCTCAACAGAAACGATGCAGGCCAGACGGGAGTGGCAAAAAATATTCAACATGATGAAAGCAAGAACCTACAACCAAGAATACACTATCCAGCAAAGCTGTCATTCAAAATTGAAGGACAGATAAGAAAAAGCTAAAGCAATTCATCAAATTCAAACCAGTATTGTATGAAATGCTGAAAGGTACTCTTTTAGAAGAGGAAGAAGAAAAAGGTAAAAGACAAAAAATTATGAACAACAAATACATATCTATCAACAAGTGAATCTAAAAATTAAATGAATTAAAAATTTGATGAACAGAATAAACTGGTGAATATAATAGATTCAGGAGCACAGAAAGGGAGTGGACTGATAATTCTCAGGGGGAAAGGGGTGAGGGGTGTACAGGGAGAGACTGGACAAAAATCATACACCTATGGATGAGATCAATGGGAGGGAGCTAAGGGCAGAGGGAAGGGTGGGAGCTGGGTGGAGGGGTACTATGGAGGGGAAAAAAGAGAAACAAATGTAATAACCTGAATAATAAAGATTTAATTAAAAAAAATAAAAATGAAAATGAAACAAAGTGCTTCAGATATTATCCATTTGTTAAAGAAGAGCTATCTGTACACTATTAGTACAGAAAGGCATTGTGTATATGTATGAGAAATATGTATGTGTTCATGGTATCATTCCACTGCTTTTTACTGATCTACATACACACTCACCTACAGTCAGCCAAGTACATACAACATACCAACCCACACATTTTTTAAAAATATGTTTTTATTGATTCAGAGAGAGGAAGGGAGAGAGAGAGACAGAAACATTAGTGGTGAAAGAGAATCATTGATTGGCTGCCTCCTGCATGCCCCCTACTAGGGAACAAACCCACAACCTAGGCATGTGCCCTGACAGGGATGCAAACTGTTCCTGGTTCATGGGTCAACATTCAACCACTAAACTACACTGGCTGGACCCAAACCGCACATTTTATTTGCCAATGCCCATAGCCCAAGAGCAAGTAAGTTTCCCAGATTAATAAATGAAATAAAATCACTGATCCTGTTTTTGTCCACAGCAATAGCCCCCTCTATACTCCAGTCTTAAGTAGACTCCCCAAACTGCTTTTTCATAATTATATAATTGCAATTTTAGAAGTGTAAAATAAAAAGAAAAATATGTTCTTTCTTGGTTGACTAAGGAGTCACCCACAAAAGTGATGTGCCTCTTTCTCCATGCCTGCAAGTTTATCACAGAGCAGAGAGGATCAGAGCCCATGCTTAATAAACATAATACAGCCCTCACCAGTTTGACTCAGTGGGTAGAGCATCAGCCTGCAGACTGAAGGCTCCAGGATTCAAAGGCTGCCTGGGTTGTGGGCTCAATCCTTCCAGACATGCAGGAGGCAGTCGATAAACGATTCTCTCATCATTGATGTTTCTATCTCTCTCACCCTTTCCTTACCTCTCTGAAATCAATAAAAAATATTTTTTAAAAATATAGAAATAAGTAAATAAACACAATACACCAAGATGCATTTGTAAATAATAAATAATGTGCTTTTTTCAAACATTCCTTTCACAGGGTTGTATAAGCAACCTGCAGAGGATGGAAATTGAGGGCGGCTCCTCACGCGGTCTAAGTGTGAGAGGCATATATTAAGAATCTTACCAGCCCCAGACCTGCAGATGATGAAATCTGACAGATTGGCTGGCATTACCCTCCCCACTCTGGGTGCTTGTCTCATGCAATCTGCTCCCACGGGGCTGAGCTATTGCCTTGTTCTAAAAACACCAACCACACACACACCCCACCTCCGATCCTGGAAACTGAAGATCTCTCTCCACTGCTGTAAACATTTGTTCTCTGAAGTTTTCTTAACTAAACTTTTAGGATTAGGATTCGTATTTACCACAGGTTAAGAATGTACCAAATGCACAACATTCAGAAAATGCCCTCCACTGCTAGCTACAATAGTTCAAAAACATCTGTTCAACAAACAGCCCCCTAGCGCCTGCTGTGAGCCAGGCACTGCAGCAACTGTTGAAGATGTGCAGCGAACGGAGGCTGGTTCTTAAAGGACACAGATGTGTATGTGGACAACAGTGTCACCATTACGAGAGTGGCAGCGCAGGAGGAGAAAAGGAGGTAGTGTGATTCATTCTTCCTGGGAGGCTGAGGACACAGGCCACCGAGGTTATTTGAGCTGACTTCTTAAGGACGAGGAGTTCGCCGAGGGAGAAAACAGAAAGAGCGTCCCCGACTCCACAAAGCCCGGACACCTCTTTGGGAATCTGAAAACCTAGAATGACAAAGGAGAGAGCATAGAGGGGACTGGGCTGAGTGACATATGGGCAGGACAGACTTTGAATGCCATGCTTTTATCTTATGCTGAGACAATGAGGTTGTTAGTCAAGAAAGAACAATAAAATCAACTTCCATGAAGATAACTGGGGCAATTTGCAGGATGAATGAAAAGGGTAAGGACTGTCTCAGGATAAAGAGCAAGTCCAGAGATGAGATGAACAGGTCTCAAGGGCTTTGGAGGTCAGTGGTGGGGACAAGAGAGGAGCACAGATGAATCCAGGACCCTCATTACAGTGATGGTGACAGACTTTCGTGATTCCAATGCAGCAAGGGGGCCAAGTCTGGGTGCAGAAGTGAATTCAGCACTGGCTGATTAGGGGGCAGCTTTAGAGTAGTGAGGGAGGGGGACAGGGTGGGGACGGCAAGGAGCTCTAAGGCCAAGAGACATCAAGGCTGAGGTTAAAGCCGGGCTGAGACAGCAGCCAGCCAGCAGAGAAGTGGTGGCCCAGAAGCGAATGCATGTGACAGAGAGGCCTGGACGTTGATGTGTGTGGCAACTCATAGGGAGTTGGATAGAGGGGGCCTCAGGGGCGATGCTTTCATTGGATGACTCAAGCGCCAGTCTCCAACCACTTCTTCCTAAAGGCAGACCCTCCTTTTCCAGTGCTTCAGTGAGTGGGGGTCACATGGTGATACGGGGACTCGGCTGAGAGCCTATGAAAACTCTCCCTTTTCTGATTAAGAAACACAGACATGAGAGAGGAATCCAAGATGGCGGCATAGGTAAACACCTACACTGCTGCCTCGCACAACAATTTCAAAACTACAACTAAAAGACAGAACGGACATCATCCAGAACCACAGGAAAGCTGGCTGAGTGGAAGTTCTACAGCTAGAAGGAAAGAGAGGGGCTCACGGAGACCCAGAGGAGCTGCAAAAAGCCAAGGTACTGAGACGCGCGAGCGCTGAGAGAGCGGGTGCCGGAGTACCTGGCTGGCTTTCTCTGGCGGGAGGGAAATGAAGACTCCCAACGGCATTGAACCCCTTATCTTACGACACTAAACCCCAGATCCAGCGAAACTCATACGGGGGGAGTTTGGACTGTGAAAAGGGAGAGGTGCACGGAAATTTAGGGGAGCCGCAGAAGATCAGGTCTGGTCTCGCACTCGGACGGTGCTGCAGGCAGGACAGATTGCTGATTGTGCCGCTGGCTTTCGCGAGTGGGCGGGAGACAGACCCTCCCAACTGTGCCACTTCTGAGTCCACTAAGCCCTGTTCCGGGCGAAACCCTGGGGACCTAGACTCCTGTGGTCCTAGTGCTCAGGGGAGCTGGAAAGGCAGCGGTTAGAGGCACTGCTGGTGCGCGCACAAGAACCGCTCCAGGGATTACCCAGTCACGTGAGACTCAGGGGCCATGGAGGGCGGGGCTGACTGGAAGGCAAGGCGGTCCCTTAAGCCCTGAGACTCCACCCCTCCCAAGCTCAACAGAGGCTTCTGCGGTTTTGCCTCTGGCATCATAAAGCTGAATCCAACACAGAAGTTTCCCCGGCATAGTGAAAATGCCGAAACAAGGGAAGGGATCACAAACAAAAGAAATGGAGGAAAAAAAACGACTGGATATAGAGTTCAAAACCACATTTGTAAGGTTTTTCAAGAATATGCTAGAAAAATTCGATAAATTTAGTGAGACCCAAGAAGAGATGAAAAAGGACCAACTAGCAATTCAAAAAGCCAACTAGAGATGGAAAAGGTCCTACTAAAGATGATAAAGGACCAAATAGAAATTAAACATACACTGACTGAAATAAAAAAATATTATACAGAGTCCTAACAGCAGACTAGAGAAAGGCAAGAATCAAGTAAAAAATTTGAAATATAAAGAAGCAGACAATATTCAACTGGAAAAGCAAGAAGAGAAAAGAATCCAAAAATGTGAACATAATGTAAGGAGACTCTGGGACACCTTTCAGCGTACCAACATCAGAATTGTGGGGGTGCCAGAAGAAGAGAGAGAGCAAGATACTGAAAACCTGTTTAAAGAAATAATGACTGAAAACTTCCCACATCTGGTAAAACAAATAGACTTACAAGTCCAGGAAGCACACAGAACCCCATATAAAAGGAACCCAAAGAGGACTACACCAAGACACATCATAATTAAAATGCCAAGAGCAAAAGAGAAAAAGAGAATATTAAAAGCAGCAAGAGAAAAACAGTTTATTACCTACAAGGGAGCACCCATACGACTGTCAGCTGATTTCTCAACAGAAACGATGCAGGCCAGACGGGAGTGGCAAAAAATATTCAACGTGATGAATAGCAAGAACCTACAACCAAGAATAATCTATCCAGCAAAGCTAACATTCAGAATTGAAGGGCAGATAAAGAGCTTCACAGATAAGAAAAAGCTAAAGGAGTTCATCAACTCCAAACCAGTATTATATGAAATGCTGAAAGGTACTCTTTTAGAAGAGGAAGAAGAAAAACGTAAAAGCCAAAAAATTATGAACAACAAATACATATCTATCAACAAGTGAATCTAAAATTAAGTGAATTAAAAATTTGATCAACAGAATAAGCTGTTGAATACAATAGAATCAGGAGCACAGAAAGGGAGTGGACTGATAATTCTCAGGGGGGAACGGGTGAGGGGTATACAGGGAGAGACTGGACAAAAATCATACACCTATGGATGAGATCAATGGGAGGGAGCTAAGGGCAGAGGGAGGGGTGGGAGCTGGGTGGAGGGGTGCTATGGAGGGGAAAAAAGAGAAACAAATGTAATAATCTGAATAATAAAGATTTAATTTTAAAAAAAAAGAAACACAGACATGATTGGTCTGCCTTAAATGAGAAATTGATGCCTAGAGGTTCTCAGAGCCAGCTGTGTCCCCGTGAGGTGACAAAAAGCCAATACATTAATGATGGTAAAAAGATAGAAAGCTCCAGTGTCCAGAGGGCTTTGGAGAACTTACATCAAGGGCCAAAGAAAAGCTGTATCATCAGAGGAAACCCAGCCTCCAGTGACTCACAGAGAAGGGAACTGTGTACTAAGGAGAAGCTGAGGGCCCTGCTGCCTCCCCTGCCCAGCGCCTGGGCACAGTCGGCACACACCACACGTTAGCTGACTCAATGAGCAGTGAGTGGATGGCAGAGTGGAAGTCTTAAAAAGAGCCAACGGCCAGAACCGGTTTGGCTCAGTGGATAGAGCGTCAGCCTGCGGACTGAAAGGTCCCAAGTTCTATTCTGGTCAGGGGCATGTATCTTGGTTGCAGGCACATCCCCAGTAGGGGGTTTGCAGGAGGCAGCTGGTCGATGTCTCTCTCTCATCGATGTTTAAAGCCAGCGGAGCCAGGGGATTCCTAAAAGCAAAGAGCTGCCAAAACCGGTTTGGCTCAGTGGATAGAGCGTTGGCCTACGGACTGAAAGGTCCCGGGTTCGATTCCGGTTAAGGGCATGTATCCTGGTTGCGGGCACATCTTCAGTAGGGGGCGTGCAGGAGGCGGCTGATTGATGTCTCTCTCTCATCGATGTTTCTAACTCTCTATCCTTCTCCCTTCCTCTCTGTAAAAAATCAATAAAATATATTTTTTTTAAAAAGCAAAGAGCTGAATGCTAGCCCGGCCAGCATGACTCGGTGGTTGAGCATCGACCTATGTTCAATTCCCAGTCAGGGCACATGCCCAGGATGTGGGCTCGATACCCATTGTGGAGCGTGCAGGAGGCAGCTAATCAATGATTCTCTTTCATCATTGATATTTCTATCTCTCTCTCCCTCTCCCTTCCTCTCTGAATTCAATAAAAATATTTTTCAAGTAAATAAAATAAAAGCAAAGAACTGAGCAAGATGGGGACATGATAGATTGGTCACTTCCTTTGTCCCTTGGACAGGGGTCTCTGATGACAGCGAGAAAAGAAGGAGGCGCTGGCTGAAAGGGAGGAGGGCCTAACTGCTCTCTGCAGTTTCAGGCCACAGGTCCCAGGGAAGGAAGGGGCATGGCTTGGAGTGAAAGTAATCTGAGGCACCATGTTGACATGGGCACTTGTGACCGGCCCACCGGCAAAGGCGTTCTGAAGGCCTTCTCTTTCGGGAGCTCACGTTCTTAGTGTTGTGAACAGTCTCACCCTAGGAGCCCACAGCTCTAATCTACCAGGACTCTTTAGGGGACACAGGTCATCTTGTAAGGGATGTTTATTCAGCCTGCCTCAGAGGAAAGCCTGGGATCCACCAGAATCTCAGATCATCTGATTCTTTAGGCCTGACCATACCAGCATCTCAGGATGCCTGATGATAACTAGATTGCTTCTGGGAAGACCAATCCCAATGACAGGAAGGCGAGCATTGGACAAGCACTAACCAGCTGTCGGTGCCAGGGGAAGCAACCTGGCAAGATGCTGCTGCTTCAGCAAGCTTTCTGGGTGGAGAAAGATGACTGGGCAGCTGGAGAAGGCCCGAGGTTGGAGGAAACTTGCCTTCTGAAAAGTGTTCATAGATTTCTCACCCAGCCTTCTGGATTTTACTGTAGCCTTGTCTCCCCATCAATATCCCTGCCTACACTACTCCCTCCTTCTACTTCCTTGAACAAGTTCAATAAGGAAAGTAAATCTAATGATACCTTATGTGGTCTTTCTACAAAGTGCAGTTTATATAACATTATGCAAATTACACAAAATACATACACATGTCAGAATCACATGGAGAAGGAAACCAAATTCAATCATCATCAAGCGTTGAAGGCAGATATCTGCAGCATGTGGGCCCTGCTCTATTCTAATATTGAGATATATTTTATATCATTTACATGACATCTAAATGTTCCACTTAAGGAGGAATGACATTTTAAATGTTGAGTTTTATACGTATAATTCCAAGAGTGTCTTACCAAATTACTGGAGAAGCTAATCTAATTGCCAATGATAGACAAGTACATAATCCAGTTAAAACCGAATTTAGCACTTGGATCTGTATGAACATACTTCCACACGCAGGACCTGGTGGAGATGAAGCCCTAACAAGGTACAGCACCACCTACTGACCACACACTAAAAATACAGTCTTACTGCTCATTGTAGCATATTCAGACTGATAGCTCTACAGCTCTGAAACACATCCATTTCCTGTGAACTGATCTCTAATATTTCTTGCAGATTTAATAGAAGCAAAGTAGGAATAAACTATATAACCCTGGCAAAGCATTCTGCCTCGCTTCCTTCTTTTTATGTTACATCTTCCATCTTCATTACAGAAATCTTATTTAAAAATTTATTCACTCACTGGCTCTTTAAGTACACACTTATTGGGCATCTATAGTGTGTTAGGGTGAGGGTTAAGGTGTTATGTCTGTTGTTGTCTTCTCCAACCAGATTTTGAGATCTGTGAAGGCAGGGATTTTGTTTCCTTGACTACAGAATCCCCAGAGCCCACAATAGTGAGCTTGTACATTCATTGAATAAAATCTCTCTCACTTCCCGAGTACCTTTCTCACTCTCCAGGTTCCTGAGGACAGGAAAGGAGCCAGGTATGGGAGGGCCTCACACTATCCCCTGGTCCAGGACAAAGAGCTTGTCCCCTCTGTATTTGACACAGTGGGCTTCATGAGTATACACAGGGCTCCATGCTCAGAGGACCTGTGCTTGGCTTAATGCTCTGTCATCACTGACTGTGAGTTCTTCATAGATTTTGAATAGGAGAACTGCATTTTTCATCTCGCACTAGACCCCACATATCATGCAGCTGGTCCTGCTTTGATGATTGGGCATAAGAGATGTGTGGGTAAGATAGCCCCCGAGAACCTCCGGAAGTTGAAGAGTTCTCACAGTGTGTGAACCTTTTGGCCAGTCATAGCCACCAGCTAGTCCAACACTACTAATCCAGGAGGGGAGCTCGGCCCCTGAGCAGATGGGATTTTCGCTCTCAGACTAAAACAGCCAATCCTTCTGTGAGCCATGGAACTGTTCTCAGTGACTCTTTCCTCTGTACCTTTCTCACCCCCAACTCCCCCTCCCAACAGACCACAGCTAGAATTCCCCACCAGGGTCAATGTCAATGAATGGCAAGAGAGGCATGTTAACATGACAAAACTGTAACATTAATTACTGTAAAGCTTCAAGTTAAAATAGACACTAGAGGCCTGGCTGGCATGGCTCAGTGGTTGAGCATTGACCTGTGAACCAGAAGGTCACAGTTCAATTCCATGGTCAGGCCATATGCCCAGGTTGCAGGCTCAATCCCCAGTAGGGGTCGTGCAGGAGGCAGCTAATCAATTATTCTCTCTCTCATCATTGATATTTCTGTCTTTCTCCCTCTCTCTGAAATCGAGATATATATATATATATTTTTTTAATAGATACTAGAGCTCCATTTCAGTAGGAAAAAGATGGTTTGTGGTTCTAGCTGAGATGTTGATGGGAGAGGACAGGGATGGAGCCGAGGAGAGAGTGAGTGTAAAGCAGGGAGCGGTGCAAAAAGGTAGGGAGGGAACACAAACACCTCTGAGGGCTTAGCAACTGCCCTGGCCCAGCTCAGAGAACCAGCAATGGCTCCTTGAGCTGCCCTGGTCTTGGCGAGAGCAGTGGCCCAGGGACAACCCAGAACAGAGGGTGTACCTGACTGACCCCTGCTGGCTCTTGAAGGAAATGTCCCTGTGCTTGGTGCTGGAGTTTTTCCTACCGGGGGTTTTTCCAGAATGATGAAGACACACAAAATAAGCAAGATTCCTGTGAGTGGGGAAGTGGCAAGACCTGGGTGTGGAACACTCTCAAACCTATTTCTTTTAACAGAGTAAATATTTGGTGATCCATGTGGAAGCCAAGGGGAACAGAGCAGGTCACATGTCCAGAGAGGGGCTAGAATGCCCTCCCTCAGCTAGCATCAACGCTGAGACCCTAAGGAGGGACCGGAAGGCTGCCCTCACGGGACAGAAACACGTGAAACGGGTTAGATATTTACTCTGCCTCTCAGTTTGCTCTCTTCCTGTCTCCTTGAGAGCAGGCAGACAACAGGCCACTTTTTACATTCCAAGTCTTTACCGGTCAATTCTCTAGGCATCCCTCAGCAACATTAAACACGGGTGAAAATTAGATTTCATTTTCATTAGATCCAAAGCAATTTATCTGGACAGAATTTTGCAGAAAAGTGTTTACATGCCTTAAGACAGAGCAGGAACATTTATATCACCTTGTCAATGATACAGAAATCCACTGTTATTTCCTTCCTAAAGTTTCCCAAGAAGCTTAGAAGAATGTTTCTCATGTTTCCTTTAGTGTCTAAAAAACAGTTTCATAAATTCAGACTAGTATTGACTCATGGCAAAACTCGAGGAAATAAAGGTATAAAGATTGATGTGGCTGGGACAATTTACATGTCTGGTTTTGAATATTGGGTAGACTAACAAGGCTACCGCTGCCAAAAATCCACCCTCCCACCAGCAGATAAGGCACTAGAATCCTTGTAAAGCCTTTGCCCTTGGTGAGCTGTAGTGATTGTAATCAGCTGGATTCGCTTCAGTTCTTCTGCTGGGTTCACCCACAATCCCACCAACAATCAATCATTTGAACTTGTCATGTACGTACCAGGTACTCAGCAAAAGCAGCAGTCACGCTCTTTGGCTTCAAAGGTAAACCATGTGGAGAACAATACTAAACAAGATGGTTCAACTGTTTGAGAGACACTCTTATGAACAGAATGTGTGTGCCCTCGCCAATACTTATGGTGAAGCCCTCACCCCTAATGGATGGTGTTTAGAGGCGATTCAGTTGTGATGAGGGCGTGAAGAGGTCCCCATGATGGGATGACTTACCTTATAAGAGAGGAAGACAGCCTGGCTGGGGTGGCTCAGTGGTTGAGCGTCGGTCTATGAACCAGGAAGTCACAGTTTGATTCCTGGTCAGGGCACATGCTTAGATTGTGGGCTCGATCCCTTGTGTGGGCTGCAGGAGGCAACCGATCAATGATTCTTTCTCACCGTTGATGTTTCTGTCTCTTTCCCTCCCTTCCTCTCTCTGAAATCAATAAGAATATATTATAATTTTTTTTTTAAAGAGGAAGACAGTCCAGAGCTTGCTTGCTCACTCTCTCGGGCGCTCTCTCACTCTCTCTCTGCCATGTGAGGACACAGCAAGGCAGTGGTCATCAGCAAGATGACCTAACACCAAGAGCCAAATTGGTGGATCGAATCCAAGATGGCGGCATAGGTGAATACCTACACTGCTGCCTCGCACAACAATTTCAAAACTACAACTAAAAGACAGAACGGACATCATCCAGAACCACAGGAAAGCTGGCTGAGTGGAAATTCTACAACTAGAAGGAAAGAGAGGGGCTCACAGAGACCCAGAGGAGCTGCAAAAAGCCGAGGTACGGAGACGCGCGCGCTGAGAGAGTGGGTGCCGGAGTACCTGGCTGGCTTTCTCTGGCGGGAGAGAAACGGAGACTCCCAACGGCATTGAACCCCTTAATTTACGACACTAAACCCCAGATCCAGCCGAAACTCACACGGGGGGAGTTTGGACTGTGAAAAGGGAGAAGTGCACGGAAATTTAGGGGAGCCGCAAAAGATCAAAGGCCTGGTGGCGGCGCGCACGGCACTGCGCGGAGGACAGATTGCTGATTGTGCCCCTGGCTTTCCCGAGTGGGCGGGAGACAGACCCTCCCAACTGTGCCACTTCTGAGTCCACTGGGCCCCTGTTTTGGGCGAAACCCTGGGGACCTAGACTCCTGTGGTCCTGGCACGCAGGGGAGCTGGAAAGGCAGCGGTTAGAGGCACTGCGGGTGCGCACACAAGGACCGCTCCAGCCATTACCCAGTCACGTGAGACTCAGGGGCCGTGGAGAGCGGGGCCGAATGGAAGGCAAGGCGGTCCCTTAAGCCCTGAGACTCCACCCCTCCCAAGCTCAACAGAGGCTTCTGCAGCTTTGCACGTCTGGCATTATAAGGCTGAATCCAACACAGAAGTTTCCCCGACATAGTGAAAATGCCAAGACAAGGGAAGGATCACAAACAAAAGAAATGGAGGAAAAAAAACGACTGGATATAGAGTTCAAAACCACGCTTATAAGGTTTTTCAAGAATATGCTAGAAAAGATGGATAAATTTATCAAGTCCCAAGAGGAGATGAAAAAGGACCAACTAGAAATGAAACATTCACTGATTGAAATAAAAAATATTATACAGAGTCCTAACAGCAGACTAGAGAAAGGCAAGAATCAAATCAAAAATTTGAAATATAAAGAAGCAGAAAACACTCAACTGGAAAAGCAAGAAGAGAAAAGAATCCAAAAATGTGAAGATAATGTAAGGAGACTCTGGGACAGCTTCAAACGTACCAACATCAGAATTGTGGGAGTGCCAGAAGAGAGAGAGCAAGATACTGAAAACCTATTTAAAGAAATAATGACTGAAAACTTCCCACATCTGGTGAAAGAAATAGACTTACACGTCCAGGAAGCACACAGAACCCTATATAAAAGGAATCCAAAGAGGACCACACCAAGACACATCATCATTAAAATACCAAGAGCAAAAGACAAAGAGAGAATATTAAAAGCAGCAAGAGAAAAACAGTTCATTACCTACAAGGGAGCACCCATTCGACTGTCAGCTGATTTCTCAACAGAAACGATGCAGGCCAGACGGGAGTGGCAAGAAATATTCAACGTGATGAATAGCAAGAACCTACAACCAAGAATAATCTATCCAGCAAAGCTATCATTCAGAATTGAAGGGCAGATAAAGAGCTTCACAGATAAGAAAAAGCTAAAGGAGTTCATCAACTCCAAATCAGTATTATATGAAATGCTGAAAGGTACTCTTTAAGAAGAGGAAGAAGAAAAAGATTAAAGTCAAAAAAATATGAACAACAAATATGTATCAATAAGTGAATCTAAAAATTAAGTGAATTAAAAATTTGATCAACAGAATAAACTGGTGAATATACTAGAATCAGGAGCATTGAAAGGGAATGGACTCATAATTCTCAGGGGGAAAGGGGTGAGGGGTATACAGGGAGAGACTGGACAAAAATCATACACCTATGGGTGAGGTCAACGGGAGAGAGGGAAGGGTGGGAGCTGGGTGGAGGGGTACTATGGAGGGGAAAAAAAAACAAATGTAATAATCTGAATAATAAAGATTTAAAATTTTTTAAAAAAAAGAGCCAAATTGGCCAGCACCTTGATCTTGGACTTCTCAGCCTCCTGAACAGTGAGAAGTGAACGTCTGTTATTCGAGCCAGCCACCTAGGTATTTGGTGCAGCAGCCCTCGCTGCCTAACACAGGTGCCGCATTTCAAACCTGAGGCGCCTCACCTGGGTGCTGATGAGAACGAGGCATGAACACATGTCCCCCACCCCTTCCCTTTCCCATCACAACTAGTCTTACACCGGAGGAAACACACAAAGCTCGAGCAAACAGGTGTTCCTTAAAACATGAATCATCTTGGCCCTCTGCCTCATTCAGAGCTGGGCCTAAATCTGACTGTGTTTGTTAAGTTTTGCTTTATAAATACAACAGGGGGATCCTTGACTTTAATGGAAGCGCAGATTGCCTCCCGCTGTGGTAGGTCCCGTGGCTCAGTGGAATGCACAGCGATAGGCATGGGGTGAAGACAGGCCTCCTTGGAGTGCTGTGAGCAAAAGATGCCTGAACTGCCCCACTCAGCCACCGCGTACCAGGCTCCAGCCGCCCAGCACTGAGCCGCGTCCCCCACATTCCAGCAGGGAGAGGTGGCATACTTCAGGGTGGTAAAAGCTAGAACATGAGAATTAGGACAGAGTGTGAGAGGAGGTAGGGAGTGGCTGTTTTAGGTGGCCGGTGGGAGAGTGACACTTAAGCAGGGGCCTGCATGGCCAGGGGAAGCCAGGCATGGCAAGTCCCAGGGAAGAGCAGCAGGTGCGAATCCCTGGGACGGAAGCAGCCTGGAGTGTCTGAGGAACGGGAAACAGGACAGTGTGGCTGTCGCTGCTGAACAACAGGGAGGAGGAGTTGGGAAAGTGAACAGCATCCTGACCCGCAAAGCCATCGCTATGGCTACCGTGGTGGCCGAGAACAAAGCACGCTCCTGGTGGCAGGGCGGGGTTTGGTGGGCAGTCACCAGGCTCCGCCTTCTGCACCCACAATGAGTCATTGCGTCTTCACGCAGATGATTGGAAGCTTGGAAAGCCATCCCCTCCCCAATCCCTCCCCCACACCCCCTCCTGCTCAGGAGGCCTGGCATTATAGCAAAAAGGCACACAACCTAGGGATCCCTTTCACCGACGCCACCTTTTAGCTGGGGAGGGACGTGGCTGCCTTCCAGAGTTCTGTGTTCACACAGGCAAAGGTGTCTTGAACAACATGTTTGAGTTGTGTGTTTTCTTTCCCAGTCTTTCTTTCTTTTTCTTTTTACTTTCTTCTTTTTCATTTCTTTTTTTTCTCTCTCTTTTTTTTTTTTTTGCATTCAACATTATTTTATTTTAGCTTCAGGTGTACGCATAGCAGTTAGGCAACCACATACTTTACAAAGTGTTTCCTCCAAAATTTCCAGGACCCACCCAGCACCATACATAGTTATTACAATATTTTTTTAATATATTTTATTGATTTTTTTTACAGAAAGGAAGGGAGAGGAATAGAGAGCTAGAAACATCGATGAGAGAGATGTCGATCAGCTGCCTCCTGCACACTCCCCACTGGAGATGTGCCTACAACCAAGGTACATGCCCTTGACCGGAATCGAACCTGGGACCTTTCAGTCCACAGGCCGACACTATCCACTGAGCCAAACCAGTTTTGGCTACAATATTGTTGACTAGATTTCCTATGCTGTGCTTTACATCCCCATAACTATTTTGTAATTACCAATTAGTACTTGTTAATCCTTCACCTCTTCACCAAGCCCCCACCCCAACCACCCCTGACCCCTCCACCCCTCCGGCAACTGAGTCTGTTCTGTGTCTGTGAGTCTATTTCTTTTAGTCAGCTTGTTTATTGAACACCAGGTCTAACATCATCTTCAGAGATGTGTTACCCCTTCCACTCAGGTGCATAGCTGCCCACCCCAACTCGCCTCTCACTCCCCTCCTCACTGCAAATGGTGTTGGATATGAACTTGAGGAAGAGACTCACCCTCCATGCCTTCTCTCTGTCCCATGGTCCTCACTGCCACATCCCACAGCCTGCATGTGGGGAAGGGTTTGCTCCCCCTCCATCCCCATATCACACAGTCTTTAGGCTCTATAATTCACTGCTGTCTTGTGACAAAACTCTCCTGGCACCCTCTCCCATTGATAGACTTTATGGAAGACTCTCAGCTTCTGCAAGATCCAGCTGCAGTGTTGAGTGTCAACCTATGAACCAGAAGGTCATGGGTTCAATTCCCAGTCAGGGAACATGCCCAGGTTTCAGGTTCCATCCCCAGTGTGGGTCATGCAAGAGGCAGCCAATTGATGATTCTCCCTTATCATTAATGTTTCTATCTCTCTCTCCCTCTCCCTTCCTCTCTCTGAAGTCAACAAAAACTTTTTTAAAGACAAGTCTTGCACTACCCACTTTTCTATACCCTCCTTAAACTCTCGTTGCTATTAAGATGTTGAGGTGGAAAGAGGGGAAGCATTCAATGACAGCTCTAAAACTCTGTGACCGTGGACACCTTTATATTCTGGTAAAGTCTAACATAACAGACAGAAATGATGGTTCTGTTACAGCCTCTGAGACGGCGGATACAACATGTCCACACACTGAGCATTCTGTTCCTCTGAAAAGGAGAAAACCTGAACAGGAACTAAGAATGAGTTACATTAGGGGCAGCAAAGAGAATGGGAGAGGAGATTATCTTATAATTAACCCAGTACTTTTTTAAAATATTTATTGTGGTAAAATATACATATGTAACATAAATTTTGCCATTTTAACTATTTTTTAAGTGTACAGTTCAGCAGCATTAATTACACTCACAATGTTGTGCAATCATCATCACTATTTCCAAAACTACTTTTATCACCCCAAACAGAAACTCTAAGCAATAACCATTAAACAATGATTGTCTTTCCCCCTCCCTCAGCTTCTGGGAACCTCTATTCTACTTTCTGTCTCTGTTAATTTGACAGTGCTAGATATCTCATGTAAGTGAAATCATGCAATATTTGTCTTTTTCTGTCTGCTTTATTTCACTTAGCACAATATCTTTAAAGTTCATTTATGCCATATACATTATAATTAATTATGTTAATTATAATTAATTATACATTAATTCTCCTTCATGGTCGAATAATATTTTATTGTATTGTATACCACATCTTGTTTATCCACTCATCTGTAATTTTTGCTATTTACAAAAAAGAAGCTAATTTATTCAGGGGAGTTCACATCTGATAAGTGATGAAAACAAATCAAAATCATGTCCCTCTGACATGAAAGTCTATGTTCCTTTCTCTACCTTACTGCCTCTTAGAATTATTGTTTTCAGTTGTATTTATTACTGCTATTAATTTTTATTAGCTATTATTAGTGAATATTTTAGATCACATGAAATTTCATTTTTATTCAAGATCAACATATGAGGATCTGGATTTGACCAAAAAATAAATGCTATAGTAAGATTTCGAGATCCTTCATTTTACAAATGGTCCTATAAGGTTTGATTTCTTTGCAAAGAAAACTTGTTGAGTCCATTTAAAATGTGATTTAACTTAGGAAAAGTTAATATACAGAGAGCATGAGTAAGGACAAAGAAGTGCGAAGGATCAGGTGTTTGAAGAAGAATGAGTAATCCAATTTGGCAGGAGTGTCCAGCATATGCTGGGAAGTTGGAGGTAAGCCTGGAAAGGTAATTTTATTATAATTATTTACACATAAACCCACATGTGACTGCGCCTTATTGGGCTGCATCTGCTCAGTCTCAGAAGAAACTAATCAAGAACACAGGCACAAGTTCAGTTAAAAATGCACAGATGAGTAATGTAGACTTGTTTTTAATGCTTTACTGTTCTAAAGGGCACGTATCTTCATTGTACAGCTGAAAAAATTTTGTAGCCCCCACCCAGATCAAAATACAGAAAATTTCCAGCACCCCAAAGGCTTCTTCAGACACTCCAGTTAATACCCTCCCCCAAAAAACCACTATTCTGACATCCACACAGATGTGGGAGAGAGAGAAAAACATTGATAGGTTGCCTCCCACTTGCACCTACATGAGGAAACCAGTGACCCTTCGGTGCATGGGACAACACTCACCAACTGAGCCACATTGGCCAAAGTGAGGTGAGGTTTTCTTACTCTGAGACACTTTCTGGACATCATCTTCTCTTCTCCCACTGCACACCGCCCATTCCGGGTGTAGACAGGAGGCAGGTAGTCTGGGGTTGTCAGCAGCTGTCTTGTGATGTCAGCTTCGGGATGAAGGTGGTGCTCTATGACAGAAAAGGAGGAATCTGAGTCCTCGGTGGCATCACTGAGTGACTGTATCAGACCAACCCTGAAGCCTGCCCTCCTGTTGACATTAAGTCAATGAATCTGTTTTATTATTTTAGCTGGTATAAGGAGGATTTTTGCATCACTTAGAGTTGAACACATTCTGGTACAGCAAGGCAAGTTCATTCATTCTAGGTAAGAGATGCTGGGAGAGCAGGGGTAGAGAGGACAGACATAGAGAAAAGCTGAAGGTCATAGGTCAGTGTCTGCACATAGTCTAGGACAGAGGCTCACGAGCAATGAGGCGGAAGCTGTAGTCAGGGTTCAGAATATGGAGTTGAATGTGTGTGCATAGTCAATAAAATTGCAGTAAGTCTGCACGGTGACAGATGGTTACTAGATTCAGGGTGGTGAGCGCATTGTAAGGCTCACAAATGTAAAATCACTATATTGTACACCTGAAATTAGTATAATATTGCATTCCAACTATACTTCAATTTTAAAAACATTTTGGGAATAGAATTTGGGGGACAAGACAATACTTTGTTCCAATTTTTATTTTAGACAGATTGCTAGAGGATTAAACCAGAATGACACTAAAGACTGAGAAATGCCCTGACAGTGACTAGAGCATCCGCCCTTGGACTGAAGGATCCTGGGTTCAATTGTGGTCAAGGGCATGTATCTTGGTTTCGGGCTCAACCCCCAATAAGGGGTGTGAAAAGGCAACTCATCAATGTTTCTCATCAATGTTTCTGACTATCTTTCTCCCTTTCTCTCTGTAAAGTATCAATAAAAGTATCTTTTTTAAAAAAACTGAATCATTTAAAAAAAAAAAAAAGGACTGAGAAATGGGTCAGGCCAGGAAAGAACAAAGACAGTAATCATAGGGATGTAGATTAGATTCCAAATGTAAGAAGGTGATTGCAGAAGGCTGACTCCATGTGGTTAAGCGGCCTATGGGATGTAAGGCTGAAAGGAGAGGGCAGAGTCAGGGCTGATGGCTAGCTTCCTAGCTGAGTTCCTTGCTGAAATAGGGAACACAGACTGAGTTACATTTTGCCATGTTGAGTTTCAGGGGCTTTGGAATGTACACATGTTGTTTGGCAAGTCCCACAATTATGTTTTTTTAATTTTTTAAATAAATTGCCAACGTTGTGTGATTAAATTTTGGGAGGCATAAAAATCCAAATGTACCCCTTCTCTTGAAAAAAATCAGAAGATCTGACCACATTGGACCAGTATTCCCATAGGGTACACTTAAATTTGCAGATGCCTTTTTATTCACCATAGCCACATGCCTCCCTATTATCTTACACCCGGCCTGCTCTGTCTGGCCCCTTAGCAATCTGATTTTGCAACCCCTCAGATTTCTGCAATGGATGTCCTGGGAGTAAGTATCACCCCCTGAATTGAGTTCCCATCACTCCCATGTCCCTGCATTCCTAGTACCTTCTAGAGCCCCAGCCACCATCCTGGTCACCATGCTCCACCGCCTACCTAGCCACCTTTCCTTCTTCTGAATTTGGGCTTTCTGCTACACCCTGTCCCAGAAGGGTGCCTGGTTTCCAGGAAGTTTTACTGTCGATAAGCTCTGAGCTCCCATCCAGCACTTCCCCTTGCTTTGTCTTTTTAGACCTGCTTCCTTCCACTCCCAGAGTGGTTTCTATCAGACCAGGAAAGGATCAGAAATGGGCCCACCTGGTCAGGGCAAACCGGGCTAACTTGGGTGAAGCTAAAGGTTACAGCCTCGGGTACATCTACTTACCCAGGGCTGCCACCAGCTCTTCAACTGAAATGGAGGAGGTTATGTCATACTTCTACTTTCTTTTCTTAGCCCATATTGTCTGCCATCTCCTCCACCCCAAACTTGATGTTCATACATCACACATACACACACACACACACACACACACAAATACACACACATACTCACATGCTCAGACTCACACGCTCACATGCTCACATGCTCACACATGCTCACATGGTACCCTCCTACTGGCCAATCTTACCCTCCCACCAAAATCTTCTTTTCTGCAAACCATATTACCAAGTATTTCCTTTTCCTTGTTGGTGGGTTCACCTTCCCTAAGTAGGTGTATAAGTCAACTTTACTCAGAGAGTGCTTGAACTTGAAAACTCAGTCATTTAAATTGAGAAGGGAGTCACATTGAACCCTGCTAAGGACTTTGTCATTGTGAGAGAGAAGCTTCCCAGACTAGATTAATAGGAACTGTGTGCCCATGGGACATCTGCAGTCAAAGGCATTTCTGAACAGCCATACTCCCAGTCATACCCAACTTAAACCCAGAGCAAAACCACTGGGTTCCCATTGCCACATTTGTGCTGACCCTAGGTTATCTCCACATGGAAGCCTGGTATGCACCTTTTGTCTGAAAGCATGCTGTTCTCCTTAGCGCTAATATCCATTCCAGGCCTGCTCGTGAACGCTAAGGATATAGAAGCTCTTCACTTCCTTTGCCTTGAATTATTGCTTCCTCTCTTGGCTTTCAGAATTACAATTGAGTCTTATACAGGAAAAGATGTCTTCCGCACAGTGGCCACTTACTTGCTTATATTAGAACAGCCCCCTCTTCTTTTCTCCTTTACCGATAATATCTTATAGGGTGTATGAAGTTTTAAAAGAGCATTGCTAACAGGATTGGTTTTGGTGGTTTTGGTAGTTATGATTTGGTGAAAGTAATGGTAATATGATTTAGCTTCATTAGCAATAATACGACAACAATATTAAGAAAATAATGTTAAGCCCAGACAGTATAGCTCAGTGGTTGAGCATCAACCTTTGAACCAAAAGGTCACCGATTCAATTCCCAGTTGGAGCACATGCCCGGTTGCAGGTTTGATACCCAGTAGGGGGTATGCAGGAGGGAGCTGATCAATGTTTCTCTCACATCAATGTTTCTATCTCATGTTCTCCCTTCTCTCTCTAAAAAAATCAATAAAACATATTTTTAAATAATATTAAAAAAGAGTATAATATCTAAATCCCAGCACCCTCACATATTTTAATTTTTTCATAAAGCTTCATTCAGTGCATCCTTATTAAATATATTTTATATTTTTATGTTCTTATTATCACTTAACACAACGGTAGGCAAATTCATTAGTCAACAGAGCCAAATATCAACAGTGAATATAATGATCGAAATTTCTTTTGAGAGCTAAATTTTTTAAACTTAAACTTCTTCTAACGCCATTTCTTCAAAATAGACTCGCCCAGGTCATGGTATTTTGTGGAAGAGCCATACTCAAGGGACCAAAGAGCCGCATGTGGCTCGTGAGCTGCAGTTTGCAGACCATGGACTTAACATATGATAAGCAAAACATCTGTACCCAGTGGTAGTTGATGTGGTTAAGTGATTATGGGTGGGCTGGCCATCATTAACACCATCTTAATTTTTTTTAATATATTTTATTGATTTTTTTTAAATATATTTTTATTGATTTTTTTACAGAGAAGAAGGGAGAGGGATAGAAAGTCAGAAACATCAATGAGAGAGAGACATCGATCAGCCGCCTCCTACACGCCCCACTGTGGAGATGTGCCCGCAAGCAAGGTACATGCCCCCAACCGGAATTGAACCCGGGACCTTTCAGTCCGCAAGCCGACGCTTTATCCACTGAGCCAAACCGGTCTCAGCAACACCATCTTAATTAAATTAATTCATTTATCAATACAATATTAATCTTTACTTACTGCTAAAACTCTTAAGATATTTCTGTAAATAGAAATTTAAAATACCATCTGTGATATGTGTGGTTTTCTATACAACCAAGCAATTAACTCAATTCTCATAGGGCATGCACCTAGTGCCCCACAAATTTAACTCAAATCTGACACTATCCACCTAGAGATAGCATCAGATTCCACAGATTAAGGGCTCAGTCCCCAAGACTGCCCCCACTCCAGATGTCAATTACAAGTTCAGGTGCTTCTGACACACTACCTAAAAATCAGAGTTCCCATAACCCCTTCCTTAGGTTCAATTTATTTGTTAGAGTGGTTCACAAAGCTCAGGAAACCAGTTTTCTTACTACATGACCAGTTTATTACAAAGGATATAAATTGGCTCCTCCCTGGCCCGGGCCCTAGTCAGGGCATGTGCAGGAGGTAACCAATCGATGTGTTTCTCTCACATCGATGTTTCTCTCTGTCTTTCCCTCTCTCTTCCACTCTTTCTGAAAATCAATGGAAAAATATCGCTGGGTGAGGGTTAAAAATAACAATAAAATAAAAATAAAATAAAAGAAAGTAGAAGTACGAATCAACAACCAGCTGAGATATATGGGGCAGGGGGATAAACAAAGGAGCTTTTTCTGTCCCATGGAATTGGAGGCCCAACATGTGGCACATGCTGGCTCACCAACCTGGAAGCTCTCCAGACCCTGTCTTTTTGTGGCTTTATAGAAGCTTCATTATGTAGGCACAATTGATTAAATCATTGGCCTTTAGTGATCAACTCAACCTCCAGATCCTCTCCCCAGAAGGTCATGGTTTGATTCCGGGTCAGGGCTCGATCCCCAGTGGGGGGTTTGAAGGAGGCAGCCAATCAGTGATTCTCTCTCATCATTGATGTTTCTCTCTCCTCCAGCCTTCCTCTCTGAAATTAATAAAACAAAAATTTTAAAAAAAAAATTTTTTTTAAGTTCCAATCTAATCGCATGACTGGTTTGCTGGACTTAGGGGCTTTCCAAAAGCCACCACACTAATATAAACGCAAGTGTGGTTGATGAAAGTCTTGGAGTGAGCCGGGTCACACACATATGACATATGGCCATAATGTACCAAAAGAACTTTTATTTCAAGCACCTGGGTGCAGGTGAGCTGAGTCCAAGAAAGGAATCAGCGGTGACTGAAGGGGGAGGCAGGTTTTTATTAACTTCTGCTGGCTGCAAACAGTTCTGCTCACATACAGAGCTTGGCTTGTCCAGTACACCCTTGGTTCCTCCCAGCGCCAGATGTCTAGTGGTTATCTAGGCCAGTGGTTGGCAAACCGCGGCTCGCAAGCCACATGCAGCTCGCAAGCCGAGGTTTGCCGCTCTGTTGACTAATGAGTTTGCCGACCACTGATCTAGGCTCTCAATTCCAATAATTACAGGCTGTTGTTGTTTCTTGTGATTAAGCCCCTAGCTATGCCAAGCTCAAGACTGCAAGCTTTCTGCAAGAAGCACAATGTTTCCTCTGCCCTTTTATTCTCTTTAACCCTTTCAGTTGAAAAGGGTTTGTTATGAGAATCAAGACATCATCATAGCTCTTATCATTTAAAGCAGTGCCAAGGATGCCAAGACCGGTTTGGCTCAGTGGATAGAGCATCAGCCTGCGGACTGAAAGGTCCCAGGTTCGATTCTGGTCTGGGGCATGTACCCTGCTTGTGGGCACAACTCCAGTAGGGGGCGGGAAGGAGGCGGCTGATCGATGTCTCTCTCTCATCGATGTTTCTGACTTTCTATCCCTCTCCCTTCCTCTCTGTAAAAAAAAATCAATAAAATATATTTTTAAAAAAAAAGAAGTGCCAAGGATTTTAGAAGCTCTAATAGGGTGCCAGAAAGGATGATAAGGAACAAATATATATTTCTTATTATAAGTCACAATATCACACTATCCCTACAGAGAATGGAACCTTTAACGCTGTATTCCCAACTCCTGTGGCAAACTCAGGGGTAAGAAACTGCTTTCAGGTAGAATCCGAATGCCCTCCTTCCAGTATCACTCTCCATTCTACTCCTCATCAAGCGAGGCCCTGAGTGATCCCCCTGACTCCGACCTATGGCGGCGACTGCACTATTCATGCACCTCAAGGGATGTAGATAGAATTGGTCACATCAAATCTCAAAATAAGAAATATAAATGGAAATATGTGAAAATATGCATCATCTCAAAGGCTATCAAAAAAATTAAAATAGTGTGCTGACTGTTTGCTTACCATATTAGCCAAGATGTTTTTCAATGGATAATTAATACATTACTAGGCAAGCACAAGTGGTTTGGTCTAGCCGGAGTGTCAAGTGTGAGACAAGGAAAATAGAGACCCAATATATGTATTCCAGGGGTTGGCAAAAGTAGGTTTAGTTATGAGTACACAAAACACAGTATATTCTTATATTATTGTGATTTATGCATTTATTACTGTATTATTTCTTATTATTAACCTACTTTTCCCACCCCTATCATACCAGGCACCGGGATAGATGATGAGGATACAATGGTTAGCAAAACCAGATATGGTCCCTGCTCTTGTAGAGATTATGATGTAGTGGGGTAGCTAGATACTAATCAAATAATACCACTACTGTACTTAGTGCATTGTTGCAAACCAGGTTAGGTGTTCTGCTATAAACCACTAGGGGTCCCTGTGTCATTCACTCTATCTATAGTAACATCTTCAGGTTCATTGCTAGGTATATGGCTGCCAAAATAAAGCCTACTTTCCCCAGCTTCCCTTACAGGGAGGTGTGGCCATGTGAACAAGTTCTGATTGGTCAGAGGGTTAGTAAAAGTACTGAGTGCAATTCCTGTCATGCCCTTAAAAGGAGTGGGTATTCCAATTTTCCTCTCTTCTTCCCACTGGCTGGAATGTGAATATGGTAGAGGGTCACCTCAGCATGGGGAAGTCGGGGGCACCAAGGTAGGGGGACTCTGGGCTTCCAACATCACAGCTTCCAGACAAGCCCTGGGCTGTTTAGGCACACACTGTACTATGAACAAAAATTAAGCTTCTATCTTATCACAGCTATGTTTAGTACTGAAAGTAGATTAGGTAATTAGGGTGAGGGGTGGAAGAATGAGGAATTGTGGAGCTAGCTGAAACAAAGAATGTGTTTTGCAGGAAACAGGATGTTTTTTCTTGGACATGAAAGAGAACAATGTTGCAAAAAGTCCAGGAACCAATCAGAGAGCAGCACAGATAGACAAAGAGCACGCCTTTAGCAGATATAAGGGAAAGAGCAGAATACTTGGGGGCAACCCATTTGAATGTCCCTCCCCAGGGGGAATCCTGTGTTTGTTCGCAATAAAGTCCTGCCTTGTTTGAAGGCCTCTGGTCCAGGGCTTCTTTCTTAGGTTCCATTAGACAAGACCCTGGGAAAAATTCCTGCTCACCGGTTTCCTGTATCAGTACTATATTCTACATCTATACTATAACCTATACTATAGATTCTATTAAAAAAATTAGTTACTAAATTACAGTACAGTGGTACCTCGAGATACGAGTGCCCTAACATATGAGATTTTTGAGATACAAGCCATCGAGCGAGTGATTTTTGCTTTGAAATACGAGCAACATTTGAGATAGGAGTAATCGCTTGGATCGGCTGGCTGCACACGACCCACCAGTTTATCGCGACTCGAGCGTCTCATAGTTTCCTACGCCTCAAGGTTACGAAACGAATTAAACTCGTATCTCGAGGTACCACTGTATAGCCAAACAATAGAAAATTATGCAGCCATTTTTTAAATGAAGTATATATGTAGTGACTTGGATTTGAATTTACCAAATTTAAATTAAAAACAGTATACAGCAACTTCATACTTAGAAATACACATACGCAGATACATGAATATAAAGATAGCACATATAGTATGATATACATATGAAGCAAAAATCTGAAAATTCATATACCAAATTATTAAAATGGTTTTAAGGAAACAATATAAAGAAATGAAAAGGGAAATTTCATTTGTTATTCCATGCACTTGTGTGAACTTGATACAATGAAATGCATTAATTTTTATTAAAGAGGCCAGCAAAGATCTTTTTTAATATATATTTTTATTGATTCAGAGAGGGAGAAAGAGATAAAAACATCAATGATGAGAGATAATCATTGATTGACTGCCTCCTGCACACTCTACACAGGGGATAAGCCCCCAACCTGGAATCAAACCTTGACCTCCTGATTCATAGGTCAATGCTCAACTGAGAAGGCTAACCCCTATTTTGTAAAATTACTGTTTGGAATTCTCTTCTGTTTTTTAGACAGACTCTTATTCTAAAAAAATAACTTTGCTTTCTAGCCTGCTTTAGCCTGCTTGAATAATGAGGAAGATAAACTTAGCTGTCTTACCTTGTAGGCCAGAAACTAGATATTCCCATACTCTCAATGCCATGCCAGGTGCATTTTTTTTAATTGGATAGAACTGTGTTGTTTTCAAGGCCAGCAGCAAGATAACCACTAAGTGCACATAAGGCTAGCACTTTAATAAAAAAGGAAGTTCTGCTTGTAACTTTGCTTAGAATTTGAATTCATTTTCTCTAAGCCCACTGGTGAATAAAGTGTGACTCCAAAATCTCTGAGCATTGTTTGATTATTCCGGTTCTCTGTAACACAACCACTGAGCCATGCTGGCCAGGCCAGCAAAGATTTTTTTTTTAATCTAAGGAGAAATTCTCATTTTATAATGAGAAAAAGAAGTTTTAATTAGAGAACTGCTAGCACCCTTCCACCTATTGTTGTTTTTTGTCGACACCCTAGAAAGAACAATTTCAAATTAAAAATAGCAAAAGCAAATAAGTCATATAAAAGCTTCCAGTTGTGTTCATCTTAAAGAGGTATCAGATGTATATTAACACAGCTCTTCGGGAGGCAGTCTCAGACTGACCTGCACCTCTGGCCTCCAGGGGTCAGTCTCAGGGAGAACAGCCCTGGCTTTTGGGAATCTGGGCCTCAGGCTCAACTGAGAACTGGCCCTCGCAGCTCTCTCTGCAACGCTGCAGTCCAGGAATCATAGCCTCAGTTGCACAGGGCCACCAAGTAAACCATTACAATCATGCCCTTTTCTTAATTCCTAAAACAATCAATCTGAGGGAAACAGCTATTTCCACAAACTGTGGGGTTTTCCATAATAGGTTTATGATGGTGCTGCAAACTGCTCAGAATAAATATTTTCAGGACTTCTTTAAATTGTAGCTCAAGAGGTTTCTAAAACAATTACATTTACTTACTAGAGGAGAGATGAGAACTACAAAGAACAAAGGGTGTCAGTTTAAAATAACTTCTGAAAGGTAGCACAATGTAATAGCTGCAAATTACTTGATAACTTCACAAATGAAACTTACTCTTCCACGGGCAGCATGGAAATCCCCAGAAACAATTCTTGTAAAGCTCAATGGAGGGTGAAACCAATTATTTGAACAGGGCAGGGAGAGCTGAGAGGAGAAATATGAGACCATGAAATTGTTCGTGTGCTGGGAAAAGTTTGGCTCCATAAACTTTTGTTTTCTTAATAGTGGGACGTAGGGGCTGAACTGAAATCTGAGATCCACAAAGCCAGTTAGGACAGTGAAGGCATTCTAAAAGCATTCATGGCCCTAACCAGTTTGGCTCAGTGGATAGAGCGTCAGCCTGTGGACTGAAGGGTCCCAGGTTCAATTCCAGTCAACGGCATATACCTTGGTTGTGGGCACATGCCCAGTGAGGGTGTGCAAGAGGCAGCTAATCAATATTTCTCTCTCATTGATGTTTCTAACTCTCCCTCTTTCTTCCTCTCTGTAAAAAATCAATAAAATACTTTTTAAAAAGCAATTATGCTAAAAGCCCTAATCAACTCCAACAGAGAGAACACAAGGCTAATATCTAAGGAATATTTTACAAGTTATTAACTCTTTTTTTTAAGTCATTAACTCTTTCTGAGCAATTAAAGACCAGTAATAAATAAGAATTGAAAGAGTGCTGTCTGGGGGATGAAGGAGGCCTAACATATGGTCTTTGAAGATCATTTGACTTTGGGTGGTGGGTGTGCAGTGCAATATACAGATCTTGTAACATAGATCCATACCTTAAACCTACATGATCCTATTAAGCAGTTACCCCCAATACGTTTAATAAAAATAAATCAATAAAATAAACTGTGGACGAAGGCTCTGTAATGGGAGGGATGGTGGCATATTCTGGAACACAGACAGCAAGGAGAGGATGGTGGGAGATGCAGCTAAAGAGGGAAAAGATGGATAAGGCCCAGCAGGCCCTCCAAAGATTCCAGTATTATCCCAAAGGAATCAAAAGCCCCAGGAAGGCCCTTATTTGTTCTTGTTTCCTTTTGTTCCATTGTCCTTGTGACATCACTGGGCCTGTATTTTGAAAGCACGAACTGCCTTTGTGAAGAATACTTGGCCCAAGGCCCCTGGCCAGCTGTAGGAAGATCAGCCAGGGGGCAATGCTGTCACCTGCTCCAGAGCAAAGGAAGGAAATGGAGAAAGGTTGGCCAATTCAAGAGATTTCATTACCTGTGTTTTATGGGCTGAATCATTTCCCTACCCCCCAAATCATATGCTGAAGCCCTATCTCCCAGTACCTCAATATGTGTCTGGATTTGGAGATAGGGTCTTAAAAAGGTGGCTAAAGTCATATAGGTGGCCCTAATCTAATATGACTGATGTCCTTAAAAGAAGAGATCAGGATACACACACAGAGGGACACCGTGTAAAGACACAGGGAGAATATTATCTATAATCTAAAGAGAGAGGCCTTACTGGTGCAGCCACTGTAGAGAACAGTATGGAGTTTCCCAAAAAATTTAAAAATGGAACTCCCATTTGACCCAATAATCCCACTTCTAGGAATATATCCCAAGAAATCAGAAAGGATATATGCACCCCTATATTCATAGTAGCACAATTCACCATAGCTAAGATTTGGGAACAGCCTAAGTGCCCATCAGCAGATGAGTGGATTAAAAAGCTGTGGTACAACTACACAATGGAATACTACGCTGCTGTAAAAAGGAAGGAATTTCTACCATTTGCATCAGCATGGATGGACCTGGAGAGCATTATGTTAAGCTAAATAAGCCAGTCGGAGAAAGATAAATATCACAAGCTCTCACTCATTTGTGGAATATAATAAACAACATAAACCGATGAACAAAAATAGATCCAGAGACAAAGAAGCATCGAACAGTCTGCCAAACCTCAGAGGAAAAGCAGGGGAGGTTAAAAAGGGTGGGGTAAGAGATCAACCAGAGGACTTGTATGCATGCATATAAGCATAACCAATGGACACAGATAGTAGGGGGGTGAGAGCATGTGCTGGGGGGTGGGAGTGGCTGAGGAAAGGTCAATGAGGGGAAAAGTAACATACTAGTATGTAATACTTTAAACAATAAAGAATTTAAATTTTAAAAAATAATTTAAAAAAAATAAAGAGAGAGGCCTCAGATGGAACAAATCTACCAACACAGACTTCAGATTTCTGGCCTTCAGAACCATGAGAAAATCAATCTCTATTGTTTAGGCTACCCACTCTGTGGTATTTGTTATGGCATCCCTAGCAAACTAATACACTGTGCAAAAAAAAATTAAGTAAAGAATAAAACTTTTGGAAAAAAAAATATATATACTATGTGGGGAGTATGAGACTTGGTTGGAAAGTCTGTAAAGAGGATTCTCTGAAAGGTCAGGGGCCTCTAGGGGGACCTTGCCGAAAACGGCAGTCTCTACCTTGACTTTTCCAAATAAGTCCGAGCCCCTGGGTGTTTTACTAGAATCTCTATGTTTAGTCTTTAGACACGACCTTGTAGAAGCATATGTTTTCTCAAGGATACTTACCCTGCTGATTGTATCTAAAGGTTAATTTGAGTTCAAGCTGTTATTACAATAAAAGCCTAAGCAGGCAGGCAAGTAGAACTGTTTGGTGCCTATAGCCAAGCAGTCTCTTAGCCTCTCTTTCACAGAAATGAGTGTCAGACTAATCCATTCATCCATCATTCAGGGTCTTTGGTCAGTCCTGGCACATTAGATTTATTCTAATTGAAAACAGGGTGGTGTATGACAGTAAAATTCAAACAAAAGAGCATTTCTTCAGTATTCCCAGTGATGGCTTCCACAACACATCTGTATTTTCCCTAAAATAAGGAATAAGAAACACAAGTAATATAAAATGTTATTTTCTTCTATTTTCAAAGACTTTTTTTTATTACTAGGAAAAAGTCATTTAAATTGGATTGGTTATCATTTTCTCAGTTTTCTAATGAGATGAAATTTTGGGTCTTTGAATTCAGCAGACTCAAATAAAATTCACTTATTTCCCAAGTATGGGAATATTTTTTAACAACTTTTGAGACTAACCTATGAGATTTTCAAACATTAAATGTCATTTGTAATCAGTAAAGAATATGCATTGTTAAAGTTTATTTTTAAATATTCACCCAAAATGAAATGTGTAAAATTTTCATTGCTAGGTATCTAAATGCAAACATCTAAAAGTACATGGTTGTCATTCAGAGAGGCAGCTATGGAGTTTTTACAATACTTTCACCCAAAAGTCATTCAATGTATTAATAGTAAGCATTTGCATTACTTTTAGCCGTGTATGTTAGAAGAAAAAAAACATGATGTGAAAACAAGCTTTCTTTCATGTAACTTTTTTATATTTCCACTAGAGACCCACTGCACGAAATTCATGCACAGGGGGTGTCCCTCAGCCCAGCCTGCACCCTCTCCAATCTGGGACCCCTCGAGCGATGTCCAACTACCCATTTAGGCCTGATCCAGGATCCTTCTCACATTCCAGGACTGCTGGCTCCCATCTGCTGACCTCCCTGCCTTCCAGATTGCCCCTAACCACTTCTGCCTATCAACCTGATCATCCCCTAACCCCCTGCCAGCCTGATTGATGACTAACTGCTTCCCTGACAACCTGTTTGCCCCTAACAGCCCTCCCCTGCAAGTCTGGTCACCCCTAACTGCCCTTCCCTGCAGGCCTGGTTTCCCTCAACTGCTCTCCCCTGTAGGCCTGGGTCCCCCACAACTGCCCTTCCTTATAGGCCCAGTTGTTCCCAACTTCCCTCCTCTGCTGGCCTGGTCACTCCTAACTGCCCTTCCCTACAGGCTTGATCACCCCCAACTGCCCTCCTTTGCAGACTTGGTCCCTCCCAACTGCACTCCCCTTCTGGCCATCTTGTGTCCAGATGGGGTCAGTCATCTCTGACCACATGGGGGCAGCAATCTTGTGTTTTGGAGTGATGGTCAATTTGCATATTATTATTTTATTAGATAGGATTAGATAGGATAGAGGCCTGGTGCACAGGTGGGGGCCTGCTGGTTTGCCCTGAAGGGTGTCCCAGATCAGGGTGGGGATTCCCTTGGGGCATAGGGCAGCCTGGGCAAGGGACCCATAGTGGTTTGCAGGCTGGCCACACTCCCCAGTGAACCAAGGGGAGGCCCTGGTACTTGGGATTTATTTATCTTCTATAATTGAAACTTTGTAGTCTTAAACAGAGGCCAAAGCAGAATAAGGCAGGCAGCAAGCTTGGCTTCCTTCATTGCCAGGGAAACTCAAGACTCCTGCTCTCTCCGTGGCCGCAGCCATCTTGGCTGTGTTAATTTGCATATTTTCCCCTGATTGGCTGGTGGGTGTGGCTTGTGGTATAGTGGTGGTACAGTCAATTTGCATATTACTCTTCTATTAGATAAAGAAGAAATGCAGCCGAAACCGGTTTGGCTCAGTGGATAGAGCATTGGCCTGTGGGCTCAAGGGTCCCAGGTTTGATTCCGATCAAGGGCATGTACTTTGGCTGTGGGCACATCCCCAGTAGGGGGCATGCAGGAGGCAGCTGATTGATGTTTCTCTCTCATCAATGTTTCTAACTCTCTCTCCCTCTCCCTTTCTCGCTGTAAAAAAAAAAAAAAATCAATAATATATATATTTAAAAAAAAAGTAGAGGAAAAATCTTGAATATCGATTTTTAGAAGTTGCAAACTGCTTATTCAAATTTCTCACACATCTGTTACTGCCAAAGATTAAGAAAGGACAAAATGACTCTTAGACAATACCTTAGAGAATAGGATACCCCTGAAGGAGAATGGCACTGATGTATTCACAGTCTCTGCAAACAAAACACAAAAAATTAGATATCACTACGTGACTTTTTTGGTATACAGCATTCACCTTTGACACTTCTACTACTGGCAGCAGCAGTCCCAAACAAAATTGTAGAGAAACAGTAAGTCTTATCTCCTGGCTCCCATTCTCCTGTGGTTCCTCTAACATTGAAAGCCTCTCTCAGGACAAGCATTAGTAAATGCAAATTTTTAAGACCCACTGGTCTCAATGGTGAATGAGTGATGAACAAGTAAGTGCTAATATGCTTCATTCCTAGTAATATATGTGCATATTTAATACTGTTGCTCCTTTAGCAGGGTATAAGAGAGAAGGATAGTTATTTTAAAAGAAGATATATCTGATATTAATTCGAGTCCCAAACTTTCAAGGGCCTCATGGTGTTTCTTTTTTTTTTTTTAATTTAGAAAGATTTTTTAAAATACTTTTAATTGATTTTAAAGACAGAGAGAGGTAGAGGGAGAGAAAGAGAGAAATATTGATGCGAGAAATAGCATAAGGATCGGCTGTCTCCTGCACACCCCTGCTAGGAATCAAGCCTGTAACTTTGGGCATGTGCTCTGATGGGGAATCAAACCGGCGACCTCTTGATATATGGGTCAACACTCAACCAACTTGGTCATACCAGTTGGGCAGTATCTGTTTCTTAAATTAGAATGTCCTCAGTTCTGGGCCATATATCAGCTGTCAAATGGACATCTTTATTTGAATGTTCCAAATTTACCTTAAGCTCAACACACCCAGATCAGAGCTCATTATCTTTAAGAATTTGCCCCCTTTTTAGCACTAGAATTCCCAATCCCAAAAAATCTTACCAGTCTCCATTTCATCCCCATTACCACAATATTAATGCAGGCCCCCATTACTCTGAGCCTAAGGTACCACCAAACTTCCTAATTTGTCTTCACTTCCCTTCTTCTGAGGTAGAGTATAAGGAACACTGAAGGTAGCTCTGTAGGAAAATCTAGTAAGATTCCATGAAAAATAATAAATGTAATGTTTAGAAAAAGAGAACCATAACCGAGGATAAATATATAAATATTATCTGAACAAGGTAAAAATTCTAATATCCCTGCAAACACATAAGTGTCACCTTAATAAACTCAATAACATACTTGTAAAATGTTCAAACTGCTAAAAGTAAAAATTTTGAATGGGAATAAAGAGTTATTATCAGAAAAGGAACTTCACATTTTCAGTGTATTTAATTTTCATAACATTCTCATAAACTCTTATATTTAATTCTGAGAGTAATATAGATTTAATGCTTACCTCCCTTTAGAGCTCTACAAAAAGAATAATCATCATCAGATCCTCGGCAAATGACTTCTTTGCGCATTGGAAAATTCATGGTGTTAATAGATAAATACAGATTGAAATATAAATTTTTCATGTCTCTTCCTTAAAATGAAAAAAAATCCCATTAGTCCTTCAAATAAGAGATTATTTTATAAATAATAATTAATACTTATTATATACTTAAAATATGTCCTGTGCTTTCGCAACATTATTTCATTTAATCATCACAACTACCTATAATGTGGGTATTGTGATCCTTATTCTATAGATGAGAAAACTGGAGTTTTAAAAGGATAACTAGTGGATTGTAATCAAATAGCATATTTCACAGTAAGAATTATATGCTATGCCTAAAACTAGAGAAAATTATTTTTTTAGAAAACTATCAAATGAAGATATAAAATTTTCTGTTCTAGTTATAGTTCTGCTAGAAGTTCAAAGAAAAGAAAGGAAATAATGATAATCAACTCATGCCCACTTTTTACTAGTTTTGATGACAGATTTCTTGGAGGATAAAATTAAACCTTTTGATTAAAAATTAGGTGTATGAGTCATTATTTCCTCATGGTCACCCTATTATCAATTAACATGAGGAAAGCCAGTAAACAATGCATTTTGCTCAATTCTTATATTATTCAGTTGGCCCAACTGGAAAAGATGTACAATTTTTTATAATGAAAATAGTTTATTGTAGCCACCATCTCACTGAAAATATTTTCCTAATAAGGTCACCAGGGCTCATTGTAGCCATAAGCAAAGAAAAGTTTTCCAACTTTAACTTGAATTTGACTATACGTAACAGAGCTGCCAGCTCCTCCTCAAAACTCTCTCCTTGGTCTGGTGTCAGTGCTCCCACTCTCTTCTGGTTGTCCTTCAGTCTAGTTTTCTATCCTCAGGTTTCTATCCTCAGTTTTCCTCAATATTTACTCTGCACACTCTCCTTGGCTTTAAGTGCCACAGAGGATACTAATTCCTGAATCATCCTCTTTAGTCTCAACCTTTCTCCAAAACACTGTCTCATATATGCATTCCATATCTCTAGTCAAATGTTGCTCATCATCTCACCCTATAGATCCTAAATTGATTTCCTCATCTTCATCAGCAAATCATCACTAGAATTCCTTATCCCAGTAATTTTACTAGTCTCCATTTAAGCCTCATTGTCATAATTTTAATGCAGGCCCTCATTACTCTAAGCCTAAGGTACCACCAAACTTCTTAATTTGTCTCTATTTCTCTACTTACGGGGGTGGGGGGGTAGAGTATAAAGAACGTAATGATGATGACCATGTTACCAAATTCTCCTTCCTTTCTTCTCTCATTTCAAAGGCATCAGATCTGCACCTCAATCTGAACCCTCTCCTTGCCTGCTTGGGCATCCTCTTCCCTTTATTGTTCACCAGCATTTCATCCTGTTTAATGTTTTATATGCCTAATTCCTTCTTGGTATCTGCTTTTCAGAGAACCCTGAGCGATGCCATATTGGATTATTACTACTTGCATCTGCAAGGATACAACTCGCTTCCTGTGTGTAAGGACAAGAGGTTTGATTGAAAATTAGGTCACTGGTTATGTCATATATAATCACTTCTGCCAAATATCTAGGGGTGATGCACATCACATAGACCAGAAAACAAAACCTGAGAAAAGAAGACAAAATTGTAGAGCCTTAGCCAGGCAAAAATTTAGGGGTAAATATATATATATTTTTAGAAGGGTCTCCTTTAGGAAAAAAATGTCCTAGCTTACTCATATACAGATCTTTAACTAATGAAAAGCTAACTTTATTTATCAGTGAATAGCTAATGATTGACAAATGATATACTAGTGCCTAATAGATTGTTACAAGTCTCATATTATTTCCATTTTCACCCTCCCTACCATTATGTAATCTCTTTCCCAAGCATGTGAGCCTAGTGACTTGCTTCTAACAAATAGATAAAGCCAAGTTGATAGAGTGGCACTACCATGATTAGGCTATACAAGATTGTGACTTCTATCTTGTTAGTTGACTGTTCCCTTTGCTGGTTTTGATGAAGCAAGAAGCTATAGTGAAAAAGCCAGCAGCCAAACAGGAACTGAATCCTGTCAAAAATCACATGAGAACTGCAGAGAATCCTTCCCTAATTGAGCCTTCAGAAGAGACCCCAGTTCTGGCAGTCAGCTTGACTGCAACCTGGTGCGAGATCCTGAAGCAGGCACGGCAAAGCCACACCCAGATTACTGCCACACAAAGATTGTGAGACAGTAAATGTGTACTGTTTTGAGATATTAAGATTGTGGTCATTTGTTACATAATAACAGAAAACTAATACATGTACATTTGGAACACAATCATTTGTCATTGATATCACTTGGACTCTTTTAACTGATGTACATTAACAAAACTTTGGACTTACTTGGAATGTAAGAAATATGCAAATATCCTTTGCTTCCCTTCAATTCTACACAGGGTTCACTTCTTACTGAAATAGGATATTTCACATTATCTAAATGGAATGAAGATAATGTCAATACATTATTTCCAATGAAGTAAAATATTCTGACATTCACCCCCCAAATGAGACCTTTAGTATTAAAATTGTATAATGAGAAAAACTGACAGTGGTTAAAAATATCTCCCTCTCTGGAGGATTGGCATCGTCAGATGGCAGAGTAGGAAATCCAAGACCTTTCTTTCCCCCACCCCCCCAAACTTCAAATTCAGCAACAGTTCGTGGACAAATTCCCTTTGTGAGAAATCAGAAACTAATCAGAAGTTTCCTGTGATCCAGGAGAACTCCAATCCAGACTCACTGAAGTTGGTAGGGAGACCGGGGACACTCTCTCAGCAGAGACCCTGTGCCTGGCACAGCAAAGACAGGAAAAGAATCCTCTAGCCTCCAGCTCTCTTGGGAGGGAAAAGGTTAATTCATGCATCCATATGCCCACATTTTCCAAGGAAGGTCCCAAAAGGACTGAAGAAATAGAAAGTTGGAACAGACCTAAAACTAGTATGGGACTTGAATAAATAATCATTTGTACAATCATCTGCTTAGCCCAGCTGGTGTGGCTCAGAGGTTGAGCTTCGGTCCATCCATGAATCAAGAGATCACAGTTTGAGTATCAATCAGGGTACATGGCCGGATTTCAGGCCTGATCCTCAATCAATGTTTCTTTCTCGCTCTCACTCCCTTCCTAATGTTCTAAAAATCAATACAAACTTTATTTTTTTAATCAAAAGACAGCCCTACCTGGTTTGGCTCAGTGAATAGAGCATCAGCTTGTGGACGGAGAGATTCCGGGTTCAATTCTGGTTAAGGGCACATGCCTGGGTTGTGGGCTTGATCCCCAGTAGGGGATGTGCAGGATGCAGCTGATCAATGATTTTCTCTCATCATTGATGTTTCTACCTCATACTCTCCCTCTCCCTTTCTCTCTGGAAAAAAAAAAAATCAAAAGACAAATCAGCTCATTTGGTTGTGTGTCATCCATGCTCCAAAAGGTTGCGGGTTGATTTTCAGTCAGGATATGTGTCTGGGTTACAGCCTACTGATTCACTGTTTCTCTCACTCTCCCTCTCCCTTTCTCTAAAAATCAATACAAATATTTTAAAATATATTTTATTGATTTTTTTAGAGAGAAGAAAGCTGAGAAGATAGAGTTAGAAACATCAATGAGAGAGAAACATCCCCTACTGGGGATGTGCCCAAAACCAAGGTACATGCCCTTGACTGGAATCAAACCGGGGACCCTATAGGCCGCAGGCCGACACTCTATCCACTGAACCAAAACAGTTAGGGCAATAAAAATATTTTTTAAAAGACAACTCAAATTATTGATACTAGGAGCTTAACAGCTAATTATAATATGAAGTGGTATATAAACAAAGGCCCCCTGACACTTAGCACAGAGAAGGTGGCATGATCAACATGTAGGGCTTAGTGGACGGAGGAGCCTTTTTAAAAGGGGGAATGGATACTGATCTTTTGTAGGATGGAGAAATCCTAGAGCCAAGTTGAGAGGGAATGAAGCACAACCCATGAAGGTGAGATTAGTCTTGCTCTCACACCTGTCAATTATGCTAGCTCCCTGAAAGTAATGTCTATTAGAGTTTGCCAGAGTGTATTTCTCAAGATAGTCAACACATACTCAAAAAATAAAATAAAATAGAACTGAAAACCTGGAGATTAAATAGGTTTGTTCTTTGCAGAACTTCTTGGAACTCAACAGACATTTGTAATTCTCTCCCAAATGATTAAACCATAAATCCCCTTTTCCAAAAAGAATCTCCAAGAAAGACAGTGGCCAAGCCCTGAATCTGTGCTTTCAGAAAAAGCAGTCTGGATAGAGCAGTGATTAGAACAGTTCACAGCATTAGGGTAGGGCTGGTTTTTTAAAAAGCAGTCAAGACTGTTCCTATGTGGCTCTGTGTTAAAAATGTTTACCTCAGATAGGTTCTAAAATCACTTTCATTTTACAGATTAAAATGCTACAGCTGATCAAGAAATATATATATTTATTTGCTGACCCAACAACAACAAAAAAGAAGGTATAATTTTTATTCATTCACACCAAAAGGCTATTGTTGTGTTGGCTGCTGTCACTTTTTTTATTTGACAGTAACAGAAAAGAGGTTTGTTGCCCTGACTAGATAGCCAGGTGTTGCATGTTTTAAAAATTATTGTGACTCAGCGGTTGAAAATCGCTGGCCACAATAATCCGTTCCAGGAGGCACCTGGGACTGTGCTTCCTTGTCAAGAGGAACTAGTCTTGGAGGCTGGACGCAAAAGCTCAGAAGCAGACAGTTCTGCCAAAACTGGGAGGAATCTGAAGGTAGGCTCAAGGTGGAGAAAGTTAACCACAGGGAACAACAGGGGCACTTGGAGGTCAAGAACAACAGTTTAGAGACTGGAGAGGCCTGTGAAGGATCGAGATAAAGCACACAGGGAAGTCATCAGCCATCACTCTTGCTGCCGGCAGCAGCTGGAACACACGACGCTTCCTGAGTCCCCGCCACAGCAGAATGAGGTTCTTGTGAAAACACACCCTGGAAATAGTTGGCACTTACAACCACTTGTTGCTGTGCACTTACCGCAGTAGGTATACCAAAGGCTCACATCAGAGGAGTTGCAGATCCACTGCTGCTCCTCGGGTTCAGGCAATGTGGAAGAAAACAGTGTGGAAAAAAGCATAAGTGGGAACATGATTTAATATTCTCCAAAACTTTACAAATGCAGGGAGAGCCAGCAACTCATCCTCAGGCTCTTCTTCCCTTTCAGTAAGTAGGAAAGAGTCAACTTAGTCATCGGTCACATGACTTCTAAGTTCCAATCCAACTGTTTCCTTTTTCTGTGTGTGTGTGTGTGTTTATGTGTGTGATATTTGAGCACTTCCTGCAAGGGGAGAAAATGATTTAGAATATATGTACTCTTTTCTAACATTTGATGCAAATTAGAGCACAGAGCTTTACACACAAAACAAGGTATTTCCCAACAGTAACAAAGCCAGCCTGTAGGTCTCCTTTAGGATCCCAACAGAGGACACCTCTTTTCCATCTACATTGTTATTCTCCCACAGAGGCTCTTTACACAATTTCTCATGGCCCAAAGCACTGGGCAAATAGATCCAAACTGAACAGCTCTATGCAAACTGTTTCTGCTCAGCAACTGTTTAGCCATGGGGCAGAGTCAGGTTGGACAAAACCCCAGACAGTTAAATACATCAGCTGTAGGTCTGCCTTGTGGGCTGGGGCTCTGTCAGGCTTGAGAATGCACTTCCTTAAGCAAAATACAGCTCCAGGAAGTATTTTGAGCCCTAATAATAAAATGATCACCATTTCATGTATGACATGAATTTATTTCATTTCAAAACTCTTATTCCATTGCAGAAAAGGTTGATCCTTTATATTCTCTGCTATTTGAAATCATTTATAGGATATAGTTTGGGATTACAATGGCATAGAGTTGGGGCCTAAAAATCTAAGTTTAGGTGGAAATAAGCACATGTTGGTAAAAGATTTCAAGAACTGTGTGACTTTGCCTTTTTAAAAAAATTATTTTTTTTAATATTTTTTATTGATTTCAGAAAGAGGGAGAAATAGAAACATCAAGGAGAATCATTGATCAGCTGCCTCCTGCATGCCCCATCTTGGGAATCGAGCCCACAACCTGGGCATGTTCCCCGACAGGGAATTGAACCATGATACCCTGGTTCATAGGTTGATGCTCAACCAGAGCCATGCCAGCTGGGCTTTCATTTTTTTTTAAAGGCACAAATCCTCAGGAGAGGAAGATATGGGGAGTTGCTCAATAGATGTTTTCAAGATAAAAACATTCTAGAGATCTGTTGCACAGTAATGTAAATATAGTTAACACTATACTGAATTGTACTAAACTGCACACTTAAAATTGGTTAAGATGGTAAATTTTTGTTATACATTTTACCATAATTTAAAATGTTTAGCCTTGGTCAGTGTGGCCCAGTTGATTGAGCATCACCCCATGCACCAAAAGGTCTCTGGTTATATCCTGGGTCAGGGCACATGCAGACTTGATCCTTAGGAGACATGCAGGAGGCAGCCAATGTTTTTCATATCAATATTTCTCTCTCTCAAAAAAAATAAAATATTTCTCTCTCCCCCCACTGCTCCTCTCTAAAAGCAATGGGAAAATATCCTTGGGTCAGAACTAAAAAAAGATATACATCACATTAAGTGCTAAGACAGCAACAAGTATATACCTAAGTAACACTGTCAGAACAGGCAGGCAGAGACCCAACTTGAGAAAGATGTAACCAGCTTATCTGAGACCATAGAGCCCGCTGCTAGGCAGGCGGGCAGATCCTAGCAGAAGGTAGGCTCTGGGTATCACAAAAATGAGCTCTTTTCTACCTGGAGCTATAAACTTCTAGCAGTTTCAGAACTAGTGATGGCCCTGCTGCTTCCCCATCAACCTGCCTTATAGAGCCAAGGCATGAAGATTAGACTCACCATCTTGGCAGGCAGCAGGACATTAGGTAGTTCCATGCAGTCTGAGTGTTAACTGTGACTAGGGCAATTTGGACAGTACCTAGCATACATTAGGCACTACCGATCTAAATGATTTAAGCTCTTTTGCTCCTGGCTGAAAATCCTTCACAGGAACCAACTTTTGTTTTACAGTTAGAAGTAAAATCTTAAAATGCCAATAGTTAGCATAGAGATCGCTATTTTATAAAACATACTATTCACCTTAGTACATGTTCTTTACCTACTGATAGGATGCATCAGAGGAGTGTGTGAAGGACCACAGAAGACACTGCTGAGGTCACCATTTCCCCTCAGCTTACCATAGGGAGAACCTTATTACAGGCAGCCCTGTCAGAGAACCGAGGTAACAAACTGTTACCAAAGGAAAATTAACACTGCTTTCCAGAATATATAAATTTTTAAGAAGTTTTTAATGTGAGAAAAGGTGTATCTATACCCTTAGAAAAATCCAAACACAAAGGAAAAATTGATATCCAATTCCCAGCTGAGAGGCAACCACACTTATTATCCATGCATATGCCAGCATGTACATGTATTTTCATACCTTTTTAAAAACACAAATGGGGGAGTATTGTTTTGTTTCTCAAGCATAGTTTGTTATTATAAAGGAATATAATTCTCTGAAAATTAATCAAAAGTTGGTTGTTACAGTTTCAATTTGTTAATACTAACAGAAAACACAAGTAAAGGCAATTTTATTATTATACACAGGAAAATAAATCACATTTAAGCACAAGAATAAAAACAATAGACTCATTTCTCATCTTCAAGCTGTTTCTTTTCACTGGTTTCTTCCATATCAAAAGTAAATGGTTTGTCATAACCCATTAAATGGTCATAGTCTTTGGGGTTTGGAAAGAGACCTGGATTAACTAACAGTGATTTTGTTTTGGCAAAAAATGTGGTAAACAGATGTGTGCTACTTGGAATCTTCACGTCATTCTGGTGAAACACAGTACTGGTTTCTGAAAGCAAAACATTGTAAGTAATGGCTTTGTAAGTGTCTGTCGTGGCCTCATGATACAACCGAATGACATAGCCTTTTGTAACTAAGTGAAGCAGGACTGGAGTGATCACTGTAAAACTTCCTATGATGCCATAAAATAAGATTTGCAAAGGTAGACTTCCAAATACAACATTACTTTGGGCAAAAATGTATGGCAGAAATGCAAGGCTGAGCACACTTGTAGAATAAGAGAAACATTTCACACCTAAACAGAAAAAAAAAGGGGAGAGGATTAATACTTCTAAATTTTATAACAGAATCAATCTATCCAATTAATTTTCCACATTTCTTCTTTCTATATCATTAAAACTACAACAAAACACACATAAGTGTTATAATATTCCAGGCTCTGTGTGAAGTACTCTACATATTTTATTTATGAAATCTATAGACAGCCCTATAACACGATGCACAATTATTAACATGAGGTAATCTGAGATGAGAAAAATGTCACATAGCTACCAAGTTGCAGTGGTAGGATTCAAACCCAGGCCATGTGACTCAAGTCCAAACCACTGGCCATTCCAATGCATTGCCTCTCCAGATGGGAAATCTGCTTTAGGATTAACTTGGCCTCTACCTCAGTTCCCCAAAAGAAGATTTAACAATACTTAAAGATCCTTATGAATACTATAACAATCAATTCAGTCAGCACATTATCAAATAAAACTCTATTAACAAGCACCTGCACATACATAATATAAAATCTTCAATTGGGGAGCTAACTTTATCTAGCTAAGAGCCCAAGCTTAAAACAACAAATTACCAAAAATAAAAATAACAGTGGATAGAAATATATGGGAAAGGTATACATCATATTAGAAAGATTCAACATTAATGACTTCTGAACTGTATACTTAATAATAGTTAAAGTGATAAATTTTGTTATGTGTTTTACCACAATAAGTAATCAAATGACTTTAAATGTAAATTTCTTTGAATGTATACTTTTAACATAATCCCAATAAAATACCATCTGTTTGGAAAACAGACAAGTTGACATCTTAGACAAACTGACTATAAAGTTCATTTGGAAAAACAAAAATGAAAGGTGGAGAGGATTAGATATTGAAACATTTGACTATAATTAAGATAGCATGATACGGCCCAGTTGATTAAAGTGTCATCCTGGTACACTGAAAGGTCCAGGGTTTGATTCCCTGTCAAAGCACACACCTAGGCTGAGTTTGGTCCCTGCTTGGGGTACATTTGAGAGAGGCAACTGACCAATGTTTCTCTCACATTAATGTGTGTGTGTATTTTCCTTTCTCCTTTCCTCTCTCTCTTAAAAAAATAAAAATAAAAATAAATCAATAAACATATCCTCAGGCAAGGAGTAAAAAAAAAAAAGCATGGTGCTGATGCATAAAAAAGAAAGCAGACAGATCAGTGGAACAAAAGGAAAATTCAAGAAATAAACGTCATTGTATATGGGTATTTAGTACAGAATCAATATTAATCTAAAATAAATGGGCAAGTGGTACTGGGACAGCCAGATATCCATACAGAAAAAGATAAAATTCAATCCATCCCTCATACCATATATCAGGAAAATTCCAAATAATTCAGATATGTAAATATAAAAAAACTAAAATCATAGAGGTATCGGAAGAAAATATCCATGAAATTCTTCGTAATCTGAGAATAGGAAAACTTTTCTAATTATGACTCAAAATACTGAAGCAATCAGGGGGAAAGGCTGGTAAATCTAAACACATTAAAATGTACATAGATATGAACACCATAAACCAAGTATAGACAAATGAGAAAAATATTTGCAACTTCTATCACAGTTAATACTCCCAATATATAAAATGTTTCTAATATATGAGAAGGAAAAACCCAACACTGTACACGAACATGAAAGAAATACAAGCAGGCAGTTCATTGAAACAAAAATGCACATGGTCCTTACATAGATGAAATGATGCCAAACCTCAGTCATATGAAACATGCAATAAAAACCACAATGAGATACCATTTTCCCCCCAAACTGGCAAAAACCAAAAGTTTGACAGCATACTTTATTGGTGAGGCTGTAACAGAGTAGACACTCTCATCCGTTACTGTTGGTTGAAGGCTTAGTTACCTTGCATCAGTAATTTAAAAATAATTCCTTCCTCTCACAGTAGTTGCCATGACACTGGTACACATGGGATACAATGTGGACCAAGTTGCCTCCTATATTAAAGCCTCATCAGCCCTTCCATCTACCTCTTTTTTCCCCATTGTCACAGTGTGGTGGATTGAATAGCATCCCCCCAAAATTATGTCCACCCTAAATCTCAAAATGTCAACTTATTTGGAAATAGAATCTGTGCAGACAAATAAATATTGAGATAAGATCATACTGGATCAGGGTGGGACCTAATGACAGTATCCTTATAAGGATAGAGCAGGACAGAAAGACAGAGAGAAGGACCTGTGAAATAGAACAGAGATGAGTTATACACCTACAAAAGTAGTGCTGAGAACTACCAGAAGATGGAAGAGGCAAGGAAGAATTCTTCCCCAGAGCCTTCAGAGAGCATGCCCTGCCAACATCTTGACTTCAGCCTTGCAGCCTCCAAAATTGTGAGAATAAATTTGTTTTAAGCCATCAAGTTCCTGGAAATTTATTACTCGAGCTCTAGAAAACTAATACACACATATACTTTATTTTGCCTGGATTGAAGTAATTACTATTTTTTATACATATTCTAAGAGCATTTGAGGTCTTGCTTCCTGGCATATGTCATCAGTTTGGCTCAAATAAAACTCTTAAATTTTTCAAAAATAAACAAACACAGCCCTAGCTGTTTGCCAGTTTGGCTCAGTAGACAGCACATCAGCCTACGGACCAAATGATCGCAAGTTCGATTCCAATCAAGGGCACATACCTTAGTTACAGGCTCCTCCCCAGCCCAGGCCCTGGTCAGGGGCGTGAAGGAGGAAACCAATGGATGTGTTTCTCTCACATTGATGTTTCTGTCTTTCCCTCTCTCTCTCTAAAAAAAGAAGAAACAATCCAGACTTTCCCATCTTCCTTTGCTCATACTACTTCTTTCACACCTCTTCATGTTTGAAGTCTACTCATCTTAAATGAGAATATTATGACATAAGTAATTACTGAATTAACAAAACATCTGCAAATGTCTTTAAGCTAGGACCCACTTGGTAGTTAAAAAGAACCTTCAAGAATGGTGCATCTATATCTTAATGTCTCTTAGTTTTACATAGAAAGTGTTTCTCCCTGTTTCTACATAGAAAAATATTAATCCCTGAGAAGTAGAGTTACTTTCTATTATCATAATACTGAAATAAATCAAATATTAAATTCCTCTTCAAGTTACAATTCTAGAACTTTGAATACACTGGATAGCTTTCTTCTTACACAAATATTACATCCTACTCACACCAAAATCAATTCCTATTAATATTCTCATCTTTCTAGAATGGGTTCAAGTGGGAACATTAGATAAATTGATGACTTTCCTGCATTTGCAGGAACAGTGTCTGTGTTCAGAGGAAGGGTACGATGGGAATGACTTAATAGAACTTGGTGGCATCAATCCAGGTATCTCAGGCCAGAGATGTGACACAGCACAGGCTCAATGGTCTAGTCATGTATTAATTTCTGAAAAAAATCTCTAAGTTGATTATTAGAATAACTTCAGAGCTTCACTCAATAGCAATAATAACCTGTCCTTTCTCCTAATGTTTTAAATAGCTAAAAATGTACTCTATTTTAATGTCAAACACTAGACATACAGATTTCTGGAGAAAATTTTAATGATTGATTGATACTAGCATGATCAAAAACACAAATGCAAATGTGAGTGTTGAAATCTAATATTGGACTTGGTTATAAAAAGAATCCTCCATATAGTTCAAGTTATACTTATTTTAAAGATTATATGATGAGATACCTGAGTTCTCCTGATCTTCCCTACTATTCTATACTAAATTCTAAATTATGATCCAAGGAAAGAGTTTTGAATTTGTAGCAATTTATCACACCATATTTTCCTTCTCCATAATTCTCGACCACCTGGAAAAGCCACAATAAGCATGTTTATTGAAAGTTCTAAGATGACCTAAAAAAATGTAAAAAAGTATTACATGCTCATTTTAACTGCCAAGTTTTAAAATATATGAAATATTTATTCCCCAAAAATAATCTCTTCAGAGGTATTCTTCCTTTTTTTCTGTATATTCACAATGTTAACTAAATATACACTTATTTTTTCTAATGTATTTTTTAATATATTTTATTGATTTTTTTTTTTTTTTTTTTTTTTACAGAGAGGAAGGGAGATAGAGTTAGAAAAATTGATGAGAAACATCGATAAGCTGCCTCCCGCACACCCCCTACTGGGGATGTGCCTGCAACCAAGGTATATGCCCTTGGCTGGAACCAAACCCGGGACCCTTCAGTCCACAGGCTGACGCTCTATCCACTGAGCCAAACCAGTCAAGGCTGAATATACACTTTTTGCTGTTTTGTTGTTAAATATCCCAAGAGGTAACCAAAAGAAGGAAACTTTAATACCTTGCCGTAAGATAACTAAAGCATAATAGTCTTCAAAAATCTATTTAAATCTAAAAATGCAAAGGTCTCAATCTCTAAATCTTGTATCAACAAGCCACAGGAAAATAAATTAGTTTGATTTTTCCTTATGTCTTGCAATTAAGAGGTGCTAAAGTAGCACAGACTAAGCATTTTGTGTGTGTGTGTGTGTGTTTTAAACAATTAAAAGGAAAAGATGTTACCATCATTTTTAATTACCCACCAAATACTGTTCGGGCCAAATTCCCAGTATAAATCAGTCTTCCGTCTTCTGATTTTTCAACTTGTTTGTATAAGCATCGAACACATCTTTCCCAACAAATAGGTACCTATTGAAACAGAGACCTTTATAAGTAGATAAATTGTATTTAGAACTTTTAAATTTTTAAAAATTAAGATAAAGAGAACTTGTCACATGAGGAGATACAAGGAATTCTCCCAAATAATCTAGAGCTAAAGAAACCAAACTTGCTAATAGAAAGGCTTCCCTTAATTCTAGTCATAAGTAGATGTATGTTGAATTGGAATTTGAAGGCCTAGGTTTGCATCCTAGCTTCAAGCTTTTTAAATAGTGTGACCTTGAACATATAAAAACTTTACTGGAATAGTTTCTTCTATTCCACTGTTAATGAGAACATCACTCTCGTTTGTGCAAGTTACATGCATTTGCTCTTCAAAAACAAAAATTTTATTAATGTAAGTAAAACACTGAAAAATCAGATTGTGTAAATTCCAGAACGTTTTTATTACTTCTACAATATTTATACTATAGCTAGTACAAAAAAAAACACACAAAAGTATTGAAGGCCTTGTATCTATCCCCTGACATCCCTTGCTCCTTTTAAGGAAATATTACTTCAAATCCGCGGGAGGCAGGCAATCCATGTTTCTTTCTCATCTATATTTCTCTCTATATATCCCTCTCCCTCTCTCTAAAATCAATAAAATACCTTTTTTAAAACACAACTCAAAGTCAGGTTACCCAAGTTCGTAATTCGGGACATAATTTGTATGGATATGTGTTGCAAATTAACCCTTCTGAGCTCCTGCAAAAAGAGCAAACGGGAGAGTACGTCTCCACGCGCGCGCTGGACGCGCTGTCAGGTGCTCTGAAGCACCCAGAGCGTCACCCTTTCCAAAGGTGCTCCGAGACGGCGGGAGCCCTGGCGCCGGGCCGCGGGCTCTTCCCGAGCCGAGTCCGGCTACTCCTGCGGCCCGCAGAGGGCTCCTTCCGCACCCCAGTCACGGGCCAGCGTGGGGAGAGGCCGCCTGAGAGCCGGGCTCCCAGGCAGGACGCTGCGCCCATTGCCCTCCCTTATGCCCGCAAGCCTTCCGACGGCCGACCTGCGCCGGCACGGGACGCCGGAAAAGCTGCCGCCCAGCGCTCCCGCCGCCGGCCGGCCCCGAGAGGCAGCAGGAGGCCCCCCGCGAGACGGCCTCCCTGAGGCCTCGGAACGCGAGGGCCGCCCACGGCGTCGCCTTCTTCCCGCAGATCCGCCGTCCGGCCGCCAACGGGCCGCCCAACGCCAAAAGCAGCATCCTGCACGTGAGAAGCGGCGACGGGCCGCGCTGAGCCGCGCGCCGGGAAGCCCCAAGGCGGCCTGGAACGGGTCACGCCGGCCCCGCCCCCCTGGAGCCCACCGGGTCGGATTGGCCGCCGTACGTGCGCCGAATACGCGGTCCGCCAGCAACCTTCCCCCGGATCGCGCGTGTTCCGGGTCCGCGGAGCTATTACGCCGCAACACCAGCCCCTAGCTGCCGCACCTCGCAAACGCCCAGCTGCGCGCGGGGCTTCCCCACCCGAGTCTGGCGCCCCGCACGACAGTGAGGAGGGACTGAGCGGAGAACCACGCGCGAAGGACAAAGCCTGGAAGCCAAGGTTAAATTTTTCATTCATTGGGCGTCATTTTCTAGGCCCAAAAAACTATTTTCTTTGACACAAAGGAGTAACATGATAGGATTTGAACGAAAACGAGTGGTAATTTAATGCAACAAGTAGGTTGCTAGGAAGTAAATGGAACTCGTTTCCTAGAATGTTCATACTTGTTAAATTTGTCCTGTGAATCATTCACATCCATATAAACACTCATTCCCTACTTGTTAAAGTGCTTCAGCGTCTATTAGGATGGTTAGGAGCAGAGAATTCAAAGATACTGGATACAATTGGAAATCCACAGTGCTCACAGAGTGAAGGAAACACTTATAAATGAACTAAAATATAATTAAGTAGACCAATTCACAAAAGGCTACAGAAGCCCATATCACATCACATCATGATTAATTTGGCTTCACACTGTCTAAGCTTCGTGTTCAGCTTAGTCTTGAAGGATGAGCATCCAACTAGTAAAAGAACACTTCCGTTTACTATTTGTAAACTGTTTTTGACTCAACATGTTATTTGCTTAAGAGGAGAACAAGCTAATAGTCTAAAATAGTGTCACCTTGGCAACTCCTGTCCACTTTTTCTGGATACCCAGGAGGATAAAATTATACTGATTGTTTATGAATAATTTCATTCTGAAAATTATCCACTTACATTTAAAAATTTTTTCTAAACAGTGTAATTAGTAGGCAAACATCATCACTTACCCATTATTTTACTGATATATATTTAACTTTTTCTTTAATATTGTTAAAGAGATAAACTGAAGCATATTAAGAATTTTGAGTTTATTTGAGCAAAAATGTATTCAAATCAGGCAGTACCAAACTGGAAATGGTTAGGAAAGCTCAACTGATCAGAGCTTTTATATACAAGGCAAGGCTTTTATATACAAGATACACAGGCAAAGCAAATAACTTATTTGATTGACTGTAAGTTAAGCAGCTGCTTTATTTGGGAAAACTTAGTTGGCTGTTTATAATTGGTGGTGGTTCTTATCCTGGAAGCATTTATAGGAATTGACTCTGGCTTAGGTTTTGGTTTCCCTATTAGGCTACCAAGTACCAGAGTTATCTCACTCTAATAGCCTTCTCTTCAGTTACTTTAACCATATGCTGAGAAAACCTGCATTTTTATTTTTGTTTTATTTCAGAATTATTTTGTTATTTATTTTTAAAAATATTTTATTGATTTTTTAATTAAATCTTTATTATTCAGATTATTACATTTGTTTCTCTTTTTTCCCCTCCATAACTCCCCTCTACCCGGCTCCCACCCTTCCCTCTATCTACCCTTACCTCCTTCCCGTTGATCTCATCCATAGGTATATGATTTTTGTCCAGTCTCTCCCTGTACACCCCTCACCCCTTTCCCCCTGAGAATTATCAGTCAACTCCTTTTCTGTGGTCCTGATTATATTATATTCACCAGTTTATTCTGTTGATCAAATTTTTAATTCACTTAATTTTTAGATTCACTTGTTGATAGATACGTATTTGTGGTTCATAATTGTTTATCTTTTACCTTTTTCTTCTTCCTCTTCTAAAAGAGTACCTTTCAGCATTTCATATAATACTGGTTTGGAGTTGATGAACTCCTTTAGCTTTTTCTTATCTGTGAAGCTCTTTATCTGTCCTTCAATTCTGAATGATAGCTTTGCTAGATAGAGTATTCTTGTTTGTAGGTTCTTGCTATTCATCACGTTGAATATTTCTTGCCACTCCCGTCTGGCCTGCATCATTTCTGTTGAGAAATCAGCTGACAGTCGTATGGGTGCTCCCTTGTAGGTAATGAACTGTTTTTCTCTTGCTGCTTTTAATATTCTTTGTCTTTTGCTCTTGGTATTTTAATTATGATGTGTCTTGGTATAGTCCTCTTTGGATTCCTTTTATATGGGGTTCTGTGTGCTTCCTGGACTTGTAAGTCTATTTCTTTTACCAGATGTGGGAAGTTTTCAGTCATTATTTCTTCAAATAGGTTTTCAGTATCTTGCTCTCTCTCTTCCTCTGGCACCCCCACAATTCTGATGTTGGTACGCTTAAAGCTGTCCCAGAGTCTCCTTACATTATGTTCACATTTTTGGATTCTTTTCTCTTCTTGCTTTTCCAGTTGAGTGTTTTCTGATTCTTTATATTTCAAATTTTTGACTTGATTCTGGCCTTCCTCTAGTCTGCTATTAGGTTTCTGAATAATATTTTTTATTTTAGTCAGTGTATCTTTAATTTCTAGTTGGTCCTTTTGCATCTCTAGTTGGTTCTTTTTCATCTCCTCTTGGGACTCGCTAACTTTATGCAACTTTTCTAGGATATTCTTGAAAAACCTTATAAGCGTGGTTTTGAACTCTATATCCAGTTGTTGTTTTTTCCTCCATTTATTTTGTTTGTGATCCCTTCCCTTGTCTCGACATTTTCACTATGCCGGAAGAACTTCGGTGTTGGATTCAGCCTTATGATACCAGACTTGCAAAACCGAAAAAGCCTGTTGAGCTTGGGATGGGTGGAGTCTCAGGGTTTAAGGGACCGCCTTGCCTTCCAGTCGGCCCCGCCCTCCACGGCCCCTGAGTCTCACATGACTGGGTAATCGCTGGAGCGGTCCCTGTGCGCACGGTGCTCTCGCAGTGCCTCTAGACCACTGCCCGTCCAGCTCCCCTGCGCTCTGGGATCATATGAGTCTGGGTCCCCAGGGTTTCACGCGAAACCGGGGTTTAGTGGAGTTAGAAGTGGCACAGTTGGGAGGGTCTGTCTCCCTCCCACTCGTGAAAGCCAGCGGCACAGTCAGCAGTCGGTCTTCTGCACACAGTGCCATTCGAGTCACCAGACTTCTGATCCCTTGCGACTCCCCTAAATTTCCGTGCATTTCTCCCTTTTCACAGTCCAAACTCCCCCCGTATAAGTTTCGGCTGGATCTGGAGATTAGTGTCGTAGGATAAGGGGTTAAATGCCGTTGAGAGTCTCTGTCTCCCTCCCGCCAGAGAAAGCCAGCCAGGTTCTCAGGCACCCGCTCTCTCCATGAGTGCGTGCGTTTCCATACCTCAGCTTTTTGCAGCTCCTCTGGGTCTCTGTGAGCCCCTCTCTTTCCTTCTCGTTGTAGAATTTCCACTCAGCCAGCTTTCCTGTGGTTCTGGATGATGTCTGTTCTGTCTTTTAGTTGTGGTTTTGAAATTGTTGTGCGAGGCAGCAGTGTATGTGTTTATCTATGCCGCCATCTTGGATTCCTCGAAAACCTGCATTTTTATCTTCTGTTAAACTTAGTTTCATCCTACAAATATAGTCAGTAAAAACATTTTTTTAAATATGTTTTTATTGATTTTTCACAGAGAGGAAGGGAGAGGGATAGAAAGTCAGAAACATCGGTGAGAGAGAGACATCGATCCACCGCCTCCTGCACACCCCACACTGGAGATGTGCCCACAAGCAAGGTACATGCCCCCGACCGGAATCAAACCTGGGACCTTTCAGTCCGCAGGCCGACGCTCTATCAACTGAGCCAAACCGGTATCGGCAGTAAAAACATTTGGTCTACTTCTCAAGGTTTCTAAAGATTGCTATAAAATTTTAGGGAATTGTTATGCACTATTAAATAAATTTCCCAAGTCTAGTAATTTAGAGACATTTGTTAAAGGTAAACTACCTGAATTATATTTAAAAAATTTTTTCTTTTTAAAATATAAACATTGATTCCTTGTTCATATCACCTGACATGTTCCCTTTTAAAATAGAGGCTGATGGAAAAATTGAAAATGGTGCTCACTTTTAGAGTGGTCCTCATTATTACAGTGGTACCTCGAGATACGAGTTTAATTCATTCTGTAACCTTGAGGTGTGGGAAACTATTAGACGCTCGAGTCGTGGTAAACTGGTGGGTCGTGTGCAGCCGGCCGATCCACGCGATTACTCCTATCTCAAATGTTGCTCGTATTTCAAAGAAGAAAATCGCTCGCTCGATGGCTCATATCTCAAAAATCTTGTATGTTAGGGCACTCGAATCTCAAGGTACCACTGTATATGTAATTTTTGTTTTTTTAGCTGTCTTTCCTCCCCATTCACCAATACCTTTCCCATCCTTTAAGCTGAGCTTAAGATCACAATGGCATGATGGAAAAAATGAAAAAAAAATTGGTAAAGCTAGTATATTTATAATACTTCTTTTTTAAAAAAATATATTTTTTATTGATTTTTTTAGAGAGGAAGGGAGGATAGAAAGTCTGAAATATCGATCAGCTGCCTCCCACACACCTCCTACTGGGGATGTGCCCACAACCAAGGTATATAACATTGACCAGAATTGAACCTGGAACCCTTCAATCTGTAGGCCAACACTCTATCCACTGAGCCAAACCGGTCAGGGCTAAATAGTTCTTTATACATTACTGGTTTAAATCATATACTGAGAAGATCTTTTTAGAAAAAAAAAATTTGTCAACAGATTGTCAAGATCTTTTAAAATGTTCATATTCTAAAGAAATAATCAGAAACATGGCCAAAGATTTCTGCAGATACTGAAAATAGCATTTCTTAAAATTATTTAAAATGGAAATAAAGTAAACAGCTAATATTAAGAAAATAATTAAGTGAATCATGGTGCATTTATGTAATTCTATACAGGCATTTTATTTTTAAAAATATATATTTTATTGATTTCTTACAGAGAGGAAGGGAGAGGGATAGAGAGCTAGAAACATCAATGAAAGAGAAACATCGATCAGCTGCCTCTTGCACACCCCCTACTGGGGATGTGCCGGCAACCAAGGTACATGCCCTTGACTGGAACTGAACCTGGGACCCTTTTAGTCCGCAGGCCTACGCTCTATCAACTGAGGCAAACTAGCTAGGGCTATACAGACATTTTCAATAATGCTGTGGAGATTTTTGTTACAGATGTTTGAGTTTTTGATATTTGTCAAGTTGGAAAGGAAATAGTATACAGAACCACATAGACAGTGTGTGTTGCATGCCATTGAGGCAGCTCTGGCTCCTGGCTATCCCATGAAAGTGACATCCACAATGTCCTGTCCTCAACAGCCCTGCTCATCTCCTATAGACTCAGCCTATGGCTTCTTTTATGGAGTCAATCCATCTCATATTTGGTCTTCCTCTTTTCCTGCTGCCTTCTCTTCTTCCCAGCATTACTGTCTTTTTCAAACAAACCTGCCTTCTCATGATGTGCCCAAAGTAGGACGGCTTCAGTTTTGCCATTTGCCTCCAGTAATGTTTCAGGCTTAATTTGCTCTAGGATCACTTGTTCATCTTTCTGGCAATTCATGGTATCCATCAAGCTCTCCTGCAACACCATATTTCAAATCCATCTTTTTCCTATCAGTCATCTTCAAATCCATACCTATGTATGGGAATACGAGGGTATGGATGATCTTAAGCTTGGTCTCTAACGACACATCTTTCCTATTGGAGATCTTTCCAAATTCTTCTGTTGCTGCCCTTCCAAGTTTCAGCCTTGACTTGGTTTCTTAGTTGCAGTCTCTATTTGAATTGATGAGAGAACCTAGGTAAACCAAATCTTAAATAATTTCAGTGTCTTCACTGTATGTGAAAGTTGTATATTTCTTCTGTAGTCATGATTTTTGTCTTCTTGATGTTTAAATGCAACTTTGGCACTTTCTTCTTTCACTTTTATAAAAAATCTTTGCTACTTTCTGTCAGTAAGATGGTGTCACATGCATATTTTGTTATTGATATTCTTTTTACCAGTTCTCACTCTTCCTTCCTCTGAGTCTATCTAACTTTTTTATATATGTTCTGCATACAAATTAAACTAATAGGGAGACCAAACGAACCCATGTCTGACAACTTTGCCTACAGGAAACCCTTCTGTCTCTCCTTATTCTATCCTGACAGTGGCTTCCTATCAACAATACAAGCTACACCTCAGAAAAAATGAAGTGCATCTGTGTAAAAGCTAGTGGAAAAAAGCAAAATATTTGCGATTTCTGCATTTTTATAAGCATGTAATATATTGATTACATAAATAAATGTTAAATTTAATTTTGCACAAAAGAAGAAAAAAGTTCTGGACTAGATTCTAGCCTTGAATCTGGCTTTAGCTAGCCTCAGTATCCTCACCTGGAAAATTCTATCATTCCATAATGCAGTGAGGGGAAAAGGACCCTTCAGAAGGAAAAGGAGCAAAGATCTGATTGAAAATGGGCCCACAGCCTCCTCTTCTCACCTCATTGCGTCTCCTCCCCACCAAACTCTGAATACCATTACAACCAAAGAACTTTAACAATGTTTGCAAAGGCTTTGTTTGATAAGTTAACCCAGGGCAGTCTTTCTGTAAAAAGCAATACCTTTTATCTGCCAAATTAACTAAAAATGTCTTTCCGCAAAGTCATTAATTAGGTCAACAAACTTTGGATCGTCTCTTTCCATTTATGGACATCGTTACACAACAGCGCTTAGTTAAGCAACTTGCAATGGTGAGCTTCTTGGCCATACGTCCCACGGTCCTGTACAGAGGGTGAATATTTAGCTATTTCAGCCTTCCTGGAAGGGTGCCTGATGTTGACCAAAGGAAGCAAATAAAAAGGATAGGCGCGTCGAGAGAGCAAGTGAACCAGAGAGCAAGAGGGTGTGGGGGCAGAGAGGGCGTGGAGTAACAAAGGTCTCCGAATTGAGTACTGGTGGCAGATGCCTGGAATTTCTGTGAATGATCTCAGAATCGAGAAGCGCTGAGCAACCCCGGGGTTGGGTGGGGACAGAGGGTGGAGGGGCGGGGGGAAATGTGCTTACTTTTCGGAAAACTTTGACTCCGTACCGGGAAGAGAGGAAATGAGGCCAGCCGATTGCGCGAGCAATTGAGATGCTCTTCAACTCGCACTGCAACTTCTCACAAAGGTCACGAAAGACAGATGTTGCTTCATAAAGAACACGATTTTTGTTAGCTTAGAAACCACACTCCCACCTTTCGACCTTTCTCCTCTGCAGTCTCCGGCCTCCAGGCGTACCCCCAAACGAGTAGCACGGCCAACCTCTAAAACTGCCCAAATCTTAAGAGCCAGCATGAGAAACTACAAATCCCAGGAACCACTGCTGCCTCAACCAAACACCGACTGACTCGCCGGAGAAACTACAAATCCCAGGATGCAGTGTGCGGCCCCGGACCGCGCGTGCCGGTCTCTAGAGAACGATATCCCTGCGGAAAATGGATCAGAATCGCCGCTGCATGCTGGGAATCAGAAAACCTAGTATCGGATTGGTTGAGATTTGCCATGACTGCTGTTTCCCCCTACACCGGCCTGCGGTACTGTGGTACTGGGAGAAGGGAAGGGGGCGCTGTGCACTTCCTGTGGCCGCACACTCCCCGCCTCGCCGGAGACTAATCTCCCGCGCGTCGTACGGAACGTCGGTGAGCCGACGGAAGTGATTCCCTCAACTGCCCCGGAACCCACGGCGGCAGGCTTGTGGGGGTGGGGGGGTGGCCCTGGAGTGGGGGCTGTGGCGGTGCGCGGGGACCTGGCGCGGTGGCTGCGGTGGCTGCGGGACTGACGAGTGAGTCGCGGGCTGGGGAGGGAACGAAGGTCCAGGTCCGCGTGGAGAACGGAGGAGGCTCGTACAGGGCGCGCTCACTGCCCCGCTACCCACCTCTTCCCTTTTGGGCGGGGAAGGGACGGAAGCTCCCGGCCTCCCGGGGCCTCCTCTGCCCCTGGCTGGGGGGAGGGGAGAGGAGGGTGGCGGCCCTCTCCCGGCGCCGCTCGGTGGGCGCGGAGAAAGGCGGAGGTGGGTGGCGGCCGGGGAGACGGCCTCCTCCAGGCTGAGCGCGGGGAAGGTGGAATTAGGAGCATGGCAGCTCTGTCGCGTTTTGTTTTTGCGCTCCGCGTGTGCACGGAGGCTCGTCCTTTTCTTGGAGGCAGTCTCTAACCCGGGGAAAGGGCCCTCGCTCTTCCCAGCTGCGGGGAGTTTACCTTCTGGGCAACTTCCTGGGCCATCTCGGCCGGACTCGGTGGTTTGAGGCTGTCGAGCATCTACCTCCCAGTCTTGTCTGAACGGAGGTATCTGGTGTCAAGTAAGGTGGCCATTGAGTTTCTTCCATGAAACTGAAACCTCATTGGTAACCTATGGCTGTGGAGTTCGTGTCCCTAATGCCAGGATTTCTATTCTGCATCGCCTTCAGAGTAGAAAACAACCGAATAACTAGTTATTTTCAAACTGCAAAATTTGCTTTTTATAATCCCCCAGTAGTTGTTTCCTGTTACTGTTTAGTGGACTAAGACGATTAATCTCTTACCTCCTTTACGTTGTCTGATTCATGATGCTGAAACATCACAGTTTACACGTAGATTCATTCATTCTGGAGATAACAATGGCAAGGCAACAACTGTGATCCAGTCATCGGGGATATTATTGTGATTTGGAGTTCATACTTAATTTTTAAATGTATGTGTATCTACCACTCCAAAAATATGTAGTGTGTGTGTGTGTATACACATACATATTTGTATATATATATGTGTACATATATATATACATATGTAAATTTATCTCAAATTGAGTATGACAGTTTCGTTACTTTATGGTAGTTTTGTAATATAATTAGGCAGTAACTTGTGATCAGAAGTTAGAATCAGCCTTATATGTCAAGTTCTAAAGTAGTATTAGTTTATGTCTTACAAAATGATGTTTGGAGGTTTTTTGGTAGATTTTACAGTACTAAAAAATAAACTGAAAGTCTTTGCAGTTACACTGGTACGTGTTAATGAATTTAAGCTAACCTGTGCTAAATGTTTACTGTTCATAAGATCAGAAAAAGCCCAGCCCCGTCCGCTGGTGTTGCTCAGTGGTTGGATGTTGGTGGGTCTTGGTTGGATTCCCAGTCAGGGCACATGCCTTTGGTTGGGGGCTGAGTCCTCAGTTGGGGGCATGCAGGAGTCAGCTGATCCATGATCCTCTATCATTGTTCCTCCCTCTCCCTTTCTGAAGTCAATAAAAAACATTTTTTTAAAGGAGGAGGCTATACAAATAAGTAAGCAAGTGTAGTTTCAGGTGGTGATAAGTAAATGTGAAGAAAATATAGGAAGATCAGTTAGATCAAGATAGAGTGTCTAGGATGAGAGTGACTAATTTTGATTAGGCAAGTGAACAAAGATCTACCTCTCGGAGGAGTTGATGTTTTGCATGAAGACCTCAATGATGAGGAGGATGTGAGGAAAGAAATTTAAGATAGCAGTAACTGTAAAAGCAAAGACTTTAAGGAAGTAATGAACTTGATCTGTTATAATTCTAAGGATGCCAGTATGGCTGGTGTATAGTGAAGAAAGAGTGATGGGAGATGAGGTCAGAATGATTAACAAGGACTAAATAAGATGGAACTTGATACTCATTTTTCTGTTTATAATGAGAATCTGTTTGAGGGATTTTTACAGGGAAGGAACATCTGATTTATGCTTTTGATGACTAGTTGCTGGGTGGAGAATAGACCAGATTGGAGAAAAGTAAGGAAACCAACTTTTAAGGAGGCTTGTTGTGGCAGTGTAACTGGACAATCAATGGGTCTGTGCTACCTGTCACTACTTGAGTCAATTAAGCAGAGATAGGGTTGAGTCATATATGAGTGTTTATTCCAATACTGCCAGCATTATGGGAGAACAGCAGGTCATCCACAAAAATCTGTTCTGCAGCCCTTCATAAGCCAGCTGCTAATATAGGGTAGGAGGGTAGGACAACGATTACATGGGGAAGTAGGCTATGCAGGCTGGGGTGGGACTCCTTGTTTGGGCAACTAGGTTGTTAATGGTTTCATGATAATAGGCAGTTCTTGAATGAGAACGGTTCCAAGGTTGACTCCCAGGTCCTGGAGGCACAACTCCCCCCCATGTCAGAATGTCCTTTCTCTAACACAAAAAAGGCAATCATAGTCAACAGAGCATGATTAATATTTCCCATAATCATAGCTAGTCCCCAGTCTTCTATTTTTGCCCCTAATAGTAGTCCACTTGAGAAGTGATGGCTTGAACTAGAGATATAGAATTATAAGTTAGTGAGAAGTAGTTTGATTTGAAATATAATTTTAAGATGGAGCCAAATGGGTCTTGCCTTCGAGTCTAGAACCGGCCCCCCCCCCCCCCTTTTTTTTTGAGAAATCGACTGTTTTGCCCAAGCATCTGGGTGAACAGTAATGCCATTTACTGAAATGAGGACTGGGATGGTTGCACTGGTTTCTGAGGAATAAATCAAGAGATCTGTAAAGGATGTACTGAGTTTGATAACTAGTAGGCAGCTCAGAATATGTGCAGTAGCCAAGTTGGATTTCCACAATTGTTTCACAGTGAAGATATCTGGGAGTCAAATTTTATAGGTGATATTTAAATCTTTGGACTAACTGGAGAGCGATGTGTGGAGAGTGTTAGTGGAGAAGAGGGCAGATACGTGGGAGCACTCTAGTCAGAAGAGCCAAAAGTGATGGAAACAAGAATGTGGTATTTGTGATACTAAAGGAAGAAAATGTTTCAGGTAGGAGGCAGTAGCTAACTGTAAAACCCTACTCCAGTAGGATGAGGATTATATATAGATCATGTGACCAGATAAAGTACTGTAAGTCCTCGGGTTACCTCGGAGATCCGTTCCTACGGTGCGATGTAACACGATTTTCACCATAAGTCAGAACCCACCTACATAAGCATCTACGTCACTCACATGGAGCACATACACAGCAGTAAAGAAATAAAGAAGTGAAACTAAAAAAAAAAAAGTATAAGAATGATAACAATTCCTGACCTTTACTTGTAAATAAATAATAAAAAACATAAAGCACATATGTACATACATCAAAATGACAGAACTTTTCTTGTTTTATACATACTGTAAATGGGAGATGGCAACAAAACGACTTCAAGTCCAACGTAACCCCAGGACTGCCTGTTTTGAAATTTGATAAGAGCCCTTTGAATGAACTGGTGGACTGAAAGTGATTAGGTTAAGGAGAAGTGGATGGTAGTGATGATGTACCGTATTTTTATGTGTTGATGGAAATAATGATAACCACAAGCCCTGGATATATGTGCTCAAGTGGAAAGGTTGGTCTTGGATAGAAGGGTGGTTTCTATTTAAATTTTTAAACAGAGGGTAGACAGACTATATGGTATATACATGCAGGTAGGATGGAGGGGGAAAGACAAGTGATTTTTTTTCCATTTTTTGCTGTTTTTGTTTTGTGTTTTGTTGTTGTTTTTCACAGAGGGGGAGAGAAACATCAATGTTAGAGAGAGACATCAGTTGCCTCCTATACTCACCCCAACCAGAATTGAACATGCAAACTGGGTATGTGTCCTGGCCAGGAATCGAACCCAACCACCTTTTGGTGCATTGAATGACACTCCAACCTACTGAGCTATTTCCATTTTCTTGAAGAAACAAGTGGTCAGGCCAGGGAGGAGATGGGTGTTGGAGGTTTCAAGGACGCTGTAAATTTTCTGAGTTGTCAAACCATTTTTCTAGGATCAGTACAATGCCAAGTTCCTATTTAAAGTAGGGGCATGAATTTAAAGTTAAGACCAGCCAAAATGATTGTCTGTTTGGTTGAGACCTGAGCTAGGCAGAAAATTTGGTTTGGTGGAGGACAGGGAATTAGGAATATACGGACAATGAGACATGGGATGAGCAAATATTAAAAAAACAACAACACATAATTACCATTCTTAATATATACTTATAGTGTTTTGTCTTTTTTCTTTATTTGTGTGTGTGTGTGTGTGTGTGTGTGTGTGTGTGTGTGTATCATGTTAAAGTAAGAACATTCAAACCTGTAAAGAATTTTTGTGAGTTTGAGCCAAACTGTCAACAATTGCTGGGAAGCAAAATCTCAATGTATTAGATAATGCTCCAGAGAATGGCAGTTTTTTGTGGGTTTTTTTTTTTTTTTTCATTTATTTTTAAACCTTACAATCAAAGGAGGAGTTGGAGGTAGGTTACATGACATCCATTGGTGATAGATTAGCGATGAGGAGAGAGGGAAAGGGCGGTCCTCTGGAATGGGATACAGAATCCTACATAATAAAAGGCTAATATGCAAATGACCAAATGGTGGCATGATGGTCACTCTGAGGTGTGCTGACCACCAGGGGGGCAGACACTCAACACAGGACCTGTCCCCTGGTAGTCAGTGCACTCCCACAGCGGGGGCTCCGCTTAGCCAGAAGCTGGGCTCACGGCGAGCACAGGGCCAGTGGTGGGATCCTCTCCTGCCTCTATGGCAATGCTAAGGATGTCCAACTGAGCTGTCAGTCGGACATCCCCCCCAGGGCTCCCGGACGAGAAGGCACAGGCCAGGCTGAGAGACCCCTTCCACCCTTCCTCAAGTGCACAAATTTCGTGTAATAGGCCTCTAAGTAAAATTATAAACACTTTTACTTAGATAGTTAACAGTCAACAATTAACATGAAAACAATAATAATGAAGGAATTTGTCCTAGGCTCAGGGCATTTGGCTGTGCCCTTCGGGGTTCAGAAAAAAGGGAAGTGACAAGTTACTCTGACATTTCAGTGATACCTTATCTTAGATACAAAAAGACAATCTGGTCAGTTAAGGTAAAGATTGATCTTGTCAGAACCCTTGCCAGTTTGGCTCAGTGGACTGAGTGTCAATCTGCAAACTGAAGGGCCCCAGGTTCTATTCCAGACCAGGGTACATGCCCAGGTTCCAGGCTTGAGCCCCAGCAGGAGGCGTGTAGGAGGCAGCTGATTAATGATTCTCTCACATCATTGATGATTCTGTCTTTCCTTCTCCCTTCCTCTCTGAAATCAATAAAAAATATTTTAAAATCATTTTTATAAGGCAAGAATCTACATATAGTGCAAATACTTGCTCATACTTTTAAAATCAAAACAAAGGAATTTGGTGATCATTCTCCTAGGGAGATTAGGTAGTTTCCAGGAGTGAAATAAACAGACTCAGTGGAAACAAGGCTGGAGCCCCTCTGCTTAAGAAGGGTGGGAAATTGAAAGTTCCAGGCATTTGTAGTGTAGAGAGGTGGAATTTCCCATGGGTTCAGTCATGAAATGGTAGAGTTGAAGGGGACTTAAAGATGCAATTTAGCCCCCCCCCCACTTTTTTTTTTCATTTAGAAAATAAAGAAACAGAAGTCTTATCACTTAACCTACTTGCGTCTCAGGATAGAAATGCGAAGATAATTAGTTCTAGGAAACATGAAATTCCAGAAATCATGTACGTACAGGAGGAATACATGTTTCATATACTTGCATTATAATTAACAATTTATGGTAGTGTGCAAAAAATGTAAGATTGATGTTTTGGTTATCATAATTAATAAAATGTGTCTGTACCCTAAAGTCTTTAAAATTAAATTGTTTTAAAAATTAGAATTCATGCCTGGCAGGTGTGGCTCAGTGATTGATTATTGACCTATGAACCAGGAGGTTTCAATTTGATTCCCTGTCAGAGCACCTGCCCTGACTGGGAGCTCGATCCCTAGGGGTGACATGCGTGAAGGAGCCAGGTGATTCTCTCTCATCATTGATGTTTCTATCTCCCTCTCCCTTTCCCTTCCTCTCTGAAATCAATACAAATGTATATTTTTAAAAAAATTAGAATTCATGTTTACTTAATTCTATTGTGAAAGATAGAATACTGTTTCCTTCCTCAGTCACTTCCTTCCCTCAGTATAAACCAAAATATTTCAGTAAACTTAAATAGATATTCCCAGAAAAAAAAAAAAACAGTTTTTATTGTGGTTGTCTGAAAGTTCCAAGTTTTTTAAGGCCAACATCAAGAAAAAACATAAAAAGAATTTGGTCAAAAGCATAGTGCCATCAAATAACTATTTTGTTGGAACGCTCGGGATAATACTCTGTCTGTGGCAGATATATTGTTGTATAGGGCTTTACTCTGTTAACGTGACCACATAATTACCATTGTGTGCTGGACATGTGAATCATAAAGAGGAAGCCTCCCTGCCTCAAGGAAACATAGCTAGTTAGGGTGACAAATATATCTAAAAAGACACACTAATAAAGGCAGCTGTGAAACATTTGTGTCTAACAGTGAAGAAAACTATTAATTCCCCTGTGGAGGAGAAGATGGGAAAGGGTGCTGTTGGCTAAAAGTATTAAGACTGTCTGCCCAAGAGTTAAATATAGAAGCATTGTCATAAGTTGAATGGCCAGAATGAAAATTTTAACTCATCCTCAGAGACATGAATTCATTAACACCATAAGCTCATTCTAGGCAGGATATTCTGATGTCTTTTCAAGCCTCTTCAAATAGGCCTGAACATTAGATGATTTTTGGTTAGTGTTAGTTACTTTGTTTTTCAAATTAATCATATTACACATAGTTAATAATCATCAAGTTAGTTGTTTCCTTCATGCACTGCTTGGTTCCTACACCCTTATTTGTTGCTTCTTAAAAATCAGTTTTAAATTTTAGTTTTCTAGTTATTTACACTTTTGAACATGTATTTTTATGCATTTATCTGCAAAAAATGAGATTACTGGACAAGAAGAAGACACTTATTTTACATAATGGCTTCAAACTGTACTTATCATTCTAATCTGCTTTTAAAAAATAAACAGTTTATCTTGGCATGGGGAAATAAAGTACAGCATAGGAAATGTAATCGATAATGTTGTAATAACTGTAAGGTGCCAGATGTGTACTGGAGATGCAGGAGGAGCACTTTGTAAAGTATATGATTGTCTAACTATTATGCTGTGTATCTGAAACTAATCTATATAAAAAAAAAAAAAACACCTAAGTGACCATTATGGCAGAACGACTGCTCGCTATGATGCGCACTGATCACCAGAGGGCAGATACTCAACATAGGTGCTGCCCCCTGATGGTCAGTATGCTCCCATAAGGGGAGTGCCACTCAGCCAGAAGCCAGGCTCACAGCTGGTGAGCACAGTGGCATTGACGGAAGCCTCTCCCACCTCTGTGACAGCAGTAAGGAGCAGTGAGCCGGTGAGCAGTAAAGAGCGACCTGGACTGCGAGAGGGATGTCCGCCAAGGGATCCCAGAGAGGGCACAGGCCAGACTGAGGGGGCACCCCCCCCAGTGCACAAATTTTGTGCACCAAACCTGTAGTCTGTATATATAAAAGCCTAAAAAACTGGAACAACTGGTTGCTATAATATGTGCTAACCACCAGGTGGCAGACACTCAGTGCAGGAGCTATACTTTGGTGGTCAAGCCAATCTCCCATGGTCCCTCCCCCTGACTGGCAGGCCCCAATCTGCCCGCCACCCACCCACAGCAGTGGCGGCAATGGAAGGAGGAGGGGAGTGGCGGAGTGCCGATGATGGCAGCGTCAGCATCCAGCATTTGTTCCTCCCACACCCAGCCTAGCGACCATCGCCTCCTCTCCTGATCCCACCCAGGGCCTTCAGCTGGGAGGGGTAACCAGGGGTGGGTGGCAGCAGACATGGCCCCTTACCAGGGGAGCTGAGGTGAGGCCCGGCTCCCTCCTTGGGGCCAGCAACCAACCTCTAATGCCCTGTCCCTCTCCCCAGCCAGCAGGCCCCTATCAGTTGGCATCCATAGCAGTGGCGGTGAGGAAAGGAGGAAGGGGGAGGCAGGGACCCACGCAGTGCCAGGGCATTGACAATGGTAGCATCAGCATCTGGCATCTATTCCTTCCACACCTGGCCCAGCAACCATCACCTCCTCGCTGGCTAGGCCTGGGGACCCTATCTGTGCATGAATTTTGTGCACTGGGCCTCAAGTACAAAATAATGTTGAGCCTGGCCAGAGTTGCTCAGTTGGTTGAGCCTTGTCCTGTGCCCTGAAAGGTTGCTGGTTCAATCCCAGTCAGGGATTGCAACCAATTGATGTTTTTCTCCCACATCAATCTCTCTCTCTCTCTTTTTCTTTCTTTCTCTCTCTTTTTCTTTCTTTCTCTCTCTCTCCCCTTTCTTCCCTCCCTCCCTCTCTCTCTCACAGCAAGTCCTTCAATAAGGGTTTAATAATAATGAATGTAAACTGTAATTGATAATATTTTTTTGGTTTACCTTGGTATTTCCATGACATTAAAATACAAACTTTTTCCTTTTCATTATCCCATAATCCTGTATAATTAAAGGGTAATATGCAAATTGACACTAACAATGGAACGACCGGTCACTATGACATGCACTGACCACCAGGGGGCAGACACTCGAAGAAGCTGCCCCCTGGTGGTCAGTGCGCTCCCTCAGAGGGAGATCCGCTCAGCTACAAGCCAGACTGACAGCTATGAGTGCAGCAGTGGTGGCAACGGTAAGAATATCCAGCTGCAGCTTAAGCTGTTAGTTGGACATTCCCCGAGGACTCCCAGGCTGCCAAAGGGATGTCTGACTGCCAGCTTAGGCTCGATCCCCTAGGAAGCAACCTAAGCTGGCAGGTAGGCATCCCCCAAGGGCTCCCAGACTGAGAGAGGGCACAGGTTGGCCTGAGGGAGCCCCTGAATGTAGTAATTTTCAGACACCGGCCCTCTAGTATTTTATAAGTATAGATACACTTTTTATTTAGCTCATTCCTTAATTGGTGAACCTGAAGGGTATTTTCAGTTCTTCCTTTGTACACATCCTATATAATAAGAGGGTAATATGCAAATTGACTCTTAACAGCAGAATAACCTGAACAGCCACTCTACCAGTCACGATGAAGCACATTGACCACCTTTTGATCCCTTTTCCGTACTGGCAGGCTCCCAACACCCAATGGTGAAAAGGAACTGGGGGTGGTGGCAAGAGACGCAGGCAGCCTCAGGACAAGGCCCCCACACAGAGAGTGCAACCCATGGTGGGGGTAGGGCTCGCCAGTGGGTAGGAACAGCCAACCTCTCGGTCCCTCCCCCAGGCCAGCAGGCTTGGATAGCCGGATGGCAAACAGGGAACCAGGTTTGGTTGGCGACGGAGGATGGGGCCAGCTGTGGGCAGCTGGGGAAGATGACCCTGATCACAGGCCAGGCCTAGGGACCGTACCCACACATGAATTTTGTGTGTCAGGCCTCTGGTATTATAATAAAGAGCCTATACACAGGATGCTGGGTTTCTCTAAAGTGGATACCAGGAAGAATTGCTACCCTCCTGATGGACGATTCTGCTTCTGTCTTCCAAAACTAGTATGTCATTTAGTATCACCCATTTCCCCTCCCCTCCAACACTCATACTTAGCAAGTTTGAATGTTTAAGTTTGCATTTTACTGCTTGCCATAAAGATGGAGCATTTTTTCACAGGTCTGTGAACCATTTGTTGTTGTTTCAGCTTTTTTTCCAAAGTGGTGTTTTTACATTTGGTACTTTAACCTGCAGTTTATTTTGAGAGTGATATCAGGCAGACATCTAACATTTTTTCTAAATAAATATTCAGTGTAAAAAAAGAATACATAAACAATAGATTTAATACCAGCTGTTTAATAAATAACATCTGTTGTTATAATTTTTAAGTTACTACTTAAATAATCCAAGCAAATTAACTGAAAAACTATTAGAACTATTAGTTTTGCAAAGATCGATACAAGATCAACTGAAGGAATTTAGAAGCTTTTCTTTAAAACACCAGCAGTAGCCTTTCCAAAAGTATAATAGAAACTATACCAAAAAATAGACCTAACAAGCCGAAAACAGTTTGGCTCAGTGGATAGAGTGTCGACCTGCATGCAAACTGAAAGGTCCCAGGCTCGATTCTGGTTAGGGGTACATACCGTGGTTGTGGGCACATTCCCGGTAGAAGGGTGTGCAGGAGGCAGCTGATGGATGTTTCTAACTCTCTCTCTCCCTTCCTCTCTGTAAAAAAATCAATTAAATATATATTTTTTTAAAAATAGACCTAACAATAAATGTGTAATAACAAAAAGGGGATTGCCCAACCATTGAGCAAAACATGTTTATCAGGCTATTATAATTTTAAAAAGGGGATATTGGTCAGATACAAACAGGGTTGATGGAACAGAATATAACCTAGATTTTCATGTAGCAATATGGTATATGAAAAGGTAACATTTCAAATCAGAAATAGGATGGGTTTTTCAGTGTTCAGGGGTACTAGATTCAAAACTAATTTCATTGTAGGCCCTAGGCTCACCTAGAATTTCTATTTGTTACCAAAATATTACAAAATTATAAAAGAGTAATGTTAAATTAATACCCTGAGAGCACAGTGATGTCTCAGTTAGGCCTTTGTTTACAAGCTATCTGCTGTGTAGACACTCAGCCCACTGCTTCTCCGCCACTTGCTTTTTGCCTTACTCATATTTCCAGAACTAAGCCCAGTTATAGAATAGATGCTCAAATGTTCAAACAGATTTTTGCCACCCCAAACTTAGATCTCTATAGGTAATTTGTGGGGTAAGTCCAAATTTCCTCACACTTCAAATATTTTTAGCTCTAGCTAAGAATTAAGATTTGCTCTCAATACTTATTGTTGATATACTCCTTTATTTGTTAGTGATAGGGAGCTTTCCCCTTCCTCTTTTAACCCTTGTATAAATGCTGGAATTTATTTACTATATTAAGAAGTCTGGAGAAACTGTTGCTACCCAAAGGGCTTCTATGATGTCACTTTACATGGTTGCCTAGCTACTGCTAGTTAAGTAAACATTCTAGATATTTTGCTCTGAAAATTTTCCAGATAGCAAAGTTAACATTGAATTCTTGGTCTAGCTTTTCTAGCATTTTGTCCTTTTATATATATATTTTTTTGTTCTTTAAGAGAATGATTACAAAGCAGTATGAACAGAAGAAAATATTGACTGATGAATTTTTAATTATCTTATTATTTTAAAGTGACATAGTACTGTATCTTAATTTAGAGACTGCAGCACAGCTCTCAGCAGTAGTGGCTGTTTTAACTGGAGCCAGCATGCTTTACCATGACAGTATGGAATAGTGGAAGGGAGTATTGAGCCTGCCTACCTAGGTTTAAATCCTGAGGCTACCACTTAAGCTGTAGAATCCTTGAGCAAGTAGCAGCCTCTGAGTATTTCCTCATCTTTAAAATGGGAACAATAATTCTTTTGTGAAAATGTTGATTTAAAATTAGACAATGTATATACTATGTTTAATGCAATGTTTACCAAGCCCTCAAATTCTTGGTAGTAATGCTACATTGCCTCCATTAGAAAAGGTACTTTAAATATTTCCCTCTGTGCTTAGCCAGTGTTCTAATGGGTGATTTCTGCTTTACTCCATCATTACCTGAAACAAGTCATTTATCCTCTCTATAAGTAGGGATGTTACTGTTTTTTAAGGTGAGGACGACATAAGTTATCTCCAAGTTTCTTTCTTGCCCTAAAATGTGGCTTATTTTCTTGACCCTCCCCTTAAGGCTAGAATTAAAGTATTAGCCTGGAATTTCTTAGAGAAAAGGATAATGAGGATATGCTGTTTTCCTAATAGTCACATAAAAATATGACTGGTATTGCCCTAACCAGTTTGGCTCAGTTGATAGAGCGTCGGCCTGCGGACTTAAGGGTCCCAGGTTCGATTCCGGTTGGGGTCATGAACCTTGATTGCGGGCAATCCCCAGTAGTGGGTGTGCAGGAGGCAGCTCATCAATGTTTCTCTCATTGATGTTTCTAACTCACTATCCCTCTCCCTTCCTCTCTGTAAAAAATCAATAAAATATATTTAAAATAATAATAATACTGGTATTAACAAATCCTTCTTTGAAGCAATGCTGTTAAAGTATAAATTACTGAAAACACGAGCCCTTTTTACTTAGCAATCGCCATATTTTGTAAAATTTAAGATTTCTCAAAAGTATAAATTTGTACCACTCTTCTGTTAAATTATAGATTTTTGGTAGCCTATATGCAGAAGGGATAAACCAGATATAGATATGAAAATTTACATAAGAAGCCAACAAGCTTTACCTTTTTCTTTCTCATGAAAGCTACTTCATGTCCTTGGATTTGTCGTGTTGTCATTTATTCAGCAAATATTTTAGTGTCTACTAGAATCAAGTAGATATAGTATATATATAAAGATGATTAAGGCCAAGGATCTCTTTCAAATTCAATTTAGGTCCTAATGAATAGCATCTGTATTTTTTAAATCTTTCAGAATGGTTGCCTTAAAGGGAAAAAAAAAAAGGAACAAATCCATATTTTGACTTCATTGTCCCGGAGGTGATCATCTTTTCTCAGATGTTCAGAAACTTGATACTGTTCCACAGTGTGGTGGCTAGAAAATTCCTGCTTAGCAGAGAGAGACAGAGAGAGACCTTCAACTTGTAACAACACCAAGGACATATTAAATAATGGTAAAAAACATGTCTTAATATGGCTTTGTTATATTTTCAGGAAACTACTAAACTTCCTGTGGAAGCGAAGTAGAATTTCATAAGAACATAATGGGTAAGTTTCATAAGAAAATAACGGGTATTTCAACTAGTAGAAGCTGGTTTTTCCTCTCAAAGATAGGCCTTCAATGTCAGTGAATGCAAACGCAAGTTAAAAAGTGGTCAAAGTAAACAAGTAGGTGTTTAATTCAACGACCTATGTTTACTGTACAATCTTGAAAGACATATCAGTACCATTATTGTACCCAATGAAATTTGTGATTCCTAGTGAGTAATTTACCTTAAGATATTAGAAATTTTTCCATCAGACATATAAAATGGTTTAGCTTGCAAAAGAATACTGGAAGTATATATTTAAATAATTGATAATTATTTGTATTTTTGTTCTCAGAAATTGTGAAAATTGCTGAGAACCTGTATGCTTAGATAGTCCATAACTTAGAAGTTACTTACATCTTTATGAGTCCCCCAGCCTTTTATTATGAAAAATTGTAAGAATAATACACCACCTAGCCTTTACCAGTTGTTACTGTTTTGCCACATTTGCTTTCACGCTGTGTGTGTGGGTGCTTACATATATACATGAATACATATACACATAAACATAAAAATGCTTTCTTACCTATCATTTAAGATTTAGTTGTATACACCTAAATACATCAGCTTGTGTTTGGTTCATATTCAAAGTTTTTCAGTTGTTTCAATAGTGTTCTTTATAACAAGTTTATTATTTGAAATACAGAATCTAATCAGGAATCACTTATTGCATTAACCCGTCTATTTAGTCTCCTTTTTAATTTTTTAATACATATGTGTTTTTATTGTTGATAGTATTACAGATGTCTCCTATTTCACTCCTTTTAGCCCCCTCCTTTAGTCTCCTTTAAACAGTTCCCTTCCTGGCTATCCTGGGTGAGGAGTGAAGTCTTCCATGGCATTTTTAAATTTAGATTTGTCTCAGTGTTTTTTCCTATTACATTCAGAGTAAACATTTTGGGCAGCAGTAGTATATAATGATTTTGATATTTATTAATACTAATTTTAGGGATTTCTAAATTAACCATTAAGAAATAAATGAGTAGCCCTGGTTGTTGTGTTCAGTGGTTAGAGCATTGGCCCTCATCAGAAGGCTGCAGGTTCAATCCCCAGCCCTGGCCAGGGCCGGGTGTGGTCAGGAAGCAACTGGTCAATGTGTCTCACATTGATAATTCATTCATTTTCTCTCTCTCTCTCTCTCTCTCTCTCTCACCCACCCCCTCTCCTCCTTCCTTCCACTTTCTAAGAAAAAAATATCTTCAACCAGGTTAAATGAATGAATGAATGAGTTAGTGCCTGAACATTACTTCAGCCTCATCCTATGTACTTCTCTCTAGGGCTCTCTAAATTTTTAGAATAAGCCTTGAGAAACTTTCAGATACTGGTAATCATAAAAATTAAAATTCTGAAAGTATAATATTCTAAGGGTTATATATACAAGAAAAATATTAAAGGGATCCTATCTAATAAAAGAGTAATATGCAAATTGACCGTCACTCCAATACACAAGATGGCTGCCCCCAGGTGGACACACGATAGCCAGCAGGGGGAGGGCAGTTGTGGGCGATCAGGCCTGCAGGGGAGGGCAGTTGGGAGTGACCAGGCCTGCAAAGGAGGGCAGTTGGGGGTGATCAAGCCTGCAAGGGAGGGCAGTTGGGGGTGACTAGGCCTGCAGGAAAGGGTAGTTAGGGACAAACAGGCTGGCAGGGGAGCAGTTAGGCATCAATCAGGCTGGCAGGGGAGTGGTTAGAGGGTGACCAGGCTGGCAGGCAGAAGCAGTTAGGGGCAATCAGGAAGGCAAGCAGGTGAGCAGTTGGAAGCCAGCAGTCCTGCATTGTGAGAGTGATGTCCGACTGCCCTGAGGGGTCCCAGATTGGAGAGGATGCAGGCTGGGCTGAGGGACACACACACCCCGTGCACGAATTTTGTGCGCCAGGCCTCTGCTATGTAAATATATACAGTGGTACCTCGAGATACGAGTTTAATTTGTTCCGTAATCTTGAGGCGTGGGAAACTATGAGATGCTCGAGTCGCGGTAAACTGGTGGGTCATGTGCAGCCGGCCGATCTGTGCGATTACTCGTATCTCAATTGTTGCTTGTATTTCAAAGCAAAAATCGCTCTATGGCTCGTATCTCAAAAATCTCGTATCTCGAGGTACCACTGTACTTCAATATATAAGTATTTCAGGTGATAGAATTAAAGTTTTACCCTTTTTTAAAATTGATTTTTAGAAATAGAGGTGGGGGAAAAAGAAACATCAATGTGAGAGCATATCTATTGGCTGCCTCCTACATGCTCCCTACTGGGGATACAGTCCATGGGATGACACACAACCAACTGAGCCACACCAGCCAGGGCTAAAATTGTACTATATGAATATTTTGTTTGGTCTTTAAATTTGAATTTGCTGCTATGGTCACAAAAATATTATTAATACTTTCTTGAAAAATAATGGTAAATTTTCACTCAAAGTAACATCCTTGAATGTAGAGTTATTGTGAGATTGGAAAATGTGTAGAGAATAATAGACAAGAAGCTTAAAATCTTCAAAATCTTGGTAGCTGTTACCCGTGAGAAAACTTTCTGAATTCCTCAAATATTAACCTTGATTAATTTATTGTTCATAAATTTTGTGATTCAAGTCATTTTACTACTTTATTTAGATGGAGAAGAGAAAACCTATGGTGGCTGTGAAGGCCCTGATGCCATGTATGTCAAATTGATATCTTCAGATGGTCATGAATTTATTGTAAAAAGAGAACATGCATTAACATCAGGAACAATAAAAGCCATGTTGAGTGGCCCAGGTAGGAACATTTCCTTTATTTTCTCTTCATATATCTTCACTTTTAACGTTTGATGAATGTTTTAAGTTGAGTGAAATGACTCATAACATTTAAAAGAGATAGTAACTATTTGAACAGTGCATAATTATGTTGTATTGGGGAAAAGTTAGTTTCTGCCAGACCCTGTTTTTAGTTATTTACCCTAGTTTCAGTAAGAGCCAGTTGGTTACTTGGAAATAGGAAAAATCGTTTTCCGAGGTTGGTTTCCATGGTCAGCTTCTTCTACACAGGCCTCTGGTGATTTGTGCTCCTTCTTCTAAAGTTTATCTGTAAAAGTTACCACCTCCCAACTATCTATTCTTAACATTTTCTCTGAGGTAATTTTTCTTGAGGATTGGAATTTCTGGAACATATGGTGACTTCTATGTTTAACTTTTGGAGGAAATGCCAAACTTTGCACAGTGGCTGAACCATTTTACATTCCTACCAGCTGTATATGAGGGTTCCTTATGTGTTTTCTCCACATCCTCACTTCATTTGTAATTTTTTTATTCTAGCCATTTTAATGGGTACCAGTAGTGTGTCATTGTGGTTTTGATTAGCATTTCCCTAGTGACTAATGATGTTGACTATCTCTTCATGTGTTTGCTGGGCTATTTGTGTATCCTCTGGAGAAATGTCTCTTCAAGTCTGTTGCTGACTTTTTAATTGGGTTGTTTGTCTTTTCTGTTGTTGAGTTGTAAGAGTTCTTTATAAATTTTGGACACTAGATTCTTATCAGATACATGATTTAATATTTCCCCCCATTCTGTAGGTTGGCTTTTTCTTAGTAGTATCTTTTTTTATTTTAATATATTTTATTGATTTTTTATAGAGAGGAAGGGAGAGGGATAGAGAGTTAGAAACATCAATGAGAGAGAGGCAGCTGATCAGCTGCCTCTTGCACGCCCCCTACTGTGGATGTGCCCGCAACCAAAATACATGCCCTGCCCTTGACCAGAATCGAACCTGGGACCTTTCAGTCCACAGGCTGACGCTCCATCCACTGAGCCAAACTAGTTTCGGCCTTAGTAGTATCTTTTATTCTTTTCTTTTAAAAAAAGAAAAACCTGTTTTTTTAGAAATACTTTTTTTCACTATATTTTTTAATTGATTTCAGAGAGGAAGGGAGAGAGATAGAAACATCAATGATGAGAATCATTGATTGGCTGCCACCTGCATGCACCCCATCACCAGGGAACAAGCCTGCATGTGTCCCTGACCAGAATCAAACCCAGGACCCTCCTTCAGTCCACAGGCCGATGTTCTATCCACTGAGCCAATCGAGCTAGGGCTTTAAATATATTTTTGTTGATTTCAGAGAGGTAGAGAGATATAGCATCATTAATGATGATAGAGAATCATTGATCGGCTGCCTCCTGCAAGCCCCACACTGGGGATCTAGACCACAACCCAGGCATGTTACCTGACTGGGAGTCGAACCGTGACTTCCTGGTTCATAAATTGACACTCAGCCACTGAGCCACTCCAGCTGGTCCTTAGTAATATCTTTTGATGAACAAAATTTCTTTATGTCGATGAAGCCCAATTTATCTCTTATGCTATTGCTGTTTTGAAGGCCTGTCTGAAAATTTGTTGCCAAATTCAATCTCATGAAGATTTACCCCTATGTTTTCTTATAAGCATTCTATGGTTTTAGCTCTTGTAATTAGGTTTTTTATTTTAAGTTAATTTCTGTGCATGATATGAGGTAATAATTTAACTTTATCTTTCACATGTGGATGTACCAGTACTATTTGTTGAAGAGACTTATACAGAGATACAAAAATATCAATGATTAGGGATCATCAGCCGGCTGCCTCCTGCACGCCTATCACTGGGGACTGAGCCTGCTAGCCAGGCATGGCCCTTGGCCAGAGCCATACCCGGGACCCCTAGTCCACAGGCCGATGCTCCATGCACTGAACCAAACTAGCAAGGGCTAATATGTGTTTTTTTTTTTATTTTAGAGAGGAAGGAAGAGGGAGAAAGAAAAAAGGACATCAATGATGAGAGAGAATAATTAATCGGCTGCCTCTATCCATTGAGCCAAACCGACTAGGGCAAGAGAGACTATTCTTTACCCCATTGAATGGTCTTGGCACCCTTGTTGAGAATCAGTTGATCACAGATGTGCAGGTTTATTTCTGGACTCTTAATTCTTTTCCATTGTGCTATATAGCTGTCCTTATCTCAATACCAAACTGTTTCTTGGGGGGTTGAGAGGGTTGTTGTTAATCCTTACTTGAGGATACTTTTTCCATTGCTTTTCAGAGAGAGTGAAAGGGAGGGAGGAGGGTGAAAGGAAAACATTGATGTGAGAGAGACACATTGATTGGTTGCCTCCTACATGCGCCCAACCTACAACTCAGATACATGTCCTTGACCCTTTGGTGCAGGGGTCAATGCTCTAATCATGCTCAGGGCTAGTACCAAACTGTTCTGATGTACTGTAGTATTGTAATAAGTTTTGAAATTAAGAAATGTGAGGCCTCTTTAACTTTTTTTTCAAGATTGTTTTGGCTATTTGGGGTCCCTTGCAATTCCCTTTCTGTATTTTTTTCCTATGGAAACTTAAAGATTACATGGAAGTAGAGAGACTAATACAACTCCATATACACAGCGTTAGTAGTTTAGCAACATTTTGCCAATCTTGTTTCATCTCTTATTCTCACTTTTTAAAGAGTACTTCTAGCAAATTTCTGACATTGTCATTTCCCTCATAAAAATATAGTCCCCCTGAACCCTCCCTTTGTTCCAGACCATCAGTTTTACAAAGAAACAAGGTTATTTATATAATGTTCACATCTTGATTAGACTTACTGTTTTAGCTTATAAACTCATAATTTGAACATCAGAGGCTTGCTTAGAATCTGGTTCATATTATTGGGCAAGAATACTTCATAGGGGGCACTATTGTATCCTATTGTAACATATCTTTTAGCAATTTCAAGATTGATTAGTGGTTCCAGGGTTATCAAGCTGATTCATCCATGAACAATCCCCAAGTCAGACTTTCATATAATGGTGTTAGCATTCATTGTGATTATTGCTGAGATATAAACTTCATTTGTAATTACAAAACAGTGATTTTTCTAATTGTGTAGTTTCTTCTGCACTTACTAGTTAGAATTCTGTTTTAAAGAATGGTTTGGTTATTCTGAAATACAGTCTGTACAGGAAAGAAAGGTTGAATGCTTAATTTTTTTCCCCCCTTTACATACAATTTTGCAGTGTAATGAATTGCTTCTCCAGCATCCTCCAATAGCAAATAGTGTTCCAAGGAGGGTGGGGGCGGCGGAGGTTTTGTTTTTGCATATCATTATCAGCTCCTGACTTTATATATATATAGTACTTTTACATCTGGCACAGTCATTCTCATTGGTGCTCAAGTGCTCCATTTTTATGACAGAAGTACCCATGTCATATTGGTTTCTGTGTCCTTTTGATATGGCTCCATTGGTCTTAGATAGGTACTGCTTTCTGTAATACCAAGGTTTCTCAGGCTCATTTTGCATGTTATTCCTTTAATCCTGAGAATGGCCATTTTTCCAGAGCCCCTATTTCTTCTAATGGGAAATGATACTTAGGGACCCCAGTCTGTGTGCTAGCAGGAATTGTTGCTCCTGGCTTGAATTGCTTTAGACTTCTTTGGACAGAGCTAGGATGTACTTTGCGGGGAGGAGGGGGAATCACAGATGTCAAGAAAAATTTAAAAATTAAAATTAGAGGATTTGCCCTGATGGATTTGGCTCAGTGGATAGAGTGTCTGTCTGCGGACTGAAAGGCCTCAGGTTCGATTCCAGTCAAGGGCATATACCTTGGTTGCAGTAGGGGATGTGCAGGAGGCAGCTGATCGATGTTTCTCTCTCATCGATGTTTCTAGCTCTCTCTCCCTCTCCCTTCCTCTCCGTAAAAAATCAATAAAATATTTTTTAAATGTTTTGGAACAAGATAGAGTTCTTATACAACATTGTGAATGTAAACTGAATTGTACACTTTTTTTAAGTGGTTAAATTTGTGATAATGAATTTTGCCTCCAAAAAAAAAACCTAAGTATCTAGTCTCAAACAAGTGCCTATTGGTAATGTTTCATACATATAGTCAAGAAAGAAAGTTTTTATTATTGGCAAACCAAGTTACCTATAGCTATGAATTATTTTGCTGAATCCTGCTCTTCTTTCTTCCTACCCCCCCAGCCAACATGTAATTAGAAATCCTTTAAAAATACTACATTCTCAGAAAGTATATTTTTTCTTCCTTTTGTATTTAGGTCATAGTGCTAGTGCTTGACTGATAAGAAAATATTTTTTTAATATGTACTTATTGATTTTAGATAGGAAGGGGAAGAGAGATAGATGGTCGAAGTGAGAGAGAAATATGGACCTGTTGCCTTCCGTATGCACCCCAACAAGATCGAACCCAAAACCTAGTATGTGTCCTGATCAGGAATCAAATTGATGACCGTTTAGTGCATAGGCAACACTCAGTTAACTGAACCACGCTGGCCTGGGCTAAGAATATATTTTATCCCTATAATAAAAGCTAAATGATAAATTTCTTTATATGACTAAAGAAATTTTGAGAAATCACTACGAATTGTTTCTTAAGAATTATTAGATAAGATCTCATTAATGTAATTATACTTTTATAAAACTAAAGGGGAAAACATTACATTTTCTTTCCTGAAAAGGTTTTTAAAATAGTATTTCACCTATTTATTTTTACATAGCAGTACAATATAGCACAAGACTCCTAATGGGCCATGAAGACTTGATTCCTACTTACCCTTCAGTAATCCCAACATCAAGATTCTTTGGAAAAGCTACCAAGTGTCCAGACTTCCAGGAGAGAATCAAAATTTTAAAATTCAGTCTTGATGAATCTCAAATGCTATCTTAATAAAGATTTTTTTATGTTTATACTCAAAAGCCAGAGTTAGATATTTGCTTGATGCTAATTGGATTTATTTCATGTCATAATAATTTGCTAGGGCTGCCATTGTGGCTCTGAGAGATTGCCATTTTGATTCCCAGTCAGGGCACATGCTGAGATTTCAGGCTTCATCCTTGGTAGGGGACCATGCAGCAGGCGGCCAGTCCATGTTGCATTCTCACATTGATGTTTCTCTCTCTCTCTCCCTCTTCTTTTCTTTCTCTCTAAAATCAATCAATAAATAAAAATTTTAAAGGTACCATAGACTGGATGATGTAAACAACAGAAATTTATTTTGCATGGTAGAGGGTAGAAATTCAGGATCATGGTGTCAGTAGCATTGGTTTCTTCTGAGATGGCCTTCTCCCTGTGTCTTCACATTGTCTTCTCTCTGTTTGTGCCTGTGACCTAATCCCCCTTTTTAAAAAAAAATTGTTTTTAAATATACTTTATTGATTTTTTACAGAGAGGAAGGGAGAGGGAGAGAGAGTTAGAAACATCGATGAGAGAGACATTGATCAGCTGCCTCCTGCACGCCCCCCACTGGGTATGTGCCCGCAACCAAGGTACATGCCCCTGACCAGAATCGAACCTGGGACCTTTCAGTCCGCAGACTGACGCTCTATCCACTGAGCCAAACCGGTTTCGGCTAAATATTTTTTTTACTGATTTCAGAGAGGAGGGGAGAAGGAGAAAGAGAAAGAGATAGAAACATTAGTGATGAGAGAGAATTATTGATCAGCTGCCACACTGGGGATCAAGCCCGCAACCCAGGCATGTGTCCTGACCAGGAAACGAACTGTAATCTCCTGATTCATATAGGTCAACGCTCAACCACTGAACCACTCTGGCTGGGCCTAATCCTCTCTTCTAAGTCACATGATTAGAGCCCATCCTAATAAATCCTATTTTGCTTTAATTACCTCTTTAAAGATTCTGTCTCCATGCTCACTTTGACAGTACGTATACTAAAATTGGACTGATAGCATGGTCCCAGTGCAAGAATAAAATACTAATTTGTGAAGCATTCCTTATTGAAAATGCTTCCTGAACAGGACAGGGAGAAGAACACCCACTTCCAAATACAGTTAGATTCTGAAGTGCTGCGGGGGTAAGGACTTCGACATAAGAATTTTGGGGAAATAACATTTCAGCGCATAACATAACTTTATTTTCTTTTATAGGTCAGTTTGCTGAGAACGAAACTAATGAAGTCAATTTTAGAGAAATCCCTTCACATGTGCTATCAAAAGTGTGCATGTATTTTACTTATAAGGTTCGCTACACTAACAGCTCCACGGAGATTCCTGAATTCCCAATTGCACCTGAAATTGCACTGGAACTGCTGATGGCTGCGAACTTCCTAGATTGTTAAATAAAGTAAATTATAATAAACTGTTAATTTTTTTCAGTATTTAATACCTGTAGTTCAGTTAGTAATTTTTTCATATAAAGCATGTTGCCTGTGTGCGATTGAACTTTAAAGTTCATTGCAAAGCAGACTATCGTCTCTTCTTTTGCATAGCACAGTTGAAATTTGTTTGCTACATCAACAGATTAAGGACATTTTCACAAATTGAGAAAGAAACATGCCAATTGCTAGCTAGTTTTGCCTTACCCTTTGGATGTGATTTTTAAAATTAGAGCGGTGGCGATATAATAAATGCTGAAATTTAGTCATAAATGAACATATTCTACAGGTAAATAATGGGCTATGTATTTTTATGTTTTTAGTGTGTTTTTTTTAAACCTATTCTGATCTTATAGCCGTCATTACCATCATTAGAATTATGCAAATAATTGCATTATAAACATGTTTATAACTTAGCCAAATGTTGATTTTTATAACTGTCAAAGACATGAGTTGAAATTTCTTAAGTGTCTTTTGATAAACTGCAGTATTGTTTAAGTGTATCTTGTCTTTTTGTTCATTGCTACAATTTAAGAACTTTATTTAAAAGCAATTTGGAAGATTACTTGGTAGGCTGTTGGAACAGTGACCTTTTGAACTGTAGCCACATGGTCTAGTACATGACCTTGATTTCATGTGTACTGTGCATTTTGGCCAATCCAAAGTACTGTATTTTCATTGATTATAAAGCTTCCTTTGCAATATTCATTCTTCTTACATAGTCCCTTGTTGTGATTATACTTCTGGTTATTTAAATGTTTTAAAAGACTCACTATGAACTTTACCCACATTTTAAAAGCTAGACTTTTCTGAACAATTCCAGTCTTCCTGCATCCAACTGAAATGTTATAAAATATGACAAACTTGTGGGCAGATACATAATGCACTTTGATACAGTATATGAATTATCTTCTATTAATTAAAATGTGTCCCAATAAATATGCCCATCATTTGTGGGTCTTCTACTGATATCTAACTTATAAAGAGGTCATTCAACTTTTATACTAAGCAGACAAAAAAAATTCAAAAGCTGTGACAGAGCATCTCTGCTGAGGTCTGGGAAAAGAGAACTGTAGTTTGGTTTATTATTTCTGTCTTAGTAAATCAAGGCTGTCATTAGGGTTTTTAAGTTTTCATCTTAGTTCTTCAAGACTGGTTTCATATGGACCAGCTTTTATGGAAACTGCAAAAACCATAAATAACCAAAATCTATAAACGATTTTCCTCTTAGAAAACTTAGCATTGTACTTTCCAGCTTATGGAAAGCATTATATATGTTAATTCCATATACTTAGTAACTTCTTAAGATATTCTGGTATATATTTTAGTATAGAAGATTATCAAGTGCAAGAATTATATTCTGCTACTTCAGACAAGTAATATCAATTATAATAAAAGGTTAAGGTGATAGCTAGAATCAAGTTTTACTTTGACCAATTTTAGTAGGTTACTTTTTATGTTAGATCCACAAGTAACCTTAATAAAATATTGAAAAAGTACTGAAAGAGTAGGAGAACATGTATATCTGTGGCAAATGGTATTTGCATGATAATAAAGGCTCTGTTGACTGAAAGGTTTGATGAACACTTGGTGTTTGATCTTTTTAGCCTTAATTTTTCTTTTCCTGAGGATTCTTGTAACTGTTTGCTTCAGGACATCTTATTGAATAGCAGGGACTTTTATTTGGTTAAATTTAGGAAATTCATTTGATATTGCATGGAAAATTTATCAGCTTTCTGACTCTTGGTAATTAGTTTACTTTTTAAATTATGTGCAAGTTTCCTTTATATCTTTTTGCTGCACAGATATCCCCACAAAATCCTGTTTTATTCAGTTAACATTGAATTTTTGTACTATCTAGATTATTTTATGCTTTTTAGATTGCTTGTCTTTTATGTAATTATTATTGATGGATAACAGTTTCCTTTTGAAGAATCTTGTTGATACTGACAAATACAATTTACTATAAGCAACAAATTTAGCTCATGGTACAAAAGAGAAACATTTAGAGACATCTTGCTATTCATGGACCTGTCATCTAAGTGAGTCATTTTGCTAAACTTATCAATTAATTTTTCAAAAGATTATAGATATTCTGAAAAATAATATGAAATTGCTGTTAAAGATTGAAGAGTGATTAAATTAACACCTAGTAATTATCTATAACAAGGAAATTTCATACTGACTTATTAGTGGTAAATTGAGCTTTTGATTGATTATGCCTAAGTTTGATAACACATGATCTGAAAATTAATACATGCCATTGATTTTCTAAGCCAGTCATGTTTGTGCTCAAGTTTTATATTCCTGTTGGGCTAATATGGTTTGTTGATTTAAACAAATATTTTTTGCCCTAAAGTATTTTGGTATATTGCAACACCAACTGAGAGAAAGTCTGAAATATTGTGCTAATTAGCCATGTGATCTTGAACAAGTCACTGGGCCTTAATTTTACATCTAGAAGATTAGGAAGCTACACGTCTCTAGGGTGATGTTTACTTTAAAATATATATATATACTATTGATTTCAGAGAGGAAGGAAGAGGGGGAGAGAGAGAGAGAGAAACATCAGTGATGGGAAAGAATCATTGATTGGCTGCCTCCTGCACACCCCACACTGGGGATCGAGCCTGCAATCCGGGCATGTACCCTGACCAGGAATAAAACCATGACTTCTTGGTTCATAGGTTAATGCTTAACCGCTGAGCCACACTGGTCAGACACCACTTGATTTTATAAGCAAACAAGATTGCAGCATTACAGATTATTATATCAGAATAAATAAGAGAAAATGGCTTTCTTGCTGCATCTCTTAATAATAAATTTACCTTTGGTGCTTTTGGTTAGGCATTAGCTATTACACATCAGTACTAAATATATTATTAGCTAGATTAATTTAGGATTCTTGTAGTTTTCTATTGCCTGCCATATAAAGAAAATCCAGCTTTAGCTCTGGTTATCAATAATTGTTTATATAAAAGGAAATTGTGCTATTTTCATACCAGTATATGCAATGCCAGGTCAACCTGAAACTCATTTTTCATTCATACTCTAATGAACTTAACCTGAATCAGGTACATACATAATTTCTTTAATTCGTATATCTAGCTGAAAACAGAAGATTTTTTTGGAATGCCCTGTGATATATTCCATTTTCTTCCTCCACATTCCTTGGTTGGTACCCCTAATCCAAGTTGTTTTTAATTGGAAAATTATAAGAACTTACAAAGTTGTTTTATAAATCTTGTGTTTGTTGTTTCTTCCTTAGGACATAAGTGCATCAAAATCAGATTTCCCCTTTTTAAAAAATATTTTTATTGATTTCAGAGAGAAAAGGAGAGGGGAAGATAGAAACATCAATGATGAGACAATCATTGATTGGCTGCCTCTGCATGCCACATACTGGGGATCAAACCTGAGACCCTTCAGTCCACAGGCCCACACTCTGTCCACTGAGTCAAACTGGTCAGGGCAGATTTTACCCTCTTTATAGTACTAGATGCTTTTAGTAATTTGTAATAGAAAATGTTTTATTGCATTTACCTAGATACATATATGTGCTGACCTTTATCTGCGATAGGATCTGTTGCTTCATTCTTTAGAGAAGCATGATTAAAATGATAGCTTAGGATAAGGAAAATTTTAATTTCATGAGTTTTTGTTCAGCCAGAATTGTTTAAAATCCTTTCATCAGAGCCACCTTTTACATCAGGAAATAAGGCTTGTGATTAAATTCTGTGTGTGCATCACAACGGGCTCAGATCCACTATTAAAATTTTTTTAGCTGAAACCGGTTTGGCTCAGTGGAGAGAGCGTTGGCCTGTGGACTGAAAGGTCCCAGGTTCGATTCCGGTCGGGGGCATGTATCCTGGTTGTGGGCACATCCCCTGTGGGGGGCATGCAGGAGGCGGCTGATCAATGTCTGTCTCTCATCGATGTTTCTATCTCTCTATCCCTCTCCCTTCCACTCTGTAAAATACCAATAAAAATATATTTTAAAAATTTTTTTTTAATTTTCACCTGTTAATGTAACTTCGTGGCCTCAGCTCTTTAGGAATAGGTTTTCACTGGAGAGTACTTTGATTATTTAAGGATGGGGATATTTTAACTCAGCTTCCCAGAGGGCTCTGGCTCCATTTTAGATTGCTTCCTTGACAATACCATTTCCATTTTTGTTTTTCTTTCACATTTTCCCCCTTTAAAAAAAATAGACATATTTATTTCAGAGAGGAAGGGAGAGAAAGGTAGAAACAGCAATGATGAGAGAGAGCCATTGATTGGCTGCCTCCTTCATGCTCCACACTAGGGATTGAGCCCCCAACACAGGCAGGTGCCCTGACTGGGAACTGAACCATGATTTCCTGGTTTATGGGTTGATGCTCAACCACTGAGCCAGGCAGGTTGGGCATTGCATTTTCCCCTTTCTAGCCATATCTTTACTTAGAAAGCATGGGCCAGCCATTAGGAAGTACAATTGGTCTATCATTGAAAAGCAATGTTGATCCCTTGTCTCCAGGAATGCTCATATCCCGTATGTCATGTCCCACTAGGAGGTAAGTGGTCTCCCGAGTGTATAACAGGAGAGTTTATGGCTACATTTGAGCAACAAGGAGGCTTGTTGGAAACAAAGCTAAGTCATATTTCTCCTATTTAAAGTTCTTTGGTAGAGGTGGTCTCACATTTATTTTTTTTTAATTAAATCTTTATTATTCAGATTATTACATTTGTTTCTCTTTTTTTCCCCTCCATAGCTCCCCTCCAACCGGCTCCCACCCTTCCCTCTACCCTTACCTCCCTCCCATTGACCTCATCCATAGGTATATGATTTTTGTCCAGTCTCTCCCTATACACCCCTCACCCCTTTCCCCCTGAGAATGATCAGTCCACTCCCTTTCTGTGCTCCTGATTCTATTACATTCACCAGTTTATTCTGTTGATCAAATTTTTAATTCACTTAATTTTTAGATTCACTTGTTGATAGATAAGTATTTGTTCATAATTTTTTGGCTTTTATCTTTTTCTTCTTCTTCTAAAAGAGTACCTTTCAGCATTTCATATAATACTGGTTTGGAGTTGATGAACTCCTTTAGCTTTTTCTTATCTGTGAAGCTCTTTATTTGTCCTTCAATTCTGAATGACAGCTTTACTGGATAGATTCTTGGTTGTAGGTTCTTGCTATTCATCACGTGAATATTTCTTGCCACTCCCGTCTGGCCTGCATCGTTTCTGTTGAGAAATCAGCTAACAGTCGTAGGG
>JAAGEH010000040.1:14270792-14310384 GCA_011751065.1 Lasiurus cinereus | reverse complement strand
CCATATAAAAGGAATCCAAAGAGGACCACACCAAGACACATCATCATTAAAATACCAAGAGCAAAAGACAAAGGGAGAATATTAAAAGCAGCAAGAGAAAAACAGTTCATTACCTACAAGGGAGCACCCCTACGACTGTTAGCTGATTTCTCAACAGAAACGATGCAGGCCAGATGGGAGTGGCAAGAAATATTCAACGTGATGAATAGCAAGAACCTACAACCAAGAAGAATCTATCCAGCAAAGCTATCATTCAGAATTGAAGGACAGATAAAGAGCTTCACAGATAAGAAAAAGCTAAAGGAGTTCATCAACTCCAAACCAGTATTATATGAAATGCTGAAAGGTACTCTTTTAGAAGAAGAAGAAAAAGATAAAAGCCAAAAAATTATGAACAACAAATACATATCTATCAACAAGTGAATCTAAAAATTAAGTGAATTAAAAATTTGATCAACAGAATAAACTGGTGAATATAATAGAATCAGGAGCACAGAAAGGGAGTGGACTGATCATTCTCAGGGGGAAAGGGGTGAGGGGTGTATAGGGAGAGACTGGACAAAAATCATACACCTATGGATGAGGTCAATGGGAGGGAGGTAAGGGCAGAGGGAAGGGTGGGAGTTGGGTGGAGGGGAGATATGGAGGGGAAAAAAGAGAAACAAATGTAATAATCTGAATAATAAAGATTTAATTTATAAATAAATAAATAATAATAAAAAGAAAAAATTTCCCCCACCATCTATCTGGCATTTGTCTTTAGTATAGTCTGATCTCCCTCTTTCTCTTCTCAGATAAGTCTCTTGATGTCTCTCTATGGCTTCACTTAGCAGTTCACACCACAATTCAAAAAGTAATCTAATGCAGATCACTGATATACTCCATGTCACCAGTTGATTTTTTAAAAACAAATCCTCTTAGATGAATTAACATTAATGACAACTTCCTCCTCTACTCTCTTTAGGCTGCTAAATTATTCTCCTTGTAAATATTGGTATTCCCCTAGATCTGTGATCAGCAAACCAGGACTTGCGAGCCGCATGCAGCTCTTTGGCCCCTTGAGTGTGGCTCTTCCACAAAATACCACAGCCTGGGCGAGTCTATTTTGAAGAAGTGGCATTTGCTGAGACTGGTTTGGCTTGGTGGATAGAGCGTTGGCCTGCGGACTGAAGGGTCCTGGGTTCAATTCCAGTCAGGGGCATGTACCTTGGTTGTGGGCACATCCCCAACAGGGAGCGTGCAGGAGGCAGCTGATCCATGTTTCTCACCGATGTTTCTAACTCTATCCTTCTCCCTTCTTCTCTGTAAAAAATCAATAAAATATATTTTTCAAAAAAGAAGTGGAATTAGAAGAAGTTTAAAAAATTTGGCTCTCAAAAGAAATTTCAATCGTTGTACTGTTGATATTTGGCTCTGTTTACTAATGAGTTTGCCAACCATTGTCCTAGCTTCTGATCTCAGGATCATATTCTTCTTTCTCCCAAACTCTCTGTTGAAATGATCTCTTTATTCTCATGATTTCAAATGTAATCGTTTTACTAAATGAACTGGGTTCCTTCTGGGGTGGGCTCAGTTGGTTGGAGCATCCTCCATACACCAGAGGTTCAATTCCCCGTCAGGGTACTTACCCAGGTTTCGGGGTGTGTGTAGGAGGCAACGGATCAATGTTTCATTCTCACATGATCTTTCTCTCCTCCCTCCCTCCATTCCTCTAAAAAAAGAAGAAGAAGAAGAAAAATTCAGGCCAACTTATGTTAAAAATCAATCCCATATTATACAGAAATGAAAGCTTCTCTCCACCTTCTCTGTAATGCAGAATTACCTGCTGAATATATTCCCTTCAGATGTAGTAGTGGACTATGCTTTTTGTTTTTCTGGTATCCTCTTGTCTTCCCTCATTGTAGAATAAGCAGCTGCCTTCTTCCAAGAGCTCTTTCCATGTGATTCCATGGGGGCTGACCCCTGGCCCACCCATGCTGCAAGCCAGACCCTACCAATCAAAGTATCTCACCTCTTTCATCACTGATTGGTTGAGAGATGAAGCTTATTAAAACTAAGCCAATTAGAGACTCTCTCAGACCTGTGTAGCTGAAACTATTCTGGGCTTTCTGAGCTGGATATAAGTTGGATGGATGAGAGTCTAGGACTAGAGGCCACCTAGATCTCCACAGAGACGGACAGAAAGGAGTCCTCCATGTCAGTTGAACCTCTGTCCCCAGGACCTCCAGGCAAATTCATTTGAGATAGATTTTACAACTTCCACTTGAAAAAGATAGGACAGATGTTCTATATGAAGCTTAAAATCTTCATACATGTCCAAAATGGAATTATATTTTCCCCCTTCACTATCATTCCTCTTATTTCTATCAGCTCCTGTATTTTCTTTCTTCTTATTTTGTATATTTTTATTGATTTCAGAGAGGAAGGGAGAGGGAGAGATAGAAACATCAATGATCGGCTGCCTCCTGCGTGAGCGTGCACGCACACACACACACACACGCACACACACACACACACTGGGGATGGAGCCCACAACCCTGGCATGTGCCCTAGACCGGAATCAAACCTGGGACCCTTCAGTCCCCAGGCTGATGCTCTATCCACTGAGCCAAACCACCTAGGGCTTCTTTTATAAAAACCCTGTATTGTTGAAATTATTACATGTCTCTTTCCCCCACTGACCTCTCCCCATCTGTTCCCACCCCCCAGCACATGCCCTCAACCCCCTACTATCTGTGTCCATTGCATATACTTACATGCATGCATGCAAGTTTTTTGGTTGACCTCTTACTCTTCTCCTCCTCTGCCTTCCCTCTGAGATTTGTCAGTCTGTTTGATGCTTTTATGACTCTGTATCTACTTTTGTTCATCAATTTATGTTCATTATATTCCACAAATGAGATCATGTGATACTTATATTTCTCCTACTGGCTTATTTCACTTAGCATAATGCTCTCCAGGTTTATCCATGCTGTTGCAAATGGTGAAAGTTCTTTTTTATAGCAGCCTAGTATTTTATTGTGTAGATGTACCACAGGTTTTTAATCCACTTATCTGCTGATGGGCACCTGGGCTGTTTGCAAATCTTAGCTATAGTAAATTTCACTGCTATAAACATAGGGAAGCATATATTCTGATTGGTGTTTTTGATTTCTTGGGATATATTCCTAGAAGTGGGATTACTAGGTCCATTGGGAGTTCCATTTTTTAAAAATATATTTTTTATTGATTTCAGAGAGGAAGGAAGAGGGAGAGAGAGATAGAAACATCCATGTTGAGAGAGAATCATGGATCAGCTTGCCTCCTGCAAGTCCCCTACTAGGGATCAAACCCACAACCCGGGCATGTGCCCTTGACTAGAATCAAACCTGGGACCTTTCACGTAGCAGGCCGACACTCTATCTACTGGGTAGGGCCATTTTTAATTTTTTGAGGAAACTCCATGCTGTTTTGCACAGTGGCTGCACCAGTGTACAAGGGTTCCTTTTTCTCCACATCCTCACTAGCACTTGTAGTTTGTTGATTTGCTGATAATAGCCACTCTGACAACTCCTGTATTTTCAAATCAGAAACCTGGTGCTCAACTCTTTCCCTGTCCCTACATACTAACAATCCCAGTCCTGTATGTCCCTTCCCTAAATATCTCTAGAGTCCTTCATTTCCTTCCTCAATGTGCCCTTGACCAAGCCCTCGTCATCCGTCTCTGATTTTTGTTTGACCCTTACAATAGCTTCCTTCTCTGGTTTTTGTTTGATCTTCTTTGATAAAACTGTTCAGCTACCAGAGCAGTCATTCCAAAACACAAATCCGGCCTCATCATTTCCCATTTGATAATACCTCAAAATTGCCAAATGGTTTCTAAGATAAAGTCCAACTTCCTCATCAGCCAACAAAGCTTCCGTGACTAAGTCTTGCCTGCCTCTTGTTTCCCAGCTCCTCCCATCACTTTCCATTGGGCAATATCAAACTGACATCCCCTGTAGACACCAATCACATGCATGCTCCTTCTCAGGAACACCTCTCTTCTACCCCTTTTCACCTCCGCTCAGGCCTTGGCTCTTCTAGGAAGCTGTCTTCAGCTCCTAGGCAAGGCTACTTGAGCCTCACTTAGCATCCCATAGTAGGCAGCAAGTAGCTTTCCCATATTTTATCAAAACCTTTCTTTCATCTGTTTTCCTGATCGTAAGCAATGCGACTATAGGCATTGTGTATTACTCATCTTTATATCCACAGTGCCTGGAATTCAGTATGTGTTTTTTGGTCAAAACTGCCACATTTTAATTTAATTTTTCTACTTGGTCAAACTGTGAAAATCCACCAATTAGATGTATTTTGGGGTATCAATATTCTTGGTGAAATGTAAAATCCACCTTGTCTATTAAGTTCAAGTTTAAAATGACTCAATTTGATTAGTTACTTGGCATTGGAAGGACAACATTGCATACATACTAGTCAAATAATTGAGTCTTCAGAGTCACGGAGTTAGTGTTCCCAAAGTAGAAGCCTGATTCTGCTGTTCATAAGCTGCCTCTCTACACCTCTTCCTAACCTGGAAATGGGAATTGGCTTCTGTACCTCATAATGCTGTTTTAAACTTTAAATAACACAGGAAACGCAAGTGCCTCTCACAGTGCCTGTGTAGCACATGGAAATATTCAACCCAAGGTAGATGTTATCATTACTGTCAATAATAAGGGCAGATGTGGGTGGGTGCCACGTTCGGGCAAGGACATTGGGTGGGGTAGGGTGAGGCAACATCCCAACCTCAAAAGTTGGTCTATGAAGAGTTCAGTTCAGAGAGAGTGACTGCCCAGACTTGTCTGTATTCACAGTGATATGAAATCTGGGGATCTTGGCATGGGTATTTCTCAGTCATGGCCATATACCTCACTTACTATCTCTAGCCAGCATCTCATCTGCTGACTAGAGAGAGAACAGAGTACTGTAGGAGAAACACCAGTTATGGCCTCTCATCCATGTGTTGCTGTGCAGGTCATGGAGCTCCTCTACATCATTTCATTGAGATTCCACCACAAACTGCATGCGAGCATTTTTACCCCCTTTTTACAGAGGTCAAAACTAAGTCCAGAGACATTTAAGTGACCAATTCCAGGTCACTGAACTAAAAAGAAGCTGAGTTAGGATTCAAATCTAGGCCTTTTGATTTAAAATCTGGTGCCTTTCCTAACACATGTTAACGAAATCAGGCAAAAATGCTCACAAAAAAATGGATGGGGAAATTAGGCAGGACATAAGGTCTTAGGCTGAGAAAGAACTGTTTGGCAGAGACAAAAACACTAGGGCTGCTGTCCTCCTAAGCAATATAACGAAGATGACTATGTGATTGGGAAAAAAAAAGCCTTACGAACAAGTGAAAAAGAGCAATAGAAATTGTGATGACACCATTATGGAATTTTCTCACAATGGAAATAACATCTGGAAAGCTTTGGAGAAATGCAGAACCAGGGAGATAGCTGACCAGAATATTGTCTCATACCATTATGGGGAGAGCCAGGCTGAAGGCCATCGAGACCTTACTGGTATTGGCTGTGATAAAACATTGAAATGACTTTCTCATGCTGTTCTTTGAACAGCTTTATTATGTTATAATTTATATACCATAAACTTCACCCATGATAATAACTCAGTCATTCTGAGTAAATTTATACAGTTGGGTAATCATCACCACAATCTACTTTTAGAAGATTTGTCACCCCCAGCAAACACTAAAATACTTCTATAGAGGTTAGTAAAGAGCCAGTACCCTCAACATCTGCCCCCGCCTTCCATAAAGATCTCCCTTCAGTAGCTTCTGAATACCCACAGAACTCCCCTTGATCTAGCCCACCAGGCAGGGAGCATCCAGATCCCTGCCCCAGCATGAGCAGCTTCTGTTCTGCACGGTTGGTCTCTGTGCCACATCTGTTAGCTATGTTTACCATCACCCCTGGGAAGGATCAAGGCAAGCGCTCAACTCTCCTGGTTCCCAATTCAGAGCTTTCCACACAGCACCCTGCTTTTCAGAAAGACTGGAACATAAATAAACGAAAAGAAGTGCTATGCAACTATGTCTCTGTAAAAGATAGGTTTCGAAGGGCAAGAGAGTGAGCTGATCTCCACTGCCACCTCTTTAGTAAAAGTGTTCCCATCTTGAGGCTTACACACCTCTGCCAATGGATGGACTTGTGGAGGCAGGTAACTCCCTAAAATACAAAATTTCATAAGCATGTGTGGTACTGACTTTTCCCTCCTATGAGGATCCTTTTTAACACATATAAAACACAAGGGACCAGATGTTGATTTTACAGTGAGGCATGTTAAGATTCCCATAACCCCTTTTCTGGTATTTGTCATAGCAGATTGTTGGCTCTGATGATGTCATAATGCTTTGTTTGTGGGGTCATCTGATGTCACTCACACCTTAGGGAGAATCAGCTTTTAAACAAGTGAACCTTAGATGATGAAATGTGATCTTCTGCAGCAATTTTCTGAGATGATGGGATAAAAAAATCTCCAAAAGAGAATGAATCTAGAAATGCTTTTCTTTCATTGGTACATGTGAGTTTAATCACAGTTGAAATGTTAACACACTGGGCTAACACCTGATGTGCTTCCAGATTATTCTTGGTTGCCAAGAGCCTCCAAACATTCCTTAAGGACAAGGCCATTTTGCACAAAAAGGGAAACCAGCCCATTTCTGCCAATTAGGGTCTGAGAGAGAGAAAAAAAAAGTATACCAATATAGTAACTTCTCTATACCATAGAATAATTGATGTATTTTAAAGATCTTTTTCATTTTGAACACATTCTACATTAGGGAATTTCCCAGAGAACATAAGTGTGGAAATGATGATATCCTACATTGTTCTTGTACTTAAATCTTATAGAAATTTATAAAAGGTCTCGTCCAAGTGAATGAAATGAGAGGTTTTAAGCTTTCATTCTGGTTAAGTAAAAGCCTTCAACTCAATATATCACACCCCTTCAGTTTTTAGAGATAGAATACGAGGTGAAAGCCTTTGGCTTCCATTTTTCTCTTATAAAACAATGACATCTTTAGTTTTGGAATCATTTTTTAAAATGTGACTTCTGATAAATTTTGGCAGAACTGGTGCATCCCCAGAATAAATTTTGTATGCTCAGCTTTCTCTATTCAAATACATCCCTATGTTGAATGATCAAATAACTGTCTACTACGAAACAGGTTGAAGTATGGATGTGATAGAAGATATGTATATGTTACAACGGGACACTGATACATTAAACAAAGAAATTCATGTCTAGGGTCAAATATCTAACCAAATGTCCATGCTGTAACAACCGTAACTATTTCTGATACGCGGAAAGTTTTATATATTTTATTGATTTTTTTTACAGAGAGGAAAGGAGAGGGAGAGCCAGAAACATAGATGAGAGACAGACATCGATCAGCCGCCTCCTGCACGCCCCCTACTGGGGAGGTGCCCGCAACCACGATACACGCCCTTGACCGGAATCGAACCTGGGACCTTTCAGTCCGCAGGCCCACGCTCTATCCACTGAGCCAAACCGGTTTCGGTTTTGCCTAATACACGTAAAGTTTTAAACTGAGGGGCTGGGATAAAGTGGTTATAACCACACACACAGAAGAAAAAAAAATTCAAAGATTCCCCTCCCCTTCCGGGCAAGTGTCAGCTCTACAAAATCTACGCTTGCCTTTAAAGCAAAGTGTTGTTCTGCTTTCAATTCTCACAGTTGCACAAGGAAACTCGTGTCTTTCTTCCCAAATTAGGGCTATGAGAAGCCTTCCATGTTCGAAAAGGCCAGAAAGCAGCCCCGCGGAAAGTTTTTTCCTTCCCCAAAGGCTTGAAAGTGGGCACAAAGCTGGGGAAAGCCATCCCAAGGGGAAATCTGTACACCATATACCTGTGCTGGGAAAACAAACCAAACCAGGGAAAAAACCCCGCGAGTCCGGACATCATCAGGACCTCGGAGAACAGACAGGAAAAAAGCTACCATAGCCAGCTCAGACCCGGAGACACTTTCCCCAAGCGGCCGGGAGGGCGGTGGGCTCGCCGCGGACGCCGCACACCGGGATGGGAGCGAGGATCCTGACAGTACCATTTACCGCATCCCCGCCCGTCCCTCCCGCGTGCGTCCAGCGCGCCAGCCAATCCCGCCGCGCCATCCCCTTCCACCGAGGCCCCGCCCCCGCGCCCGGGATGCTGGGCCCCCGCGGGGTGACGCGAGCACGGCGGCTCCGCCCCCTGCGTCTCTGGCCTCGCCGGCCTTGGGGGGGGAAGGGGGGGATGGTTCCATCATGGCGTCAATGCAGGTGAGAGGGGCTTGCAGCATCTGGGCGCGCGAGGGAGCCTCCGAGAGGATGCGAGCGTTTCGTCGGGGGCGGTGTCTGGGACTCAGGGGCACCGGGCGAGCTCGGGAGCGGCCCTGGCCGCCAGTCCTTCCCAGTCTTCGGGCACTGGGGAGGAGTGAGAGGCGGCGAAAAGAAGGGCGGGGGGGGCGGCGGCGGCGGCGGCGGCGGGCTCGGTCGGTCGAAGCGGACACCAGCCGGCCGGAAAGTTGGGGGATAAAGAAGGCGAAGGGCAGGAACGAGCGAAGTTTGGCGCCGGCTCGGCGGCTGTCGGCTCGGAGCCGTCTCCCGTTCGCACAGTTGGCCGCTGCCGGCCTGCCCGCCCGCCCCAGGGATGCCTTTTCCTCCGCGGTCCCCGGCGGAAACAGCTGCTCCGGCCGCCGTCGCCGGGCAGGAGCGGCCCCGAGAGGGGCTGAGTGTGGGGGAGCCGAAAAGGCGTTCCGGGAGGGCGGCTGGCGGCCTCTGCCCAGGCCTCCCACGCCGGCCTCGCCGGCTGCTCGGCCCCTCGGCTCTCCTTTTGCCCCGTAATTTTTTTGCTTCTTGGGGACCTTTCTCTCTGAGCCTCCGCACTCAGCGGACAGCAGCCCGCTTTCTCCCTCTCCCCGAAGTGCCCGTCGTCCCTCGACATCACTGGCCGCCTAACGTGCAGTGTCCCCGAGAGCCGAGTCACGACCCCGTGGGCCGCCCGGGCAGCGGGGCTTGGGCTCTCCTCCCCCGCGGCGCCCCACCCTTGCAGTAGCGGTCAGGCTGCAGCCCTTTGCCCTGTCTCTCCCCCCGTCTTCCGCGGAACCTCCGTTTGGTAGGAGCGGCTTGTTAACCCGTGTCACATCTACCTGACTGGGCGATGCGTGGTTTTCTGGCGTTCCAACTTAATAAAACCCTTATTTCCCGAATCTGAGGCATGTGTATGTGTGTTTCTGGCAAAGATGGCAACCACAATTGGAGTTTTGTGGAGCTTGACTCCACGTTATCTATAGCCTGCCCTCAATTTCCCAGGGAAGACTCTGTATCACAACACGCAGGAAGAGAGGGTACAACTCTCGTAGGAGTGAGTGCCCACCGAGCGCTTTTTAGGTTTTACCGACTCCTCAAGTAAAGACAGAGACCACGTTTTTCTCAGAAGGATTTTGAGCTTTTGTTTCTTGAATAATAAGCAAGTGTCCCCCTCTGGATTTTTCTCCTTTGTAGGCCAGAACAGTAGTTTTCTTTTATCTCTTCTCCTTTTTTCATCATCTTCCTCTTTTGTGCACATATTTAGGTTCGAATTTACTTTTGTGCTTTTGTGTTATCCCCTTTCAACCTGGTTTTCATACAGTTTTGTTGTATGTTGTATTTTTTTTTTTTTTAACCGTTGCTTCGAACCTCCGGACTTTCCTGCAGAATAGGGAAAAAATAAGTATAGGACATTCCTAGTTGAGAAGATGTCATGAAATGGTGCAGGGGAAAAGCAAGAACAATTTCAGGAAACTTTACACTAATCTCCCCAGAGATGTGAGAGAAGTTCCGTCATTTGAAGCCCCAAAAGGAACTGGAACAAGTTGAACGGCAGCTATATGACCAATTTAGGATCATTTGTATTAAGATTAAAAACATTTGTTTTAAGACAGAATTAAGATTAAAATCCACAATATTTGTGGTAATTTTTCTCAAGAGAAGCATGGGAATAACTAATTTGCTGGTTAGGTTTAGGTTTCAAGTGTCTGGAAAGGGCAGGTTTGTTTTTAAGAGAAAAACGAGTCAGTAAAGAACTTACTATTGATAATTATGAATTTTACATGGCGACTTAAGCAATGGGAAGAAAAAAAAAAACTTGCCAGTGTAATACTTTTTGTGTCCCAAGTACTACATTTAACTGTCTTTTCACCCTTTATTACTTTGTGTTTTCTGATGAGAGGAATGGAAAACTAATCTTCCCTCATTTAACTAAAAACTTAAATCTTTCCTTTTATTTATATTTTTGAAGCATCTCAGATTTGCTGGTAGTATCTTGACAAATACTTTAATATACATAAATCTAGATTTTTTCAAACACAACTTTCTATGATTATTCTGTCTTTGGTGAACAAATTTTTGTTGACCATCTTAGTAGCAAAGGTTAACTTTTTCAAAACAAATTACACATAAAACTGCAACCAAATTTGTTCATTCATCAATAATTTTGTGAGGGCCTACTATGTGAGGGCCTACTCATCTAAGGTGCTGGAAATATACCAGTGAACAAAAGTAGACAAGATTTCTACCTTTTTGGATATAAAAAGTCTAATTGGGAGAGACAGGAACAAAATATTTAAGTTAATTGCATATTAGTAAGTGATCGGGTTGTGGAGAAAAAGCATGGAAGGAGATTAGGAAATGTATATTTGGAGGATTTCCAATAGAATGCTTAGGAAGTATAGAATGCATGAATTCTGTGCTCTGACCAAGTTCTTACCTAAAAAGTTTTCAGATTTTTTTAAAATGTATTTTTATTGATTTTATAGCAGAAGGGAGAGGGAGAGAGAGATAGAAACATCAGTGTTGAGAGAGAATCACTAATCAGCTGCCTCCTACCCGTCCTCCATTGGGGATCAAGCCTGCAACCTCGGCATGTGCCCTGACCGGGAATCAAACCGTAACCTCCTGGTTCATAGGTCATCGCTTAACCACTGAAACATGCTGGCCAGGCCAGATTTCTTTATCTTAACCACAGCAGGATATTACTGCTGCTGAAGAGGTTATTTAAGCAGGAACTGTATTTTACATATACAAATTAACATAGAATTTGATTACTCAAATTGATAAAAATGAAATATTCTTTAGGATCCATAACTAAGGGTAGACTTGGCATTTCTCTTTGGAGAATATCTATTTTAAAAGTTGAAGTTGTAACTGCTTTAGTATCACCTTAATCATGCCTCCCAACGTTTTTTCATGTTGTACAATGCAGAAATTATTTTTTGAATAGCACATTAAGATGGGTGAGGTAGTTGGAGGTTGGAAGCTAGGTGTATGAAATGTTTAGGATGAGGATCAGTATCCTGGCATACCTGTAATGCTGGGGAAGTTCTGCTCTATCACATTGCTAGAGTTGTTCTTTACCCTTCAAGATAATGGTTTTCAAACTCATGTGAGCCCTTTGAGACATGGTTTCCCAGTTTTTTCTTTTTGCAACAGTCACAAATCACTAAGATTATGGTTCAGTTATGTTTTGTTTGTTTTTCTTTTTCTTTTAGGGGACGGGGAGTAGGAAGGGGAGAGAAACAATCATTCGTTGTTCCACTTATTTATGCATTTATTGGTTGATTTTTGTATGTGCCCTGTCTGCAGATTGAACCCACAACTTTGAAGTACGGGGATGACACTCTAACTATCTGAGCCATTGGGAAAGAACCAGTTTATGTTTTTAGAAACTATTCTTAGAGCCCTAACTGGTTTGGCTCAGTGGATAGAGCATCAACCTGGGAACTCAAGGGTCCCAGATTCGATTCCCGACAAGGGCATGTACCTTGGTTTCAGCAACATCCCTAGTAAGGGATGTGGCAGGAGGCAGCTGATTGATGTTTTTCTCATTGATGTTTCTAACTCCCTCTCCCTCTCCCTTCCTCTCTGTAAAAAATCAATTAAAAAAAAAAGAAACTATTCTTAAAGAATGATGGGCTCGTGATGGTACTTAAAATTGGTAGGAGTTAGATTAAAGATGTAGATTTAATTTTGATAATTCTAGAAATCTTAAAATACTAAATGTAAGTTCTTTGTAGCACATTTTTAGACATAACATTTTAGGGATCTTGATTTTTTGCTACAAACTTTCTGTCCCCAAACTGCAAAAGCACTATTAAAGAGAATTTTTATGTGATTCTAAACATTCATAAGATTATAGCAGTATTGGGGTATTCTGTATTCAGCTAAACCAGTGGTCGGCAAACTGAGGCTCGAGAGCCACATTGGCTCTTTGGTCCTTGAGTGTGGCTTCCACAAAATACCACAGCCTGGGCGAGTCTAATTTGAAGAAGTGGTGTTAGAAGAAGTTTAAGTTTAAAAATTTTGGCTCTCAAAAGAAATTTCAATCATTGTACTGTTGATATTTGGCTTTGTTGACTAATGAGTTTGCCAACCACTGAGCTAAACCATGAAATTGTATTTTGTATGTTATGTTTTATTTTCATTTTGTATTTAATCTTTTTTTTTCTTTGCCTGTCAGCTCATTTCATTCACAAATATGTATTATAAAGTATTTAACTAACTTAGCCTACTGAATATATACTAAGTACCAGATTATTATGATCATTATGATCTCTAAACACATAATAATCTGGCCATTCAGTGTGAGTGTGTGTGTGTGTGTGTGTGTGTGTGTGTGTGTGTTAGAGGCCTGGCACATGAATTCATGTATGGTTCGGGTCCAGCCAGCCTGGCCAGGGGGAGAGGACATGGGCAGTTGGCCAGCCTGCCTGCTGGTGGAACTCTTGGTCGAGGGGACAATTTGCATATTAGCCTTTTGTTATATAGGAAGATATACACTGAGTGGCCAGATTATTATGCGTTTAAAGATCATAATAATCTGGCCAATCAGTGTATTTTCTGATCTTAGAATTCAACTGTTTCATTCAGTCTTCTCTTATGTTGGAATTTTAAGTATACTTGGTATACTTTTCTAATTTGACCATCCAGATTTATTTATCAACTTCAGGTGTGGACTCCCCTTACATTATGTATAAGGTCTTAGAAGGTCAGTGCATAATAATTGATTTTTGTCAAATCTAAAAACAGTGATATAATTGAGAGACATGGCCAATTGAATTACTTTGTGGATTTTCTGCATTTTCTTCTATCTTACCTAATTGGATCTTAGACTTTTGTTTTTTTGTTTTTTTGGATCTTAGACTATTGATTGTTGATTTAGCTAGATGGAGTTTTCGATTTAGTAACAAAAGATGGACTATGATGTGTGCTAATTTTCAGGTGACTTAAAAATAAATTATTTTGGATTATTCATAATCTCATTACTCTTTACTCAAGTAATTGTATATAGTGATTGAGAGAGATGGAATATGGGCTCTCACCAACATTACTATTGTAGTCATGCTGCCTTGACAATAAAATTCCACATGACTATTTGTTGATCTCATTATGAAGGGTTACAGGATAAACAAAAGTTAGAAAATTGACTGGAAACTTGGGAAATATAGCTAGAATTATGGTATTTGAGAAGTTTGGCTGGATGTTCTGTCAGGGAATAGGTCTGATCAGGAGCTGTTGGACCAAGTGCCCAGAAAAAGGGGGAATAGTAGCCGAAACCGGTTTGGCTCAGTGGAGAGAGCGTTGGCCTGTGGACTGAAAGGTCCCAGGTTCGATTTCTGTCAAAGGCATGTATCCTGGTTTCGAGCATATCCCCTGTAGGGGGCATGCAGGAGGCGGCTGATTGATGTCTCTCTGTCATCGATGTTTCTAACTCTCTATCCTTTTCCCTTCCTATCTGTAAAAAATCAATAAAATATATTTAAAAGGGGGGGGGGGGAAAGTAGAATTAACTAGTAGAGTCACGTCTAAGTGAACAAAAGCATTAAGCTAGGTCCTAGTAGCACAATGACTTCAAAGATGATAGTTGCTAGGATAATCATCTTTGAAGTCATTGTGCTACTCTGTTTTGCAATTAATGAGATGCCTTCTATTTTTGTCCCAAAGTGTGTTTGTGTTTTTAAAAAACAACAACATATTTTTACATTGATTTTTAGAGAGAGAAAGGGAGAGGGGGAGAGAGAGAAACATCAATGAGAGAAACATGGGTGTAGTCCTATTAACATACCTTTTCTTTTTCCTTTCTTTTTGTTACTCCTTACCTGAGGATATTTTTCCATTGATTTTTAGGGAGGGGGAGAGACATAGAGACATCGATGTGAAAGAGATACATCAGTGGGGACTGGGGTCAAGCCTGCAATCCCTTGTCCAGAATTGAACTTGGGATTCTTCAGTCTGAGGGCCAATGCTCTATCCACTGAGCCAAACTGGCTAGGGCCATATCTTTTAAAAAAAATTATTGCTGTGCTGAAACCGGTTTGGCTCAGTGGATAGAGTGTTGGGCTGTGGATTAAAAGGTGCCAGGCTCGATTCTGGTCAAGGGCATGTACCTTGGTTGCGGGCACATCCCCAGTAGGGGGCATGCAGGAGGCAGATGATCGATGTCCCTCTCTCATCGATATTTCTAACTCTCTGTCCCTATCCCTTCCTCTCTGTAAAATATCAATAAAAAATATATTTAAAAAAATTATTGCTGCATTTTGTAATTAGAGGTAATTGGAAATACTAATTAAAATATTTGTTTACTTTTTACTAGATGAAAGGAAGATATATTGAGCAAATTGGGTATATAGATTTTTTTAGTATGAAGATTTTGATATGAGAAAAAATTATTACATTCTTTTTAAAAATATGTATATTTTATTGATTTTTTTTTTTTACCGAGAGGAAGGGAGAGGGATAGAAAGTTAGAAACATCAATGAGAGAGGAACATCGATCAGTTGCCTCCTGCACCCCCACTACTGGGGATGTGCCCGCAACCAAGGTACATGCCCTTTACTGGAATCGAACCTGGGACCTTTCAGTCTGCAGGCCAACACTCTATCCACTGAGCTAAACCGGTTTCCGCAAATTATTACATTCTTAAGAAACCCAGTTTGAGGATCCCATTGGAAAACATTACACAGTGCATATATTGGCACCATCTTTGCTCTTGACGCTACTTAGTAGAAACCTCATAGAATTCATATCTTTATGACAGTTAGTTTGAACTACCTTGATTTGACACTACTACAGTCTATCCTTATTCACGGATTCTGTATTTTTGAAACCGTCCACTCAGTAAAATTTATTTGTGACACTAAAATATTTATGGTGCTTTGGTGGTGATTTACACAACCTATTGGCAAAAAAGACCAAAAAATTCAGTTTTTGGAAGCTTATGTTCCAGCTGAGGTCAAACAAGGTGATGCTCTGCCTTGTTTCAGCTGTTGTACTGTAAACAAATGTCCTTTTTTCAGTCTATTTCATGCCCCCCCCCCCCCCCCGCCACATTTCTGTCTTTAAAATGGCTCCCAAGGGGAGGATTGAAGTACAGCCTAGTGTTCCTAATTGCAAGAAGACTGTGTATGTTAGGTAACCTTTGTTCAGGCATGAGCTGTTGGCTTTGGGTTTCGTGTTAAAGAACCGATAGTCTATATTAGTTTTGGTTGAATGTGACCAAAGGATCGAAGGAACCTAACCCTGTATTTCCCCTAGGAACCGTGGTTCAATATTTGCTGTGACTTTATAGAACATAATTACTGTGAATTTAATGAGAATTGACTATTTTGATTTAAATTACCAGTTCACCTTTAATTTGATACATATTGAAACCTCGTTAAAACTGGTAAAAAAAAAAAGTAACATTGTGTCCTGGCTGGTGTGGTTCAGTTGGGAGTGATGTCCCACACACCAAAAGGTTGAGGCTTTATTCCCGGTGTCAGAGCTCATACCCAGGTTGTGGGTCCCATTCCTGGTCATGTGCACAGAAGATAACTGATCCTTGTTTCATTCTCTCTCTCTCTTCATGCATATGGATGTTTCTCTCCCTCTCCCATCCTCTCTAAAATCAATTAACACACCATATTTTTAAAAATTGTAATGTTGCTACATTTTTTTGCCTTTTTCCATTTTCTACTGTAGATCAATACTTCCCCCTAGTTTTTTTCCTAGAGTTGCCAGCACAATTTGAGTTACTGGTTTTCAGTTTTGGCATTATATTTTAAGTCACCTGGGAAGCTTTAAACAAAACAAAACTATCCGCAGAGAGCAATCTGGCATGCATCTTGGGCATTGGATTTTTTCTCAGCTAATGCACAACCTATTAAGTTTAGAGTTATCTTCACTATAATGCTGTGGGGGGGGGTGTTAGTTGTGCAGATTTTGTAAATTGGATAATACATCTTAGACCATATTTAGAGTTCAGGAGATGGGTAGACATATGAAAGTTGATAAACCTGGGGAAAGCTTTAAGAATCAAATGTGAGACTTAGCTGGTTTGGCTCAGTGGATAGAGTATCACTGTGGACTGAAGGGTCCTGGGTTTGATTTCAGTCAAGGGCACATGCCTGGTTTCGGGTTCGATCCCCAGTAGGGGACATGCAAGAGACAGCCAATCAGTGATTCTCTCTGATCATTGATGTTTCTCTCTCCCTCTTCCTTCCTCCCTGAAATCAATAAAAATATGGTTTTCTTGTTTTGTTTTTTTTTAAGAATTAAATGTAAGACTGTGAAAATGTTTATAGGTATTCCTGGATTCCACATAATCACATTTCTATTAAAGAACATTCATTTCCTGAATTAAATATCAGAGCCAATATTAACTGCCTTATAATTTTAGTGAAATATCATTTGGTAGCTATTTTATTCAAAGAAACAAAGTAACTGCCCTGAGAGTTTCTTGTGGAGGAGGATTAGTGTACCATGTACATTAAGATATGGCTGCTGGGTGGTCCTCTAGACTTGGTTATGAGCAAAGTGATTCTCTTATACCAGTTGTATACCTAGATAAACCTATGGATTTTATGTCATGAGTCTTTGGAGTTAGATAATTACAATCTCAAGTGTTTTGTTGTTTAAAACAATTTTTTTGAATCCTTGCCCAAGGATATTTTTTACATTGATTTTTAGAGAGAGTGGAAGGGAAAGGGAGAGGAGAAACACCAATGTGAGAGAGACACATCAATTGGTTGCCTTCAACTAGGGTGGGGAACTGTAACTGAGGTACGTGCCCTTGACTAGAGTCAAACCCCCTTCACTTTGCAGGTCGACACTCTGTCCATTGAGCCAAATGGTGGCTCAAAGTAAAGTTTTAATTGTGTTTTTTTATTTTTTAATATATTTTAATTGATTTTTTTTTTTTTAGAGAGAGGAAGGGAGAGAGGCAAAAACATTGATGAGAGAGAAACATCGATCAGCTGCCTCTTGCATACCTCCTAGTGGGGATGTGCCCACAACCAAGGTACGTGCCCTTGACTGGAATCGAACCTGGGACCCTTCAGTCCACAGGTCGACGCTCTATTCACTGAGCCAAACCGGTTTCGGCGAGTTTTTATTGTTTTAAATAATCTTAGGAGCCTTGTATTAAAATGTGAATAGCCCTTCCTTAGGGCCATTGCTGCTAGTCCTTGCATCTTTTTTTTTTTTTTTTAACATACTGATTTTTCACAGAGAGGAAGGGAAAGGGATAGAAAGCCAGAAACATCAATGAGAGAGACATCGATCAGCCGCCTCCTGCACGACCCCTACTGGGGATGTGCCTGCAACCAAGGTACATGACCTTGACCAGAATCGAACCTGTGACCTTTCAGTCCCCAGCCTGACATTCTATCCACTGAGCCAAACCAGTTTTGGCTTTTTTATTGTTGTTATTGTTAAATATATTTTTATTGATTTCAGAGAGGAAGGAAAAGAGAAAGAGAAATATCAATGTTATGAATCATTGATTGGCTGCCTCCTGCATACCCCACAGCTAGTCATGTGCTCTGACCAGGAATCAAACTGATCTCCTGAAACGCTGAACTACTGAGCCAGGCACATCCCTTTGTATATCCTGTGCTGAACTTTCTTTCAGACCATTCATATTCTAGGAGTTATTGTTTTTGATTCTCTGTCCTGGGTCTATCTTCCCTTGTCCTTAGGTCAAAGTGGACATTATTGCAAATGTGTACATTCAGTTATTCTCCTTTACTTGCTGGGAAAACTTAGCAACATTTTTTAGTCACTTTTTATATTGAAACTAGAGGACCGGTGAACAAAATTCGTGCATGAGGGTCAGGGGAGTGTCTTCAGCCCAGCCTGCACCTTCTCCAATCTGGGACCCCTTGAGGGATGTCCGACTGTGATCGGGCCTAAATGAGCAGTCGGACATCCCTCTCAAAATCCAGGACTGCTGGCTCCCAACTGCTTTCCTGCCTGGCTTCCTGATTGCCTCTAACCGATTCTGCCTGCCAGCCTGATCACCCCTAACTGATTCTGCCTGCCAGCCTGTTCACCCCCGAACCACTCCCCTGCCTGATCAATGCCTGACTGCTCTCCTGCCAGCCTGTTTGCCCCTAACTACCCTTCCTTGCAGGCCTGGTCACCCCTAATTGCCCTCCCTTGCAGGCCTGGTCACCCTTAACTGCCCTCCGCTGCAGGCCTGGTCTTCCCCAACTGCTCTCCCCTGAAGGCCTGGGTCCCCCACAACTGCCCTTCCCTGCAGGCCTGGTCACCCCCAACTTCCCTCTGCCAATCTGGTCAACCCCTAACTGCCCTCCCTTATAGGCTTGATCATCCCCAACTCCCTCCCTTGCAGGCCTGGTCCCTCCCAACTGCCATCTTGTGGTGGCCATCTGTGTCCACATGGAGGCAGTCATCTTGTACGTTGGAGTGATGGTCAATCTGCACATTATTCTTTTATTAGATGGGATAGAGGCCTGGGGTGGGAGTTTCCTTGGGGCAACGGGCCTGTGGTGGTTTGCAGGCCGTCCATGCCCCCTGGTGACCCAAGTGGAGGCCCTGGTATCTGGGATTTATTTATCTTCTACAATTGAAACTTTGTAGCCTGGAGCCAAGCTAAGCCTTCTGCTGCTTCCTGGCAGCAGCCATTTCTGTTGGAATTTATTTATCTTCTATAATTGAAACTTAGTAGCCTTAAGCAGAGGCCTGGGGCCAGGGTGTGTGGAAAGCTTGGCTTCTTCCATTGCCAGGGCAACCCAAGCCTGCCTCCTGCTCTCTGTGTGGCTGCAGCCATCTTGGTTGGATTAATTTGCATACTTGCCCCTGATTGACTGGTGGGCATGGGTGGTAGGTGTAGCGGAGGTGCGGTCAATTTGCATATTACTTTTTTATTAGATAGGATTCCATTTTGAATTCTGGCTAGTTTAATACCTCCCCTTGTCTTTTCATTGTTTCTGGGATTTTCTTTTCCCCCTCTCTAGAAAATTAGTCCTTCCACTCTTTTTACTATTTTTCTGAATTCATATTTTACTCAAATCTACTTTAGTTCTTTACAGCTTTATACCTGACATCATGAACCCACCAAACTTAGCCTGTTTTCAGTGTACACGTTTTTTACCTTGTGTGCTCTCAGCACATTTTGCCTCTTTCATGGGATTTTTCATTTCTGCCTCATACTTAATATAGAGGTACTTTGTTTTTATTAGATTTTTAACTCACTAAGGACAACTCTATTGTTTGTAAGCACTCAGATGTTATTCTAAGTAAATACTCTCGCCTCCCCCAAATAGGACATAAATAATATTCAAACATTGTTTTCTTGCTGTGTATTTGATTCCTTTTGTTTCAGCTTCTTCCCTGGCCTAATTAAAGAAACTAAAGAATTAAGTAGGATAAAGTATATAGTATTTTAAAACTAGTGTAAAATTCCTACTAATTATATGCATCTCTTTCAACTAGATTAATATTTGGTTGGTGATTATTTCGCTTTGTAGATAATGCCTCAATTAAATTCTATTTTTTTCTGATGGTGGTTGTTTTTTTCTCTCTTTTTAAATTAATCCTCACACGAGGATATTTTTCCATTGATTTTTACAGAGAGTGGAATGGAGGGGGAGAGACATAGAGAAATATCAATGTGAGAGAGACATATCGACTAGTTTTCTACCGCATGTGCCCCAAGCAGGATCTGTGATCAAGCCTGCAACTGATGTACATCCCCTTGACAAGAATTGAACCTGGAGAAGAAGAAGAAAAAAACCAGTCCTTGGGCTGATGCTCTATCCACTGAGCCAGGGCAGTGTTTTCCTCTTAAGCTTCCAGTTCACAAACCTTAAAATCTTGACTGCAAATCATCTGAGATCTTGCTTCATTGATACTGATATTATGTGATGGTTTTCTCCTTAAAAACAGAAATGTTGTATTTTAGGTTACTTTGGATTCTTGATGTTGTATCCTTTTTCCAATGTTTGTGGGAAGAGAGGGTATGAGATTGTGTGGGGTGAGGTTTTGGTATAGGGATTTTGTGATTGGTTCTCTCAGATCTTGTAGAGGACAGACTATTGATGTCTATGAAATGCAAACTGGCTACTGATACCCTTTTTGCCCTTAAACATAGTTATAGCTTTTAGATAAAGAAGATACAGTACTAGTGTTCAATAGATTATAACTCCACCATTAGAAAAAAAGAATGAAATCTTGCCATTTGTGACAACATGAATGGATCTAGAGGCTATTAATGCTAAGTGAAATAAGTCAGACAAATACCATATGATTTCACTTACATACGGAACCTAAAAAACTAAATGAACAGACAACACAAACTCATAGATATGGAGAACAAATTTATGGTTGCCAGATGGAAAGAGGTTGCATGAAAAGAGGGAGGGGGTTAAGTTGTACATATTGCTAGATAAGAAAACAGTCATGGGGATGTACAGTAGAGCATAGAAAATATGGTCAATAATCCTATATAATAAAGGGGATATGCAAATTGACCATCATTCCATCACAAAGATGGCTGCACTCACAGCTGCCCCCCATCCTGGCGCTGAGCAAGGGGACCTGAGGCTACGCCCCCTGCCCGGCGGGGCTTGACAAAGGTGGGACTGGCTGGGTCTGGATCTGGCCCAATATGGGGAGAGGAGGGAGGGTGTAGTGACGGGGTCTGGGTCTCATGTGATTTTGAGGCACATGTGGGTGGGTGGGGACTTGACTCTGGGTCCCGTGGTACGCCCCAGACTCTGACAGGAGGAAGGTTTTCATAAACGTTTTACTAATTTTCATTCATCTCTAACACTTCTATTACAGAGAAAGGGCAAATAGCAATGTTAAATTATTTTCTCTAATTAATCCCCTTTTAATGTGCATGAATTTTGTACACTGGACCACTTGTAATAACCATGTGTGGTGTCAGATGGGGACTGTACTTACCGAGGTGATTACTTTGTTGTATAAATGTCTACTATGTTGTACACACACCTGAAAGTAATACTTATGTCAACTGGAATTGAGATTAAAAAACAAATTTTTTATAATAACCATCACTCTAAATTTTGTATTTTTGTAGGTAATCTATATTTTCTCTCTGGTTTTAGAATTAACTCTTATTTTAGATGCTATTCTTTACTTTAACAGTGACGTGTTTAAGTTTGGAATTCTTTTAAAAAATATTTTATTGATTTTTTTACAGAGAGGAAGAGAGAGGAGTAGAGAGTTAGAAACATCGATCAGCTGCCTCCTGCACATCCCCTTCTAGGGATGTGCTCACAACCAAGGTATCTGCCCTTGACTGGAATCGAACCTAGGACCCTTCTGTTGTTAGGCTAACACTCTGTCCACTAAGCCAAACTGGTTAGGGTACTTTGGCATTCTTTTTATGTGGTTTTTTTTTTTTTTTTGGAATTCATTGGGCTTTTGAATTTTAGGACTGATGTATTCAATAATTCTGGAAAATTTTCAGGCATTATCTCTGTAAATGTTGCCTTCCATTCTTTTTTTTGTTACCTTTGTGTTTCATTTTCTGTTACATCCTAGAAAAATTCTTCGGACCCTCCTCCTAGGTACTAATTCCCTCTTCACCTGTGTTTAACCTGCTATTTAATCTGTCATTGAGTTTTATTTAGATGTAATTTATCTGTCATAAAATTCACCCATATAAAGTGTACAATCAAGTGTGTAACTATTTCCATAATTTAATATAAGAATATTTTCATAATTCCCAAAAGAAACCTTGTGCCAATAAGCATGTATTCTCCAACATCCCACTTGCTATTCTTCCTGTCCCTTGGCAAATTCCAGTCTGCTTTCCGTATGTATAGATTTGCCTGTTTTGGACATTACATATAAATGGTATCATTATATATGTGTGTGTTTGTCACTGACTTCTTTTACTTAGCATAATGTTTTTGAGATTCATCCAAGTTGCAGAATGTATTAGTACTTCATTCTTTTTTATAGCCAAACTAGCGGCCTAGTGCACAAAATTCGTGCACATTAAAAGGGGATTAATTGGAGGCAATAATTTAAAAAAATATATATATTTTATTGATTTTTTACAGAGAGGAAGGGAGAGGGATAGAAAGTCAGAAACATCGATTAGAGAGAGACATCCATCAGCCGCCTCCTGCACGCCCCCTACTGGAGTTGTGCCCGCAGGCAAGGTACATGCCCCCGACTGGAATCGAACCTGGGACCTTTCAGTCTGCATTCTGACGCTCTATCCACTGAGCCAAACCGGTCTCGGCTAGAGGAAATAATTTAATACTGCTTTTTGCCCTTTCTCTGTAATAGAAGTGTCAGAGATGAGTGAAAATTAGTAAAATGTATATGAAAACCTTCCTCCTGTCAGAGTCTAGGGTGCACCACAAGACCCAGAGTCAAGTCCCCGCCCACCCACATGTACCTCAAAAATCATGTGAGACCCAGATCCAGCTGCGCCACCACCCCCCGCTTGGGCCAGATCCAGACCTGGCCAGTCCTACCTTTGTCAAGCCCCGCCAGGCAGGGGACGTAGCCTCAGGTTCCCTGGCGTGGCACCAGGATGAGGGGCATGGCTTGAGGTGCCCCAACCCAGACTGGGGCGGGGTGTGTGCCTTGAGGTCCCCTGTCAAGCTCCACCAGGTGGGGACATGGCCTGAGATTCCCTGTCAAGCCCTGCCAAGTGGGTGGCCACAGCCTCAGGTCCCCCGGCCCAGCACCAGGAGGGGGGATTAACCTCAGGTCCCCCATCAAGCCCCACTGGGCCGGGAACATGGCCTGAGTTCCCCCAACACAGCACTCGGGTTGCACCTTGAGGTCCCCTGTCAAGCCCAGCCAGGCAAGGGGATGACACAGCCTGAGGTCCCTGGCTTGGTGCCAGGATTGGGGGTGGGGCCTGAAGTCCCCTGTCAAGCCCCACTTGGTGGGTGGCGTGGCCTGAGATCCCCTGGCCTGGCACTGGGGATGGGGATTAGTCTGAGGTCCCCTAGCCCAGCACCAGGACAGGAAGTGCACTTTGAGGTCCCCTGTCAAGCCCTGCTTGGTGGGGACATGGCCTGAGGTCTCTTGTCAAGCCCCACGAGGGCGGGGTAGGGCATAGCCTCAGGTCCCTGCTGATTGCTCGTTAAGGCTCCTTATGGGAACTTGGCCTCAGCTGTGGGTGCAGCCATCTTTGTGATTGAGTGATGGTCAATTTGCATATTTACTCTTTATTTTATAGGATAATATTCCACTTTATATATAACATTTTGTTTACCCTATTTGTCAGTTAATGGATATATATTTGGGTTGCTTCCACATTTTGGCTTTTATGAATATGTTGCTATGAACATTTGTGGACGTGTTTTTATATAGAGGTGATTTTTTATCTGTTAGGCCCTTAAATTTATTTTCTAATTATACAAGAAATACCCTTCTACTTTCTTGTTGTAAATAATCATAGAAGTGCCAAGACCGGGTTGGCTCAGTGGATAGAGCATCGGCCTGTGGACTGAAGGGTCCTGGGTTTGATTCCAGATAGGGGCATGTGTCTTGGTTGCGGGCATATCTCCAGTGGGGATTGTGCAGGAGGTGGCTGATCGGTGTTTCTCTCTCATCAATGTTTCTAACTCTGTAAAAAAATCAATAAAATATATTTTAAAAATAATAATCATAAAAGTATATAGTGCAAATAGGGATGTCCTCTCTCTTCATTTCTACTGCTAGTAGGGAAATACTGTAAAATAGTTGGATGTGGTTTTTTCTTATCTCTTGTATTCGTTATATGACATTTGAGTAAGTAAATCTCTTGTTTGAACATAAAAGGATTTTTTGTGTTTTTGGGCTTGCTTTTTCTTTATTTCAATATTTTGCAGTACACATAGACCCACATAATTCTCATTGCTTTCAGTAGTCTTGTTTTTATATGTTATAACCTATTGATAGATATATATATATTGTTTATGGAATTTTTCTCCTACAAACAGTGAGACAAAAATACACGTATGCCAGGCACAGTTTGAATGCTAGGAATACAAAGATAAATAGACCATAATTTCTGCCTTGGAGTTGCTCAGTTATATAAATGCTATAAGAACATAAAGTAAAGTAATTGGGGAACTAGTGCTTTCCATCTGGGGAAGATTGATTTTTATTATACCAGGTATTGCATGCTATTGTTTTCTGAATAATTTCTCATTTGGTCTTTATGAATTTTTGAATATATCTTTCTAGATTCTGAGAAGTGAACTTGTTGCTTCAAAAGATAGAACTTATATTTTTCCAGGATTTTTATTTGCTCTGTCAGTGGCTTATTACTTCATGGAACACTTTTAATTAAATTTTTGCCTAAGGTTTTCAGGTAGCAGGAGTTCAGATTCTACACCCCTGTAGATATCCACTTGAGGTTATGACATTTCATGAAAGAATTTTCTCCCTCTACTCCTTGCTGAGTTCAGAACAGGCAGATTTCACTGCTGTCTTCTGCACCCACTACCTTGCTCATCCTTACACTGAGTGGGGAGGGGTCGTAGGTCTTCTGTTAGATTCCTCACTTTTTGGTTCCTCCCACTCTCACCCTTGGCTTGGTAGAAACCCCAAGGCAAAATTTCAGTGTCCCCAAATTCACTTTTTTTTTTTGTTTTCTATAGAATTATTTAAAGTACTCTGTTACTTTGCTGGAAATGAAATTGTTTAGTTTTTGAAACACATTATTTGGCTTTCAGTAGACCACAGTTCTGGTTTTTCAAAATCCTTTGTGACCACTCACTCCTTTTGGACACTACTGTAACCTGAAAGCATGAAGAAGTGATTTATGCATTTTTCTCTCTTTAGGCTATAGGCTTTTAAAAAACAGTCTTGTAGCTTTTTGCATTCCGATCTGATTTTTGAAAATGTCAATTTAAAATAAGAATGAGTAGCTTCATTTATTGAAGGCTTTCCATTTCTTAAGGAGGGAAAAGTTTCAATAAATTATTAGTAATTAAGGTCTCTAGAAGTGTATTTAGAATCATTAGGAAAGAAAACATTTTCTTAATATGCCCGAATCAGTATTTTAAAATAAAATTCTATTGCTTAGCATCTCACCCAGAAATAAATGGCAATTGTTATAATTATTTTTTTAATATATTTTTATTAATTTCAGAGAGGGAGAGAGAGTTAGAAACATCAGTGATGGAGAGAATCATTGATTGGCTGCTTCCTACAGGCCCCCTACTAGGGATTGAGCCTGCAACCCAGGCATGTGCCCTTGACCAGAATTGAACCGGAGACCCTTCAGTCTGCAGCTAGATGCTCTATCCACTGAGCCAAACCAGCCAGGGCTGTTATAATTATTTCTTAATATGTTGCGGGAGAGGGGGAATAGTGGTTGTTATTGTCATGATATTAATGCGTACCAACAACTTTTTTCCTATCTTGCTCCCCTATTGTTATCCTTTCATCTTTAGTTTGTTGTTAGATGAAATTGGAAAGAAAACTTGTTGGCCATTGTTTGTACTGCTGTATTAGCAACCATTGTCATATATATATAGCTACATTTTTAGTATTTTCCTTACTCATTTCTATTCCTATGCTAAACAAGGATTTCTATCTTTTAAACTAGTTTCATAAATCTGTTACTTTAAGATAAAACTTCACAAGATGTGAGGCCCAATCTCCCCATCCCCTTAAACTTGCTCCATTTCTTATCTCATTTTAAGACATATACTTATTTGTTTTGTTATTATTTACTGACCATCTTTTTTTCCACTATCATTTAAGCTTTACTGGTCCAGAAATCTTACCAGTTTGTCCCTTTATATATTGCCATTGTTAGTATCTAAGAGGAATATATTCTGTTGTTTTTTTTAAAATATATTTTTATTGATTTCAGAGAGGAAGGGAGAGAGAAGAGAGAGAAACATCAATGCTGAAAGAGAATCACTGATTGGCTGTCTCCCTTATGCCCCACATTGGGGACTGAGCCCACAGTTTGGGCATGTGCCCTTGACCAGAATCAAACCCAGGTCCCTTCAGTCTGCAGGCCAATGCTCTATAGACTGAGCCAAACTGACGAGGGCCTGTTCTGGTTTTGATTTATAATCACAGAGTGTCATTTAAATGTTTTGTGTCTTCGTTTCAACATATATTAATGTGGGACAATAATTACAGAAATGCATTAATTTATAAACTGAACTGCTTTAGATATTAATGCCCTTTTTAGGATGCTATTTAAAAATATTTTTAAGTTGATTTTAGAGATAAGAAGGGAAATACCAATTGGTTGCCTCCAACCGGAGATCAATTCTATAACCTTTCGGTGTATGGGATGATATTCCAACCAAGTGAGCAACACTGGCCAGGGCACTTTTTTTTTTTACAAGGAGCATTTTGTTTGATATGATATTCTTCAACTTGCACAGTAATATACACTATGAAACATCTCAGTACATATTTATATTGTCATTCCCATCATCTTCAGCTGTCTGAAAAGGAAATGATCAGGAGCTGAAGTGGCAAAAATCACATTGAGATGAAATGCCATGATTTAGCACTTAGCACTGTGCTACACAATGTAGATCTGTTGCTGGATCATGTTTTATTTTATGAGGACTTGGAAAAATCATTCCTAATTTTTCTAATTAGTTTCTATGAGGTGGTATGTAATATAGTTTAAGAGCACCTGACTTAGCAGGCCCTGGCCAAGTAGCTCAGTTGATTAGAGCATAATCCAAATATGCCAAGGTTGCAGGTTTGATCCCTAGACAGGGCACATACAAGAATCAATCAATGAATGCATCAATAAGTGGAACAGGAAATTGATATTTCTCCCTCTCCTTCCTTTCTCTTCCTCTCTCTCTAAAATCAATCAATCCTATATAATAAAAGGCCAATATGTAAAATGACCAAATGATAGAACGACTGGTTGTTATGATGTGGACTGACCACCAGGGAGCAGATGCTAAACACAGAAGCTGCCCACTGCTGGTCAGTGTGCCAGAAGCCGGGCTCACGGCTGGCAAGCACAGCAGTGGTGGTGGGAAGCCTCTCCTTCTTCCGTGGCAGCGCATGTCTGACTGATGGCTTAGATCTGGGAACGGGCCTAAGCTATCAGTTGGACATCCCCCAAAGGCTCCCAGACTGGGAGAGAGTGCAGGCCAGGCTGAGGGACCCCCTCCCGACCCCCAGGTGCACAGAGTTCGTGTACTGAGCTTCTAATCTATGATAAATAACTTTTCAAAAGAGCACATGAAGCAGTAAATGTTAGTCAATGTAATGCTAGCACTGAAGATGAGTTTGTTACACCAAAATAATATGATATAGGCGCCAAAACAGACCCTTTTGCTGGGTAATGTGAGGTGGTGTCAGAATGGGATTTGGGGGGAATTGGATGTAGTTGATACCTGATTTTCATCGTTACTTTCAGTTAAGGTCTGAGGAAAACTTTTAATTCTTAGCAACTAAAGAGCCATTTATAAGTTCTATTACAGTGATTGTCAACAAAGAAGGGGAGTTGTTTTCTAAACTGTATTGGTGTTGGATGATATTAAGCTTATTTAAAAGTGTCATATATTGAAAAGATCTAGAAATATTACTATATTAATAGTAATATTTGTCCCCCAAAAAGCAGATACTAGCTCTTATTTTTTTGATACTAGCTTTTAAGCAGCAAATTCTTGAGTTCTGAACAGATATTTATGTTTGTCTACTTTAATCCAAGAAAAAAAAACACACGTTTATTCATAATCTTTATAATGTTGCATACAATTCTAGTTACTTGGGTTTTAAATCCATAAATTATGAGCTTCTGTGAGTTTTTTGTTGTTGTGTACTATAAATTAATGTACACTAGTGATAATAATTGAAGAGTTGGACAATAAAAATTGTACAAACAAGAAGGCAAAATAGTCATTTGGGAGCATCTGTTATGTTGGAAAATAAGTTTACATATCTTGAGCCTGGTATGTTATATTCTGGGGTTGAAAGATTAAATTATGTGCAGGTGGTCATATTTAAGAAAACAGAAACCTGGGTTGCAAATTATAAATGAAAACTATTTAAAACTTATTCAATTCTGAAATGACAATTCTTTAAGGATTATATTTATAGTTGAAAAGCAGTAAAAGAAGCACTACTAGCACTCAGCATTTATAATCTAGGCTGAGACCTTACAAACCTCTATGGAATAGCTATGACGTTTTGTAGATAGCTGGCTGCTCTTCATAACCCTTCACAACATCAATTTTTACAACTATTTAGACATATAACAAAAAGGTACAAATTATTATTGGTATTTTTTTTTCTAGAAACGACTGCAGAAAGAACTGTTGGCTTTGCAAAATGACCCACCTCCTGGGATGACTTTAAATGAAAAGAGTGTTCAAAATTCAATTACACAGTAAGTATTTAATTTTTAAAATACTTAATTTGTTTCTTTTATTATCAGTATAATGTATGAATGTATACTTATTTTATTAAATGTATAATTGTTTTCATATTTCATCACATTATCTTTCAGCAAGTGGTAAATACAATTTACAGACCTTATGCTCTGCATGAAAAACTGAAGGGTGGAAGGGAACACAAATATTCTCTCTCACTCAGCTCCTTCCTTGGGAGTGGAGCAGAAGTGTCTTCCCAGATATGACACCAAGAAGAGTATAGAGAGAGATGCGTCCCCTCTCTTAAAAATGAATTTGAATTAGTTTAAAATATTTTCACGAGTATCATTCTAAGATCTCACAACCTAGTATATTTTATTCTTACTGTTCCTTTGGTTTAATAATTCTGTTAGATAAGGCTGAATGTTGTGAAAGAGGGGAAAATATAAAATAATTGCTCCTTTCCTTTAAAAAAAATCTCAAGAAAAACATAGAAAGGATAGAAACCTATAAGATAAAAGTTTATTATAGACTATCTTGTAGGACAAATAAGAACAATTCAAATATTGAATTGTGACTAGAGGCTAAGTGCACAAATTTGTGCATCACTGGGGTCCCTCAGCCTAGCTTGCAGGATCAGGCTGAAATCTGGCTGTCCAACATCCCCTGAGGGTCCCGGATTGCGAGAGGGTGCAGGCAAGGCCGAGGGACCCCACTGTTGCACAATAGGAACTGGGGAGGGGTGTGGAAGGGCTCCAGGGTGTGTCCGGTCCGTCTCTCGCAGTCCAGATCAGCTGGACCCTAGCAGCAAGCTAACCAATTGGTGGTCCGTGCACATCCTAACAGCTGTTCAACTGGTCAACTCTCTGCCCCCTGTGGTCAGTGGATGTCATAGTGAGTGGTTGAGTGGCCTTAGCATATTATGCTTTGATTGGTTGAATGGCTGACCAGTCAGTCAACCAGACACTTAGAATATTAGGCTTTTATTTATATAGGCTATTTTAGGTTCAGAGAGCAAAAGTAACCACAAGTCACACAATGAAGGGTTGGGGGACATACCCATCCTTCTAGAGGAAAAAATTTTGGTTATCTTTCACTTTGACATTTGAGTTAAGATAGGAGTCAAACATTAAAATAGGAATATGGGCAATTAATATGTTGATATTTAGATAGATATATTGATGTTTGGAAGTGTAATGCACATCTCTAGTTCTATAACAATATCTTTTTAAAAATATTTTATTTCAGAGAGGAAGAGAGAGGGAAAGAGAGAAACATCAATGATGAGGGAGAAACATTGATTGGCTGCCTACTGCATGACCCACACTAGGATCAAGCCCACAACCCAGGCATATGCTCTGACTGGGAATTGGACTGGGAATCCAACTGTGACCTCCTGGTTCACAGGTTGATGCTCAACCACTGAGCCACACCAGCTGGGCCAGCATTACTTTTTTTTTTTTAATTAATTTTATTGGGGTAACATTGGTTAATAACATTATATATGTTTCAAGTGTACAACTTTGTAATATATCTCTATATTTTATTGTGTACTTACCACCCAAAATCTAGTATTCTCCCCCCTTTACCCTCTTCAATCTCACCCCACCCTCCTCCTCCTCTGGTAATTACTATGCTGTTGTCTGTGTCTGTGAATTTGTTTTATTTGTTCTTTTATTGCTTTTTTTTATATCCCACATATGAATAAAATCATAGGATCTTGGCCTTTTCTATGTGACTTATTTCACTTAGCATGATACTTTCAAGATCTACCCATTTTGTCTCAAATGGCAATATTCTATCTTCTTTTATGGCTGAGTGTAGTATTCACTTGTATATACATATCACATCTTCTTTATCCATTCATCAGTCAAAGGATATTTAAGTTGTTTCCCATGTCTTGGCCACTGAATAATGTTGCAGTGAACATAGAGATACCTATATCTTTACAAATATTTTGGGTAGGTACCCAAAAGAGGGGTTGCTGGGTTATATGGTAGCTCTATTCTTAATTTTTGGAGAAATCTCCATACTATTTTCCAGAGTCTGCTCCAATTTACACTTCCATCAGCAGTATATAATGGTTCCTTTTTCTCTACATCCTCTCTGATACTTGTTATTTCTTATCTTATTGATAATAGCCATTCTAACGTGAAGTGGTATATAATTGTGGTTTTGATTTGCCTTTTCCTTGTAGCTAGTGAAGTTGAGCATCTTTTCATATATCTGTTGGCCATTTGTATGTGTTTTTGGGAAAAGTGTTCAAGTCCTCTGCCTATTATTTATTTATTTATTTATTTATTATTTTTAATATATTTTATTGATTCTTTTTCAGAGAGTAAGGGACAGGAATAGAGAGTTAGAAACATCAGTGGGAGAGATACATTGATCAGCTGCCTCCTGCACACCTCCTACTGGGGATGTGCCTGCAACCAAGGTACATGCCCTCGACTGGAATTGAACCTGGGATCCTTCAGTCTGCAGGCCGACGCTCTCTCCACTGAGCCAAACTGGTCAGGGCCTCTGCCTATTTTTTAATTGGATTGTACTTTTGTTGAGTTATATGACTTCATTATATATTTTGGATATTAACTCCTTGTCAGAAGATTGTTTGTAAATATCTTCTCCTATTTGATTGGTTGCCATTTTGTTGATGTTTCTTTTGAAAACAACATGTATTATCTTTGAATAATGCATTTAGAGATTTTTGTCTGGCAGTAATTTTTCTTCTCAAAATAAAGTGAATCAGCCCTGACCGGTTTGGCTAAGTGGATAGAGCATTGGCCTGCGAACCAAAGGTCCCAGGTTCGATTCTGGTGAAGGGCATGTACCTTGGTTGTTGGCATATCCCCAGTGTAGGGTGTGCAGGAGGCAGTTGATCAGTGTTTCTCTTTCATCAGTGTTTCTAGCTCTCTATCCTTCTCCCTTCCTCTTTGCAAAAAATCAATAAAATATATTTTTTTAAAAAGTGAATCACAAAAGTTTATTTAGTGGAATTATATGGGATGTGGATATGGATAAGGAAGATGATAAAAGCACATTAAGCTTTGTAGAAGACATTATGGTAGCATATATTAAGAATTTTAAAAGCCCGAGTATCATATCCTTTAACCTAATAAACCCCTGTGCTATCTTAAGGAAGGGATAGATATAGAAATATTGACTAGAAAGAACATACATTTACAATACTATTTATTGAAAAAAATATTCACGTAGAAGTGGATTTGCACAGTTCAAACCTATATTTAAACATTAGAATGTCAGCTACTCACAAGAAGTTAAGAACTGAGACTGCTCTCTTCTCATCCTTACTCTGGGGTGTGTGCTTGTGATTGAAATCAAACACTGATGATTTGAATTTATGTAATTAAGTGTGCACATAATGCAACTACTAGTCTTCCATACCATCGATAAAGAAACTGCAACACAAAATGGCTAGAATGAGATGTACCCAAAAAACTTTTAACAGTAACTATCTATGGGTGATTTTTGTTTTATTGATACTTTTTCTAAATTTTCTCTGATCATATTTTATTCTTTAATTAATAAAATGTTATTTAAAAATACCTCATACTGTACAATAGAAAATTATGCCTTTTTAAAAAATATATATTTTATTTTTTTTACAGAGAGGAAGGGAGAGGGATAGAGAGTTAGAAACATTGATGAGAGAGAGACATCAATCAGCTGCCTCCTGCCCGCCCCCCCCTGGGGATGTGCCTGCAACCAAGGTACATGCCCTTGACTGGAATCGAACCTGGAACCTTTCAGTCCGCAGGCCGACGCTCTATCCACCGAGCCAAACCGGTTTCGGCAATTATGCCTTTTTTGACTTAGCTGTCACCTAGCTATTGGAGTGATTACTGAGGTATTTGCTTAGCTGTTTAAAAGCTGTAGCCTTGGCTGGGTATCTCGTTGGAGCATTTTCCTGTACACCAAAAGGTTGCAGGTTCAATTGATTCCTGGTCAGGACACATACCTAGGTTAAGGTTCAATCCCCAGGTATGGGGTTGGGGGTGTATAGGAGATAACCCATTGATGTTTCTCAGTCTATTTGTGTCTCTTTCCCCCTTCCCCTCCCTCTCTTCCTTAAAAAAAGAAAAAAAATATTAAAAACATCCTTAGGCAAGGGTTAAACAAACAAAAAAAAGCTGTGCTTGAGTAGATCACATAAATTTATAGTACATTGTCCTAAAAATTACCTTATAAGACAGAATGAAAGGCCACCAGGAAGTCCTGCGTTTTCCTCAGAATATCTCTTTGCAATAGGTGTCCAGATTAGGGAGGTGAGTAAAAGGGGATTTTGATGGCTAGGAAGGACCTATCTAGTTTGTAAAGAGAATAGTTTTAGATTTTGTTTTTAGTGTAGCTTTTTCATTGTATTTAATTTACTGAATTCTGGCTCAGATGTCAGGAATATGCTAGGGGTTTTCTTGCATATGTAATGTTATGTATCCAACAACACTTTGAAGTTAATACCTTTTTAAAAAAAATATATTTACAATTGAAATAGTTAAAATGGGAGAGGTAAAATAGCTTAATCATGGCCACACAGTTAGCTAAGGGGCAGATCTACCTGATTTCATTATAAAATATTGCCTCTTGGGTCTGAGGTCATACCTTTTTTATCACATAATGGTATTCAGTGTGCATTCTAAAAAGGAATAGCTGTGCTCTTAAGAGTCTTCACATTCGCTGGTTGCTTTGAGAGAATAGGCATATTTATTATTTCACATATTCTTAATCTATAATATGTGGTGTGATAAATAGAACCCTAAAACTGTGTTCTCATTTCTTTCTTTTGTTTCCCTGTATTTAACATAATTTTTATACCTGAAAAGCATAAGATGAAGAAATTGGCCAGGTGTACAGTAATTATTGTAAGTAGAGAGATATAAGTATATTCTAATAGAGGCCCGGTGCATAAAAATTCATGCAATGGAGGAGAAGGTCCTTCAGCCTGGCCTGCCCCCTGTCACAGTCTGGTAGCCCTCAGGGGTGGAAGGTGACACCCTCATCACACTTCTGCTGCTGCCACTGCTGGCAGTGCAAGCCTCGGCCAGCCCTGGTTACCTGAGCCTCAGGCGGCCCTGGGAGGCTGGGCAGCCGCCATCCAATATTTTTTTATTGGTTGTGTGCAACACCATCTTTGAGGGCGTGGCAGCCTGCATATTCCCTCCTTATTGGCTGTGGGTACTGCCATCTTTGCGACAGCTGAGGGTCAATTAGCATATTTCCTTTTTATTAGATAGGAGGAGGGGAAGGTAGAGAAATAGAGATTTTGATGAGAAAGATGATGGGACAGTACTTTAGAAGCAAAGTGGATCAAAGTCATAAGAATGAGTTACTAATTATGTCTCTATTTTATATTCATAGGTTTTTTTAATATATTTTATTGATTTTCTACAGAGAGGAAGGGAGAGAGATAGAGAGTTAGAAACATCGATGAGAGAGAGACATAGATCAGCCGCCACCTGCATGCCCCCTACTGAGGATGTGCCCGCAACCAGGATATATGCCCTTGACCAGAATCAAACCTAGGACCTTTCAGTCCGCAGGCCGACGCTCTATCCACTGAGCCAAACCGGTTTCGGCTGTATTCATAGTTTTTATATGTGGAAACAAAGTAAGCTTGCAGAGATACTATAGAAATTCACTTTGGGTTTTATTAAACAGTTGAGACATAATGAGAGACTAAGGAAAGGCCATATAGAACTTTGCCCATCAGAGTAAGTGGACTAATGTCAGCTTAGCTTTCTTTTTCCTATTTAGTCTTCTTTAGAACACTGATGAGATCGTTGGTCAGACGACTGCAGTTCTCTATAGTCACTGCTGATACTTCCCTCATTGCTTCTAAAATAATTGATATCAGAATGGAAGTTAATTAGTTTGATATTATTTATAAAATCTTTTTAGTCATTCTAGAAATAACCTTGAGAAAATAAGACAGGATAAATAGCACAGGCTTTGCTGTTATCACCCTTAGTTAGGTTTTTATTTTGTTTTTTATTCATTCGTTATTTATTATGTTTGTTTTTTGAGACCTGGGATAAAATTTGTCTTTGTCTTTTGCTAGCTATCTGAACTTGAGTAGGCATTCCAGGAATGTGAATAGCTGTTTTTATAATTATTGGGAGGATGAAGTATGCTATTAAACACAAACTACTCCTATCCCAATACCTGGCATAGAGGAAGTTCTTGATGTTATCTTTTCTCCTTCTTGCCCCAATCCCTTTTATCTGAAGTTTTTAATTTTTTTTTTCTATTCTAGGTGGATTGTAGACATGGAAGGTGCACCAGGTACCTTATATGAAGGGGAAAAATTTCAACTTCTATTTAAGTTTAGTAGTCGATATCCTTTTGACTCTCCTCAGGTAACTGTCTTGCTTTTTAAAAATTCACTGTATTTTTTTTATAGCAAATCGCTAAATTGGTGACTTTTGACAAAGAAAAACTTTATAAAATAAATTTAATTATGTAAATAGATTTCTTCCTTTATCTTATCATAATGTAAACCAGAATCTTTTGAACATTTTACATTATTGAGATTAGGGCTTTGCTGCTTTTGTACTTCCAAGAACTTAAAACTTTCTTAACCACAGATGTTAATAAAAAGAGGTGGAAATCTGTCTGACCCAGGCCTATGGATTGTTGGAGAGAGAACTTAACATTCTGGAATAACTACGTATTTGTTCCTAGATAAGATGATAGAATGGCATTGTAAAGAGACAAGTGCTTTGTTCAAAGGAGTACTTCTTTGATTTTGCATTGGCATGCTGTCTTTGCAATATGTTAGCACTGCAAGAGCAGAATATATTATGAGATGTTAAACATCTAGACAGGACCCCCAAATCTTGTCATTATAATATGAGGCACTGTCAGTTAATGGCTTAATTCTTGGATAGGGGAAAATAGTAGTGGAGGAACATTTTTGAGAGCTGTTTAACAGGGTGAATAATTAATCAGTGGAGGTTAGAGAAGGGGAGAGACTCTAAGATGACTTCAGATTTCTGGCTTAGTAAGAATAAATGAGTTACTCGTAGTGGCAAAATGATAAAATTTAATGCCAATTCTGTCTAGTGTTGCTAGGTAATGAGGTGTTCTGGATGATGAAATTTCCCAAATACCTGAAATTCAACCTATTTGGTACTAAAATGTGCTATTTTTAAGGAAAGTCATATTGCATTGCTACTTTATTTTTATTTTTATTTTTTTTAATATATTTTATTGATTTTTCACAGAGAGGAAGGGAGAGGGACAGAAAGTCAGAAACATGGATGAGAGAGAGACATTGATCAGCCGCCTCCTGCACACCCCACACTGGAGATGTACCCGCAAGCAAGGTACATGCCCCCGACCGGAATCGAACCTGGGACCTTTCAGTCCGCAGACTGATGCTCTATCCACTGAGCCAAACCGGTCTCAGCGCATTGCTACTTTATTTTTAAATATATTTTATTGATTTTTTATAGAGAGGAAGAGAAAAAGATAGTTAGAAACATTGATCAGCTGAAACCGGTTTGGTTCAGTGGATAGAGCGTTGGCCTGAAAACTGAAGGGTCCTGGGTTCGATTCTGATCTGGGGCACAAACCTTGGTTGCAGGCACATCCCCAGTGGGGGGGGTTTGCAGGAGGCAGCTCTGATCGATGTTTCTCTCTCATTGATGTTTCTCTCTCTCTCTTCCTCTCTGTGAAAAATCAATAAAATATATTAAAAAAAGAAAAGAAACATTGATCAGCTGCCTCCTGCACACACCCACCGGGGATGTGCCCACAACCAAGGCACATGCCCTTGAATGGAATCGAATCTGGAATCCTTCAGTTTTCAGGCCTACACTCTACCACTGAGCCAAACCGGTCAGGGCACATTGCTGCTTTAAAGAGGATATACCATAGTCTAATAGAAATAGACTATAATAAAAAACAAAAATAAATGTTTTCCTTCTCTCCAGAAAATGAGTTTCACTTTCTATTGTTGCCTATGGGTTTATTAGCATCATTGCTGACTATTAATGCTTGAAGGCAGTGGGGTCTTGAGTATATGGAAGGAGAATATAACTAACCAACTATGGAAGCTTTTGAGTACTGGGGGCTTACTGTGGGGGCTCACACATTTTTCATCAGGAAAATACTATTTTTGTAAATGTGAGACTAAGTCAAAAGTGTCCTTTAATCCTTAGTATTTATTTCTAAATCAAATATCAAACTTGAGCATCATTTGAATTTCATTTTTAACATATGGTCATTTGTAATAAATTCCCTTTATCATCTTATCTCAAATTTGTTAAATTCTTTTTCTCCAGTTGTACTCTGCCCACCCTTCTGATTTTGGAGTTCTTAATTCAGCTCTCCCTCACTCTTCTCACTCTTCTCTGAGTGCAACCATCCTAAGTAGCTGGTCCCAGCTCTGTGTATAAACTTTTTCTTCTGAGGTTTAATTTCACTCTCTTCTTGGACATCTCTACTTAAATAACTCCAGACGACTCAAACATCTAAACTCGGTCTTTTCCAATTACAAAATAAGGGGATATTTTCCCCCCTTGTGTTGCTGTCCACTTATATGCTCAAGTTAAAATTCTTCTATTTCCCACACTCTAAATGCAGTTTTCCGGATTCTTTTGCAGTCACTCTGCTCTTACCTTACTGTCAGTGCTGCAATCCTAGTTCTTTTCACCCCTAGCTATTCTTTTACAGTGCCATTAGATTTCTTTGAATACCTCATTGGATTTTACATGTACTAGTACACACAGAACCACCATCCTCACCTTTTTCAGTAAAATTTCTAATGGTTCATTATTTCCTGTCAAGTCTAAAAACTCTTTAGCTTAGCTCCCTTCGTGGTCAAGTCTGAATTTAATCATTTTAGCTACACATTACATTCATGTATTCTATTATATAGCAATGTTTATATTATACTTTGTAATGAACATCCATCCTCATTTTGTATTGTAATAGCTTTTAATGAAGAGGCTAGGGGGAGATGGGTTCATCCTCATAAGTGAGGAAATTGAAACTTACAGAGTAAAATGTCTTGTTCATGGTTCAAAAGCTAGCTAGTAGAATAGTCACAACTCAAATCCAAGTTACTTCTCCCTTATACTGCCAATTAGGAGTGAATACCAGCATGGGGGAAAAATGCCTATTTATCCATTCAGTAATATTATGCCTGGAAGAGAAAGACCATTTGTAGAACGATACCTTTGTAAGCTCCGGGGCATTTGTTCCCAATATTTTATGTTTTTTTGTTTGTTTTTGTTTTTTATATTTTATTTATTTATTTTTTTTACAGAGAGGAAGGGAGAGAGAGAATTAGAAACATTGATGAGAGAGAAACATCAATCAGCTGCCTCCTGCACAACCCCTACTGGGGATGTGCCTGCAACCAAGGTACATGCCCTTGACCGGAATCGAACCTGGGACCTTTTAGTCCACAGGCCAAAGCTCTATCCACTGAGCCAAACCAGTTTCGGCTGTTCCCAATATTTTGGAATAATATGAGGATTCAGTTTTTAACATCAGTTCATCCTGTAGTCTCTTCCATGTCATAGAAGTTGCATATTCTAATATCCAGGAATGAGAACATGACAGCTATTCTGATTCCAGTAATAGTTTAAAATTATTTTTAATCACATCACCTTTATGGTTATAATGTAATTATAATGGACCTAAACAATAAACACTTAATATACATGTAGATTTAAAGATGTTTGCAATAACAGACTTTGTAGAAGACCATTGCTCTGAAGCAGTAAATTTCTCCATTCAAAGCAAAGATTATATTTGATGAGACCTGGCAGTAGTGGCACTGGTTGGCTAATCATTCACTCAATCTTCTGTGCAATGAACAACACTAAATTTACTACTATTTACAAGAGTAGAATTTGGGGAAATACCACTAGAATAGACCAATCTCATTGTGAAATTATTACTTTTGTATCTGTGAGTGAGAGCTGTAAGACCATACATAAACATGATAGTTTGCTGTGTTTTTCCCCCTGCTAGTTATAATTTATATCACGTTATTTCACTTTATAGTGAAAAGGCTACCTATCTAAACTAATGGTGTTTGGCCCGGCCATTTGCTTTAAAGAAAATAATAACAGCGACAAAAAACTTTTCCAGTTAATGTGAAAGCCAAGTTGAGCCACCTTTTCATCACTGGTTTCTACGAATGTGCATTTACGTCCAGGTATACAGAAAATATAATATTTTTGTATATACTACTTTTCTATATTAGCATGCAGGTAAATGGCTAATTTACCTTGTATTGAGCATGAATTGTGCACCAAATACTCCTCTGTGTACTTTAGAGATAGGAGTACAGAAATTAAAAAGCATTGTTCCTGCTTCATAATCTGTTAAATATTTGGACAGGTATACATTTATTCATTAATTTTGTAAGTATTTATATAGCACATAGCATAGGACAAATCCTGGACTAGGTATTGGTGATCAGTGGTAAACAAAACTACAGGAGAAAAAAATATCCTGCTTACATGTAGTTTGTATTCTTGTGGAAAGAGACAGACAGTAAGTAAAATACATACACTAGTAGTATGGAAAATGATAGAGGGAAAAACAGAAAAGAGGAATAAGGGTGTTAAAGTTTTGGAAAGAGTGATTAAGGAAGATTTCACTGAAAAGGTGGCATCAGAGCAGAGATCTGAAAGAGATAAGTAAGCGAACCATGTGACAGAGGTGAGGGGAAAAGCAGGTAACTCCAGTACTCCTGTAATGGTCCCTAGAGTGCTATATAAACAAGGTGGGAAGTGCATAGGGCAGAGGTAATTTGGGCTGATAGGACATTTAAAGCCCATGGTAAGAATTTTGACTTTTACTCTGAATGAAATGGAAAACCTTTGAAGATTTTGAGTAGACAAATGCCATGATCCTACTTAAAATTAAAAGGTAAAAGCTGGCTGTCACATAGCAAATTTATTGGAGACA
>JAAGEH010000040.1:14220598-14265232 GCA_011751065.1 Lasiurus cinereus | reverse complement strand
TTTATTTATTTATTTATTTATTTATTTATTTATTTATTTATTTATTTACAGAGAGGAAGGAAAAGGGATAGAGAGTTAGAAACATCGATGAGAGAGAGACATCGATCAGCCGCCTTCTGCAAGCCCCCTACTGGAGATGTGCCCGCAACCAGGATACATGCCCTTGACCGGAATCGAACCCAGGATCTTTCAGTCCGCAGACCGACGCTCTATCCACTGAGCCAAACCAGTTTCGGCAGTTATTATTTTTTAAAATATTTTTATTGAATTTTAGAAAGAGGAGAGGGAAAAAGATAGAGACATCAGTGAGAGAGAAAAGCCATTGATTGGCTGCCTTTTGCACGGCCCTTCTGGGGATCAAGCCCACAACCTGGGCATGTGCCCTGACCGGGAATTGAACCAGTGATCTGATTCCTGGGTCAATGCTCAGCTGTTGAGCCACACTATCCGGGCATGAACAAATTATTTTAAAAGTAAATAAATTAGCAACATTCTTATTTATTCCCTTTGGTTTCAAATTTGTTTGTATTCAGTTGTCTTGCCAGATTTGTTTTAATTTTTCAGCTACTTGGGACTTCAAATAAAAAGTTTTGAACTCTGAAAATAGCTTAATTATCTCTTAAGGTTTTAGAACTTACTTGGCTGCATTAAAATAACTGAAATGTACATTTCCTCCTTTGGCTTCTACTGGTGTTAAGTAAAATGAGGATGATTAAGAGAGTGATCTTGAAGAAATTCAGCCTTGGTTACTCTCCCAATCACATGCAGAGGACCAGTAAAGTTTACATTAAAACAGTCTATGGAAACCACTTAGCAGCTTTTTACATAATAAACTCTTGAAAAGTTTTTTCTTTTATTTTAACAATTCATCTAAGGCATGTAAATTCAGCCTTTCCATGTTTAGAACTGGAACTTCTAAAATTCTGTATCTGGCAGATTAGGCCTTAGGGGTTACCTGTACCATGTACAATAATTCCCCTGTTTTTATGGTGAATAAAGTTTTGGACTGTCTGCATTTGCCTTGCATGCAGCATGTTAAAACGTCCCGTTTTTGTTTGTTTTGTTTGTTTGTTAACGGTTACTGAGGCTTGATTTTTATTTCAGTCCCCTCATACTTCAGAGCTGATCTCTTAATTTCTGGCTCTTCTCTGCTTACAGACTGTGCTGCTTCTGCTGCAGGTGTCCCTTTCCTCTCACTTGTTTCCTTTTGGTCCATGCATATTTCTTGGCTCCCAGGCAAAATGATTTAGTATACCATCATTTCTATCCAAGAATACTGCTTTCTTTCTGCTCTGTGAATTGGCTAGTCAGAGCATGCACTGTTGACCTTTGTATTTGTCTGTCTATTTTCCTTTAATGGTTGCTGATACATTCATTCTTTTTTGCCAAAGAAGATAACTTGTTGGTTATTCATTTATTGGCACTTTCAAAGCACTGTTTAACTGACTTATTAAAAGAAGAGTTGTTACCGAAAAATATCTTATAAAAGAATAATTGTTGTGGTCAGGGAATAAACTCTTGGGCATTGCTTACATTCTTAATAAATATATCCTACTAGTCCAGTGGTATTTTCTGGCAAAAGGAATACCCCAAAGCAGATCCATATTCTGTGAAATTCGTTAATACCCACTGTAAACATCTACAATAGGTTGTGGGAATATCAAGTGCATGTAATAATAAACTATAATTTGTACTGGTAAAAATTTTAATTTAAAAATTAAATTAAAATAGCCTGTGGAAACTAGGATAAACTCAAGAATTGCAAGACCATGTAAGCAGTCATTTCCTTTTGCAGAGCAGTACTTTAAGCAAAAAGTCATGAAAAGGGTGTTAGCTTGGGTAGATATAATTGAGGTAAATGGTATACTTCTAACCCAGCTGTGCCAGTCTTTCAGGGGTTTTCTGCATTTGGGCAGGGAAAGTAACTTGATGTCTCTTATTTTGAGATTTTACTTTCATTTTTCAGCTTTATTTTATCTCTCTTTAGTGTGAATGAAGGGTGGATGGCCAGTTTTTAAAGAGAGAGAGAGAAAAAAGAATAATGTTTGAAAAGTCATTCCTTTGAGAAAAAAATTCTTTTGCTGTCTTATATTAACTTTAGCCAAGGAAATGAGTCCCATATGTTAGTAGTGTGTTTGAAATATTAGAGAACTCCTGCCTGTATGAAAGAGTGCTTTGTTAAATGTAAGTATTTGTGAGATTGTAATAAAATTAGATTTGTAGCTAGCTGTGTAAAAATAAAGAAAGAGCCTAGCTTATGGTAATCTTTCACAACGTGTCCTATATTAAATTATGACATACTTTACGCTGGCCACATTTATTTCACTGGCTCTCTTTTCTCTCTAAAGGAAGGAAAGGTATGCCTAGAGCAATGTATTTTTCATCATCAGTTTCTGTCATAAGTTAAGGTAAAGTTTCTCTGTACTAAGTTTCTGCTATATTCAAGTGTGAGGCAGTTTGCAGGACAGAAAAATACTGTAAGTCTTGTTTGGAAACTACTGTTTTATATTTGATGAGCTTTATTATAATTCCATTATACCTACTGCTTCAAAATCTGTGAAAGTGGGTCCTTGAATTTATATTTTTAGCCACATTTTCAGGTAATATTTTTAAAGGCCAATTCAGGAATTAGGAATGAATACTAAACAACAGAATAAAAATGGTACATTTTATTGCAGAATAAAATTCAGTTAAAGATTGGTGAATTAACTTATATGTTAAAATAAGTAATTTAATATGAAGTTACATATATATATTCTTAAAAATAACTTATTGTCTTTGACCTACTTTGGACTATGCTTATAAATTCTTCAGGATACATGGATCTGCTCTCCTTCCTTTTTTAGGTGCTTAGGTAGATATGTATAAGAAACACTACTATTAGAATATTTGTTGAGTTATCAGAGCAAAGGAAGGAAATAACAGATTTTTTACCTTTCAAAATAGTGTATAAGCAAGATGGAGAAAGAAAAAAACTGTTATAAGAATTGAGTAAAAGAAAAGGCAGAGAAAAACAGCAAGTAATTGGGAGACTCATTCAACCCCCCAGTTTTGTGTGTGTGGGGGGGGTGTTTTGTTTTGTTTGGAAAATATATTTATTTATTTTTTACAGAGAGGAAGGGAGAGGGATAGAGAGTCAGAAACATCGATGAGAGAGAGACATCAATCAGCCGCCTCCTGCACGCCCCCCACTGGGGATGTGCCCGCAACCAGGATACATGCCCTTGACCGGAATTGAGCCTGGGACCTTTCAGTCCGAAGGCCGACGTTCTATCCCCTGAGCCAAACTGGTTTCAGCCAGTTTTGTGTTTTTTATTTTGATCTAGGCACATAGTTATTTACTGATTAATAAGTAGTAATTTGTGGCCATCATAATGGATATGTAAGTTTAGAGGAGGTGGAATACACTGCAGTCATTTCCTTTTGCATATAGCACCTGAGGTGGTAGCATTGTTATAGGTGGAAGGGATGTTCCTCCCAACTATAACTCATATTGTCTCAAAATTGAATATTTTCTGTTCGGAATTGTATTCGATTTCTATATGCAGAGAGTAATGAATAGAATTTGAAAAACCATTCTTATAAATGAAGAGTTGACTTTTTCCTAGCCTAGAAATACGTGGTAGTTTGAAAATTTTTATAGAGGATTTGAAAAATAGCTGAAATACAAAATAGATAATTTGGGGTTCTCCTCCCCCTATGACGTGAGCATTCATACAGTGAAACCAGTATTTACTGAATTTATGAGAATAAAAAAACAGTTATTTATCTTGTTCCTGGCACTGTTTCTGTTTGTTTTTAATTTGGTTTTAAAAATATTAAGTTATGTGGGGAATTTTTGTGGTTTTTTTTTTTTTGGTCATACATAATATTTGCATGTTAATGGAATTTTATTCTTTCTTAGGTCATGTTTACTGGTGAAAATATTCCCGTTCATCCTCATGTTTATAGCAATGGTCATATCTGTTTATCCATTCTAACAGAAGACTGGTCCCCAGCGCTCTCAGTCCAATCAGTTTGTCTTAGCATTATTAGCATGCTTTCCAGCTGCAAAGAAAAGGTAGGACTTTTCAGAATTATACCAGGTAATGTCTTGTCTTTCAGTTTAGGTAGAGAAACTATTTTAATATACATTTTATTTGAAGGAAGGACTTAATGTTTTTTATTATAAAGTTATAAGGGAATGCATATTTTGATAATCTTTCATTCCAAATAGAAGTTAGATATTGTTTTATATTTCTTAAACAGAAAATACCTGCAGATGTTCTAAACAGTCTGCACTTTATTTCCATAAATATGCACAGGGCAAAAGCGTACAATAAATTCTTGTTTCTAGATTTCAGAGTGAAAAGCCCCAAGAATAAGCATTATGAGGCTCCCTCCTTTCTTCCCTGTGCTGGCTCTCAACCTCTCAAGGCATTTCGCAGGAACCAGAGCTTTGCTATCATAATGATTAGATTGAAGGCGACAGATTAGATTACAGGAGAATTTTTAGGACTTGTCCTCTTAATTTTTTTTTATCCTCACCTAAGGATATTTTTGTCCATTGATTTTTCGAGATAGAGTGGAAGAGAGAGGGAAAGTCAGAGAGAAATATTGATGTGAGAGAAACACATCAATTGGTTGCCTCCTGCATGCTCTACGATACTGTCTGAGCAGGGGAGGAGCCTGCAGCCAAGGTACATGCCCTTGACCGGAATCAAACCCGGGACCCTTTGGTCCACAGGCCAACGCTCTATCCACTGAGCCATACTGGCTAGCAGAGTACTTTGTTTTTAAACAGTAGGTTATCTAGACTCAAGCACTTTAAGCCACTGTTTGCAAAAATAAGTTTCTTGGGATGTTAATTTCATAACAAGTTTCTTCTTCTTTTTTTTAATGTATTTTATTGATTTTTCACAGAGAGGAAGGGAGAGGGATAGAAAGTCAGAAATATCCATGAGAGAGAGACATCGATCAGCCGCCTCCTGCACGCCCCACACTGGAGATGTGCCCGCAAGCAAGGTACATGCCCCCGACCGGAATCGAACCCGGGACCTTTCAGTCTACAGGCCAACGCTCTATCCACTGAGCCAAACCGGTCTCAGCCATAACAAGTTTCTTGATGTTAGGTTTAAAAAAGGAAAAAAAGGATTTGTTCAACTGGGCATGGTTAAATAATGGGTTAAATTGTGTTTTTTCAAATTACAGTTAAGAGCCCTTAAAATGTACTTTTATATACCATATAAGAAAGGAAATTAACTCTGACAGTTGAACTTGTGACACACCATTAGTTAAGAATATTAAACTATAAGGGGAAAATGTACATCTTAGAAGAGATGAAATAGGGTACATATGTTGGTATCACTTTTTAACTTCAGTTTCCTCTTTGCTGTTGGCTTTTCTAAGCTGCATTTTAACACTGTATTTACGCTTTAGTAAACCCCAAGGACTTCGGAAATAAGTCTTACTCATTTTTTACTTCCATATTTTCTTTCCCACGACACATACCAATTTTAAGCTTTTAGTAGAACAGAGCAGTTTGTAATGACTAGGGTTTCTATGTCCCTGCTAATGTTTAATGTCGATAGAAGGTGAGGCAGTAACAGGATTGAATAAGAAAAGCTAAGAGATGAATACTAGTGATATGTGCATATAGCTCTTGCATATACCTGATGATTAACTCTTGTTTACATTTAAATTTATTGATTTACTTTTAAAAACTAGAAAATTACTATATTCTTTACCTTCTTCATCTTTTTCTAAGCTTTACCATTCCCCTCATATTTAGTTGTTTGCTACCATTTCTTTGATATTTGTACATAAGACTAGCCACTGCATTTGAATTATTGATGAGCTATATAATATTGTATAAACTATAATGTATTCAATAAAGATGGTAATCTGGAAATCAGCATTTTGGCAGCATTAACTGTGATGAAATTCAGCAAACATTTATTAGGTACCTACTTTATGCTATTTTTATTATGCTAAGTAGTAGATTATAAAGAGGAAACTTGCTTTGTCATTGGGGTGCTCTAGCTTCAAATAAGCTTTAAAATGTCTTTTAAATATCCACTGAAACTCTTCTAGTAAAGCAGATGAATTGTATTCGGTGGTGGACATAGTTGCCTGAGTTTCACTTATTCGTTGAATCTTTTTTAATGCAGATTTTAATTTTTACTATAGGCTTTTAAGAATTTAGATTTAGTAATAATTGTTTTGTTCCAGTTTCCCTTTTCATAGTCAAGGTTTCCTAAACTGAGGCATTTACTAGTAAATCTGTTATGTCAGTAGGTTTTAGTAGATTTGAAACCAAGGGTTTTTCAGTAATCAACCCTTTATTCTCAGTGCCCTAATAATTCAGATAGTCCAAACTTCCCAGCCTGTGTTCCATTTCTAAAACAGTTTGGTAATTCATCTTTATATATAGTTTATTTTTTTCTAAGAACACAATCACCTTGGTTATTTACCATTTAGGTTATATTCTTGACTTAAATAGAGTGTTTTTTTTAATTGGGTTCTAATAAATATACATAAAAGTAGTTTGTGGAATTATTTGCCATAATAGTAGCAATTTATTCCATGTGAGCACTGGTTATGACTTTGCAGGACAAGCAACAGCAGATCATCTAGTCTTTGAAGTAGTCAGGCATCTAATGTCATAATATTAATTTTCCAGGAATTTCCCCAGACTGTATTAACAGGGTAATCTTGGGATAATTGTTGTACGTCTTATGCTCTACTCTCCCCTTTTGTTAAATTAATATTAACTCCTAGGGGCATTATAAGGGTCAGCTAAGATTAGAGTCGTATATGTGAGTTTTAGATGAGGTGGACTACCTGTTTTCCTTCCTGCTAACTCTAGGTAGTCCTCTCTCCGTTGCATTTTGCTTGAGCCTATCCTATTAGCTACAAACCTACCCGCCGTGACTTTAGTACAGGTTTGACCTGTTTCCAAATCTTTAGTGTCACATATTCCGTGTGCCTGATCAATATACAACACTTTTCAGGACAGCCCTCTTCTATAATCTGTCTGCAGTGTTGGAATCACTGTTTCTGATGTGTATCCCTTACAAAGTTCCCATATATTTATAGTATGGTTCTAGTAAGGAATATATATGTACAGCAGAAATGCCAATATATCTTTTCCCCTTTTTTCTCATGTTATTTGGAAACTGAATCCTGTGGTCTGTCCTTGGTGATCTTACAGAAAAGTAAAATTCTTTGTGGAGGTATATAAGTTGCATTAGTTTTCTCAGACAAATCTAATTAGGTAGACTTTTGTTTTAATTAGCTCACAAAAATAATTATAAACTTATTTCTAGGGAGATAAGGTAAATGAAACCAATATTTTTTACAACCTAATGATGCCACTACTAGTTGATATTCATTCTCTAGTAATCCCACAGGAGCCTAACTCAAACTACACCACACACCTCTAGTTTTTTTTAAAGCAATTTTAGTGTTAAATGTCTACATTCCCTAGGTTTTTTTATTTATGCCATCAGCAGTTATATTGTTTTTTTATGCATTCTCTAATAGTTTTGCTAAAGCTTTTATTAAATTTGTCTCTCCCTTATGCTTTTGTATTTTACAACTTCTTATCTATTTAAACTCTTTCGTTTCAGAGACGACCACCAGATAATTCTTTTTATGTTCGAACATGTAACAAGAATCCAAAGAAAACAAAATGGTGGTATCATGGTAAGCAGTTTTATTTTAGAATAATAACTTTTTAGCCTTTTGACTTGAAAAATATCTTCTTGCTTGAGAAAAAGAAGGAAATACAATTGATGTTGAATTTTTATAATATGGAGAAAAATTTAAAAAATATTTTAAGGTATTTTATGGGTAAGTTAGATAAGCTTCTTAATGGGACATGTAAAATCATAACCCTCATACAAGTAAAATCTAAAATTGCTTTAACATTTTGAAACTACTATTATATTTCAAAAAGAAAATCCTTAATAATGTTTAGATCAAATTAGAGCTACTTATTGATACCTATGTTTTGATCCCTCTATGTACTCCTTCAGTTTTGGTGCTGTTCTCTGGGAGGTGGAACCACATTGTTAGAGCTGACCCATCAAATTAAAGAAAATGCTTCTACCTAAAATAGTTATTCAGGGATTCTTAGCTATAAAGGACAATGTTCCAAATAAGATGCATTAATAGTCAGATTTCAGTAATTCTTTCTGAGCACTGAAGTTCCACTGAAACTTTTAACAAGACCCTACTTTAATTAAACGTCCCTTTACTTCAATTCACATTAATGATTATTCATTCTTTTACTTCCTCTTGCCTTGTAGAACCAAACACTATGCTGCTGCTTCTGCGCTTTCACAGTGTCAAAGTTCCTAAGATAGTGATAATTTTATTTCAGATTCAATCTCACTAATAACAGAAAAATTCCATTGTATTTTATAATGTTTTTAACCAAGTTTTAAAATGTGAGAGGAAATTGTCCTAGAGTGGTGAATTAAAAAAAAATACATCTATTTTTATAGTATAACCCTCTCTTACCTGGCTGGAGTGGTTCAGTTTGTTGAGCATTGTGCTACACACCTAGAGGTTGCTGATTGTTCATAACTTGTGTGGTGGGCTTCATCTCTGTCAGGGTGCTAACAGAAAGCAACTGATCAGTATTTCTCACATTGATGTTTTTCTCTCTCTCCTTCTCTTCCCCTCTCCTTTTCCTCTCTTTTCTCTTCCTGTCTTTCCTTTTCTCCCCTCCCCGTTTCCTCTTTCTAAGTATGTCCTTGGGTGAGGATTAAAAATAAGTATAACCCTCTCTACCTCTTAATCATCTTTCAAAATTTCCAATGCTGCCTTTATATAGTTGAAAGGACTTATGATCTAAGACCAGAGGCCCAGTGCATGAATTCATGCACAGGTGAGATCCAGCCAGCCTGCCCCAATGGGGGCCCATTGGACTGGGCCAGTAGGGGGAGTGGGGCTGATCAGGACCCAGATCAGGCTGGTTGGCTGCCGCACTGTGTGTCATAGCCACTGGTCATTCTGGTCGTTTCACCATTCTGGTTGCTGGGCTTTTATATATATAGATACTTCCAAAATTTATTACCTGTTTTTTAATAAGAAATGGAGAAAAGTCACACAGTGATACTAAAAATATAAGAATCAGTTCTTTAAAATAAAATACACTTAAAATAAAAGTTATTTCTATATAAATTGTTTTTATCTGTTACTTTCTGAGAAATCTGTTCTTCCATAACTAAACTAGAAAAGTCTGTTAATATTTTGAGATGGATCATCTCTAAGTTGGCCAAAAAGTGCCAAGAAAAGACAGAGTTGTTTTTTTTAAATATATATTTTTTATTGATTTCAGAAAGAAAGAGGGAGAGAGATGGAAACAATCAATTAGAGAATCATCATTTGGCAGCCTCCTGCATGCCCCCCACTAGGGATTCAGCCTACAACCTGGTATATGCCCTAACCAGGAATCGAACTGTGAACTCCTGATCCATAGGTTGATGCTTAATCACTGAGCTACGCCAGCCAGGCCAAGAGAGAATTTTTAAGCAAAATTTACCTCTTAATGTAAAATAGTCCAGGGTTTGTATCAGAATTAATTTTCTTAATAAGCAGATTAAAAGTATCCCCTTTTTCTCCCCCCCCCCCCCCCCGAAATACAAATAAGCCATTTTTTAAAAGCTCTGGATTCTAATTCAACTAAATCATGACTACACTAGTCCAGTTTCAGTACTGGGATAGTATCCTAGCCCCAGAACACATGTTCTTTTTCATTCACAGATAATTATTTTGAACATCCTCAGTTCATTAACTTATAGCGATCATTCTTACCTCAATGTGTTTTCTTGAACCCTCCAAGTTGAAATCATTCCCTTCCCACAATTACTCTTAAATCAACAGTTTTGCTCCATGAGTAAGCCTGATATGAAATCAGGGGAGAGTAATATTAGTACATATTTTGTGATGGTAGAGCAATTGCTCTGTCATAAATGTGGGTGGATATGTGCAAAGAATCTTCTTTGAACATTTTCTTCATCTTTAAAAAGATAAAGTGTGTCAGCTGGGTACCATGTAGTGTCTTCTTTTTACACTTAAGAATAATTAACAGTTATGGGCAATGTGAAAAATAGCCTACCTTGACATTGCAGCTGAGTTTGGAAAATCTTATCAAAAAGGTAATCAGACTCACTTATAAAGCAGAATACATCAAGTTTTAGATGTTTGTTTCTGCTTAGCTGCTTTAGTTCCAAAAGATCTTCATTGATTATATTCTCTTTATAACCAAGTTACCAAGACAGATGGTCATTTGTTACTTCTTAGCAGCATCTAATTCTGAAAAGATTACAAAGCGTGCCAGCAAAGCTTAACAAAAAGATCAGACTAAACAAAGATTTGCTTGGAACTGGATGAACTCCCTGAACTTAACATTTCAGTTTCTAGAAACATGCAGAATGGTAGGCCTCAGGTATGGAGCTCCACGGTCCTCCTGTGGTGCCAGCCAACATCCTTGGATCGGCGTGGGTCAGAATATGTGTCAAGTGTAGTCAGAGAGACAGGAGAGGTTTGGGGTTTAGATTGGTGATTTATGTGTACTTCAGAGGGGACTTCTGGATGTAGGATGAAGGCATTATTAATGAAAATCAACAAATCTGAAATTTAGTTTAAATCTCATGGTTTTAGAAGAGGAGGACTCAGCAGACACACCAAAATTGAGCTGCCAGATATTACCGGTGTTGGGTTCTTGAAAAAAAGCCTCTTAGCTTAAATTTGTCATCTTGTGCATTATTAGCATACCTTGAAAATTAGCCTAGTTACTGCTACCCTACTATTAATTGTCTCTGTATACATTATATCTTAAATAATCTGTGCCATGGAATGATGTTTCAGTCAACAGTATTCCCATAAGAATACTGTATAATCTCATAATCTTTAGTACCATATTTTTACTATCCCTTTTCTGTGTTTAGATATGTTTAGATATTTACCATTGCATTACAGTTGCCTATAGTATTCAGTACAATAATATGCTGTACTAGTCTGTAGCCAAGACAGTAGGCTATACCAATGACTTAGGTATGTATTATAAAAGTCATTAATATGTGAATACATATCCTTTATTATTGCTTACTTGAAGTTGACTAAGGTCATATCTCCATTGGGATGCAAATATTCTGTGTTGCTAATTAAAGCAGGGATCCATATGCTTTGAAAAATCAATTGAGTTGAGAGAATAGGGTTAAAAAAAATAAAGAGGTCTAACCAAAATATGTATTAGAATGGACAGTTTATTTCAGCACACTGAGGATCTGTATGAATCTTCTTAAATGACAAGTATGTATTCAGTTCAGTGTACAAGTGAATGAATGATTGAGCCTCAACTTTTTATATTATAAAGCAGACACAATTGTTCTTGAAAAAGATAAGAAAGAATATTTTTATGATATTATAAAAACTTTCAATGAGCTAGTGGTCAACTAGAATCCATTAATAATATACATTTGCTTTCTGGAATTAATATAAAACATTTACAACTTAGTTTCTTAAATTACTGCTCTATAAATAGGAGTACAGATGTGTGGTTACTGAAGCATTTTTCTTAAGGTGATAGATTATTGAACAATATAGCTTAAGATTGTTTTCGAATATTGGCTCGAAAGCTGTCTTACAGGAATAAATTGGCATAATGTTTATATGTTTTATTCAGTAAACTAATAAGGAGCAGAAGAATGTCTTTTGCAAAACTCTAGACTACATTCTGATTCCATTCAGCTGAAACATTTCCTGCAGGGTTATAAGGGAATAAGAACATAAAATTAATCTCAAACTAGTATTAATTAACAAACTCTTTTTCTCCTTGCCTTATATAGATTTATCTACATTAGTTGTGAACCTTTTTATTTGTGCTACCTTTTTGAACTCTAAATTGATGAGTTCAAACTTTATACTAATTTTAATAGTCTTTTGCCCTTTATAACAGTTTTATTGTCTGATCAAAATCTTATTTGAAATGGTTCATCAAAGGAAAACTTTAATTTCCTAAACTGTTGAGAGATGAATCTAATTGTATAGATTGATTATTGTCTTTCTTGGAGGTAGCATACCACTTCATATCTACTGATCTTATCCTGTGTTCCTTTTCTTCTAATCTTTTGTTCCTGGAAATATTCAGGGAGTTGGTTTCCAGTATAATATGATGGTAATTATACTCTGGAGAAAACTAAATGACATTTTTCTAATATAGTTCTCTCTCATTCATGTTTCCCAGAATCCAATGAAGTTAGCCATGGTAGGTGTCACCTGTTTGGAACTGGTAATTTGTATATTCTATTTGAGAATATAATTTTTAGCAGGGGCTTCTGCAGTTCCAGAAAAAAAATTAAATTGTTAATAGATTTTTTTTTTTCTTAGGACATCATCTTGCCACAGATACCTTAGCCAGGAGGTTAAATACATTGTGTTCTTTCAATACCTTTTGTAGACCTATATTTGTTTCCAAGATGGGTTCACTATAACAACTATTTTTTGTAAGCCAGTTCTGGTATCCCGGAACTCTTTCATTTAACCAGGACACTGTGTTCATTCTAACAATGAGTTTTTTTGCTTCTTAGCGGCGGGCCTTCTTTTTTAAGGAGAAGGTGCCCATGGCTTTGGCTTGTACCTGTCTCTACTTAAGTGTTTGCTCACAGACTTTTGATGCCATATAGCCATCATTGAGTTGTAATATTTAATTGACTGCATTTTCAGAACTTATGTAGGAAGTTTATTCCTGCAAGGATACAGTATTCAAGGCAGATAGTGTCGTATTAGTTTTAAATTTCTTTTAACATCTGACCCAACTTGGGAGTCAAGATATGAAGAATAGCTTCACATGGATTTCCCAGTCATTTTGGATGTTGGTAGCACATTCTACAGCAGCCTATTCTCCTGGAAAACTTGCAGAATGAATAACCTGATAAAGTTTATGTTACCACCTATCAAAGATGAGATATGTCTTTGAAGATAAAAACTTTGAATTGATTATATCTGTCTCTTAGTGCATATTTTGTCACATGACATGATGCTAAAGTTTATATCCTCAGTAGTTTGACATATTAGAGTTTAGTGCTATCTCTTAGCTTAGAGATTTAAGTGTGATTAGTTTTAGTATTTCTAGTATTATGAAATACACTTCTGGAGAAGTGATATATAAAGAACTTACTCATATTTTTAAGTTTATACATCCATAACTAATATGTCCTCTTTTTCCCATTTCTACAGTAATTTAAGAAACAGATAGTTTCAAGTTGTGACACTTAGAGGCTATAAACTATCCATGTGTTTTCTATATATATTGATTGATTGATTGATGAGAGAATGGAAGAGGGTAGAGAGAGATAGAAACATCAACGATGAGAGAGAATCATTGATTGGCTGCTTCGTGCACAACCCACATGGTAGATTAGTCCCACAACCCAGGCATGTGCCCTGATTGAGAATTGAACCTTGACCACTTGGTTCTTAGGTTGACGCTCAACCATTGAGCCACATCAGCTTTTTTTTTTTTTAAAGGCAAAGATTAATTTTTAGACACAGTCCAAGCATTTGTTAAGAGTTTCTGATTTAGAAAGCAATTTTCCATTATTCTAGCATTTGAAAGAGAGAGCTTATGATTTTGAAGCATCTGCATAATGTGTTCCTTGATTATGGGCAAAACGAGCTTTCCACCAACTCCACAAGCCATTCGGTCCAAAGCACTCTCACCAGCAACTGCATTGCTATCAAAATCATCATCTTCCCAAATCAGCTTCTTAAAGATTTGTTATTTATTAAAGGATTCTAATAATTTTGATGTGATTTATTTTAAAAATCTAGTCTAGTTCACTCTTTAGATTACTCTTAAGGTGTAAGAATACAGCCATACCTGGTTTGGCTCAGTGGATAAGGTGTTGGCCTGCAGACTGACGGGTCTCAGGTTCAATTCCCGTCAAGGGTACATGTCTTACATGCAGCCTCAATCCCAGTTGGGTGTGCAGGAGGCAGCCTATCAATGATTCTCATCATTGATATTTCTATCTTTCTCTCCCTCTCTCTTCCTCTCTGAAATCAATAAAAATATTTTTTTAAAAGAAGGTATAGGATCACAGAATATTCTATTAGTTTGTCTAGGATAGAAGTCAGTTTACTGGTTTTTAGTTCTCATTGAATCTTTATGAATAGGGATGTTAATAGCAGTATATTGATCCGAACATGGAATGGCTTGTAAAATATTTTGGCCAATTTTTAAGAATTTTCTGTTAGAAAGCTTTAACAACTCTAGTAGTTGCTCCTAGTCTAGCTTCTCTCCGAAGAATAATGTAGTCCTCAAAATAAATTCTTCAGATATGTTTTGTGAAATAAATCTTGTAAAACAAATCATGAACCCAGAAGATGATGCTACGTATTACAGAAATATGTATTGAGGCTACGAGAAGGCATTACTAAATAATCCTGCGTGGTTTTTTTAAATTACATTATTTGATCAATGTTGAGATTGTACCTCGTTTGTGAAGTTATTTTCTTTACAGACTGAAGACATGACTTGTTTGTTCTGTGTTAAACAGCATGGCAGTGTTGCTCAGGGGTGTACTTAACTTGTTACCATTTTAAATTGTTACCCATAAAGGAATTCTGATAAATTCTGAATATGTACTAACATATATTAATTTATTATTTTAAGAAGAACTAATATACTAATAATACATCCTTTTAAGATTTGTCTGAACTAAAATAAAACTTTGTATGAACTATTTCCCTGAAAAAATAGGACTTGATTTGTTTATCATTATATAAATGAACACAAATTGAACTTTTTTATTTGCAGGGATTGGGGGAAGCAAGTCAGACATGTAAACCTAAGTTTTCTTGGTACTTGAAATTATTTTTATGTTAGACTAACTTACAGATTTTACTAACTCATGCTTGACTTTTTTAATTATATTTTTTCTCCTTTTCTTCAAGATGATACTTGTTGATGCCACTATTATCATCCTCCTAGCAGAAGATAGTCCTACTGAGAAAATGAGCACTTTGATCATTCAGTCTTTGAACTTTAACCTTTGACTGGAAGTGACTTATAGGCAATGAAGACTACTTCCTTTTACTGCATTTTTACTCGTGTGCATTCTGGGCGCATGTTGATCGCTGGTTCAGTCCAGGCAACTGACATGCTTTTATTAGTCATACAGTATTAATGCAGGTGTCAGGAAATGTCAAATATAATTCCATTTTTTATTTTTATTTTTTTAAGCTTTTGGAAAAGTTCCAGGTCCTCATGTATTGTGCAATAACAATGACTTCCTTGACGGTTTTGGGACGTTCATTGCCGGCAATGGACGTCATAACAGGAAAAATTTTCATTAACTCCTGCCACCCAGTGATTAATGCATGATAGGGCCTATGAAATTAACATTAACGGTTCTAGTGGGATTATAAATAAAGTGAGGGATCCAACATTACTTTGAAAATCACCCCAACTTGTTTCTATTTGGATTCTATGCACTGTGATCCTAAGGTTAACAGCATGAATTAACATGCATCTTCAAAGGACTGTAATGAAAGATCATTGCGTATTTATTGAATTGTTTATATCTACTGTCAAGTTGTTTTGACATGGAAGGTTTTCAAGTAACATTGGCAGAGAGGTACAATATGTTATCCCTATGGTGAAAATAAATTCATTTGTTGTATATAGTTCCTTAATCTTTGAAGTAAAGGTGTGAGTAATAATAGGGTATGAATGGTTTAATCAAGGCTTTATTTTGGAAGATAAATTGCAGTGATGATTAAATTACTGCAGTCCATAATTTGGGCTTGTTTGTACATTAATGATTTTTCCAAGTAGAGTACACTCTGTTACTTTCTGCTAGCCATCAGCATGAGCCCTACTGCCTAAACACTATTTCATTTATTTGTTTGGAAAACCCCAAAACATTTTTTGTTTGCCATTTTGTTTCTTTTGTTATGTTTCAAGTCAAGTTTGAATGTTACAATACTTTAATTGAAAAACTTTTGTCAATTTTTTTCTTGTAAATTTTCTTTACTTGTAACTATCATCTTGTCCTTCAATCCTGTACCCTAAAATAAGAAATACATTTTTGACAGAGGCTTAATGTTTTATCAAAAGAGTGTGGACATTTTTATTTTAAAATTTAGGCAGAAGTACACTATACAAAGGTATGTTTACTTACTTATCTCACACAACCATACAGTTATTTCTGGAGAGATTTCTTTTGTTTTCTTGTTTAAAAGACTTTGCTTACAGTCTTTGCTTTACAGTAAAGATTTTTCTATAGGAAAAAAATTGTTGAAAGGTCCAATTCTCGGTACTGTGTAAGTTAATGATACTGCAGCTAGGTTCTCTTTTTAAAAAGTGATTAATGTATTTTATAAATTACCTTTTCACATATGCAAAATCTGTTTCTACTACAATGTTATTTTTACTAATGCATATTGTTGCACTCTTTTAACATATCCTGCAGTGAATTTATGAATCAATTTGGGCTTAAAAATAAAAGCCAATTGACTGAAAGATTTGAAATACGTACCCCAGCAAAACTGTCCAATCAATAATTGGCAAATAATATTTTAAAATTTGTTTTTAATCTCTGTATAGACAACATTTTGTAGCTTTGTACATGTTGTTAATTAAGGGCATATAATTTTACACTCTAAAGTATAATTGCTGAACTCAGGGGTGGGTAGACTTCAAAAATACGTCTGCTTTAGAAATAACTTGAAAAAAAATTAAAACTATAGCCAGCCACCAAATTGTGGACACTGTTTATACTGCTAGTTTAATTAGCAACTACCACTTTTTAGAATTAAAAACATTTTTGTTTTCTCTTGACTAGGCATAAATAAGTTCCCACAGTAGTCTTTATCTAACTAGATGGCCTATTTAACCAAGACAGAAAGTGTTTTTGGGGATGCTTTAAACTACTCTTAGTTTTTAACTGCTTTTTAATATGAAAATCGCAGCTGTAAATTATATATTTTTCATATTTTACATAACTGTTCTAAACTGATTAACCTGATCATTTTCGGGGGTGAGGGTGGGGAAAATTCTCTTTGTTCTGCTGGTCTTCTTACTAAAATCCTTTTATTTACAAAAATGACCTGTGACATTTATTTACCAAAAGAATTGATAGACCAGGTCAAAGATTAACAATGTGATATTATAGCTATAAGTTCAATTTTTAAAATATGAATAATAGTGTTTTAACACTCTCTCTCTACATGGAGACACCATAAAAAATAAAGTGAAGCAGAGGAAAGTAAAGGAAAACCAAATAATTTCAGTACATTTTATGGTTTAAAGAGAAGAAATGAAGGTGGAATATCCTAAAATATAGAAACAACAATCATTCAAAATTTGCAATCAGATACTTTATTTCTCCCTTGAACTTAGGAATCATTGAAAAGTCCTTTGCACTTAGATTTAATGAGTTAATTTTAAATGTAAGTTACATTATTGAAATGAATCATTGCTCTGGAAAGGGCAATTAATGGCTTTGTAATAATTAAATGACTATCCCTCTGTGATACGATGTTGAAAGACAACCACAATGCCAAGAAAATGTACATAGGAACCTGCACCTTTCCTCTTCCCTGCTTCCCTCTGGGGCACTGTCTGCTGCAGAGGCCTTACAGAATCCTACTCTCATATTCAGACAATGTGCACTTTCTTCTTTTTTATTTATTTATTTATTTATTTTAAGGCCATTCTTCTGGTTTGCCAAATTCTATTAAGACAGTGATGAATTCAGTTATTTTGCATGCTTAGATCAGGAACTTGGCCCTTTCAAAAAAAAGAAAAATACTCTTATGTCAAGTAGGTACTTGCCATAGACTTTAAAGAGAGAAATGGTTTTCAGTTTTTAAGATATATATTTTTAAAAGTAAATTTTATGGATGCTCTCTTAAGGAATTTGATATTCAGCTTTAAAGGACTTTACTTATAATGTGTCAATTCTTCTTTTAGCTAGCAGGGAAATAAAACTTTTTTTTAATCCCCAGGGGCAAATGCTAAAAATAACTTTTCTAAACAGTTCACCTGGAGAAAGATCTTAATCCTTATTGTTTTGACGAGGTATACCCATATTTGGTATAAAATTACTGGAATAGTTTATTTTCCCCATCTGAAATTTTAAATATATGCAATATAATATATCATTAGATTCCTGTGGTAGATAATATTTGTCAGATTCTAAAACAGGTATCTAGTGGCTGCTTGATCATTCCCAGATTGCATCAAAAATGAATTGACAGATAATGGAAATGAGTAGTGATGTGAAAATGGTATGTAATCACATATGACTTATTTCTGCTAATCAAGTCTTATTTTTTAAAAAGCCTATTGTTTTTCGAGAATTGAGATATTTAAGCCTTTGTTAAAGCTTCTCCCTAAAAATAGAAGAGAAGAGGAGGTACTGTGTGTTAACTTTTTTTAAATAAAGAATTCAGTGTCACTAGTTCTAAAGCTTTATGGTTACTCCTGCTTATATTTCTTGCTCTCACTTTTATTTAGTTTTTTTGTGTGCATATTTTAGTGGAATACTTTACATTTATAATTGTGTGAATTGATTTTTATAAAGAACTCAGTCTTAACCATATGTTTCTCTTCTGAGGCTTCCTTGATATCAGAATCAGCTGCTCTGGTATTCTGTGTTGGGCTAATACCTTTGCATGAGTAAGATCTGTGAAAAGAGTGTCTTTCATCTGCACCAACTAGCCCCAGTCCTTTTTGCAGTCGATTGTTTTTTGTTTTGTTTTTTATTCCTTTTTTTTCCTCTCTGTCCTCACAGATGTGTGTGTAGTGTTTTGTTCTTCAGTTTCTCTTTCTGACTTCTAAGTTTTTCTCCCTCCTTCCTTCCTCATTTCCTTTTTTCTTTCCTTTCCTTTTCCTTTCCTTTAAATTACTTGTTTTGGTAAAAATATATTTCTGTTTAAGTTTCCAAATCACTTTGAGATTTGGAACTTTTTTTAAACAATAATTTGTGGGAGACCTTTGCTTTCTCAGCATAAGCCTGTGCGTTTGTTTATCATTATCATTAGAGGCCCATGGAATTTAAACACATTTTTCAAACTAAATCTCTTCCCTGAAGTTGGAAGTTCGGGTTCTATGGTACTGACTGTGATTTTAATTATAAAATGTTAGTATTGGAACATATATTTGGGGATGAATCTCCAGAATGTTTACAAGAATATATTTTTTTATGAAAGGTACTTCGTTGGTTAAAAAAAAAAAAAAAAAGTAACATCTGAAGTCATTTTGAATATGTGGAAGGAATGCCAGCCAGACTAGAAGCTGGTCTGTCTAATACACCTAAGGAACACCAGTTTTGTGAGCCGAGTGCAGGTAGTGAGAAAAGGAAACAGTTCTCGGTCTGATTCTTGGCACACACACTGGCAGATTTTTGAGGAAACTGTTCCTACATTACTTCTAAGCTCAAAGGCAGAAGCATGGGCTTTGGCTTGTTCAACATGATATCACTTGTCACATTTCCTGGTAAAGGGAAAGATTAAGTAATCCTGCCTCTTTAATTATAAAGCCTGAAGCAAGACTGCTAAGCAGTTTGGTAGATTATGTCAGTTACCATGAAAATACAAACCTCTCCATAATTAGCCACAGAGATTGTTCACATAAATGGAATGGATTGTCACACTTGAGGTAAAATAATTATTTGAATAGATTATTAAATTATCTAGAATTGACTGCATGTTTATAAGTCAAAATGGATTTTTTATTCTTATTTGGTACCATTTTCCTCTCAATATTTAGAAATACACATTGTGCATTTTATTAATAGGAATGGAAGCTTGCGCTTAAAAGATTTGAAGAGGGTGGATGTGTATATTTTATAAATCCAAGTTGTAAAATATGTAAAGCTATTGCTTTTTAAATAGAATATAAATGTTAATAAACAGATAAAGCCTATATATTATATATTTTTAAATACATGTATCAAACTTTTGTTAGTTGAATATAAGTTACATTGTGTGCTTCATGGAATTCAGTAACTTTTAATAATAAAGCAGTTGTCATTGTTTTTTTCCTGTAGACTTGAATACTAAATTGCAGAGATATTAAACCTCTTTATAGATAATGTAAAAATTTATTTCTATGGTAGTACTTTACAAAGACTGATATTTAAAAGATTATGGAAATAGTAATGTGTCCATTTCCAAAATGAGGGCAACAGAGAAGACAGTCACTAAAGCGGCTTGTTTGTATCTGTCAAAGGTCACCTTTACCTGGCATTGTAGCCTGGTGCCTCTTAGTGCTTCTTTGTGCTTTAATTAAGTCCTGGTGAAAGACTGGGCGTTTTCAGAAAAGATGGAAATAGAAACCTGGGCACTTAGAGTTAACAGGAGTCTGGTGCTGTTGAACTTCAAGTTGAGTGATTAATAAGGGAATAACTACAGAATTTCTGGATATTTTCCTGAGAATACAGACCTATCACCTAAGGTAAATGAGGAACTCCTGAAACACTGAGAAGAGAGAAGGAAGCAAGCAGCAGAAGGCCGTCTTTGCATCTCAGCTCTATCTAGCAGGAGGAAACTCAGTGTGCTCTGCTGGTGTTCTTTTACAGGGTGTTCTTTTACAGGGCATCTATGGCCCGAGGAGCACCTCACTCCTACCTGGCGGCCATCCTGTGGTGGGATGTCTTATCTCAACGGGCAGTTTCTGCAGCCCTAAACAGCTCGATGAGCAGCTCCTTAGATAAATACAAGATCCATCTCCTCTGGACTCTGATGCCACTGTCTTCCTTTACTGTAATCCTCAAAATAATTTCTACCTGTCATAGATGGTATGACTTCTCCACTAGTGTAAGTTGCTATAAATGAGTGTTTCTGTTGAAGCCCTTCATGTATTCTTTAGTACTTTCACACTCATATAACAGCAAAATCAAACATGAACTGAATTGAAGGGTCAGGTGACACAGCTAAGGGTTTTGTGTGCTTAGAGAATATGGCCCAAGGCCATAGTGGTTCTGTCCTTTTGGTAATCCCTGTCAACAAATCTTTAAAATTGCATATGAGATTTCTTTTTAATGTTTGCTTAAGGCATAGTGTATAAGTGGGAATACTTGTGTGCCCTTTCCAGTCCAGTGGAGTATTTTAATAGGAAAGTAAAATAAACGTACGGTAGAAAATATCTTTTATATGTGTTTGCCTTCAAGAACATAATGTGGAAAGATTCATATCAGGCAAAAACCTAATATGGATGTCTGTGTCCTGCAGAAAAGGTATTCAGCTTGACATTAAAATTTTTTTACCCTAAAACATTTATTTTTCCTGTCATAATAGCATTCTATCTATCAACCTAGTTATCCAAATGGGGAATTTAACGTAACTTGCTAGTTATCTCTGACATCATTAAGCCCTGTTGAGCCTGTCTTTAAGACATCTCTGACATTTCTCCCTTTTCTCATTCCCCTTGGCCTTACACTACTTGGTCCTGGTGTCCTAGACTGCTCTTCAGCTGTCCACACACCTCGTTCCTTAGGTAGTAACAGCACGAGTGCCTGTACTTTGCTGATGGTCTCTGCAGTCCCTAGAGTGTTTTATCTTCATCATCTGCTTTCCTACCTGAAAGCACCAGTTAAAATGTTACCTCTGTCCTTCCCTCTCCACCCCACTGGTCTATCCTGAACTCTATAGGAACAATGTCCCAACTGTGTTTGTGTCCCCAGCATATAGTCTTATTATACAAGCTTTTAATAAATGTTATTTGTATTAACTTGATTGTACTTGTTTTTTTTTTATCATAGTTGTTTCAAAGTAACTTAGGCAAGCACCAACAGTTTTAAAACATACATACATACATCTAAATCACTATCTATGAAATATTACAGCAGAACATGCTACCTTTTCCATCCCAGAGTTAGAAAAAAATTACTCTTCAGAAAATAATTACTCATAAGTAAATTTATTGGGTATGCTTTCTTTTGTTTTTTTAAAAAAAAGTGTTTCTCATATTCTTGTTATATCTCTGAGATAAATTAGTTGTCTTTAATATATTCATAAGTTAAGAACTTACTTGCTTTAAACCGAGGAGCCCTGAGATCATAAAGGTAAACCTCACACATTACGATTAAAAATGGACATTAAACAGGTACAGATAGTTCCCAACTTAAAATTTTTCAACTTAATGGTGTGAAAGTGATACACATTCAGTAAAAACCAACTTTGGGCTGTCTGTTTCCACTCAACAGATGAACTAGTAGTCAGTTCCTGTTGTCCTCAGGACATTTATCAATAGGAAGGGAATTAGGAAGCTGAGCCACTGTGTGGGCAATAGCTCAGGGAAGGTTGCCCATAAAACAAAGCCCAGGATATACTTTGTGATACAAAATCAATTGCCAAATTGGGCTCATCAAAATTTAAAACTTAGACTTTTCAAAAGACACTTAGACTGAAAAGGCAAGGCAATATGTTTGCAAAATATATTTGATAAAAGACATAGTATTTAGGCTATATTTTAAAACAAAGTTTAATAACATGAAAACCCAGTTTAAAAATGGGCAAATTTTATTAATATTTTGACTTAAACTGTTACTAAACAATAAAATACAGGGATGGCAAATAAGTACATGAAAAGCTACCCAACATCATTAGTCATTAGGGGAATACGAATTAATAACATGAGAGACACCAACCGCATTGATCATACCAAGTTTTGGCAAGGATGTGGAGCAATGGGAACAGAATTGTACAGCAAGTTGGGAATATAGTTTGGCAGCTTCTCAAAAAGTAAAACGTACCTGCTATACAAATCAGCCATTTCACCCATGCATTATTTACCCAAGAGAAAAGACAATCCACACAAAGACTTAATCACAAATCTCAAGTTTATCCTAAATATCAATAGGTGATTGGATTCCAGCACTCTGGTATGTCTATACACTGGAGTACTAAGCAATAAAAAAGGGAACAAACTTGAAGCATGTGATATTGATAACTTTCTATTCTGAGTGAAAACACCCAGATGAGAAGACGTATTATATGGTTTTATTTGCATTAAAATTCTAGAAAATGCAAACTTACAGTGACAAAAATTAGGTAAGAGTTTGTAAAAAAGTTTGTGCAAGGATAGGTGTGGTGGAAGGCATGAATTGTTAGACATAATCTTTGTCTTGATTATCTTGGTTTCACAGATACATATCAACTTAGTGAATTGCATACTTTAAGTATTTGTAATTTATTGAACATTATGCTTTAATTGAGCAGAATTAGACTTTCAGCAATAAAAACAGCAGATGATGATGATGATAACCTGAAGTGGAGAATGAGAAAATGAACAACTTGCTTAAAAGTGATGGAGCTGAAATTTAAGTCTGAGTCTGACTCCAAAATCCATGCTCTAAGTCAATAGTTTTATACTTAATAGGATGCTATATATATTTTTAGTTGGGACAACTGAGTGGGAAGTGATGACTTTCACAAAAGGAGAAACCAATTTTGGGGAGAAGATATGTTGGTATTCCCCATAGGACCAAGTATAATAGCTTATCCAGTCAATTAGTGGAGATGTGAACTGAAGTTTTTAGGTGGCAATGCCAATGAAACATTTAGTGTGCTGTAATTTTACTTAGTTCATGAGCTTATTGACAGCTGGAAAGGATTTTAATATTTTCTAGTTCAATAACCTAACCATTGAATTAGTCATTCTTCAACATCTTTGAAGGGTCACCCCTGACCACCTTCACTGATGAGAACCTCAGAAAGTTATTACTCTTCTGAATAAACCTTATTCCTAGAAAGTTACTTCTCCCAACTATTACCATTTGTCATGAGTTAACTTGTGTTCCTTACCAAGATATGTTGAAGTCCTGCCCTAACTGGTTTGGATCAGTGGATAATCAATCGGCCTGCAAACTCAAGGGTCCCAGGTTCGATTCCAGTCAAGGGCATGTACCTTGGTTGCCGGCACATCCCCAGTGGGAGGTGTGCAGGAGGCAGCTGATCTTTCTCTTTCATAGATGTTTCTAGCTTTCTCTCCCTCTCCCTTCCTCTCTGTAAAAGAAAAAGGTATGTTGAAGTCCTAACTCCCATTACCTCAGAATTTATTTGGAAACAGGGTAATTGAAGAAGTTGCTAGTTAAGGTGAGGTCATAGTGGAGTAGGGTGGATCTTAATCCAGTGTGAGTCTCTAGTCCTTTGAAGAAATGGAGGAGACACAGACACCTGAGGGGAAAATAATGAGTGATGTATCTACAAGCGAAGAAACATCAAGGACTGGGAAAAGTCAAGGCAGGATTCTTGCTCAGAGCCTTTGTAGAACACGGTCATGTTAACACCTGATCGTGGACTTTCAGCTCTAGAACTCAGAATAAAACTTCTGTTCAAGCTTCCCAGTTAGTGAGAATTTTTACTGGCAATCTGATACAAAGGTCACGGTTTCCCTTTTCTGCCAGTACAGTCAGCCAGCCAACATCACTATCTGCGGCCTGCCTCTCGTGGGAGTGCCTAACCCACAGGCATGGAGTCCACAGAACATGCCGTCTGACCAGGAGCCTCACTTCACAGCCAAGGAGGTGCAGGAGTGGGCTCATGGCCATGGGTCAGCTGGCCTTACCATGTATAGCATCCGGAAGTGATTGGCCCAAGAGTGCATTAGAATAGCCTGCTGAGGGACAATGATGTGTCAGCTTGCAGGCAACCATCTTCGAAGGTGCATGCCATCTTCCCAGACACTGTACATGCACTGGAATTTGAGACCTCTCTATGGGGCTGCATCTCCAGTAGGAAGAATACGTGGGTCCTGAAAACTACATACCCCATTCCTGCCAGGGGACATAACACTAGTCCCATTGTTTTTAGTAAGTCCAAGTTATAGCTACTGTTTTAGCCCTTTGGATTTCTTTTTCTTTTTAATGTATTTTTATTGATTTCAGAGAGGTAAGGAGAGAGAAACATCAATGATGAGAGAAGAATCATCAATTGGCTGCCTTCTGCATGCCCCACACTGGAAATTAAGCCCACAGCCCAGGCATGTGCCACAACTAGGCATTGAAACCGGAACCACCTCCTTCAGAGGTCCATACTCAACCTCTGAGCCATGCCCACCAGGCCACTTTGGATTTCTTGTGTCTAGGGACAGGCAGTGATAAGGCCAGTTTGACAGGGATAATTGTCCCTGATGGCCAAGTAGGGAATTTGAATAGACGCAAGGCAATCTCTTACAGATTCAGACTGGGAGAAGACATTGTAACTTTGCTTGAGCATAATTTTTTCCAAGAAGTACTATTAAAGTTCTTTAGTGACAGTTCCTAGATCTTAATGCAATTTCTATATCAGAAGAGAATTTTTGGAGAATATAGCCTTCTGTAGTACATAAGAATTGAGTATCAATACATACAATTTAACAGGAATAAAAATAACAGTACTCCTGGAAATTTGACTTTATTCATGGAAATTTACTTGACTTTGAACTTGACGTAAAAAATAATGTCTTTTTTACTTTTTTTTGGAAATGATTTTATTGATTTTAGAGAGAGAAAGGGGGAGAGAGAGAGAGAAGGATAATGAGAAGGAAACATGGATCAGTTGCCTCCTGCACACATTCTACTGGGAATCGAGCCTGAAATCCGGGCATGTGCCCTGACTAGGAATCAAACCATTGACCTCTTGGTGCAAGGGATGATGCTCAACCACTGAGCAACACCGGCCAGGGCTTTTCTTACTTTTTAAAAGTATATATATTATTGATTTTTTTTACAGTGAGGAAAGGGATAGAGAGTCAGAAACATGGATAAGAGAAACATCGCTCAGCTGCCTCCTGTATGCTCCGTACTGGGGATGTGCCTGCAACCGAGGTACATGCCCTCGACTGGAATCGAACCTGGTATCCTTCAGTCTGCAGGCTGACGCTCTATCCACTGAGCCAAACCAGTTTCGGCTTTTTTTACTTCTTTATCCCAGTTGCTTCCTGCTGTAGATCAGGAATTCAACAAACGTTCATGATTAACAAAAATCCTGAAATTTTCAAACAGAATTTCCCATCATTCTTATCTTGATATTCTTTTTAAAAAAATATATATTTTATTGATTTTTAACAGAGAGGAAGGGAGAGGGAGAGTTAGAAACATTGATGAGAGAGAAACATCGATCAACTGTCTCCAGTACACGCCTGACTGGGGATGTGCCCGCAACTGAGGTACATGCCCTTGACCGGAATCGAATCTGGGACCTTTCAGTCCGCAGGCCGACGCTCTATCCACTGAGCCAAACCGGTTTCGGCTCAGCTTGATATTCTTGAAATCACGTCTTAGTGCAAACGTGGACCTGGCCAAAGTGTTCCCCTGTTCATGAAATTGAAGAGACTTTCATGAGCTCATCCATGCCTGCCAGTGCCAAAAAGTAAAGAGAATGTTTTCTATCCTGTCTCGTCAAGAAAAGAAATAAGTGTTCAGTATAGCCTTGCTGAGTGTTAAGTCAATTCAACTCAATCTCCTACTGGTACGATTTGGAATGGAGCCAGAATTATATTTTGGGGGGAAAATGGTCCCCTAGATCAGTGGTTCTTAACCTGTGGGTCCCGACCCCTTTAGGGCTCCATCGACCCCATCACAGGGGTCGCCTAAGACCATCAGAAAACACAGATATTTACATTACGATTCACAACAGTAGCAAAATTACTGTTATGAAGTAGCAAAGAAAATAATTTTATGGTTGGGGGTCACCACAACGTGAGGAACTGTATTAAAGGGTCCCGGCATTAGGAAGGTTGAGAACCACTGCCCTAGATGATTCTGACACCGAGACAGCTTCAAGGATGACAGTTTTATCTCACTTCCAAGTTCCTTAGGTCACAAGCAGTGTGACTTCCCTTTCACCTATCAATCCAGGATGGAAGACAAAGTGATTTTCAGCTGCAACTCAGCATCAGGAGTGAAAATACTTAGAGGGGAGAATGCAGCCAGGGAATGAGAGCAAAATGTACCAAAAAATTATTTTTGTTGTTAACCCTCACCTGAGGATGTTTTTCCATTGATTTTAGAGAATGGGGCAGAGGCACAGAGAGAGAAACATCAATGTGAGAGAGACACATGGATTGGCTGCCTCCCGAATACCCCTCAACGGGGCCTGGGACTCAAGCCTACCACCTAGGTATGTGCCCTTGACTGGAATCGAACCTGGGACCTTTCAATGTGAGGGCTGATGTTCTATACACTGAGCAAAACTGGCTAAGGCTATACATTTTAATTCTCCTGCAAAAAGGGGAAATAATGTACACCATTAACTGAAAATTAAGAGGAAATACAATTTCTGTTTCAGCTTAATACAGAATTTTAGTTGAAAGAATTGTTTTAAGACCAGTGTCAGATCTCCCCAGTCATCAACAAGAAATTTCAGATTAGAGTATATGTATTTTTCAGATTGGAAAATATCTACTTTAAATATTTGTAAATATCCTCCCTTCTGTACATTGCACACTGGCCTTGGCCTTGCATTAGGGCTACCTGAAGCTGAAGGGATGTTGTTTTATGAAACTGGAGAGTTAAGGTTGGCACTGGCTTCAGATTAGCAGGACGCAGGGTTCAAAGGGTAGTTTAGAACCTCCTGCTCCTTCCAGCTCTGCTTGGCTTTATTTTACAAGCAGATTCTCTCCCAATGGGGGGCCTGGGAGGGTCCCTGACAGCTCTGGCTTCCCAGCCCAGCCACTGTAGTGTTTGGCCGGCCATCTCAGAGCAGACTCTGGTTGGCCCGGCATTGTCTCTCTCTTACCGCTACTTCTTTTTCTTTTCATTTTTGTCTTCTTTAAATTTATGACATTTTTGGTCTCTGTCTTCTACATCAGGTGCTTTCTTCTTGCCTGGGGGGCACTGGCAGCTGACTGGTCCCCAGGCTTGGATGTGGCTTCCCTGAGGACATACTGTGGCATCATAGGGGAGCCTGATTGTCCTTGCTGTTGTCGGGTGACTCCATCGGGGTCTATATATTGTTTCTCTGGCAGGAACCAAGTTACCAGGTTCTCCCGAAAAATCTTCCCTTTCTTGCCTGGTTGTCAGGCAAATATAATAATAATGATGATGAAAAAGTTTGACAGATTGCCAGGAATTTCCAAAATGTGACAGAGATGCAAAGTGAACAAATTATGTTGGGAAAACAGCGCCAATAGACTTGCTCGATACAGGGTTGCCACAAACATTCAATTTTTTAAAAAGGCCGTATCTGTGAAGTGAAATAAGGCGAAGTGCAATAAAATGTATGCCTGTACACAGAGATGGTTAAAAGGCACAAAATATAACTAATTGCATTGTTTCAATCAGATTAGCAAAATTCATTGAAATCTGGCTTTGAAAAAGACATATACATATAGTATTTGAGTGCTGAGCTAACATGACCTTTCATTTCTCTTTTAACTAATGGCCACTGGCAAACTATTTCTATAAAAAGCCAGATTTGGGGGTGGGGGGGAAACTATGCTTGTGTAGTCTCAACTCTGCAGATGTCTAATAGAAGCAGTCATGGATAATTCCTAGTGAGAGGGCGTGGCTGCATTCACAATACACTTATTTACAAAAACAGGCAGCAGGTCAATTTTGACCCCACAGGCTGTAGTTTGCTAATCCTTTAAAGCATTGAAATCTATCCTTTTAGACATTGGGCCACCAGTGGTCCTTTCAAAATGACATTTTGATCTTAGAATTAAGAAAATATCTATTAGAGAATGAGATCAAGACCAGTTGGTGACAAATATATGTCGTCATACATTTGGCCAAACCCATACAAAGTACAACACAAATAATGAGCCCTAATGTGTCCATTGTCAGGGTAGGTTTATCAGTTGTCACAAATGTGCCACTCGATTGACAAATGTTGATAATGACAGGGGCGGGGGTGGAGGGGAACTATGCTTGTGTAGGGGGAGAGGGTATATGAGAAATCTCTGTACTTTTCATGCAATTTTTCTGTGAACCTAAAACTACTCTAAAAAACAATTTATTATAAGAAACTAGAGACCTGGTGCACAAAATTTGTGCAGGTGGGGGGGGTGTCCTTCAGCCCTGCTTGCACCCTCTAACAATCCAGGATCACTGGCTCCTAGCCGCTTGCCTGCGGGCCTATTTGATTGCCCCTAACCACTCTCCTGCCTGCCTGATCACCGCTAAACACTCTGCCTGCTTGATCGCCCCTAACTGCCACTGCCTGCCTGCTTCATTGCTCCTCATATTACACCTTTATTATTATAGATGATCAGGTGATGAGTAAAGATATGTGGGAGAGAGGAATATTCTTTTCCAATTCCTAGCTGGGGCTCTAAGGGAACCTTTAGCTCCATCTACAGGCAGAGACTCTCTGCATGATCTCCCACTGGGCCTAATGTTTCCACAAATGTTCTCCATAGATGTACTCCCTGCCAAAAAGTTCCTGTTGTCAAATGAGTTTGGGAAACAGAGCATACCATATCCCTTCTTGAAAACTCCATCTGTAGTGGCAGAGAAAGGTTGGTTCTGCAGAATTCTACAGTAAAGAAACTTTGAGGAACTCACAGCTTCTTAAGTATATCTAATAAAAAGCCCATTCCTGCCAAAACCGGTTTGACTCAGTGGATAGAGCGTCGGCCTGCGGACTGAAAGGTCCCAGATTCAATTCCAGTCAAGTGCATGTATCCTGGTTGCGGGCACATCCCCAGTAGGGGGCGTGGAGGGGCTGATCAATGTCTCTCTCATCGATGTTTCTAACTCTCTATCCTTCTCCCTTCCTCTCTGTAAAAATAAATAAATAAAATATATTTAAAAGAAAAAAGCCCATTCCTCACATAACATCTATTAATGTCAGTTGAAGTAATTCCATGGGGTTACAGCACAGGATATTCTGAATCAGTTCTCTTTCTGATCTGGAATTTGAGAATCCATGGGTCAAGTACAACACAAATAATGAGCCCTAATGTGTCCATTGTCAGGGTAGGTTTATCAGTTGTCACAAATGTGCCACTCGATTGACACATGAATTTAGGGGTCATTCTGGCAGTATTTATTGAAACTATCGCTAAAGGAAGTGTTGGGAAAGTGTGACCTGTCAGGGTCTAGTGGTGAGTGTGTGTGTTTGTTTGTTTTTTATTAATGTATTACATGTGTACATATCTTCCTATTTCTCTCCCCCACCCCACTCCCATACATGCCCTCACCCCTAGTGTCTTGTGTCCATTGATTATGCTTATAAGCATGCATACAAGTCCTTCAGTCAATCTCTTATCTATCCCACCTTTCCTTAACCTTCCTGCTGTAATTTGACAGTCTGTTTGATGCTTTACTGCCTCTGTATCTATCTTTCTGTTCATCAGTTTATAATGTTCTTTATTATCCATAAATGAGTGAGATCATGTGATATTTTTCTTTCATTGACTGGCTTATTTCACTTAGCATAATGCTCTCCAAATTCCATCCAGGTTGCTGCAATTGGGAAGAATTCCTTCTTTTTTATGGCAGCATAGTATTCCATTGTGTAGATGTACCATAGTTTTCTGATCCAATCATCTGCTGACAGACATCTAGGCTGTTTCCAAATCTTAGCTATTGTAAATTATGCTGCTATGAAGATAGGGGTGCATATATCCTTTCTGATTGGTGTTTCTAGTTTCTTAGGATATATTACTAGGAGTGGGATTACTGGGTCAAATGGGAGATTCATTTTTAGTTTTTTTGAGGAAACTCTATACTGTTTTCCATAGTCGCTGCACCGGGCTGCAGTCCCACCAGCAGTGAACGAGGGTTCCTTTTTCTCCGCATTCTCACCAGTGCTTGCCTTTTGTTAATTTGTTGACGATTGCCATTCTGACAGATGTGAGATGGTATCGAATTGTTGTTTTGATTTGCATCTCTCGGATAATTAGTGACTTTGACCATGTTTTCCTGTGTCTCTTGGCCTTCCTTCTGTCGTCTTCTGAAAAGAATCTATTTAGGTCTGTTGCCCATTTTTTTTATTGTATCATTTATCTTCCTTTTAGTAAATTGTATAAGTTGCCTATAGATGTTGGAGATTAAAACTTTATCAGTGATAACATTTGCAAATATGATCTCCCATACAGTGGGCTTTCTTGTTGTTTTGTTGATGGTTTCTTTTGCTGTGAAAAAGCTTTATATTTTGCTGTAGTCCCATTTGTTTATTTTCTCTTTAGCTTCCATTGCCCTAGGAACAGTATCAGTGAAGAAGTTCCTTTGGTATATGTCTGAGATTTCTCTGCCTGTGGATTCCTCTAGTATTTTTATGGTTTCCCATCTTATGTTTAAGTCCTGTATCCATTTTGAGTTTATTTTTGTGTATGGTGTAAGTTGGTGGTCTAGTTTCATTTTTTGCATGTATCTATCCAATTTTTCCAACACCATTTATTGAAGAGACTGTCTTGACTTTGTTGTATGTTCATGTGTTTTCATTTTTTTAAGATATTTTTATTGTTGTCAGAGAGGAAGGGAAAGGGAGGGAGAGATAGAAACATCAGTGATGAGAGAGAATCATTGATCAGCTGCCTCCTGCATGCCCCCTACTAGGGATCGAGCCCGCAACCAGGGAATGTGCCCTTGATTGAAATCAAATGTGGGACTCTTCAGTCTATAGGTCGACACTCTAGCCACTGAGCCAAATCAACTAGCACTATTCCAAATTTTTAAAATATATTTTTATTGATTTCAGAGAGAAGAGGAGAGGGATAGAGAGAGAAACATCAGTGATGAGAGGGGATCATTGATTGACTGCCTCCTGCATGCTCCCTACTGGGAATTGAGCCCACAACCCGGGCCTGTGCCCTTGACTGGAATCAAGCCTAGGACTCTTCAGTCCACAGGCCGATGCTCAATCCATTGAACCAAACCAACTAGGGCTTTTGTTCTAACATTTACACACGAGTTTTTAAGACCCTTAGAATCTCCAGAGCAATGAGTGATTTTGGGGGTGCTGAGATGATGGCTGGTAGCTGGGGTCCCTAGATAGCTTTAGGTGGGGGCTGTTCACAGAAAAAGCCAAGACATGGCCTGAGGGTTGGCACTTTCAGCCTCACACTGCCAACCCCCACCTCTGGGGAGGAAAAGGGCCCGATGTGGACTTAATCACCAGCAGCCATTCATGGCACCACTTGGCAGTGTCCTCCAGCTTCCAGCTCACACTTGATCTCTTCCTCACTTGCTCAAAGTCTCCCTGAGGGAGAAGAGTGGCCTGGAGAAGCAGATTCTGTGGGTCCTCTGGAACTTGGTCTCTGTAATCCCTATAGCTCAGGAGTGCAGCTTCTTGTGTGCGAGGCAGTGTTAGATGTGCAGTCAGCTGCCATGACTCCTGCAGTCCCAAGTATCCAAGGAAAGAAACGCTGTGTTACCTGCTTCTAACCCAGGAGCAGTACAGTAAGACAGGGTGATAATTTCAGAGAATGTGTGGTGTCTTAAATGTGATCCCAAAGTTCTTCCACATGCCTCCCATGGGTCTCTCTGGACTACTTAACCAAAATGGCACAATTCACAGCTTATCTCTGCCAGCTTTTGGGCCCAGGCCTTCAAAAACGAGTGTCTCTGACTTCCTGTTTCTTGGAACCTAGCCACTGTGCTTTGAGGAAGCCACGCAGCTACAGAGAGGCCACAGGTAGGTGTTCTGGCTAACAGCTCCGTGAGGTCTCCGTGGTCATCCAGCATCGGCCACAGATATGAGTGCACCCTTAAATGGTTTGGTCTCCAGCCTGTGAGCTGGCCTCACTGACATTGCACAAAGCAGGGACAAGCTACTGAGCCTGGCTCAGGCTGCCTGAACTAAATAAATTGCTGTTGTTTTAAACCACTTACCTCCATTCTGGCCTGGCCAGTGTGGCCAAATGGTTAAGTGTCGATCTATGAACCAGGGTGTCATGGTTTGATTCCTGGTCAGGGCATATGCCTGGATTGTGGGCTGGATTCCTAGTGCGGGGTGTGCAAGCGACAGCTGGTCAATGATTCTCTTTCATCACGGATGTTTCCATCACTCTCTCCCTCTCCCTTTCACTCTGACATCTCTCTATATAAAAGATTATTATGCTAAGTGTCTGACTGTCTGACCAGTAGCTATGACACAAATGATCACCAGAGGGCAGTTGATCAACGCAGGAGCTGCTGTGATGCACACTGGCCATTTACAGAGAAACGGCACGATGGACCTGGCACTGAAAAAGCAACACATGGCTTCCCCCAAGTGGGACACAGGCCCCGCCACCACCCCGGGGGCCACCAAATCACAGTGGAAGATGTGGAGACCCCATGGCGCAAATGCGGTGTGCAGCCCAGCCCAGAAACGGTGGCGGGCGCCAGATAATAATGTCATGTGGCCACGCCCGGCTTCCTCTCCCTAGCAACTAGCCTCCTTGGAATTTCTTCAGCCCAAGAACACAACTTGCTTTATAGCAGGTGGAAACATTTTACACTTTAACCAAATATCTGCGAAGCATTTTCCTGTGCCTCATCTCATTTGATCCTCACAGAAGTCCTGGAGTAGGTAGATAGGAGACTTGGTGGAATCCTATGTCTTTTCATTAGCTGGAAAACAGAGATTTAGAAAGCTTAGAAACTTGACCCTACTGAAAAGAAGTAAGAAATGGTGGACCTTGAAAATCACTCCAAGTTTTCTCACTGCACAGAATATAGTCAAACATTGCTGCAGTTAAATATTTTACCCTTTGTTTTCCCTGTGTGATCTACAATAATAATCTGCTTCGTGTTGTTATTTACTGCTGTGTTGCTGACAGCTACCTGAAAGAGAAGTTGGGTGCTTCACTGGGCTGGAAAAAGTTTAGCTAAATCAAAAAGCAGGTCTAATTAAATAAGTTTATCTATATATATAAAGCTCTTGCTGGTATGTGTTTTGATCTGTCATTGTTGATTGTGAATTTTTTAAAAATATATTTTATTGATTTTCCAGAGAGGAAAAGAGAGGGATAGAGAGTTAGAAACATCGATGAGAGAGAGACATCGATCAGCTGCCTCCTGCACACCTCCTACTGGGGATGTGCCCGCAACCAAGGTACATGCCCTTGACCGGAATTGAACCTGGGACCCTTCAGTCCGCAGGCTGACACTCTATCCACTGAGCCAAACCGGTTTCGGCCGATTGTGAATTTGGTTGACACTTCTATTATAGAAAAGGGTAAATAGGGAGATTAAAATATTCCTTTTAATTAATTTCCTTTCAATGTGCACGAATTCATGCACCAGATCACTAGTATATATATAATTTTTAAAAATAAGCCACTAAATTCTGGGATGGCTTATTACACTGCAATATCTTACTAACTCAGAATGCCATTGACAACTACCAAAGAGAGAAAAGAATGAGGAGGTGCCAGTAGCTGCGAGGTTCAGTTGTTTTTTTTTTTCTTTCTTCCTTTATAAACGCTAAGGGAGCTTGTTGGATCAATCATGAAATCCTTTGAAAATTGAGAGGTGATTGCTAAGATGATGTCTCTCAAAATAGTTACAATTAAAAGGTAACAACTTACTTAAAAATAAACACCTATCTTCCCTTCCCCCCTGTTTAGAAATGTTACATATTTAGCCCTGACTGGGTTGCTCAGTGGTCAGCAAACTCATTAGTCAACAGAGCCAAATATCAACAGTACAACGATTGAAATTTCTTTTGAGAGCCAAATTTTTTAAACTTAAATTTCTAACATCACTTCTTCAAAATAACCTGCCCAGGCTGTGGTATTTTGTGGAAGCCACACTCAAGGTGCCAAAGAACTGCATGTGGCTTGCGAGCCACAGTTTGGCAACCACTGGTGCAGCTCATTTGGTTAGAGCATCTTCCAGATACAGCAAGACTGTGGTTTGATCCCAGGTCAGGGTACATACAAGAATCAACCACATGCCGAGACCGGTTTGGCTCAGGGGATAGAGCGTCGGCCTGCGGACTGAAAGGTCCCAGGTTCGATTCCGGTCGGGGGCATGTACCTTGCTTGCGGGCACAACTCCAGTAGGGGGCGTGCGGGAGGCGGCTGATCGAAGTCTCTTTCCCATCGATGTTTCTGACTTTCTATCCCTCTCCCTTCCTCTCTGTAAAAACATCAATAAAATATATTTTTTTAAAATGTTAAAAAAAAAATCCACCACAGAGTGCAAGTGCGTATATACGTAGAGCAATGGGTCTCTCTCTCTCTTTCCTCCTCTATCTCTCTTCCTGCATCCCTCTCTCAAATCAATCAATAAATAAAAATTAAAAAATAATATTGCAGCCCCACTGGTGGGGCTGAATGGTTGAGTCACCAGGAGGTTGCTGGTTCAATTCATGGTCAGGGAAACATGCCTGAGTTGCAGGCTCAATCCCAAAGTTGGGGCATGCAGGAGGCAGCCAATATACACTGAGTGGCCAGATTATTATGTGTTCAGAGATCATAATAATCTGGCCACTCAGTGTATGTTGATGTTTCTCTCTCATCAATCTTTCTATCTCCCTCTTCTTCTCTCTTCAAAAAAATCAATAAGGCCGATACTGGTTTGGCTCAGTGGATAGAGCGTTGGCCTGCAGACTGATGGGTCCCAGGTTTGATTCCAGTCAAGGGCATGTACCTTGGTTTCGGGCACATCCCCAGTGGGAGGTGTGCAGGAGGCAGCTGGTCAATGTTTCTCTCCCATTGATGTTTCTAGCTCTCTCCCTTCCTCTCTGTGAAAAATAAAAAAATATATATTTTGCCGATACCGGTTTGGCTCAGTGGATAGAGCCTCGGTTTGTGGACTGAAAGGTCCCAGGTTCGATTTCGGTCGGAGGCATGTACCTTGCTTGCGGGCACATCTCCACTGTGGGGCATGCAGGAGGCGGCTGATCAATGTCTCTCTCATCGATGTTTCTGACTTTCTATCTCTCTCCCTTCCTCTCTGTAAAAAATCAATAAAATATATTTTTTTTAAAATCAATAAAAACATTTAAAAAATGTTACACATTTATTTCCGTTATAAGGAAATTAAATAATTATAAACAAGGCACATTTCTAGGCTTTGTAAAAAATATATGATTCAAAGAAAAGTATTATAAATTTGGGTTAAACATGGTGAAATAAAACCAAATTATAGATTTTCTCTCTGGAATACTTTTCCACATCACCCACCAATTCTCTGATTTTTTTTTGAATTGTACACTAAACCTGGGTATGTGCCCTGTTCTGGAATCGAATTGGTGCCCTTTTGGTGCACAGGACTAAGCTCAACCAACTGAACCACACCTACCAGGCAAAACACTTTTACCTTTATTATTCTGTGGCTATTTCAGGAGCTTGGAACAAAACCCAAATATTATAACAAATCATGATCCTATTTTTTTGTCGTTGTTGTTTTTCCTATCTCTATAGTTGCTTTATTTTTATTTTTAATTTTTTAAATTTAATAAATCTTTTTCATATTATTACAATTGTTCCTCTTTTCCCCCCATACCTCCCCTCCATCCAATTCCCACCCCACCCTCTGTCCTTACCTCCCCTCACTGTCCTCATCTATAGGTGTATAATTTTTGTTCTGTTTCTTTCTGCCCAAGAATTGTCCCTTTCTATGCCCCTGATTCTATTATATTCACCATTTTATTCTGTTCATCAGATCTTTTTTTCACTTGATTTTTAAATTCACTTGATGACAGATATGTATTTGTTGTTCATAATTTTTAACTTATCTTCTTCTCCCTCTTCTTAAAGGATACCTTTGAGCATTTCATATAATACTTGTTTGGTGTTGATGAACTCCTTTAGCTTTTTCTTATCTGTGAAACTCTTTATCTGTCCTTCAATTCAGAATGATAGCTTTGCTGGGTACAGTAATCTTGATTGTGGTTTTTTTTTAAACATATTTTATTGGTTTTTTACAGAGAGGAAGAGAGAGATAGAGAGTTAGAAACATCGATCAGCTGCCTCCTGCAAACCCCCCACTGAAGATGTGCCCGCAACCAAGGTACATGCCCTTGACCAGAATCAAACCTGGGACCCTTCAGTCCGGAGGTTGATGCTCTATCCACTGAGCCAAACTGGTTTTGGCGGTTGTAGGGTCTTGCTATTGATCACTTTGAATATTTCTTGCCAGACTCACTTCTGGCCTGCATAGTTTCTGTTGAGAAATCAGCTGACAGTCATAATGGTGTGCCTTTGTAGGTAATTGTTTTTCTCTTGCTGCTTTTAATATTCTCTCTTTGTCTTTTGCTCTTGGCATTTTAAATATGATGTGTCCTGGTGTGTTCCTCTTTGGATCCCTTTAGTTTGGGGTTCTGTGCGCTCCCTGGACTTGTAAGTCTATTTCTTTCACCAAGTGAGGGAAGTTTTCAGTCATTATTTTTTCAAATAGGTTTTCTTCTTTCTTCTCCTGGCACCCCCATAATTCTGATGTTGGTATGCTTGAAGTTGTCCCAGAGGCTCCTTACACTATCTTCACATTTTTTTTCTTTTTTCTTTTCCAGTGGAGTTTTCTGCTTCTTTGTTTTTCAAATCTTTGACTTGACTCTTGCAATCCTCTAGTCTGCTGTTAGGTTTCTGTATTATATATATATATTTTTTTTATATCAGTCAGTGTATGTTTAATTTCTAGTTGGTCCTTTTTCATCTCCTCTTGAGTCTCACTAAATTTATCCATTTTTTTCTAGAAAATTCTTAAAGAACTTTATAACCGTGGTTTTGAACTCTATACCCAGTCGTTTGTTTTCTTCCATTTCTTTTGTTTGTGATCTCTTCTTTTGTCTCCGCATATTTCGCTGCTTCCCTGAGTTGGTAGAGTAGCTTTGTGTGCTAGGTGTCCTATGTGGCCCAGTAGCTCTGCCTCCCCAGTTACCTGAAGTGGACACTCTTGGTGCACTCCTTTGTGGGCTGTGTGCACAGCCTTGTTGTAATTAATTCTTCATTGTTGTTGGTATCACTTGGGGGAATTGACCTTCAAGCCAATTGGTTGTGAGGATCAGCTGTGTCTGCACAGGCACGCTTGCCTCCAGATCTCTGCCTTTTGCGCATGTGCACGAGCTTCCAGAACTCTGCCTTTCTGGTTCCCCTGAATTTCCTTGCACTGTAGGGACCTATATGAGTCTGGGTCCCTAGGGTCTCGACTGAAACTGGGGTTCAGTGGAGTTGGACCTGGATTTCAGTGCCTTTGTGAGGTTCTGTTTTCCTCCCACTAGAGATAGCCAGGCACAATCAGCCATCAGCACTCTGTGTACGCACTTTCGTGTGTACTTTCGCATGCACTTTCGTGCTCCCCCAGACCTATGTCTTTCGCGGCTCCCCTAAGTTTCCATGCACTCCTTCCTTTATACAACAGTCCAAACTCCTCCGTATGAGTCTCGCCTGGAGCTGGGGTTCAGTGCAGTTGGGAGTTTCTGTCTCCCTCTCGCTAGAGGAAGCCAGCCAGACCCTCTGCCACCCATCCTCTCCACGAGTGTGTCTTCGTACCTCAGCTTTTTCCAGCTTTTCTGAGTCTTCGTGAGTCCCTCTCTTTACTTCTCGTTGTAGAATTTTCAGTCAGCCAATTTTCCTGTGGTTCTGGATGGTGTCCGTTCTGTCTTTTAGTTGTAATTTTGAAATTGTTGTGCAAGGCAGCAGTTTAGGTGTTCACCTATGCCACCATCTTGGTTTTCAGGCAGCCATTATTTCTTCAAATAGGTTCTCAGTATCTTGCTTTTTTTCTTCTTCTGGCACCCCCATAATTCTGATGTTGGCACACTTGAAGTTGTCCCAGAGGCTCCTTACACTATCTTCAAAATTTTTGTGTTCTTTTTTTTTTTTTGCTTTTCCAGTGGAGTTTTTTCTGCTTCTTTGTATTTCAAATCTTTGACTTCATTCTTGCGTTTCTCTAGTCTGCTGTTATGTCTCTGTATTATATTTTTTCTTTCAGTCAGTTGGTCCTTTTTCATATCCTCGAGGGTCTCATTAAATTTATCCATCTTTTCTAGGAAATTCTTAAAAAACCTTATAACCGTGGTTTTGAACTCTATTTCCAGTTGTTTGTTTTCCTCCATTTCTTTCATTTGTGACCTGTTTCTTTGTCTCTGCATTTTGGCTGCTTCCCTGAGTTGATAGAATGGCTTTATTTGCTAGGTGTCCTATAGGGCCCAGTGGCTCAGCCTCTCCAGTTAACTGAGGTGGACACTCTTGGTGCAACCCTTTGTGGGCTGTCTGCACAGTCTTGATGTAGTTAAGTCTTGATTGTTGTTGGTATCATTGGGAGGAATTGACCTATAGGCCAATTGGCTGTGAGGATCAGCTGTTTCTATGTTGGGAGAACTTCTGTGCTGGAGACAGCCTTATGATACAAGACTTACAAAATTGCAAAAGCCTCTGTGCTCAGCTTGGATGGGGAGGAGTCTCAGGGCAGAGCAGACAGCCTTGGATTCCCTTCAGCCCTGCCCTATGAGGCACCTGGGTCTCAGTGTCCCTTGGTAATTGGTGCAAGCACCTTTGAGATAAAGCTGCCCTCAAGTTCCACCTGCTACCAGACAGTCCAGTTTCTCCACTAATGAGTCTGGGTTCCCAGAGTCTCACCCAGAACTAGAGTTCAGCACACAGTTGGGAGGTGCCATCTCCCTCCCACTTCAGAAAGCCAGGTGAGTACTCATCTGTCAGTCTTTCCACGTGCACGTGCATCTCCGTACCTCAACCTTTTGCAGCTTCTTTGAGTCCCAATGTGCTTTTCTCTTTCCTTCTAATAGTAGAGTTTCCACTCAGCCAACTTTCCTGTGGTTCTAGATGGTGTCTGTTTAGTCTTTTAGTTGTAGTTTTGATATTGTTGTGTGAGGCAGCAGTTTAGGTGTTTACCTATGCTGCCATCTTGGTTTCTCTTTCCATGATCCTATCTTATCACTTAGAAAATTACAAGGGTTTTAGGAACTTTATAATAGGAACCCTGAACAAATACCAAAATAAATATTTCTTACATCATCACAGCACACTCTTCCATCCTTAAAAACTAATGAAATGCATGAAAACAAAACAAATTGTACCCCATCTTCCCAAACTCTACTGGGTAAAAGCTAAGATAATCAGAGATCTGGAAAGAACTCAGATTAGGCATGAACAAAGTGAAAATAAGTTATGTTAAAATTGTGTCGATCATTATAGCAATGATGATGATGATGATGATGATGATGATGATGATAAAATGGGTCATTGCATTCAAAAGAGAGAAGAAGAAGCTAGGCTAGAAGAAAGCCCACTGAATAGAAGAATGTGTTCTGTATTTTGTACTATAGGTAAAAGCAGTATAAGCAAGTGTTGTAGGGGAGGAAGATACCTCCCCCGCAGTGTTCTTTCTGCTGGTGTAGTAATTACATCTATGTAAGACAGATTAACATGAAAAAGGAACCAAATTTATAAGGGGAACCCTGCATACTAGTACATGGCAAGTGAGAGGCCCCACCAACATGCAAGGTTCAAGGACAAAAAATTAAAATGAGGTATCACTGGCATTTTTAAAATCCTCACCAGAGGATATATGGAATTGATTTCAGAGTGAAAAGGAGAGGGAGAGAGAGAGAGAAACATCAATGGTGAGAATCATTGAGCAGCTGCCTCTTGCACACCCCCTGCTGGGGGATCAAGCTCACAATCCAGGCATGTGGCCTAATTGGGAATTGAACCTGAGACCTTTTGGTTCTCTGGCCTACGATCTACCACTGAACCACACTGGCCATGGCTATGTGGCATTCTGAGTGAAGGATGAGGTCAGGTGCCTCAGGGCTTCAAAGGGTCATTGGAGGAAGGTAAGAAGAGGAGATGTTCAATAGTTAATAGTTTGCCCTGCCATAAAGATAGTGCATACAAAGTTTTTTTCTGGTGATTTCTTATGACAGGCACATTTCTCTTGTGCCCCCAGGGTCTCTGTTGCCTTTAGTTCAAAATAGTCTGCATACCACAGAGGCACATCTTAGGGCAGCTCTTCCTGAACCCTACAGTACACACTCAGTAAAATAACCCAACTTACAGATGATAAAACAGACTGAGATGAAAAAGCAGATTGTAAAGCTATCTTATCTTATATTTTAATTAAGTAATTTTGAAATGGAGACTTAGCCAATAAATTCGAATAAAGATATTTGAATATAGTAGAATCAAATTTCTGGTATGGTAAAAAGTGTAGATGTAGCCTCCTCCCCCATTTCCCACAAGTTGAGATATTTAGAGAGCAGATGATAGATATGAAGGAAAAGTCAATATAAATATAATTGGTTTCCTATTGTTTTTATGGAAAAATACCTGTTGAGCCTGGCTGATGTGGCTCAGTTGGTTGGTTGTTGTCCCATGCACTGAAAGGTTGCTGGTTTGAATCTTGATCAGGATACATGCCAGGGTAGCGGCCAGATCCCTGGCAGGGGCATGCAGAAGTCAGCCTATCAATGTTTCTCTCTCTCTCCCTCTCCTTTCCTCTCTCTCTAAACATCAATAAAAAATTTTAAAAATATGTTGAACACTATGTTTCATAAAACTTAAAAGAATCTTTGTACAGTTTATTAAATAAAGTTTTGTTTCCTTACTCTCAATGATGATATTTATAGTGTAATTTATTTCTACTGTTTTTAGTACAGTGTGTAGACAGCTGATGTTTTGGAAAAAACATCATTATTATGGAAAATTATTTAATTCTAAGCAATCAATTCATTAGTGAATACACAAATACATTAGGAATATCCAGAATGGTACTCCAAGAGGTAAAGGATTTGGGAGTGTTTATTTCACTCACTCACTCATTCATTAATTCATTCCTCTGTAAGTTCCAGGAAGGCAAAGACTTTGCAGGCTTTTTTTTTCATTGCTATATACCCCTGGGCCACAAACAGTCTTTAGCTTATAGTAGCAGGGGAGCAGATATATGACCCCCAAATACACCATTTTGGCTTGTGGATTATTTTGAACTGAAGGCAATCAAGACTCAGCAGACTCAAGAAAGACTCTTCTATCTGCCTTAACTACTAAAAGCATTTAGATGGAGGGCCTGGTCCAGAAAGAGAGCTATTACCAGAGATAACTTTGATCTGAATGCCTTACTTGTATGGCAGGGCAAACATGGAATTGCTGAACATCTGCTCTTCCTACTGTCCTGGAAAATACTCTCTCTCCTTTGAAGCTCCAGACCCTTATCCCATTTCTTAACTCAGGATGGCATATCAACCTCAATGACCAGCCTTGCCTGGGGTCTCATGTTTTCAAGGGCTCCCTTATGTAAGTAATTAAATTGCTTTTTCTCCTCTTAATCTGTCCCATTTCATTTTAATTATTAGACCAGCTAAAAGAAGGGTGGAGGAAAAAATTTTCCTTCCTAGCAGTACTCAATACATGTTTGTCAAATTCACTAATCCATTTATTCAACCAGCATTTATTAATGACCATGTAGGCACTGTACTCAATGCCACAGAAGCAAACATGAGGAAGTCATTGTTCTTGTCTTCAGGGAGCTGAAGGTATACTAGAAGAAACAAATACTGTGTAGTGATAAATATATGTTCAAATATAAGCATATAAAGGAGAGTATATTATATGGTGGGGACTGAGGGCTAAATGAATTTTATAGGAAAATAGATACCAAGAAAAAGATGTAATAAGATAGGAGGCATAGCTAAAAGAGAAATTATGATTTGTGACTCTGGAATCTGTCCCATTCAAATTGCTTAAACTGACCACAAAGTTGAAAGCACTATTTTTTTCTGATGGTTGAATATTTGACTGCTATTAAAGATGCATGGAGTCCGGGTGGCTTGGCTCGGTGATTGAGAGTTGACCTGCTGACCTATGAACTGGGAGGTCACTATTCGATTCCTGGTCATGGCACATGCCCAGGTTGCAGGCTCCATCCGCAGTGTGGGTGTACAGAAGCTCGCCTATCAGTGATTCTCTCTCATCACATATATATGATTATATATAATATACATATATATATGATTCATCGATAAATTAGTTGCTCTATTTTAATCAGCTGCCAATAGGACCACTCCTCTTTAATTGTCCATTATTTTCAATTCTTATGCAAATACTTTGTTTTAAAGTCTTGATTTCCTTGATTTATGTGCAGATTACCATGTCACTCGGGTGATTCTATGCACTGAGGCCAGGTATCTTGAGCAACTGAAGGTGCTGATTCAAGCTTAAAAACAATGTTCTTGAGAATCAAGAAGGCAGTGTAGGTACACGATGGGACTCCCCGCCTCCTGCAACCACATCAAAATTACAAGTAAAATACGGAACAACTATCATTCAGAACCGCCTGAAAGGTGGCTGAATGGAAGTCCTACAATTAGAGAAGTAAAAGAAGAAAGTATGTTGAGACTGGGATATCTAGGCTGGAAGGGTCCCCTGTGAGGAACAAGGGGTTCCAGCGCCCCCTCGCCCCCAGCCCAGGACTGGTGCAGATGGGGGTTGGGGGGAGATGCCACAGGGTAAGTGTGAGGGACTGCAGAGGTGCAGAGGGGAAGGAGCATGGGAAAGTTCTAAGAGGAGACCTATTGGTTGGTAGCTCCTAGCTCAGCACAGGAGACCTACCACATGCCAGGCCTTGCAGAAAGGGCTTTGTATATAGTATCACATTTACACACATGTAATCACATGTAATCTCCTGCAGAATAAAAGAGTAACTGACTCATTGGTAAGTAACAGGCAAATAGAGAGCAGGCCTGGTTGTCTGCTTCTGGTGCTCCTGCTTTTAACCACAGGCTACATTCTCCCAGTGGTAGATAAGACACCCATTGGTTTTCAGTGATGGCTGAAATCACAGCCTGGTAGACACCTCAGGTGAACTGGTATTGGAAAGGAATGCTGGGAATAATACCAATGGATACGTTTGTGAAAACATGGGATATTTATATTTTTGGACTTCATTGTCAGAATATTTTCGGTGTCATTTACTAAATGAAGTATGGATTTTTTTTTTTTTTTGGCTGAACGGGGGTTATCTGGGCACCAGAAACCCACATCAAAACCAGGACGAATCAGAAAGTAATTTGAGTTTTCTGGCACTCTTGCTTCAACAATGTAGGATCTAGGGCACTGTTGTAAAATGGTCCTCATTTTCGGTTCCAAGGACTTCTTTTTCATGTGACCAAGTACGATTTTTTTGGTCTGGTCGAGGAGGATGTGTGGCCACGTTGCTGTCTTGGAGAACAGGTGATTACTCATCATTGGTGTTTTCTGGACGAGACAGTGGCACTACCCGCTCCAAGTGCCCCCACCGCGTCCTCCAGCTCCCTCCCTGCCCCCGCCCCAGACCGGGAAGGTGCCGGATCCGCTAACTGTGCATCCCACAGCGGCGCGCAGCGGCGGTCGGAGCAGACGCGGGATGGTCGCGCGTCCCCAGCAGAGCGGAACGGGGCAGCCGGCGAGCCTGGGGAAGGTACGCGCGGGGAATCCGGGCGCCGACCGCCGCCAAAAAAGAGCCGAGTGTCCCCCGGGCAGGGGGGGCGGCTGCCCAACGCAGGTGTGACAGCGGCTGCCCTAGGCCCACCCTTTGCAGCGCGTGCTCGGGGCGGGGGTGGGGGGAGCCGGGGACCTGGCGGCTGCGGACGGGGTGCGCTCCCCGACCCTCGTGCGCCCCATTCCCAAGGCCCCGGGGAGCGGCCCTAGCACCAGGCCCAGCCTGCGGGCGACCGCACCGCAGCAGCCGGGTGGCCGCCGCCGCGGGCCCGGCCGGCCGCCAGGGGGCGGGAGCGGCGCCGCGAACAATGGCCGCGCCGGGCGCGGAGGGGGAG
>JAAGEH010000040.1:14195915-14220198 GCA_011751065.1 Lasiurus cinereus | reverse complement strand
GAGCAGCGGGGGAGGGGAGGCGGGGGTCTGCGGGGCGCGGGCGGGCGGGCGGGCGGGGGGCTCCGCGGTGGGGAGCGCCCTCTGTGAAATGGGCCAGTGTGGAAGACGTGACCGCCGTAATGGGGAGGTAGGTGGGGCCGCGGGGACAAAATAGATCCTGTGACGGGCAAGTTCTGCTGGGCTCCGCGAGCCACCGCCGAGATGCTGGCTCGGCTTAAAGGGGTAGTTGGCAGCCTGTGACCTTGCCGGGTGAAGGGAGTTGGGCGAAGAGACAAAGATCAGTTACCGAATCCTCTGTGTGTGGGCAGCGCCGCCTGCCCCTCCCGGGGGAGCCGGGCTTGGGTGGGGGGTTCTGCGGAGGCTTCGGCGAGACGCGGAGCTGCGATTCTTGGCGAGGGGGCGGGGGAATGGCCTCGGGGTTCTGGAAGTCCCTGCAAATATTTGCGGGGTTTTGCATTTGTGATTAATCCGGTTTTTGGAAAGCCCACGACGACCCCACTCTCCCCGATCCCCCACCCCCCAAAAGGGTAAGAACTACTGGAGCAGGGAAGGACCATTCCATTAGGAGAAGGTCCTAAAGGATTTTAAAGTGGGTGGTTCCTGCGGACGGGAGAGATGATCCTGGAAAGGTATTTCACTGTGAGCTGAAAACCTTTATTTTGAATGTTTGCTTTCACGATTTTGGTGCACTTTTGCCAAGCAAAATATTTGACTTCTCTTCTGATGCATCCTTACCTTTTAAGAAACCCTGGTAAACACTTGAAAATCAAAATTGTGATAGGCAGGCGGGATCATAGTAACCTCGTGGGGGAAAAGATTGCAACATTTCTCCTGGAGGATAGTTCTTTCCTGGAGGATAGTTCGTCTGTGTCCTTACTCTTAAGATGGTTCAAATATCCTTTAATTGAGCTGCAGTGGTGGGGAAAAGGCACATTTAATAAAACCATCAAAACCAAAACATTCCGCATCTCGATTGTTTTGTCACCCGACAAGTTTTTCAATTTGTCTCTATTTTCTGCAAACTAGAGAGATCACATATCACTGGAATTGTAGATTTGCTGCATTTTGCAGCAGGCCTGTGTTAAATTTTTGAAGCACTTAGGCCAAAGTTATGGGTGTGTAGGCTTTTTTCTTTCCCTGCTAGGGTTTCAACTCAAGTCCCCATTGCCACGTTTTGTTACATGGCAGTGTCCTTTGAAATTTATTCCTAAAAGAACATTAGTTGGTAGGATATGGTGCATATTTTCTCAAAAATCATTAATTATTTTTCCTTAAAAACTGCTTCGCATTTGTAAAAATGTTGCTGTATAATATAAATATGAATGGTTAACATCAGATAGAATGCCATGTAATTTTTAAGTTTAACTTTTTATTTGGAAATAATTTCAAGCTTGCAGAAAAGTAGCAAGCATAGTACAAAGAACACTTATGTAACCTTTACTCAGATGCACTTGTTACTACTTTACCGTTTATCACTTGATCTCTCTATGGCACACACATACACACAATATCTTTTTCCTGGATCATAAGTGTCATACATCATGGCTCTTTATTCCTAAATACACAGCATGGGAAACCATATAACTTGCATATTTTAGCTTAGCTTACTGGGAATGGAATTCTAGGAAAGAGTGGCTTGGTCTGGTTTTCAGCCAAGGTGAGGATTTCAAAAATATCTAAAATGGTCATCAAACTTTTTAGTATATAAGCAACACAAAATGAGGTTGAATGATATTCTGGTTTTAGCATCAGGTTCTGGAAGATGTAATAATTGGCCAATATGTTTTGTTTTTTTTTTTGCAGCTAGTCTCTTTACTCCTATTACTCTGTCTCCTTTTGTGCTGGGTATCTGATTATTTATGTGCACAGGTCAGAAAGAGAGGGAAAAATCTAGATATTGTAAAATTGGACTGATTGATGTTAGACTGAGAGATACACAGTACGATCAAATCATATAGGTATATTTTGCCTCTTCTTAGTACTAAATAGTAGATGAGTGTCTAGAATCCATAATAATTATAATTTATATATGTATAATTATTTGATTTTGAATAAATCACCAAAATTCTATAGAGGAGCCTTGACATTATGTTGTCCTACAGCTCATGCCCTTTGTGACAGGAAAAACTTTAAGTTTAGTCTTTGTTTATAATTAAATGTATAATGAAGAGAAGAGGACTTTGAACCAGACCATATGGGTTTTAATCCTAGCAATGGACTCTGGGAAAGAAACCTAACTTCTGGAAAGATGGGGATAATACCTCCATCCAAGGTGATGAAGATTGAGTTAATGTAAAATTGGCAAAATAGCCCAGCCAGTGTGCTCAGTGATTGAGTGTGGAACTATGAACCAGGTGGTCATGGGAACCTGATCAGAGCACATGCTCAGTGTTGTGGGCTTGAGCCCACACATCCCCAGTAGGGGGCCTGCAGGAGGCAGCCGATCAATTGATGTTTTTTTTATCATTGTTTCTCATCATTAATGTTTCTATATCTTCCTCCCTCTCCCTTTCTCTCTAAAATCAATAAAAATTTATTTTTTAAAAAATGGCAAAATATGGCACCCAGCATTTAAAATTGGAGTCTGATAAATGTTAGTTTCCTTTTCTTCTTGGCTGTTGGTGTTTTTATTTATTTAACTTTTATGGGAGAAGTTCATGGAGTGAGACATCTGTACACAGAATTGTTCATAGACTCTTAGGACATATTAAAATTCATACTAGTCATTTTTTAAAAACATAGAAGCAGTTTTTTTTGGGATGCCTACTCTTAAAGAGAAATGAAAGTGAAAAAGATTTTTAAAACACTGTTTAAGAACCCCATGACTTTTTTAGAGTAAGGAACTTGGAGTTGATATTTAGACTTATAGTAGTAGTTTGGAGTCTTAAGAATGGAGATGGGACATGCTTTTGTTTTACAAGTTGTCCAAAAAAAGGCATTTAAGGGAGAATTATGGAATGGATGATGATATAAAAATGTATAGGGAGATTAATATTGCTATTTTATAAAGCAGTATTTAATTGTTGAGGATTTTATAGATTTAAGCCCGCCTTTCAGTTTACCAGACGAGCGAAATGTAATTCGTATCAAAAGCAGTGAATTTCAGAGATATGCTGGACTTGGACATCCTCATGGGCAGCAAGTCTCCTGCACTGAGCAGTGCCCTCTCTCCTCGGAGCCCACCTGCCTTCATTTAGTAGCTGCAATTGCCTGTTGTAATGTGCCTGACTGGGGACCCCTGTAGGGCATTTTTGAGGCATGGGGATTGGTTTCTTTAGCAGCAATTGGAATGCACTACCTTGATATTTTATCAGATTGTTTTAAATATAGGACACTAGACCAGGCATGTCTTTCAAGAAGAAGTGAACTGTTAAAGATGTGTCACGGTGGGCATTTTGAATTGTCCACAGTATAGTTGTGAAGCACAAATTTTATATTGATGTAAGTTTAATAGAATTTGTTTGTGAAAAATAATAGGTTCTGAATGTTACCTAGTTACCTCTCAGGTGCTGTGGTGGATATTAGTTTCATGCTTTAATGTATACAGATCTTGATATTATTGTGAAGATGAGGATTGCAGAATATTTCAAATTGCCAGGTCCATTTTAAGCAAATAGGTGCTTTTTTTTAAAAAAGAAAGTTTTTATTGGTTTTTAGAGATCAAAGGAAGAGGGATAGAGAGATAGAAACATTAATGAGAGAGAGGAACATTGTTGATTGGCTGCCTCCCACACGCCCCCATCAGGGATCCACCTGCAAACCTGCAACCTGGGCTTGTGCTGGGATTGAGAATCAGAACCACTGACCTCTTGGTTCCTCGGTGGATGCTGAGCCACCCAACTGGACTTTTTTTAAAATTCTCATCTGAGGATATTTTTCCATTGATTTTTAGAGAGAGTGGAAGGGAGGGGGAGAGACACAGAGAGAGAAACATGGAGACATCGATTGGCTTCCTCCCCCACATGCCCCAACCAGGGCCAGAGATTGAGCCTGCAACTTGGGTATGGGCCCTTGACCAGAATTAAACCCAGGACCCTTCCGTTCGAGAGCCAGTGTTCTGTCCACTAGCCCAGCCAGCTAGGGTAATACTTTCATTTTTTTCTTTATAAAACTACCTTTTTATATCAGAAAATTAAAAAAAATGTACCCCTGTGTCTTACTATGCCTACTGCTTGGAATCAGCCACCAGTGGTACCAAATTTGAATACTGAAGAATGATATACAGCTCTAAAGATAAGCATTTGTAAGCTGTAGACGTTTACATAAAATAAAAACAAATGGGATTTCTCACCTTGGGTGAGTGCTTACCAAATAATGTCATATTCTAGAAAGTAAGGCAGATGAAATCACTGAGATACTTTTGGTAGTTCACTTACATTTTAACTTCCAAATGAATTTTTCCCAATTAAAAAATGAAGTCCTAACTGGTTTAGCTCAGTGGATAGAGTGTCGGCCTGCTGACTGAAGAGTTCCAGGTTGATTCTGGTCAAGGGCATGTACTTTGGTGGCAGGCATATCCCCAGTAGGAGGTGTGTAGGAGGCAGCTGATCGATGTTTTTGACTCTCTATCCCTCTGTAAAAATCAATAAAATATATTAAAAAAATGGTTAAAATGATAAACTTAAAAACAAAAAGAAAACCAGATGGGTCTATATTTTTAGTTATAGCTAGTATATTTTAATATCATTTGAAGAGTGCTACACATTTTAATGATTTCATCTTTTGAATAAAATATACATGTTTTTTAAGTTTTATAATTTACCACTTTTTAATTTTGTAATGGTACTCATTTGCTCAAGGAATTAAGTAATGTACCTTTTAGGTACATGCCCCGGGATCCTTCAGTCCGCAGGCCGACGATCTATCCACTGAGCCACACCGGTTTCGGCTTTAGGTCATTTTAAGTTTCACTTTTGCTGGAATTGTCTTAGAACTCTAGAACCAGGATGGGGGGCGGCAAGGGGCACTTTTTTCAGCCTCAATCTGCACTGTCCGGTATGGTAGCTACTAGCCACACACGCTTATGTAAACTTTAGTTAATAATAAAGAAAAGTAAAAATTTGTTTTCTTGGCTGCATTAGCCACATTTCAACTGCTCATTAGCTATGTGTGGCTAGAGGCTACCGAACTGGGCGTTGCAGATAGAGAACATGTTTACCATCCTAGAAAGTTCTCCATTTTATACCTGATTTTGATCAGGGATGTGTGTTACAAGTGCTAATCATTGAAATCTCCAGCTAAGCTCAACTTTATTTCTCCGTTTCCATTTTCCAGTTTTTGGAGCCGTGAGGGATCCAGCAGTTGGGTCCATATTGCTTTAACATGCTTCAAATCAACCAGGTGAGTTTGTGTTGAGGCCTGTCATACGAATGTGGTGCTTGGGCTATAACTCGTGGCACGTTTTTGCCTGGCTTTTCTATAACCGTAACCTGTCACTGTTTCATAGAGCAGTTACACGCTACCCGTTCTTCGTAGGCGGCTGTGCAGGGCGGGCTGTTGAAGGATTACAGCGGTAATCCTGAGTGGTGATAACTTTCAGGAGCGCTCAGCGGGCTCGGCAGGTTTGCTGGCTCTTTTTGATGTCGCATCCCTCCAGGACGTGTTGGCATGTTCCGAATGCTTACTGTTGTGATCCGTCTTCCGTGGGTGGCAGTTCTGCGGACTGTAAGCACTTCTAGTGACAAATCTTGTGAAGTAGTCGTATCGGAGTGTTAAAAAAAGGTTCCTTTCCAGGGCACTGGAAAAGGCGAGAAGGAAGTGCCCTGCTAAATAAATTACAGCTTAGTGTGCCTTAGACTCATGGAAAGAAATAGTTTTCTTAGGTGTTGGCATTTCTCCAAGAACTTTATACCCTTAATCTTATCCTTTCTGAACAAATCGGGCATTGTATCAGAACTGTAGTATTAGAAAGCACTTTATTTTATTTCACATTTGCAAATCAAGGGAGAAGTTTAGATGGCAAAAATTGCTTTTCTTTTAAAAAATATTTTTACTAATTTCAGAGAGGAAGGGAGAGGGAGAGATAGAAACATCAGTGATGAGAATCATTGATCGGCTGTCTCCTCCACGCCCCACCCTGGGAATCAAGCCCACAACTTGGGCATGTGCCCTGACCGGGAATTGAACCGTGATCTTGTGGTTTATAGGTAGACGCTCAACCACTGAGCCCCAGTGGCTGGGCTAGACGGCACAATTCAGTTGCAAGAAGTAATTTTTGTATGTGATTTAAGGAAGTAATGCAGGTCTCCCCTCCCCTCCTCCAAACACACCCCACCAGCTTTCCTTGCCCAGGTCATGTCCAGTTCCGGTTCACCACACACTGTTTCTAACGACTTCCAAGTTTACTCCTGATCTAGACCTGTTCTCTGAGTGCTAGTCACAAAGCAGTTTCCAGCCTGATCTCTTAACGGGGATGTCTTTATACAGCTCAGATTTAGCATATGCCCAAGAAACAATCTAACTGTTTCAGTTCTGCCAGGCTGTTTCAGTTCCTTCACGGAGACAGGGTCATTCCAGCCGCGGGGACTCTGCAACAGCACCTCTGCCTGACCTCTCTGTCCCCCTGCTCTCGGCCTATTCAATAGGCCTAGTATTTGTTCACGTGGCACCCTGCCTGCCCCTCTATTGAATGACATCCTGACATTTCCTTGACATTTAATTATGTCATTAATTGTTTAATGTCTGTTTATTACCTATCCTGTTAGCCAAATGCTCCCTGGAGGTAGTGACCTTGGCTTGCTTCCTCTTGTATCTCAGGTCCTAGTAGTTCTTGTTGGGTATAGTTTTCATCTATTTGCTGAATGAGTGGTTGAACGGTGCAAAGGTTGTCATGAAAGCAAGAGTCTCTGCATTCTTTTTAACAGTAACCGCATCATGGTGTTGCCTGTTCTGGGGCCAGATGACGCTTGCTTCACACAAATGCCAATAATGTAAAACCTCTCCCTTCTGCAAAGCTGTTCTTTGATTTTCTCCGGCATTAGAAAATTTTCTTGTGCAATAAATGCTGCTTTCATCAAAGACATCACTGATACCAGTTTAAAGGCAATTTTGAGCTGCCCTGTGCTTAGGGCCGCAAATCCCTACTGGATGCGTGCACAGAGCTTTTGAGACATGGCCGGCAAACTGTGCTGTTAGTGTGAAGTTGCCTCTAACCGACCGTGTGGACACCTGCCATGAATGATAGAGGTCCTATTAGAATAATCTGTTTTATATTCTACTGCACACAGATGGAATTGGTCATTTTGTGCCAGTCAACATTGCTGAAAAGTATAGTTCATAGGTGAGTCCCACTCAGGATTTACTTACTGTCTGTGCTGCTGGTCATGCTGAGTCAGGCTCGTGGAGTGGTTCCTAAGCGACCGTCTGCATGGCCACAGCGGGTCCCCGGGTTTCGCCTAGAGATCGTCCCCAGTGCCTGCGGACGTGCGCGCTTTGCTTGTAATAGACATGAATTGTGGACTCACTTCAGGAGCCTCTCTTGTTATCCACTAAGGGTTGTCCCCCAAAAGGTTCGAGCCTGAAGGGAAGAGTTACCCTAATTTGTATTGCAGAAGTTATAGAGAAAGCTTTCTCTTCAGCCAAACCTAAAGTCACACCGAATTCTTCAACTTCTGAGTGATTTTACGTTTGCATATTTTCACAGTGACTGCTCTCAGAGGAAGGTTCTCGAGATAAATGTAACAAAAGGCAATTGAGGCCAACCTTCCAGTTGGAGCAGTGGAGGTTTTTTTATTTATTATTATTATTATTTTTTAAAATATATTTTATTGATTTTAGAGAGGAAGGGAGAGGGAGAGAAAGATAGAAATATCAATGATGAGAGAGAATCATTGATTGGCTACCTTCTGCACACCCCCTACTGGGGATCGAGCCTGAAACCCAGGCATGTGCCCTTGGCTGGATTCGAACCTGGGACCCTTCAGTCCACAGGCTGATGTTCTATCCATTGAGCCAAACTAGCTAGGACAGTGGAGTTTGTTTTTTTTTTTTAATATATTTTATTGATTTTTCACAGAGAGGAAGGGAGAGGGATAGAAAGTCAGAAACATCTATGAGAGAGAGACATCGATCAGCTGCCTCCTGCATGCCCCCCACTGGAGATGTGCCCTGACCGGAATTGAACCTGGGACCTTTCAGTCTGCAGGCCGACGCTCTATCCACTGAGCCAAACCGGTCTCGGCCAGTGGAGTTCTTTTTTAAAAAATAAGTTTCATTTATTTTTTTTACTGAGAGGAAGGGAGAGGAATAGAGAATCAGAAACATCGATGGAGAAAAGCATCCATCAGTTGCCTCCTGTACACCCCCTCCTGGGGATATGCCCTGTGCCCGCAACTAGGGATTACATGCCCTTGACTGGAATCGAATCTGGGACCCTTCAGTCCGCAGGCCAGTGCTCTATCCACTGAGCGAAACTGGCTAGGGCAGAGGTTTTTATTATGTGATTTCAACACTGTCTTTAGGATTAGGACTCAATTTTTATTTGGGAGGTTCTTTTGTTGTCTTAAAATGCCTGAACAGTATTAACAAATTCTCCCGGGTGTGTTTCTGGTACTAATTAAAATCTAGGCTATTGAATACTAAGTAATTTGACTTAAAAAAAAAATTAACCCTGCCTGACATTCTTATTAGGCATTTGGGAATGATCATATTCTGTTAGAATAATGACATTTTCCCTTTAAATTTGTGCTTCTCAGTTTGACTTTTGTCTATAGTGTGTGTTGTTATCCACGTGCATCTCATAGAAAAGTTAAGTGGTACAAATAAGCAAAGAGAAAAAAAATCACAAATAATTCCACTATTCTTTTACAGAGATTATCACTGCTAATATTTTGGGGTGTATACTTCTAGATATTTTTCTACGCAGGTATGTTTTTGTGTGAATATATGTTGTTTTAAAAATATGTGTATACAGCCCCTAATATTCTGAAGTGAGTTCATAATCATGGTTTAGAGGTACTAAAATTTATTTAGTCAAACCCTTATTGTTGGACAGATTGTATATTATAATTAGTGCCATAGCGAGGTCTTTTTTTTTTTTTATATCTGTATTCCTTGGTCCCTTATTTTTTTGTAATTAAGTATTAGAAATAGAAATACTAGTCAAGGGGTATGTAGATTTTAAAAATATTTCATGTATAAATACTAAAAATACAAAATCTCATTTATTATAAGTTTATTAGGATGCCTTTTTCCTTACATCCTTGATACCTTTTCATTGTTGGCCAGTTTGTCTGCCAAAAAGTGTTCCCTTAATTTGAATTCCTATGCTTTGCATATATTGGTTCTTTTGGTTTTGTCTTTTGTGAATTGCTTATATGTATCCACTGCTGTCTTTTTCTCTTTCTTTGTAAATAATTTTTTTAAATTATACCCCCTTGAGGATTTTGTGAGCTAGTATTTATAATCATTGCCTTATATATTTCTTAATTCATTATTCAATGATTAACTAATGAAAACCTATGTAGGAGCTTGGTATAGTTTTGACCTTTCTCCCTCATGATTAATTATAAGTCCCTGGGGGAGAGGAAAACCATCTTAACAGGAAGTGGTAGCACATATAAATGAAGAAGGGACATGTGCTCTGAAAGAATATGTTAAAGTGAGTGGCTGACGTGGGGCACATTTTTGGGGATTAGTTGGTGAGGCACACTTGACAGGGCGGCTGTCTGAAGGGTTGGAAGTCTATATTAGGCAGCTGTGGCATCAGGAAAGCCCCGAGCAGGGGATTCAAAGATTTTTTTTTAGCATTTAAAAAAAATGCTAAAAGTTAAAATAAATAAAAGAGGTCTAAATTTTAAAAAATATATATTTTATTGAATTTTTACAGAGAGGAAAGGAGAGGGATAGAGAGCCAGAAACATCGATGAGAGAGACATTGATCAGCTGCCTCCTGCACGCTACTGGGGATGTGCCCGCAACCAAGGTACATGCCCTTTACCTAGAAACTGTCAGTCCACAGGCCGACGCTCTATCCACTGAGCCAAACCGGTTTCGGCTAAATTTTTTTAAAATGGTTTCTTTTAAGAGGTTTGGTGGTAGATGCTGAGAACATAGACTCTAAAAGGAAGTACTCAGGCCTGATCAAGTGGAGTGGGAGGACCAGCAGGACGGAGCAGAATTGTAGTGCTCCCTTCAGGGCGGAAGGGAGCCTGGGGTTACATTGGGAGAAGAAAGCTGCACCAAGATACACTGTAAAGTGTGTAGGACCTTCAGGACCTCAAGAAACACAGGCCTGGAGTTTAGGGTTCATGATTCCTATCTCACAGATTTGTGGTGAGGTGTAACTGAGGTGACAAAGGCAAATGCTTAGTGCTGGTCTTGGGACTGTTGCTACTGTGCTTGGTATTAGTGTGTATGTCACAGTGTGCATGTCACTGTTGCTATTGCTGTCTGGCTCTGGAGATTGGGGAGAAAGGTGGACATTCAGCTTCATCTGTTGGGGGACTGGAGCTTGACATTTTCTTGAGACCAGTCAGCTGTTGCTCTCCTCCCCTTCCTTGCCACAGGCACAGGAACTCTAGTATTTTCTCTTACAACCTGCTGCTACTTATTCTAAGTTACTTTTCTCTCCAAGTCTTGTTGTGGAGTCAGATCTACAATCCGCCCATCTCTGTTGAAGCCCCAGGATGCAGTCTGCAGTTAGGGGGCTGAAAAATAGTCAACTTCTCTGAGAGTGTTAGCTGCCATGTTGGGAAGAGCCCAGTGGAGAGGCCCACATGGCAAGGAACCGAGGCCACCTGCTGACAAGGAGCTGAGGCCTGTGAAACAGATCTCCTGCCCTTTCAGGCTCCCAGCCCTGGCCCACTGGTCCACTGGCCTCTGACTGCAATCACATGAAAGATCCTGAGCCAGAACCACCCAGCTAGGCTTTTCCTTGATTGTGGGGCCTCAGAATCTGTCAAAGGAGGTTTGTTAGGCAGCAATAACATATACCCTTCCTTTACAAACAAGTAAATATGTAAACAGTGGTTTTTAGACACTGAATGACAGGTGGCAGCAGCCTGTGATCCCTGGAATGGAAACAAATGGGAATAGCTCTTCTGTTGCACAGTTTATGGAGAGCCAGGAGGTTGCTCATAGGCTGCAATGCAGAGAGGGGGGACCGGAGCAGAGCCCAAGCTTGTTGAGATAGAAACACAGGGAAGAGTTTGGGAAGACCAAGAATTGCAAGGCCGAGGACCACAGAGAAGGGAGCTGTGTGGGGCAGGCGGATTGAGTGTACATTGTAGTAGAGGAGTTGCATGCAAGCATGCATGCATTCTGGAGATCTGCAGAGGGCTCCCCTTTAGTCTTTGGCTGAGTTTTGATCTGTAGATGGTGACAGGACCTATGCAAAGCCAGGGAAAGCACTACTGGAAAACAGGAAGAAAACAATTTCCAGAGCTCATGGAATGCTGGGAATAGTTTTATACTCCACTGTCCAGAGTGTAAATACCTTGTAATATATGGGGCATTTGGAAGAGTCCTCAGAAGACTCCAAGTAATCCCAAGTAACTTAATTGTGCACAAGTACAAAGTCCGCACTATTTAGAAAAATACAGCCCACTTCAGAACCCAGCAATGTACTAGTAAAATTCACGCTTTTTGTCATCCAATCAAAAACTAAAATGCTTGCTTCAGCTGTAATAAGGGACAGAACATCGCTGGGCAGAAGATTAGTAAGGAAACAGGACTTGAACAAAATAGAAACCAATTAGGCCTAGCAAAAATATACAAAGTACCCAGCAAAGCAGAATACACATTCTCAGGTGAACATAAGACTTTCCAGGAAAAGACCATTAGTTGAACCACAAACAAGTTGGAATATATTTTTGTTGTTAATTCTCACTGAGTACATTTTTCCATTGATTTTTAGAGAGAGTGGGAAGGAGCAGGAGAGACAGAGAGACACATTGCTTGGTTGTCCTCCCGCACATGCCCTGACCAGCTCTGAGGACTAACCAGCCTGCAGCCAAGATAAGTGCCCTTGACTGGAATCAAACCTTCAGGCTGCAGGCTGATGCTCTCACCACTGAGAAAACTGGCTAGGGCAACCACTCTTAAATAACCAACAGAGCAAAGAAAGAAACCACAGGTGAAATTAGAGAATAATTAGAGATGAATGAAAATGAAAAGACTTATACTATAACTTGTGAAATGCAGTGAAAGCAGTAGGAAATTCATAGCAGTAAACACATAAACAGCAATTTTTAACCGTTTTCATCTCATGGCACACATAAACTAATTCCTAAAATTCTGTGGACACCAAAAAATACATTTTTTAAATTGATCTGACCAAAAAAGGGTATAATTTTGATTGATTTACAAAAATGAAAAATAATAATGACCTACATTTTTGTTCCATAAGTGATTTTTTAATCCTGGCTAGTGTTGCTCAGAGGTTGAGTGTCGATCTATGAACCAGGAGGTCATGGTTCAATTCCCGATCAGAGTACATGCTTGGGTTACGGCTCGATCCCTAGTGAGGGTTGTGCAAGAGGCAGTCAATCAATGATTTTCTATTATCATTGATGTTTCTATCTCTAGAAATCAGTAAAAATATATTAAGAAAGATATCAACAGTTCTGGAAGTACATCAAACTAAATTCACAAGCAAATTCATTGATTACAATTATAAAATGACCAAACGAAACAATAACAACAACAAAAACAAACAAAGTGACTTTAAAAAAATCAGATGCCTATACTTGTATATAAAAATTTCTGGGACCAAAAATTAACCAATCAGATGCAGTCTTATGTAGCGTGACGAATAAGAAGCAAGTATATTATCTGACTTATATATTTATGGTTTAAGACAGGGAGTTCATACCAGATGGCTATTGTTGTATTGGCTGTTGTCATTTTTTTTTTTTAATCTAAAGGAAAAGAAGTCAGTGTCCCTGACTAAGTAGTCAGGTATTACATGTTTTAACAATTCTTGTGGCACACCAGTAAGCCATGGCACATGGGTTGAAAATTGCTGACAAAAAAGAAGAAAACTCTAAAACATATAACCTAACTTTTCACCTTAAGGAAATTAGAAAAGAGGAGCATATTAGATCTAACACTAACAAAGAAAGGAAATAATAAAGATTAAGTGGAGATAAACAACATACAGAATAGGAAACAATATGGAGAATCAGCAAAACCACAAGTTTCTTTGAAAAGATCAACAAAATTGTCAAACTTTTAGCTAACTGGCAAAGGGAAAAAACAACAAAAATGTATATAACTAAAATCAGAAATGAAAGTGAGGATATTACTATTGACCTTAAAGAAATAAAAAATGATTCTAAGAGAATAGTATGAATAAATACAGGAAAAAATTGTGTAATCTACATGAAATGGGCAAATTCCTAGAAATACCAATTATTGAAACTGACTCGAGAAAAAAATAGAAAATATGAACAGATTGAATCAATAATAGAAAAAAAATTCCTCCTAAACAAACACACAAAAAAGTTCAGGACCAGATGGCTTCACTGGTGAATTTCTACCAACATTTAAAGAAGAATTAACACCAATCCTTCTCAAACTCTTTAGAAAAATAGGAGAAGAGAGAATACTAACTTATTCTGAGACTAGCATTTCTCTGGTTCCAAAGGCAAACAAAGACACCATGAGAAAAAATTTTTTTTAATGTGGAATATCTAGTATTTGTGTTTTTGAGACTGGCTTATTTTACTTTGTGTAATGCCCTCAAGGTTCATCCACGGTGTAGCTTGTGTTACAATTTATTTGTTAATGCTGGATAATATTCTGTTTTATGTACATACCCATTTTATTTAGCCATTCATCCATGGCAGGACACTTGGGTTGCTTTCATCTTTTGGCTGTTGTGAACATGTGTATGCAAATATCTACTCAAGTTTCTGCTCTTAGGTATTCTGTACCCAGAAGTTAAATTGCTGAATCTTATGGCAATTCCTTGTTTAATTACTGTTTTTTATAATGGCTGCACTATTTCACATTCCCATTATAATGAACAAGGGCTCCAACTTCTTACACTCTCATCAATATTTCTTTTCTTTTTTTTTTGCTAATGGTCATTTTAATGGGTGCGAAGTGGCATCTCATTGTGATTTTGATTTGCATTTCTCTGATGATTATTGATGGTGAATATATTTTCATATGTTAGCGACTTCTATGTCATCTTTGAAGAAGTGTCTATTCAAGTTCATTACACATTTTTTGATTGGTTGTATTTTTCTTTTTTTAAAATATCTTTTTATTGATTTCAGAGAGGAAGGAAGAGAGAAAGAAAGAGAGAGAAACATCAGTGATGAGAGAGAATCATTGATAGGCTGCATCCTGCACGTCCCCTACTGGGATTCAAGCCTGTAACCCAGGCAGGCATGTGCCCTGACTGTGATTTAAACTGTGACCTCCTGGTTCATAGGTTGATGTTCAACCATTGAGCAACACCATCCGGGCTGATCAGTATATTTTTGTTGTTGAGACATAAAGATTCTTTATATATTCTGTGTATTAATTACTTATCAGATATATGATAGGCAAAGGCAGTGAATTTTTTAAAAGTATATTTTATTGATTTTTTTATAGAGAGGAAGGGAGAGGGAGAGAAAGTTAGAAATATCGATGAGAGAGAAATGTCAATCAGTTGCCTCCTGCACACCTTCTACTGGGGATGTCCCCACAACCAAGATACATGGCCTTGACTGGAATCAAATGTGGGTCCCTTGAGTCCGCAGGCTGATTCTCTATCCATTGAGTCAAACCGGTTAGGGCTAAAGTCTGTTTTTCAAAAGACACTGCTAAGAATAAAAGGAGATGCCACATACTGAGAAAAAAATCTTTGCCAAAAGTATACCTGATTAATACTATTTGTATTTAGAATATATAAAGAACTTCAAATAAAACAGGAAAATAAATTATCCAATTAAAATGTGTAAAATATTCAGATAGACACTTCACTATAGGATATAAAAAATGAAAATGTGTTCAACATCATTAGTCATTAGGGAAATACCAATTAAAACCACAATGGGAATGCACCTGTTCGAATGGCTAAAGTGAAGAAGACAGACAATACCAGATGCTGGCAAGGTCACACTCTACTAGCAGTGTTGAAATCCCACGTAGCTTCATTTGAAAAATCAGAGATTTGTAGGCATTACACTTATGGTCTGCTTTTTTTTTTCTTCCCAATTACAGTTGACATACAATATTATATTAGTTTCAAGTGTATAACATAGTGATTAGACAGTTACATAGTTTACGAAGTGATCCCACCATACTAGTAGGTGTGGTGTCCATCTGACACCATACAGAATTGTTACAGTATGATTGACTATATTCCGTAGGCTGTACTTGGCATCCGGTGACTATTTTATAACTGATTTATGAACTGCTTTGAAACAGGTCCTGCAGCATCTTTTTGTTTTCAAGAAATTTGATGGCCCTGGAAAGAGCTGTTAAGTAGTTAAGACTAATAAGATTTCTGATTAAATAGAGGAACAGCTATTTACAGTTTTAATCATTTTGTAAAACAATTTCAACCAGCATTAATTATTTTCAAATTTACCAACTTGAAACAGTTGTATTGTAGCTATAAACTTTTATCAAAATGAGGTCTTGCAGGTGTTTTGCATACCCTTCATGCCAAAACTTCATTCACACATTAAAATGTTTTATTGGGTGCATGTTATTTTTATGAAGCAGAAAGTCAAAATTAGTGGAATTTAAGTTTAATACCATGTTATTAGTTAGCACTTTCCTTTAATAAATTTCAAGCCTGTGCTGTTAAGACTTTTCTTACCGGCCTGGCTGGCATGGCTCAGTGGTTGAACATCGACCTCTGAACCTGGAGGTCAAGGTTTGATTACCATCAGGGCATATGCCCCAGGTGCATGCTCAGTCCCCAGTAGGGGGCGTATACGAGGTAGCCAATTGTGATTATCTCCTCATTGATATTTCTATCTCCCTCTTTGAAATTAATAAAAATATATTTGAAAAAAAAAACTACTTTTTTTTTAGTAAATCCTCACCTGAGGATATTTTTCCATTAATTTTTAGAAAAAATGAAAGGGAGAGTAAGAGACGGAAAGAAACAAGGATGTGAGAGAGAGACATCGATTAGTTGCCTTCCCACATGTGCCCTCAAGTCTGCAACTGGGATCAAGTCTGCAACTGAGGTATATGCCTTTGACCAGAATCGAACCCGGGACCCTTCAGTCCAAGGGCCAACGCTCTATCCACTGAGCCAACCTGACTAGGGCCACCTTTTTCTCACTGTAAAATTGTCACTTTGTGCTTGCCATGTTCCTAGAAGTTTTGCTGTTGTAACAGATGAATGTGCAGCATTGCTGAGTTATCAACATCGTACACTAACAACACAAATGCTAGTTCAATGTTATGCAAAATTGCCTGATTCTTATCAGACTTTAATATTTTCTCACTTTTAATAAATTTGTCCTTTTTCGTTTGGCTTTTTATGATGTTCAGGTGGCTGTGTTATCTGTTGTACTTGAGTATTTAATGTCCTAGTATGTGCAGACCAAAATTGATTATGGCCCCAGGTCACCTTGTGTTTGATACCATGACTGGCTCTGGAACCATTTATGAAATGTTATCTGAATGCTGCACAATGGGCTAAGTAATATGCAGGTTTCCTCAAAACTCCCTTGACTTAACTCTTGTCTTTTTTGTGTTGTTCCAAACAATAGTGATTACTAGGTTGTTTTTGTTTTTTGGCTTGCAAAGCCACTTAGAATGGTTTAATTGTGGAATCAGTTGTCATCTGCATTGGCCCTATAGTTGATTTCTTAGATTCTTTTTCCTTTTACTTCTACACTATTAGGTATGTATGTAGTTTTCTTATAAAAGAATTTCTTAATCATAATGATTGTGATAGAGTTATTCTATGAATTTATTGGTCCTATAAAGAGCATTAAAAAGTTAAAAGAATACAATTTTCTACATTAAATCTTGCCATATAACATTTGAACATGAAGTTCTTAAAACCAGCTGTTTCCATTCATTTAATGTGTTCTCCAAACATTGTGACTCCAGTTTGAGCAGGAAGTAACCCATGTGCATGGCATAACACTGATACATGCGAGATGAAAGAAAAACTAAAATACAACTAATGTGTCTATAAGTGAGATGAAGGAAAAACATAGGGGAAAATAATTTAATATAGTATTAGGAAAATTTCTGAAGCTGTAATAATATAATTTAGAATATCATACATTTAAAAATCTTAACCTCATAACAGTCTGTGAGTTAAGTAGGATAGATTTATGGCCTTTACTTTGCAGATAAAGAAGAGAAGGCTTAGGAAGTTTAAATGAAAATCATTAAGACCTTACAGTTTAGGAAAGGATTTCTTAAGGCCTGAAAAGCATACACAATTGATTAGTAGTTTTTTAATATATAAAATATGTAAAATGATAAATAGAAAGAAGGACAGAAGCAGTTCCCGGAAGAGGAAACCCAAATGATCAACAACATGAGAGGATGAGTAGCCTCACTTGCAGTCTGTGGATGCAAATTAAAAGCGGGGTAGGTGGGGGGACAATAATGGGATACTATTTATCAAATATTAACTTATCAAAATTAAAGTACCCGACCATACCATGTGTTTTCAGGGTTGAGAGAGACAGTAATTAATCATGTTGTCAGGGAAGGATTGGGTACAATCATTCTCAATGCCACTTGATAGTGTATTTTTACCTGTGTGAGTAAAGAATTTGAAGCATTCTCAATGTCTGTCGGTAGGGGAGTGGGTTAAGAAATGGATATGCTCTTGTGAAGGAAATTATACAGCAGTTAAAAGTGAACTACTGAATATATAAGTTACAATTGCAAAAACATAATGAATAGTGAAGAAAATTGTGAAAATTATATATTTATTATTACTATTTATGTGGCTACAAAGCCACTTATATCAAGACTGTATTTCTTCCTGGATATGCATGCATATAAATGTATTTAAAATATCCCAGAGGGATATATTCTAAATTCATATAATTTTGGTTTCTAGATAAAAGAAACTTAATTGTAAGGTAATACTGTTGTTTTTTTATAAGACTTAAAAGAAACATGGAAAATGTTAATTTAAGTTCTGGATGCTAAGGATGTAGGCATTTGTTAAATTATTCTTTCTACTCAGACTTTCAAAATTTTGTTTAAAAAAAGAAAAAAGTTATTATAAAATAGTAGTTGAAAGAACTAGTACTTAAATTTAGGACTTGATTCCCAAATCTAGAGCTTTTCAATTAATATGTTGCCTCAAGATGAGAGATACTGAGTTTTATAGTAATAAGAATCAGGAGGATTATGTGTTTATGCTAAAAAATTTTTAAGAGGAAAAAAAAGTTATAAGATGAGTTAGAAATTGTTATTATCCTGTATTGCTTTAAAATCTTTAAGCATGCTGTTATATATGTGTAGAGAGAGCAACCTCAGTACTTAGGAAAAAGTTACCCTAATGTATTGTTTAAAATTTGATTCATATTTCTGTTGCATGTAATGGAAGACATTAGATGATTTGAAATTTTAACATAAAATTTGTGAAAATAACTTAATCCAAATATACAATCTGACTTCAAGCTAAAAGAGTCAAAATGAGCTTTTCTTCCATTGTGTAAAGTCAAGAGTGACAAAAACTTCACAGCCTTTTTATTTACAGCTTCTCTCCAAGATAAAATGGCAAAACCTAAAGAGAAAACTCCAATGTGTCTGGTAAATGAGTTAGCCCGTTTCAATAGAGTCCAACCCCAGTATAAACTTCTGAGAGAAAGAGGGCCTGCTCACGCGAAGGTAAGGTTACGAAGCCAGGTGGTGAGACACGCTTCTCAAAGTCTATCAGATTTATCATTTCAGGTTTTTATTGTGCTTCATTTTTGGGGGTGGAGGGGCAGATGTCTTGAAGGTTCTTAGTTCCATATTAAAGATATTTTGAAGTTTGTAACTAGACAGCTTTGTAGCTTTTTATGATTTACAAAACTTAGATACAGTACTTCACAAAGTCACATGAGCTATAGCTTCTTGATTTTCTTTTTGTAAACTAAGAAACTCTGGCACAGAAAAGTAAAATGACTTGGTTAATAGTTCATAAATGCCCATGTCAACATGGAATATGTGTTCTTTGGCTCCCAAGGGCAGTGCTCTTTCCATTAAATGAATAGCTGCTGCAGTAAAACTGCGAGTACAGCAACGGTTACCTCATAGTGAGATATCTTTTCCATTGTTTAATTCTGAGACTCATCATTTACAGAAGTTGTATAACTAGTATTGTTGTCTGTGCATTCACTTGTAATACTACTTTTAAATGGAAAAACAACTTATATTTCTATATATAGCCTTATACATATATGTTTACATATATACATGTTATAAAGAAATCTGTAGCTAATGCCTATGTGTTTGAATTCTATTCATCTGTTTAAAAAAGTCTCAATTGTACATAAATTTCCTTGATATATTTAAAATCTTGGATATTAAAGATTATGATAATGATCCTCAATTTTTGTATAGCATGTGGAGGCAATTGATTCTGTAAAAGTTGGTTCATTTTTGTAAAGCAACTAGCCCTTGGATTATCAAATTGTTTTCTAGCATCTCCTTTAAAGAAGGAAAATGCCCCACACTGGGGATCAAGCTCACAACCTGGCATGTGTGATTGGGAATTGAACTGTGACCTCATGGTTCATAGGTCAGTGCTCAACCATTGAGCCATGCTGGTGGGCATGCATAGGATTTTTGTTTTTTTGTTCTCAGATAGATTGTGCTTTTGGTGTCGTATCTAAGAAATCTTTGCCTCATCGGAGATCATAGGATTTTTTTCTATGTTAGCTTCTAGATGTTTTATAGTTTTTAGGTTTGACATTAAGTCTTAACATTTAGGTCTAACTGCTATTCTGACTTAATTTTTTATGTAATGTCAGATATGGAACAACATCCAGATTCTATAAAACCAATAGCTTTTGATTTTATTGTTGAAGAGAGAATTCTTTCTCCACTGCATTGCCTGTGCCCCTTTGTCACTAAACAGCTTTCTGTATATGTTTTTGTTTAATTCTGGACTCTGTTCTGTTGATCTATTTTCCTATCTTTATGCTGTGCTGTTTTGATTACTGTACCTTTGTAAGTCTTAAAATTGCATAGTGTTAGCCCTTTAATTTGGTCCCTTTTCAGGATTGTTTTGGCTATTTTACATCCTTTGCATTTTCATATGAATTTTAAAGTCAGCTTTCCATTCTGTAAAACAGATGTTATTTTGAATACAGTTGCCATAAATCTATAGCTCAATTTGGCAAAAATGAAGATATTAAAAACATTGAATCTTGCGATCCCTCCTCAAAATGTATCTCTCATTTATTTACTCTTTAATTTATTTCAGAAATACTTTGTAGTTTTCATTGAGCAGATATTTCATGTCTTTAGGTTTATCCTAAGTATTTCATATTTTTGATGCTATTGTAAGTGGTATTGTTTTTTATATTTTAGTTTCAATTTGTTTTTATTTATCATTGTTGTCCTATAAACGGATCTAATAGCCTGCAGTCTTGTTAAACTGACATATCAGTTCTAGTAGCTTTTTTTTTTATGCTGTTGGGTGTTCCACCTGCCATTTGTGAATACAGACAATTTTAAATCTTACTTTACAATCTGAATGTTCTTTATTTATTCTTCCCTAATTGCATTGGCTAGAATGTACAGTACAATGTTGAATAGAAGTTATGGAAGCCAATATCTCTATCTTGTTCTTAATCTTATGGGCAGCCATTTAAAATCCCTCCCCCCATTAATTGTGCTATTATATATAGCTTCTTTTTTGGTAGCTGCTTTAAACAGATTGAGGACATTCTTTTACATTTATCATTTCCTGAGAGTTTTTAACCTGAATAGATGTTGATTTTTGTCATATGGTTCTACATAGATTGAGATAGTAATAGGGTTTTTTTTGTTTGTCATCTTTTGACATTGTGAATTACATTGATTTTCAAATGTAGAAACACCCCCTTGCATTCCTAGAGTAAAACACTTGGTTAAAATATATTATCTCAGTTCTGTATTGATGAATTCCATTTAGTAATGTTTTGTTAAGGGTTGTTTACGTTTAGTTGTGTGAGAGAGACAGGTCTGTAGTTATGTTTTCTTTAGTAGTATCAGACTCTGGGTTTTGGTATCAAGGTAATGTTGGCTTCATAGAATAAGTAGGGGAGTGTTCCTTCTTCAATTTTTAGAAGAGTTTGTGTAAATTGGTATTATTTCTTCCTTAAATATTTGGTGGAATTTGTTATTGAAATCATTTGGGCCTGGAGTTTTCTTTGTGGAGAGAGTTTTAAATATATATTTATGTTCTTGAACATATATAGGGGTTATTGGGGTTACCTATTTCTTTTTGAATGAGCTTTAGTAATTGTGTCTTCAAGGAATTTAGGTTGTTGAATTTATTGGCATATTAAATTAGAATATGTTCACTTGTTCTTAAAGAATCTGTAGTGATGTTACTGCTCTTATTCCTGATATTGGTAATTTTTGTGTTTTTTTCATATTTGGTCTGGCTACAGGTTTACCAATTTCATTGATCTTTGCAAAAAAATAGCTTTTAGTTTTATTGATTTTTTTCTCTATTGTTTTACTATTTTTGCTTTTATCTTTATTAATTGTTTTCTGTTTACTTTAGATTTAATTTATTCTGCTTTCTCCAATTCCTTAAGATGGAAGCTGAAATTAACTTATTTTATCTCTTGCTTCTTTTCTAGTATAGGCATTTAGTGCTAGAAATTGGTAAATGTTTTATGAGAAATTGAAACTCATGTATATTCTGTTTTTTTTGGGTAGAGTGTTCTAAAATTATCATTCAAGTTATATTCATTGAGTGTAGTTCAAGTCTAATAAATTCTCTTAGATTGTCTGCTTAATAAATGTTAGATTAGTTATTGAGAGAGGGTATTGAATTTCTGACTTTAATTGTGGGTTTTCTGTTTCTCTTCACAGTTCTATTAGTTTTTGCTTCATAGATTTTTAAAAATTTTACCAATTTTTTGTTTGTTCTTGTTTTAAATATATTTTTATTGATTTTAGAGAGAGAGGAAGGTAGAGGGGAAAGAGAAACATCAATGTGAGAGTAAAACATTGATAGGCTGCCTCCTGCACACGCCCTTCTGGGGATTGAGCCTGCAACACAGGCAGGTGCCCTTAACTTGAATCTAACCGGAGACTTTTTGGTGCATGGATCAGCGCTTTGGCTAAGGCCCTGTTATGTTCTTATTTATCTACGAAAGATCAAAGACATTCTTCTATATAACCACAGTACTGTATTATCACTCAGGAAATTTGACTTTGACTGAAAGTATTACTTGATACATATATAGTCCACAGTCAAATTTCCTGAGTTGTTCCCTAAATGTCTTTCTACTTTTTTGTCTTCCAAGTACACAGCCAATCAGGGGTCATTTGTTGTACTTTATCATATGCATTGGTGTTTCTTGAGCATCCTTTAATCTATGATAGCTATTATTGTTTTGTTTTTTCTTTTCATGACATTGTTATTTTCGAAGAGTATAGTCCAGTTATCTTATAGAATATACCATCCTCTAGATCTGATAGTTTCCCTGTGGTTAGATTCAGGTTAAACATTTTTGGTCAAAGATATTCAGTCTTCTCACTGGGTCATATCAGGAGGTTCATGATGTCCGTTTGTGTGATTATGGATGATTTAACTTAATCACTTGTCTAAGGTATTTTATGTCCAACCATCTTCCTGCAATTATTTACCTTTAATTGAAAAGTATTTGGGGTTAATATTTTGTATTTCTAGAGAGTACTAAGCTATATGTGGAGTAAAATAGTGGATTGTGTTCATACCCTGTAACTTGATTCTAAATTCTCAAGATAAGCAGTAGGTTTGAGGCTCATAAGGAAATATGGTGTGAATGGAAAGTTAGGGTGTGAAGTGAAGACTGACAGGTGGGACCAGCTAGGATGGAAACCGTTGAAGGATTTTAACCTGCTGTTGGTTGGGGTGCTGCAATTGGATTTGAGTGTTAGGAAGATAGTTTTAGCAGCAAGTAGGTGGAAGATGATTATGTCTGAGCTAATGGTGATGAAAATCTGACTCCAACACAGTGTCACTGGCAGACAGAGAGGTTTGAGAAATACTCATGAGTTTAAATGGACAGATTTTGGTGACTGGCTAAATGTTGGTTGTGAAGGATTGAAAGAATCTTGGTGACATAATACTTGATAAGATTGCCTGACTTACTGACTCGATCATGCTAAGAATGAGTTTAAGGAATTTAATTTTATAAAGTGTTACAGAGACAGGGCCTTGTGGATTCCCTTACAGTTTTTCTTAACTCTTTGTACTTATTCTACTTTTTGAGGACTATTTGAATGGCATTAACAACATGATCTTTTTTACGGAAATGATTTCTTTTTCGTACCCCAAGTGTACATGTCTGCCTTTCGGCCTTTGGATAGGAGAGAACAGATTTGGCACAAGCTTAAAATTTGTTCACAAGATAGAATCACATGATTTTGTTGCAAATGATCTGTAGAGGACTTCTAGCTTTAAAATGTTGATTCTGAGGTATATATATTTTTCTCTTGGAGAGCACATTTGATTTTCTGAAAACTGTTAATGTGTTTCTTTCTGTTTTTCTAAGATGTTCTCAGTGCAGCTGAGCCTCGGTGAGCAGACATGGGAATCGGAAGGGAGCAGTATCAAGAAGGCCCAACAGGCTGTTGCTAGTAAAGCTTTGACTGAATCGACACTTCCCAAGCCAGTTCAGAAACCGCCCAAAAGTAATGTTAACAATAACCCAGGTATGAACAAACTCATTTCCTCTGTTATGCTGTGTGTTCTATGTGTGCTGGTCTCTGTTACAGCAGGGCAGTTATAGTCAGCAGGTGTATTAATAGTACGTATGAGAAAGACAAGTCAATGATAACTGAGCATGAGAGAATGAAGAAGGTAATTGTAATTAATTAAAAATGTTGCCTTAGTGGATACTATCATGGTACATTACTGTCTTTTTCTTTCTTTTTTAAAAAATATTTTTTATTGTTGATTTTTTTATTTTTGAGAGAGACAGAGGAAGAGAGAAGGAGAAGGAGAGAAACATTGATGCAACCTATTGGTTGTCTCCTACCAGGGATTGAATCCACAACCTGGGCATGTACCGTGACCCTTCAGTTCATGGGACTGATGCCCAACGGAGCCACACCAGCCAGGGTCATTACTTATTTTTTCAATCTTGGGTGAAAAGAAATTTGGAGAGAGAAATCCAAGATGGTGGCATAGGTAAACACCTATACTGCTGCCTCG
>JAAGEH010000040.1:14175056-14190915 GCA_011751065.1 Lasiurus cinereus | reverse complement strand
ACATTCAACTGGAAAAGCAAGAAGAGAAAAGAATCCAAAAATGTGAAGATAATGTAAGGAGCCTCTGGGACAGTTTCAAGAGTACCAACATCAGAATTGTGGGGGTGCCAGAAGAAGAGAGAGAGCAAGATACTGAAAACCTGTTTAAAGAAGTAATGACTGAAAACTTCCCACATCTGGTAAAAGAAATAGACTTACAAGTCCAGGAAGCACACAGAACCCCATATAAAAGGAATCCAAAGAGGACTACACCAAGACACATCATAATTAAAATGCTAAGAGCAAAAGACAAAGAGAGAATATTAAAAGCAGCAAGAGAAAAACAGTGTATTACCTACAAGGGAGCACCCATACGACTGTCAGCTGATTTCTCAACAGAAACGATGCAGGCCAGACGGGAGTGGTAAGAAATATTCAAAGTGATGAACAACAAGAACCTACAACCAAGAATAATCTATCCAGCAAAGCTATCATTCAGAATTGAAGGGCAGATAAAGACCTTCACAGAGAAGAAAAAGCTAAAGGAGTTCATCAACTCCAAACCAGTATTATATGAAATGCTAAAAGGTACTCTTTTAGAAGAGGAAGAAGAAAAAGGTAAAAGACAAAAAATTATGAACAACAAATACACATCTATCAACAAGAGAATCTAAAAATTAAGTGAATTAAAAATTTGATCAACAGAATAAACTGGTGAATATAATAGAATCAGGAGCACAGAAAGGGAGTAGACTGATAATTCTCAGGAGGACAAAAATCATAAAGCATCAAACAGACTGTGAAATTATAGCAGAAAGATTAAAGTTAGGTGAGGTAAATAAGTGATCAATCAAAGGACTTGTATGCATGCTTATAAACATAACCAATGATCACAGACACTGGGGGGTCGGGGTACGCCTGGGAGGGAGGGGGGGCAATGGGGAGATATGTATAAAAAATTAATAAAAATTAATTTAAAAAAAAGAAAAAAAAAGAAAAGAAATTTGGATACAAAGAACAGAAATAAGATTGAATTTTTTCCTAAAGTAAAGTTAGAAATGATCTAGCTAGAAATGATTATTTTTCAATATGTCGTATAAAATTTAATAATTAAAATGGTTATTCTTTTTTTTAGTTTAATAAAACAATATAAAATTAGCCTAAGCATCTTCTTACTCTGTTTGTTGGTGCCAAAATGATATTCATATGAAATTTAGTAAGGAACCCACAAATAAGAAAAAAAAGCAACCCTATCTGTCTTTAATATAATGAATGCTTTGATTTTAAGCTCCTACTAATAATTTAAAAAAGTTGTTCTGCATATAATGCCAACAATATTATATGTCCAGTAATCTATTGGGAAGAGGCAAACCTGTTTGGACATAGTCCATGAATTCACAACATCAAATTAATAAAGTTTCATAAGTTTAGTACCAGTTCTACATCCTTTTACTTATTTGTTAACTTATTAATTCAGGTAGTTACCTATGACCGGTATTGCTTTAGGTGTTTTTGGGATTAGTACAGAAAGATATTTTGCCTGCCAACAATGACCCTATAATCTATTAAATTATAGTTCACTTGTTTGTTTGTAATCAAGTCAGACACTTTTTTTTAATTTAATAAATCTTTATTAAGATTATTATAATTGTTCCTCTTTTTAACCCCCCTCCACTCCACCCTCTGCCCTTACCTTTCCCACACTGTCCTCATCCATAGGTGTATGATTTTTGTCCAGTCTCTTCCCGCACCCCCCTCACCCCTTTACTCCTGAGGATTGTCAGTCCACTCCCTTTGTATGCCCCTAATTCTGTTGTATTCACTAGTTTATTCTATTCATCAGATTTTTTTATTCACTTGATTTTTAGATTCACTTGTTGGTAGATATGTATTTGTTGTTCATAAATTTTATCTTTCCCTTTTTCTTCTTCCTTTTCTTAAAGAGTACTTTTCAGCATTTCATATATTACTGGTTTGGTGTTAATGAACTCCTTTAGTTTTTTCTTATCCATGAAGCTCTTTATCTGCTCTTCAATTCTGAATGATAGCTTTGCTGGGTAGAGTAATCTTGGTTGTAGGTTCTTGCTATTCATCACTGAATATTTCTTGCCACTCCTGTCTGGCCTGCATAGTTTCTCTTGAGAAATCAGCTGACAGTTGTATGGGTGCTCCCTTGTAGGTAATTAATTATTTTTCTCTTGTTGCATTTAATATTCTCTCTTTGTCTTTTGCTCTTGGCATTTTAATTATGATGTGTCTTGGTGTGGTCCTCTTTGGATTCCTTTTGTTTGGGGTTTTGTGCACTCCCTGGACTTGTAAGTCTATTTCTTTCACCAGGTGGGGGAAATTTTCAGTCATTATTTCTTCAAATAGGTTTTCAGTATCTTACTCTCTTTCTTCCTCTGGCACCCCCACAATTCTGATGTTGGTATGCTTGAAGCTGTCCCAGAGGCTCCTTACATTATCTTCACATTTTTGGATTCTTTTCTTGCTTTTCCAGTTGAGTGTTTTCTGCTTCTTTATATTTCAAATCTTTGACTTGATTCTTGCATTCCTCTAGTCTGCTGATAGGTCTCTGTATAATATTTTTTTTATATCAGTCAGTGTATGTTTAATTTCTAGTTGGTCCTTTTTCATATCCTCGAGGGTCTCGCTAAATTTATCAACCTTTTCTAGGAAATTCTTGAAAAAGCTTATAACCATGGTTTTGAACTCTATTTCCAGTAGTTTGTTTTCCTCCATTTCTTTTGTTTGTGATCTGTTTCTTTGTCTCTGCATTTACGCTGCTTCCCTGAGTTGGTAGAGTAACTTTGTGTGCTAGTTGTTCTAAATGCCCAGTAGCTCCCCCCTCCCTCCCTCGTTACCTGAGGTGGACACTCTTGGTGCACCCCTTTGTGGACTGTGTGTACAGCCTTGTTGTAGTTAAGTCTTGATTGTTGTTGATATTACTGGGGGAAATTGACCTCCATGCCAATTGGCTGTGAGGATCAGCTGTGTCTATGCCAGGAGAACTTCTGTGCTGGAGTCAGCCTTATGAGACAAGACTTGCAGAATTGCAAAAACCTCTGTGCTTGGCTTGGATGTGCCGAGTTTGAGGGCTGAGCAGACAGCCTTCGCTTCCCATCAGCCCTGCCTTATGAAGCCCCTGGGTCTCAGTGTCCTTCGGTAATCTCTGCAGTCCTCTGCGTGAACTTGCAAGTGTGCCTCCAGTCCTCTGCCTTTCACGGCTCCCCTGAGTTTCCATGCACTCCTCCCTCTTTCTGACAGTCCAGACTCACCCCTTATGAGTCTTGGCCAGAATTAGGGTTCAATGCAGTTGAGAATTTCCATCTCCCTCCCACTAGAGGAAGCCAGCTAGGCACTCTGCCGCCCGTCCTCTCCACACTTGTGTCTCCGTACTTCAGCTTTTTGCAGCTCTTCAGAGTCTCCGTAAGCTCCTCTCTTTCCTTCTAGTTATAGCATTTTCACTCAGCCAACTTTCCTGTGGTTCTGGATGATCTCTCTTCTGTCTTTTTAGCTGTAGTTTTGAAATTGTTGTGTGAGGCAGCATTTAGGTATTCACCTATGTTGCCATCTTGGTTTCTCTCCTCAAGTGAGACACTTTTTGTGTTCATGTGTGTTAGATAGACACAGTCTCCTTTTGCAAGAGCTGTTCTTTCCAGAATTCATGACTTCCTTGTTACTAGGCTTTTTGCTTCTGCACAGCTGATTCCAGTATTTTTTAAGTAAGTTTAAAAAGCCAAACTATTATTATAATAAAAAAAACAAACAGCCGAGACCAGTTTGGCTCAGTAGATAGAGCATCAGCTTGAGGACTGAAAGGTCCCAGGTTCAATTCCGGTTGGGGGCATGCACCTTGCTTGAGGCCACATCTCCACTGTGGGGTGTGCAGGAGGCGGCTGATCAATGTTTCTCTCTCATCAATGTTTCTGACTTTCTGTCTCTCTCCCTTCCTCTCTAAAAAATCAATTAAAAAAAAAAACCAACAAAAAACAGACAGACATCTATTCAGTTTGAAGTTGATAAGAGGCTACCTACTTATTTGATTTTTGAAATCTCTTTAGATTACTGGTTGATCATTAGGACCCCACCACTACTTCTGTTTATTAAGAACTTACTTGTATACAAAGGTCTAAGAAGTACATAAAGTGTAAGATTTTACGGTCATATACATAAATCACATAACCGATGGTAAAGTTTAAGTACCAAGTGAATGATATCAGCCATTGCTATTGTAAGTAATGGTAACATGGCTGGGGGTAGTTGAGGTGAGATATGGGCCTTGACTGGAGAGTGGGCAGGCATAGAGTAGAGGAAAGAAGACTACTCTGAGGAAAGGCACTGGAATTGGAATCTGGACAATTGGTTTGGTCTTAAAAAAAGTTGTAGATGGATTCTGTTTAGAACAGGTAAGTGGTCACTAAGAGATAAGACTGAAGATGTAGCCTGGCCGGTGTGGCTCAGTAGGTTGGGTGTGGTCCCATGCATCAGAAGGTTCCAGTTCGATTCCTGGTCAGGGCACATGTCCAGATGGCAGGCTCAACTCCCAGAAGGGGGGAATGGGGGAGTTAGCTGATCGATGTTTCTCATTTTGCTATTTCTCTCTCTCCCTCTCCCTTTCTGTCTCTGAAATTTACTTAAAAATATATATAAAATAAAAGACTGAAGATGTATTTAAGGAGTGGATTGTGATGGACTTGAGTGCCGGCTTTAGGAGATTAAGTTTTATCCACACAGCAGGTCTTTGATTACCTCGTTTCATTAGGTGCTACAGGCACTTCACTCTCCTGTATATCACTTAGCCTCTGGGGAATTAGCTTCCTCATATTGTTTTCCATTTAGCTTAAAGTTGAAGACCCTATGGACAATGTTAAAGGAGGACTTAGGTAGTTTGGTAGATTAATATTTACGAGCTGGTGTATGATATGTTTAAAAAAGCATTTTAGGAAGTTCAATTTGACATGTAAATGGAAGGTAGAAAATACTAAAAAGCTGATCAGTTAGGACAGTGGTCGGCAAACTCATTAGTCAGCAGAGCCAAATATCAACAGTACAATGATTGAAATATCTTTTGAGAGCCAAATTTTTATTTTTTTAAATTTATTTATTATTTATTATTATTTTTCCCCCCTATTGCTCTCCCCACCCCCCCGTTCCATGCCCTCATCCATCCCCCCGCCTTCCCCCATTGCCCTGTATCCACTGGCCATGCCTACACACACATGCACACAAGTCCTTCGGTTGATCTATAGGCCCCTCCTCCCCAACCTCCCCTGCCTTCCCACTGTAGCACAACAGTCTGTTCATTGCTTCTTTGCCTCTGCGTCTGCTTCCCTCCCTCTACCCCCTGATTCCTGTCTTTAAAAACATCTTTCCCCTGTAGGCTAGAAATAAACCCACCAGAGCAAAAGAAAAATGATTGAGTCCCAATTTCAATGTCCGATAGCTTTGAGTCCCAGTTTCAATGTCAGACAGTTCCTTATGTGTACATGTCATCAATGGTATCTGGATACTGGACAAATGGTGGTGACGCCGGTCCGACCCTCTCTGGTTTGGTCCTGGGCATCCTGTAGCGATGCTCAGCTGCTAACATGGCAAGGTGTCGTTAGCGTCTTCCATCTGTGGACTGTTTCTCCTCTTGCCTTCGTGTTTGGCGCAGATCTGTCAGTGCCTCTCTGTTGCAGGAGTCCACTTGGTCTTGGAGTTGTTTTCTGAAAGTATATAAACATATTCTCGACCAAGAGTTAATAAAGGAAATCTATCTTTTCTATAAAATTGACTTGGGGTCCTTTTTTTTTTTTTGCCTACCCGCTTTTCCTTTGGCTTATTTTGACACCATGTGTGTTTTTCATGGGTGTCTTGCTATTAGCATTACAAATGGAAATTAATTTTCTAAAGTGAAAATTTTCAAAATGTAATTTACTAACCAGATATTTTTCCTTACATGCTATTATCCCCCCTTTTTTTGATTAATGGAGAATTTGTAACATTTTTTAATGCAATCTTGATAACTTTAAATTTTAACTTTTTGCACAAAAATATGCTGTTTTCTGTTCATTACCTATTAAGCAATTTTACCATGAGATGAGCTATCAATAGAAATTTTAATTAATACTTTAGAAACAGCTTTTTGTCCACTACACTTAAATTTTCTTGGGTGTTCGCTTATTTCAGTTCGCCAATTTGAATTAATCTGAAAGCTTGGTAACTCTTTTACATCAAATTTAATACTCTACCAACAATCTTAGATTACCCTGTATGTATTAGTGGAAATGTTTATTTGCATTGAGTTGGCACTGAGCATTCCTAGTGCTAGGCTGAATTTAGATATAGGGCAGCTGCTATTGGCATGTTTCTGTCTGTTACCTGGGTCCTGATCTGAGCTGGGCCACGTCTCTGTCTGTTACCTGGGTCCCGATCTGTGCTGAGCATGGGAAGCGAGGTAGCCATGGGGGCAGGAGACCTCCCTCAGAAGCGGTGAAGGTTCAGACCCTGCAAGGTTGGTGGGGGGAGGAGGGGGGAGGGTCTGGAGAGCCAAATTTTTAAAACTTAAACTTCTTCTAACACCACTTCTTCAAAGTAGACTCGCCCAGGCCGTGGTATTTTGTGGAAGAGCCACACTCAAGGGGCCAAAGAGCCACATGTGGCTCTCTAGCCGCAGTTTGCCGACCACTAATTAGGAAACCCCTGCCATAGTTTATGGGTGAAGAAAGAAGAAAAGAAAGTCATGTGCATTTAGTTCTGTCTGCCTCTGTGCTGCAGGATGTTGGGAGTGGCAGCCAGAATGGAGCAGGACAGGAGTTCCTGACCCAGTGGCTGCCGGCTCAGTGGCCACTGCCGGCCCAGTGGCCGCTGCCAGCCCAGTGGCCACTGCCGGCCCAGTGGCTGCTGCCAGCCCAGTGGCCGCTGCCAGCCCAGTGGCCGCTGCCATGCGAGTGCAGTGCTCTGCAGGGCGGGTAGTGTGAATGGAGCAAGAGTGTATGTGCCGAGCTCTGGGTCAGGCCCACCTCGGGGTTATTGCAGGAGGCACAGCAGCCCGGAATCCAGAGGAAGGAAGCAGGACTGAGCCTGAGGACCAGTGGAGATGTGTTTCCACTGTTGGAAGTGGCAGTGAGCTGAGAGAATGAGTAGATTTGGGGGGTAAACTTTCAAAATGAAGGAGTATAACCGAATGTATCGGCAAGTGCACGCATCATGTTTGGAGAGCCCTGATGGATCTTGGCTCTTTGATCGCTTTACCAGTTCCACAGGCTCTACCAGAGCCCCAGCCCTTTCCAGTGGTTACACAACTCCAAAGGGAACATTGCTCTGCTTTCTGACGTCCTACATTCATTGTCCCTGCTCGTGGAGCCATACACTATTTAACTTGTTTTTCTCAGTGTTATGCTTGTGAGAATTATCTGTGTTGTGTTTAACAGTGCAGTATTCCATTGCTCTAAGTATCCCATTGCATGAATATCCACAGTTTACTTAGTCATTGTACTATTGATGGACAGTTGGGTTGTTTCCAGTTGGGGCTGTTATTTAGAACTAATATTGTTGTAATTATTCTTGTACATATACTAGTACATTTCTGTTGGGGATATACGTAGGATTGCAGTGGTTGAGCCGTAAGTTATGCACGTGTTCATATTTAAATCACATCAGAAGATTAATTAAGGCCAGAAGTTGATGGATGCCACAAAAAAGACAGGTGTTCTTGCATAACAAGCTTCTATTTCTAGTTCTGTTGGAAAAAATGAGAAAGCCTTTTAGGCATCAACTAGACACATTAAAGAAACTAATAGAGTTTTAGTAAAACTGAATAGTGGGTTGCAGCAACAATTAAAGCATGTTCTTTTTAAAAAAATATTTTTATTGATTTCAAAAAATAAAGGGAGAGAGAGACAGAAACATCAATGAAGAGAGAGAACCACTGATTGCCTCCTACATGCTCCCTGCTGGGGATCCAGCCTGCAACCCAGGCATGTGCTCTGTCAGGGAATCAAACCAGTAATCACTTGTTGCATGGGATTGAAATGCTCAACCAGTGAGCCACACTGGCCAGGCACCACAATGATTTTTTTCTTTTGTGATTTAAAACAACAGAAATACTCTTTCCCAATAGGTGATTTTTAAGTTATAGTATTCTTTTTATATTTAATTGTTGGTATTCTACCCAAGAGCTTTTCTTCTCTCTCATTTTTTCATTTGCTTATTTATGTGTATCACCACAGATACCTGCATTCCTATTTAACTTAGAGGCTTGTAATCTATCATTATTTATTTTAGTTCTCAGCTTGTCCCAGATTTGGCCAGTGGTATGGCCCCTTCTAGTTAATCCCTGAATCCTTCTGCTATTTCCTCTTCGTTCTTTGATAATTTCTTCCTTTCTGGTACAATAGCTGTTCTAGGCCGACTTATATTTTCCTGGCCTTGGCCCTGACCCTGGTGCCAGCCAGTTCCCCAAGGAGCCCTGAAATCCATTAATTCTTTCAACAGATATTTATTGAGTAACTACTATGTTCTAGGGACTGTTCTAACTTCCTACAAAGCTGTGGCTTCAAGTGTCAGTAATATGTGGCAATTTTCTTTCACTTGCCACATAGTAGAGATCCATAATTGTAGCTATAGACATTTGAATATCTAATTAATTAGCCTTTTTATATTTATCACTGGTAAATGTAGATATTTCCTTTAATGTGGCTAAAAACCACTAACAAAGGATCCTGTGTTTGTAGTGTTGTTTATACCATATAAATACATGAGGATTTCTGTGTAATGATTATCTTTATGTAGCCTGTGCCCAACTGGCACATGCTGGAAACAGTGGTCCTGAGCATTACCTGGAGGTATCTCAGAGGGTGAAGTTACTCTTTGAGTGTTTTTAGAGAGGAAGGGAGAGAGAGACACTGCCTTAGTCTAGTTCTTAGTGAAACAGTAGGAGATACTTTCCTCTAGAGGAGAGGCAGGACCCTTTTCAGCAGGGTTTGTGCTTTTCTGCTCACCTTCTCTCCTTCACAAAGACTCTGTGTGACCTTGAGGCTGCTGGTGTCTGTGCGAGATTGCAAGGAGAACTCGAAATGACATAAATCTTACAACTGATTTACATGTTAATTATTAAACTGAAGTCTTCCTGAAGACAATTGTAAGCTTTTAAAGGCATAGACTGCTCTTTGGTATTGATATAAATCTTTGGAAAACTGTTAGGCAGTCCATAATAAAGTTAAATATAAACCTACTCTATGACTTAGCAGATCCACTGCTAGGTATACACACCCAGAACAAATGAGTGTCAAGGTGGCTTTTCACTTAATAGCCCCAAACTGGAAACAATCCCAGATATCCCAGTGACAGCAGATTAGATAAACTATATATTCCTTCATTGAAATATTCAGTGATGAAATACAGTTTGAAGTACTGATATATTCAATAAAATCATTATGTTGAGTGAAAGAAGCAAGACAGAATGATTCATATTCAGATTCGAAGGACAAAACTGATCAATGATGACAGAAGTCAGAATGGGTACTTGGGAAGGTCCGTCTTGACTGGAAAATGGCATGAGGAACTTTCCAGGTAATGGAAATGTTCATATCTTAATCTGAATGAGTGTCTCATACATTCATGGAGCTGAATGCTTAAGGTTTGTGCATTTTATTTCTCCTGTGGTAAAATACTGAACAAACGAAAGACAGACAGAAAAGAAAATTCCTTCATGCTTGACTTTCTCTTCCTCTGCCCTGTGCATATATATTAAATTAGGGATTTGGACTAATTCAAATAACTTTACTTTTTTTTTTTCTTATTCTTTCCCACCTCTTCCTTTGTCCTTCACTTCTCATATTTTCCCCCTTTCTTAACCGTGGTTTATTCTTACTCCTTTAAACTCTTCCATGGTTTCACACGAATTCTTTAGAGATGAGACTCAGTGAGCAGGTTCTTGAGTCTTGGTGGGTTGCTCATGGCCTAGCTGGCTGCCAGGTGTGCATTTGCCCCCCCGCCCCCCGGCTTTGCAGGTGCTCTGTGCTGGCTCTGGGTTCACTGTGGCAGGAACTGGACCCAATTTTGTATGTGATGAGTGGAGTCTTAAACGTACTGTGCACAGAATTTACATTGCAAATAAATTTTACTTTCCAGGAAAGCTTTAGATTTATTTTTGTAATTTATTACATGGAATGTATATAAATATATTTTATTAAATAACTTCTTTTGGTATTTAAATAATGACATAATTTTACATTGTGTATTATTCATTGTGTAATTATTCGAACTTGTACTAAAATAGAGTAAAATAGCAAATATCTCTATACCCATCCCCAGCTTCAGTGGTTATTCACACATGATATAGCCAACCTTGTTTCAGTTTTTTTAAATCCTCACCCACCGATATTTTTCCCATTGCATTTTAGAGAGAGTGGAAGGGAGGGAAGGAGGAGGAGGAGGATGAGAAGAGAGAGAGAGAGAGAGAGAGAGAGAAACACCAATGACTGACACACACACACACACACACACACACACACACACCAGTTGGTGGCCTCCCATACATACCGTGACCAGGAGCATCGGGATCATACTTGAAACCAAGGTATGTGCCATTAATAGGAAACTGAACCTAAGGCCCTTCAGTGCACAAGCAGGCACTCTAACTACTGAGAAACACCAGCCAGAGCCAATTTTGTTTCTTATCTCTCTCTCCTCTGAGTTATTTCGTTTTTTATTTTATTTTATTTTTTATTTAATTAAATCTTTATTATTCAGATTATTACATTTGTTTCTCTTTTTCTTCTCCATAGCTCTGCTCCACCTAGCTCCCACCCTTCCCTCTACCCTTACCTCCCTCCCGTTGACCTCATCCATAGATGTATGATTTTTGTCAGTCTCTCTCTGTACACCCCTCACCCCTTTCCCCCTGAGAATTATCAGTCCACTCCCTTTCTGTGCTCCTGAATCTATTATATTCACCAGTTTATTCTGTTGATCAAATTTTTAATTCTATTAATTTTTAGATTCACTTGTTGATAGATATGTATTTGTTGTTCATAATTTTTTGTCTTTTACCTTTTTCTTCTTCCTCTTCTAAAAGAGTACCTTTCAGCATTTCATATAATACTGGTTTGGAGTTGATGAACTGCTTTAGCTTTTTCTCATCTGTCCTTCAATTTTGAATGACAGCTTTGCTGGATAGTGTATTCTTGGTTGTAGGTTCTTGCTTTTCATCACGTTGAATATTTCTTGCCACTCCCGTCTGGCCTGCATCGTTTCTGTTGAGAAATCAGCTGACAGTCGTATGGGTGCTCCCTTGTAGGTAATTAACTGCTTTTCTCTTTCTGCTTTTAATATTCTCTCTTTGTCTTTTGCTCTTGGTATTTTAATTATGATGTGTCTTGGTGTGGTCCTCTTTGGATTCCTTTTATATGGGGTTCTGTGTGCTTCATGGACTTGTAAGTCTATTTCTTTTACCAGATGTGGGAAGTTTTCAGTCATTATTTCTTTAAATAGGTTTTTAGTGTCTTGCTCTCTCTCTTCTGGCACCCCCACAATTCTGATGTTGGTATGCTTGAAGCTGTCCCAGAGGCTCCTTACATTATCTTCACATTTTTGGATTCTTTTCTCTTTTTGCTTTTCGAGTTAGGTGTTTTCTGATTCTTTATATTTCAAATTTTTGACTTGATTCTTGCCTTCCTCTAGTCTGCTGTTAGGACTCTGTATAATATTTTTTATTTCAGTCAGTGTATGTTTAATTTCTAGTTGGTCCTTTTTGTTCTCTAGTTGGACCTTTTCCATCTCTAGTTGGTTCTTTTTCATCTCCTCTTGGGACACCCTAACTTTATCCAACTTTTCTAGCATATTCTTGAAAAACCTTATAAGCGTGGTTTTGAACTCTATATCCAGTCATTTGTTTTCCTCCATTTCTTTTGTTTGTGATCCCTTCCCTTGTCTTGGCATTTTCACTATGCTGGGAGAATTTCTGTGTTGGATTCAGCCTTATGATACCAGACTTGCAAAACCACAAAAGCCTCTCTGTTGAGCTTGGGATGGGTGGAGTCTCAGGGCTTAAGGGACTGGCTTGCCTTCCAGTTGGCCCCACCCTCTACGGCCCCTGAGTCTCAGGTGACTGGGTAATGGCTGGAGGGGTCCCTGTGCGCAAGCGTGCTCTTGCAGTGCCTCTAGACCACTGCCCCTTCTCCCCTGCGCTCCAGGACTACACGAGTCTGGGTCCCCAGGGTTTGCCCGAAACTGAGGTTTAGTGGAATTAGAAGTGGCTCAGTTGGGAGGGTCTGTCTCCCGCCCACTTGTGAAAGCCAGCGGCACAATCAGCAGTCGGTCCTTTGTGCCCAGTGCTGTGTGCGCAACCAGACTTCTGATCTTTTACGACACCCCTAAATTCCCGTGCAGTTCTCCCTTTTCACAGTCCAAATTCCCCCATATGAGTTTTGGCTGGATCTGGGGTTTAGTGTTGTAGGATAAGGTGTTCAATGCCTTTGAGAGACTCTGTCTCTCTCCCGCCAGAGAAAGCCAGCCAGGTTCTCAGGCACCCGCTCTCTCCACGCGAGGGTCTCCATACCTCAGTTTTTTGCAGCTCCTCTGGGTCTCTGTGAGCCCCTCTCTTTCCTTCTAGTTGTAGAATTTCCACTCAGCCAGCTTTCCTGTGGTTCTGGATGATGTCTATTCTGTCTTTTAGTTGTAGTTTTGAAATTGTTGTGCGAGGCAGCAGTGTAGGTGTTTACCTATGCCGCCATCTTGGATTCTCTCTCCTCTGAGTTATTTTGAAACTAATCTCAGATATATCACTTCATCCATGCATGCTTCCGTATGTATCTATAAAGATTATCTACAGAAAGCATTACTTGTATTCCTTTGTCCTGTTGTTGGTTATAGAAAAAATTCAAAATTTATTTTCATTAGATAAAGCCAAGAATTACTGATGACTGTGTTCCTTGCTAATTTTAATTGCTCGATTGCCAAATATAAGTAAAAATATTCATAGATGATAATGTTTAATGATTAGATAATTATAAGTTTTCTGGGATAAGTAATGATGAAATTCAAAACTTAATAATATCTGAATTGAGAAATCCGTGAAACTTGTGTTTGCCTTGTTTTGAAATAGTATCACTTGAATTTTGGGTCATTCATTACTGTATAGAAAATGTTGCAAAACCTCAGTTCCCAGATTTCTTTTGGAATGATTTTCCAGTTTATTTAGTTTGTCTATGCACTCCCTTAGAAAATCAGACCTACTTCCATGGTGTTTAAATGTAATATATATAGAGCTCGCACGATTCATTAGGGAAATATTTGACTTGTGTGCCTTTGCTATGTGTCTTCACAGGTAGTATCACTCCCACAGTGGAACTGAATGGGCTTGCCATGAAGAGGGGAGAGCCTGCCATCTACAGGCCACTAGATCCAAAGCCTTTCCCAAATTACAGAGCTAATTACAACTTCCGGGGCATGTACAATCAGAGGTGCGTCTGTCCTTTTGCTTTTGTTCTTATTTTTTACTTTATGCATGTGGTAAATGTTTTGAAACTCGAGTGTTTTCATTGTAAACAATATTGTAAACAATATTGACTTCAGGCATATTTCATGTGACTTAGATAAATCAGACTCTCAGAAATATTTCACTTAAAAAATAACTGGTTTTCAGGAACTAGTTTTTATTGAGTCATGAGACCCCTATGTTTGTTTTAGGCGGGACCATGTTTTAAAGCCACCCCACAGTCTAGTGCTGACTGCCCAGTCGACTTGCTCATTTCCTCGCCAAGCAGGTGGTTAGCTTCGTGTTTTCCTTAATTTGTCTGAATACATTACAAGCATGAGAGTTTATTATATTTTTAAAGACAGGTTTTCATGGTGAATTAAAATTGTGAAATTATAGGACACATCAATGAAATTTAGTACTGTGAAAAACAGTAAGAGCCTACTTAAATTCTCTCCTGTAAGAGTTTTAATAATTTATAAAAAGTTTGTTGGGAAGGTTTACTAAGTCTTTCTGTACATTACATAATTTTGTGATAGTTCTAAGTATAACAGGATTTTATTTTAAAAGCATGGCAGAATTTTTAAAAAGGTTTATAATCTTTTTCTGATCATTTGTAAAAATAATTTAACTCATTATAGAGGATGTAAAAAATGCAGATAGATAAAAAGAAATTATAAATAATTTGCAACCCCAGATTTAACCACCTTTAATATTTTGATGTACTTTATATATATTTTTTACTTTACCTATAAACATATTTAACCAAATTGAAGTTACCCATAGCATGCAATTTCTGTAGTATTTCATGGAGGTATATGTGAATAATAAAATGTACAAATCTTAAATGTACATCTTGATGATTTTACATGATTACCTTATTTATGTATATATGTAATTATAGTTTATTTGATGACTTATTACCTGTGTGAATCCTCATTTGTCACCACCTCCCCTGGGAGTTCTTTCCTCCCTCCTTCCTGAAGTAACCACTCGTCTGTCCCATAGACTAGTTTTGCCTATTCCTAACCCAGTCTTCATATAACTAGACTCATACAGCATCTACTCTTCTGCATCCGATTTTTTTCACTTTATATAATGGTTTTCTTTGTTTACTTTTCTTTTTAGAGATTCATCCATGTTGCTCATATCTGGGTTTTGCTCTTTTTTATTGATGAATAATGTTCCTTTGTATGACTATATCATAATTTGTTCATCTCATATATGTAACATTGCCTTCTTTTTACTTAATATAGTGATCTTTTTTCATATTTTTAAGTAATCTTTGAAAAATCTTTTTAATGGCTATTAATGCTTTATATGGCCAAGGTATACTTTATAAGTATACAAATAGGTATAAACGAGGAATATTTTATAATTATACAAACAAAATATACCTCTTTTTGATCATTTAGGTTTCCCTTTTTATGATAGTTATAAATAATGCTGCAGTAAACTTTTTTTTTAAATTAATTTTTATTAATTTTTTATACATATCTCCCCATTGCCCCCCCTCCCTCCCAGGCATACCCCGACCCCCCAGTGTCTGTGATCATTGGTTATGTTTATAAGCATGCATACAAGTCCTTTGATCACTTATTTACCTCACCTAACTTTAATCTTTCTGCTATAATTTCAGTCTGTTTGATGCTTTATGATTTTTGTCCTCCTGAGAATTATCAGTCTACTCCCTTTCTGTGCTCCTGATTCTATTATATTCACCAGTTTATTCTGTTGATCAGATTTTTAATTCACTTAATGTTTAGATTCACTTGTTGACAGATGTGTATTTGTTGTTCATAATTTTTTGTCTTTTACCTTTTTCTTCTTCCTCTTCTAAAAGAGTACCTTTCAGCATTTCATACAATACTGGTTTGGAGTTGATGAACTCCTTTAGCTTTTTCTTCTCTGTGAAGCTCTTTATCTGCCCTTCAATTCTGAATGATAGCTTTGCTGGATAGATTATTCTTGGTTGTAGGTTCCTGTTGTTCATCACGTTGAATATTTCTTGCCACTCCCGTCTGGCCTGCATCGTTTCTGTTGAGAAATCAGCTGACAGTCGTATGGGTGCTCCCTTGTAGGTAATAAACTGTTTTAATCTTGCTGCTTTTAATATTCTCTCTTTCTCTTTTGCTCTTGGCATTTTAATTATGATGTGTCTTGGTGTAGTCCTCTTTGGATTCCTTTTCTTTGGGGTTCTGTGTGCTTCCTGGACTTGTAAGTCTATTTCTTTTACCAGATGTGGGAAGTTTTCAGTCATTATTTCTTTAAACAGGTTTTCAGTATCTTGCTCTCTCTCTTTTTCTGGCACCCCCACAATTCTGATGTTGGTACGCTTGAAGCTGTCCCAGAGTCTCCTTACATTATGTTCACATTTTTGGATTCTTTTCTCTTCTTGCTTTTCCAGTTGAATGT